>CM017574.2:4153495-5353495 GCA_007844105.2 Rhamnella rubrinervis | reverse complement strand
CCTTGTCTCTCTCTCTCTGTGTCATATATATATATATATATATATATATTTTATGCCATTATCGATTTCTTGGATCTGACAGTGTGGCAGACTCATGTTCTATGTTTGATGGGAAAATTATTTAATTCTGACAAGTTGGGGCATGTTACTATTTAGTAGCGATATAGAACAGAAGGATCTAGGCAGGTATTGAAGGCATTTAAAAGGTCTTCAATTGATACCCTACTATAGATTAACTCAGAAAAATACACTTCTAGCTTTCGCATGGGGAACTGAACTTTTACAGTATATTTTATACATGGAATCTTGATGCACCAAGGGAAATTCTCATGATATGTTGCCCATTTGTACTAGTTTACTTGTGTATTATGCCATGAGGTTTATTACTCTATTTACATTAATGTTGCTTTTTCTTTTTTTTCTTTTTTTTTTTCTTTGATTATGTTCGTTGTGCGTTACTAGATTTATGTACTTAAGTTGTCTTTAGCTTAAATTTAACATTTGTGTTACAAGATTAATAAGCTTTTAATAAGATGGCATTGTTAGTAAATAATAGGTTAGAAATGTAGCTCAACTAGTCAGACCTTGAATATGATTCTCTAAAAATTACTAATTCGAGATTTATCTTTAATTCTAACATTCAAAGAGGAAACTAATAGAGGTGCGCACCCTGACCTGCTGAACCATAATAATAATAATAATAATAATAATAATAATAATAATAATAATAATAATAATAAAATTACAAGACCCCGAATCATCAAATTGTTGTGAGCAAGAGCATTTAAGCAGGAGAGTAGGCTCCATATTTAAATCCAAAATTTGAAGTTCCAAATGGAAGGTCATGATCTTATCGATCATATAATGACAATAAACTTGTAAAGTCACTACACACCAAGGGTCACGAACCATTCTATTAATGAAATGACTGATGAAGCTCATGGCCATCTCTGTCTCAAATTGGGTGTGCAAGTCCACTGCCAGTGCCCATCACACAGGCAGACAGACACTTTGCTCTGTATAATTTCCATCTTATCCTCTTTTTTTCCTTTTTTTTTTTGGTGCTCCTCTCCCTCCATATGTCTGCTTGTGGACAACCATGAGATAAATCACAAAATAGGCATTCATTTAAAGCCCTAGAATTGTCAAACCAATCAACCAAAGGAAAAGATTAAAAGTAGTGGCAACTAAAAATGTTTAGGATACATATCGCCTTTATATCTCATCTAATTTGTTTGAGCACTACTCAGGTGGAGACCATAATAAGCTCTTGGGTCCATAACCATTAAGGAAAACAGTGTTAAATCACCACCCTAGTCATCTATTGTTGCCCATAAGTCACATAACAACAATTCCTCAAATACAAACGTCCAATGGGGGAAAAGAAATTGTCGCTGAAAATTCTTTGGAATGAAGAGATTAATTGGAACTTTGAATGAAAAAATCTAAAAGGAAAGCAATTATACAACTACTTGGAAACTACAGTATTCAAAAGTGACTACTTGGTAATATATACAATCAATGCTAACCTCAAAACTGAGTATGGAACTATATACGCACCCAGTACATAACAAATATCAACTCTGATAGGCTTCAAGAGGGACTTCTTCTAGCAGCCCCATTGCATAGGTTGGGTTGAGTCTCTGGACCATGCCATGATGCAAAATTAACATCGGCAACACGTTCTGGTTAGAACTGTTGAGGTCCAATAACAATCATGTTCCTGCACAAACATATTCAGACGCACCAGTCTAACATACAATACAACAAAAGGGTCTTTAAAATGTCTTGCAATAAAATGTAAAAATAATATTTCATTGTTGTTGTTGTTCTTTTCTATTAAGATACATCACTGCCATGCTTTGATTTCATGAATCTAAAGATTTCCGTGCAGTAAAAGCACAGTTCAACAACCATAAACTCAGAAATGGTTTATCTGTCAATACATTTGACTAATTTTAGTGCATGTGTACGTTCATACATGCCCACAAACAAAACATTATTTGTGCAAGTGCATGTGCCTGTAAATAGTTAATTGTATATGCAGCCCAATTATAGAGGACAAAGGTTTGGAACTTTGATACTTTTTTCATGCACCAGTGTCCATGCTATCTATTTAAACTTGAAGCAACACATATAACTGTTTCAAAACCATGTTGAAACCTTTTCCAAGCATGAACAAAAAAAAAAATTAATAATAATCATCCATGTCATTATATTTGCCCAAGTACTGTTGTGAAGAGGTCACTAGTGCTATTAAGATAAATGGAAGCCCACGCAGCTACTAGTTTCCGCTTCTTAGGCAAGCAGCGTTACTTGTTGGTAAATTAGTATGGAATTTCTGATTTACTACCTGATTTCTAGGAATTAATTGTAATCTGATTTATATCACTGATTCCCAAACTTAAAGGGATACCTAAAATAAAAGGATATCAGCTTTATATCACTGATTTCCAAAGTTACTGTGTTTTCCTTATTTAATCTTTCCTTACTTAGTTGCTTATTGTTAGGAAGAGATAAGTTCTTGATTCCTATTTAAGTTTGTAAAATTCAACGTGAATAATGGATGAAGAGATTATTCTGTCGTTCCTTCCCTCTGTTATTTTTTACATGGTATCAGAGCCTTAGAGTTCGATCATGAATTTCAAAGCTGCCATGGTTGGCTCTAATACAGCCTCTTCAGAAGTCACCAGTGGCACAACATCATCAAAGGGAGTTTCTCAGCCAATTCCGGCTATTTCTGAAACTGAAAATTCTCTTCAAATTACCATTCATAGATTGAATGGAAAAAACTATCTTGAGTGGTCTCAACCCGTGCGTTTGGTGATTGACGGTAAGGGGAAACTTGGATATTTGAATGGTGAAGTGAAACCGCCAGCTACAACTGATCCCAAATACAACCAATGGCGATCAGAAAACTCGATGGTTAATGCCTGGCTGATCAACTCCATGGACCCGATTTTGGGAAAACCCTTCATGTATTTACCAACTGCACAAGATGTTTGGGAAGCGGTCCGAGAAACTTATTCAGATTTAGAGAATCATTCTCAATTCTTTGAATTGAATACCCGAATGTGGCAAATGCAGCAAGGTGATAGAGAGGTAACGACATACTATAACGAGATGATGACCCTTTGGCAGGAATTGGATATGTTCGAAGATGAAGATTGGGAGAGCACAAACGACAGTGTTAGATACAAGAAGAAGGTGAAGAGAAGTCGTGTGTTCGTACTTTTGGCAGGTCTGAATAAAGACCTTGACGAGGTTCGAGGGCAAATACTAGGGCGAAAACCCTTGCCTTCTATCAGAGAAGTATTTTCCGAGGTGCGAAGGAAGAAAGCTGAGCAACTGAAAATAGACACTGATGGATCTGCTCTTGTTGCTCGAGGTACAGATCCGGATGGAGATAGGCGTGGAGGTAAACAAAGGCCTTGGTGTGATCATTGTCGGAGGCCTTGGCATACTCGAGAGACATGTTGGAAGATTCATGGAAAACTGGCAAATTGGAAGAAAAAACCAGGTGGTGATGCACCGACAGGGGGAGACTCTCGTGCATTTTAAGCTAGCAACATTGATCCAGGGCAGCAAGCTTCCTCAGGTTCTCTTCCTTTAACTAAAGAGCAGATGGAGCACCTGTACAAAATGTTTCAATCCCAACCAGTAGGACATTCTAGTTCATCTTGTTCTTTAGCACAATCTGGTAACTTTTCCACTGCAGCCATTACTTATACAAATTCTATTGGCTCCTGAATATTAGATTCAGATGCTACTGATCATATGACTGGAACATCGCAAGTATTTTCTTCATATATACCCTACGCAGGGAATCAAAAAGTTAAAATCGCAGATGGCTCCTTTGCTACGGTTGCTGGAAAAGGCACAATTACCATTTCTCCATTTTTAACTCTTAAAGATGTTCTTCATGTACCTCATTTGTCCTATAATCTCTTGTCTGTCAGTAAACTAACTCTTGATCATAACTGTCAAGTCATTTTTTGGCATTCTCATTGTGAGTTTCAAGATTTAACCTCAAGGAAGATGATTGGCAGTGCTAGACAGGATGGTGGCCTCTATCTCTTTAATAATGAATCACCATTGGAAGGCAAGATTCTGTAGACTTGTTTTAATTCTATTTCTGTTTTAGTAACAATGAGATTCTGTTATGGCATTATCGATTAGGACATCCTAATTTTCAATATTTAAGGTATTTGTTACCCAAGTTATTCATCAATTAAAATCCTTCTGTTTTCCGTTGTGAATCTTGTATATTAGCTAAGCATCAACGTGCTATTTTTCCTTCTCAACTATATAAAAAATCAAAACCATTTACCATGATTCATAGTGATGTTTGGGGGCCTTTTAGGGTAGCAACTTTTTTGGAAAACGTTGGTTCATTACTTTTATCGATGATCATACTAGGGTCAGTTGGGTTTTCCTCCTAAAAGATAAATTTGATGTTGAAAATGTGTCAAAAAATTTATACAATGGTTCAAACACAATTTCAGACTCATATTAAAATCTTTCAAAGTGATAATGGAAAGGAGTATTTTAACAATGTATTAGGGAATTTTTTTTGCTGAGAAAGGGATTGTACATCAAAGTTCTTGTCCTAATACACCTCGACAAAATGGGGTGGCTAAAAGGAAAAATAAACATCTCCTTGAAGTTGCTAGAGCTATAAGTTTTACAACTAAGGTTCCAAAGTATCTTTGGGGAGAAGCAGTTTTAACAGCCACCTACTTGATCAATAGAATGCCTACAAGAATTTTAAAATTTCAAACACCAATGAAGGTTTTCAATGACTGTTTTCCCACCTCTCGGTTAACATTTGATATTCCCTTGAAAATCTTTGGTAGTACTGTTTTTATTCATAATCATGACCCTAGACGCACAAAACTTGATCCCAAAGCCCATAAGTGTATTTTTGTTGGCTATCCTCTCAATCAAAGAGGTTATAAGTGTTTTGATCCCGTTTTTCGGAAAATGTTTGTGTCTATGGATGTCACCTTCTTTGAAGGGCAATCATACTACAATAATTTTCATCTTCAAGGGGAGATCAATAGTGAAGATGTGTTTTTAAATAAGTCTGATTTAACTTTTGAGTTTGTTCATGATGTTGTTTTGCCTAAACCGTTATTTAAAGAAATTGAAGTAGAAAACACACAGCTTGTGAATATGAACGAATTAAATAAAATTGACAGACAACCTTCGTTAATGCCATTTCAAAATCAAAATACTAAAACAGAGATGAGGGTAAAACAATATAAAGGTCTTGTGTATTCAAAGGAGTATCAAGCACAAAAAAGAGGGTGCACTATTCTGCAACACCAAGAATCTGATCAGGGGTTAGATCATGAGATCAACAATGATTCTTCAAAAATTCAGGATAATAATCTTCCAGGTAATTCTGTGTCAAACTCTTCAAGTCGGTTTAATCTTCATATTTTCTCTTAGGAAAGGTGTTAAGTCTTGTACAAAACATTCGTTGTCAAATTTTATATCTTACAAAAATTTATCATCTCTTTATCTTAGTTTTATTTTACAAGTGTCTAGTGTGGTTATTCCAAATAGTATACAGGAGGCTCTAAATGTTCCTGAGTGGAAAGAAGCTATATTTGAGGAGATGAGAGCTCTGGAGAAGAATGCCACTTGGGAGAAGGTGGATTTGCCACATGATAAGACAATTGTTGGCTATAAATGGGTATTTACTGTGAAGTACAACTCAGATGGATCACTTGAGAGATACAAGGCTCGTTTAGTAGCTAAAGGTTTCACTCAGACTTATGGAGTTGACTATTCTGAAACTTTTTCTCCAATGGCAAAACTAAATATTGTTTGAGTACTCTTGTCTGTTATAACTAATCTTAACTGGCCATTGAATCAGTTGGATGTGAAGAATGCTTTTCTTAATGGAGACCTAGAAAAGGAAGTCTATATGGAACCTCCACCGGTTTTACTGAGAGGTTTGGATCCAAGGTATGCAAGCTCAAAAAATCTTTATATGGTCTTAAACAGTCACCTAGAGCCTGGTTCGAGAGATTTACAAAGTTTGTTAAGAGTCAGGACTACAGCAAAGGACAATCCGATCATACTCTTTTCACAAAGAATTCTGCTAAAGACAAGATCTCAGTTTTGATTATCTATGTAGATGACATAATTTTGACAGGAGATGATATAGAAGAAATGAGCAGATTGAAGCAGAGTCTGGCCAAGGAATTTGAAATTAAAGATTTGGGTCAGTTACGTTATTTTCTTGAAATGGAAGTTGCAAGATCAAAGAAGGGTATTATAGTGTCACAACTGAAATATATTTTAGACCTCTTGAAAGAAACTGGAATGAGTGGATGCAAACCTTTTGACACTCCAATAGAAGTTAAAGCTAAGCTTGGAGAGGTGAAGGATGGCATTCCAGTTGACACAGGTAGATATCAAAGGCTAGTTGGGAGGCTGATTTACTTGTCCCATACTCGACCATATATTGCTTCTGCTATGAGCATGGTAAGTCAATTTATGCATTCCCCATATAAGAAACATCTTGACGCTGTGTGTCGAATTCTTCAATATTTGAAGGGGACACCAAGGAAAGGACTCTTCTTTAAGAAAAATGAGAAAAGAGGAATAGAGGTATATACAGATGCAGATTGGGCAGATTCAATCACTGATAGAAGATCTACATCAAGGTACTGTACACTCCTATGGGGCAATTTAGTCACCTGGAGAAGCAAGAAGCAGAGTGTTATGGCCAGAAGTAGTGCTGAAGCCGAATATAGTTCAATGGCTCAAGGAGTGTGTGAGGTACTTTGGCTAAAAAGGGTACTAAAAGAACTTAAGAGGCCAATTAGTCTTCCTATAAAGTTATATTGTGATAACAAGGCAGCTATCAGCATTGCTTATAATCCAGTTTTGCATGACAGGACAAAACATGTTGTGATTGACAGACATTTTATAAAAGAAAAACTTGAAGAAGGAGTAATTTGTACAGCATTTGTTCCTACCACATAGCAAGTTGCGGATATTTTGACCAAGGGCATGCTGAGACAGCCGTTTGATCTCCAAGTTAGCAAGTTGGGCATGACAAACATTTCTGCACCAACTTGAGGGGGAGTGTTGGTAAATTAGTATGAAATTTCTAATTTACTACCTGATTTCTAGGAATTAATTGTAATCTAATTTCTAAGGGTTAGGTATAAATCATTAATACCTAAAATAAAGGAATATCAGCTTTATATTACTGATTCCCAAACTTACTGTTTTTTCCTTATTTATTCGTTCCTTACTTAGTTGCTTATTGTTAGGAAGAGATAAGTTCTTGATTCCTATTTAAGTTTGTAAAATTCAACGTGAATAATGAATGAAGAAATTATTCTGTCGTTCCTTCCCTCTGTTATTTTCTACGTTACTTATAAGAAATTTATAAAGCTAAAGGTGAGGAAAGTGCTCAAAACAAGAAGTCAACATTTTGACATCACCATAAACAGATAATACCAGTAAATATACTAATATTATGCAGGTCGCATGTGTTTAAAGATAATAAAAGACCAATTGACCTGCATTTTGTTTACTACATTCTACCCTTCCCGTTCCCAACTTTCAAGAAAACAAATGGACCAAGCCTTTGAAAGAAAGGAAATTCTTCATGTTAAGTTCTAGCTGATGCAAATTGCAGCAAGAAATAAAAATCTCTTTTTGATTTACCTTTTCTGTTTACTGTACATGATTTTGGGGCTGTGAAATGAAATCTTTGGCATTATGTGCTACCTCTGATTCAAGCATTAGAGGGAGTTCTACATCCCTAATTCTGTATCAGCAGTGTGGATACTGAACATACCCATACACAAATAGCCAAGACCATATATTATTATCAGTGAAACCAAAATAGTAATTTATCTTTCAAGTCTTTTAGAGTATTCATCCCTACTCTCCCTTGTATTTCCCCTCTCAAAACCATATCTCTCTCTCTCCCTCTCTCTCTCTCTCTAACAAGCGAAATTACACACATATAAAGACTCACATGCTCGTGCACACATACACAAATACAATTTTCACATTTAGAAGAACCTCCACCTTGACTCTCCATGTTATAGAAAGTGCCCAAGAACTCTTGTGTAGAGGTCAGTAGTGCTACTAAGACAAATGGAAGCACATGCAACTACCAGTTCTCTCTTCTTAAACAAGCAGTGCTTATGAAAAATTTATAAGGCTAAAGGTGAGGAAAGTGCTCAAACCAATAATGAAGTCGACATTACCATAAACAAATAATGCCGGCAAATAGACTAATATTATGCTGCTAACATGTGTTAAATATACAGATAATAAAGACAAATTTACCTGCATCTAATCCACTACATTCTACCCCCGTATTCCCAATTTTCAAAACAGCAGTTGTATCAAGCCTTTGAAAAAAGGGAAAATTCCTCTATATAAAGTCCCAGCTGATGCGAATTACAGCAAGAAACAAAAATCTCAAGGATTTCTATCTTTTTAGTTCACCATATCTGATTTTTGCAGCTGTGAACAGAAATCTTTGGCATTATGTGCTACCTCTGATTCAAGTACTGCTTCCAACATAATGTCAGAACCTTTTGCATTCTCTGTCATCATAAACAGTGGGGAGTTTATATATTTAGATTCATATATATTTAACACAGATAATTAAAAAAAAAAAAAATTGTAGATGTTTTCTAAAAAAACTATTGCAACTTGGATAATTCTGTTAAACAACATTTGGATTCCAGAACACAAGAGAACAAAGATCTATACTAGTAATTAAAGCAAGCAGTGCAGTCAAAGTAAGTAATTCCAGAATCACCACTGAAACAAGGTGTGCTGTTCCTCTCTTATTGTTTACAAAGGGGATCAAGCCAACTACACTAAAACAAAGCAGTGACATTTAAGTCGAAATTCTGCCATCAGAAGAGAATAAGTCTGGGAGAATGGGCCGATACAGAGTCACTGCTAAGTCCACCAACAATGATGTCAAATTTATGATTAACAAAGTAAATATTATTTTGCAGACAATCTCTTATATGATAAATTCAATAGCATAACCAGTTTAAACAACACAGTTTTAAACAAGCTGAGATAGAGAAGAACTATCAACTACCAAACTTAGTTGCAGAGTTTGATTGGGAAAAAAGAAAAAGAAAAATGATTGATATACAAGTTGAAGTCATTTGGTGAAGGTTGAGTGCTCTACGACCAACTATTTTCCTTATCTGAAGTAACTTGATCAAAAACCTAAACCTTCATAATAATTCCAGAGTTATGTAATACTTATATGTTTCAATAAAAGAGTTTTGACATTATGATTTATAGCAGTCCAGATTATCCATATCACACTGCATATTTTAACCTGTCAGACAGCCCAGAGATTAGAAATGGTGTTATAAAGATAATATTTCTCAAAACAGTTAAAAACTTTAAGCTTTTTAAATACACACAAAAAAATTCTATAATGGGAAAATACCATTTCCAAATAGATGTACATAAGCAAAGCAGTAGGTTGTTAACGCAATATGAATCACTATTCACTAATTAAGATGAATGAAGTAGAATCTAAGACTAAGGAATACAAGATACAAGACTTTCATCTAATAATTTAAGATGAAATATGTGAGGCGATCATTATGACTGAACAACATTAATTATATTTTTATTACAGCCATCAAGTTTAATCTTCTCTCCAAGTCTTGGTCTCTAACAAAGCCTTTTCTTACAGAAAAGAACAAAGCATGGATGATAATACTGCAAATAACATCCTCAATTCCAACAACGCGCATATAAAAAGTTGTTCACAATTCCTTTTAGCATTATAAAGGATATGGTACAAATCTTTGTTTTTATTTATCCTTTTGTCTATGAAAGTTAAATTTTATACTTTAACTGCAAAATGGAGTGCCATAAACTAAAACTGTCACAGAATTTAAAAACCCAGTAAAACATAATATATTTGGCTTTGCATGCCAAAAAAGGGAAATAAATTTCTAAAGCTAGCTATATTATGCTCAAATTAGGACCAGAAAAAAAAAATTTAAATATGCATCATTTACAAAACAAAGAGCAGAAGAGAAAAAATGATGCAAGAATATTAGCTACCTTTTCTGAAAGAGCAGTACCTTTTCGATCTGGTAGCATACTTGCGCTTTCTGCCGAAATAGGCAGAACAGTGAAAAGGCTGGCCTCATCATCTAGCATATCTTTCCCCATGCTGCGCTTCAAAGTTTCAGATTCAGACAATTTTTCATATGCAACTGCTTGGCTATGTAAATTATTTGAGTCCGAGGTCTTGAAACTATTATCCTGACAAATGAATAATTAAAGAAATCAAACACAACTCATCGAAAGTTATCCCTGCACAAACGAAATCATCAAAAAATGAGTAAGGCTTCAGAACCTTGATCATAGTATTTACTGGCTTCTGCTCCTCCTCACGCTTCTCAACTGAACTGTTGCCTAATCAGAAACCATGCAAATAGTCACAAATCACCAGCGCCACGAAAGTAAAATATTCTGCGTTACAAATTCCTGGAGGCTAAAATTACCAACACTACTCTGAACACTAGGGTCTGGAGGATTGTCCATTAGCTTTCGAGTCAAAGGACCAGGATTCACAAATGACGCACTGCGGATTTCATAACGAATTGCCTCTATTTGTGCCATTGCGTCTTGAAGTTCTTTATGAACCTAAAAAGGGTTATTACCAAAAGGACATACAAACCAAAATAAACAACCTTTGGCTAACTAAAATTTCTCTCTTTACTAATTTATTTCGTTTATTTAGTTAGAAAAAGAAAGGGTTCAGCACCTGACGAGCTTGAGATTGCTGCATGACATTATCAAACTGTCCGCGAGCTAATTGAACATACCCAATTGCTTTACCCGCTAACCTCCCTGCAGTTCTGGCAATAATTGGAAGATCCTTCGGTCCTAAATAGCAAGTAAATATGGAACCCATTTCAGTGCATGTAACGAAAAATTCAGTCTTTGACATTTATCCACTTCCTTGATCAATTTCAGATCATCAAGCACAAGGCTTTGAGCCCACCATACACGTAAATGGCAAAAGAAAAAAAAATGAAGAACAAAACTCGGCAACGAGAAATCAAAGAGATTAATTACAGCGTACCAACTAGAGCAGCAGTGGCTCCGATCAAGAGCAAGAGTTCTCCATAAGAAAAACCCAGCATTTTTTGCAACTGATTTTTTAGAGAGAGAGAGAGAGAGAGAGAGAGAGAGTGTTACTTCTAATCGAACCGACGTACGCAATCAAACGGTGGAAATGAAGCTATCAGAACTGTGTCTATTGACGTGGCAGTTTTGGTAGTTGTTTAGTTTAAGAAATATGTTTCCGACCTCACCCGAATACATTTTTCGCTGAATGTGACAATTCGATCAGATCAACGAACTTCGTCGCCATCCCATCCCAAAACCCCTCTACAGGGTTTTTCAATTTTCTTCTTCTTTTTCCCTTTTCTTTCAATTTCTCGAGAATCAAACACACCTCACCATCTCTTCCTCACTTACTTACCCTTTGGCTTCCTCCTTCCCAATCCTTTACTTTTCCTTCCACACAATAAAAGGAGAAGGGAAAGAAGAAGTAGAAAGAAAGGTTTTTGATTCTCTTCCTTCACATATACTTTACCCACTTATAATAAATCATCATACACGGATCTCTATATTGGGGTTGAAGCTTATGAGGAAAAAGAAAAAATTCAAATGAAATTATTCCGAAAATAAATTGAAAAAAAAGAAAAAAATCTTGGACCCCTGAGAGCTTTCGATGGATTTCGTGGAATTGGAGGCGATCGAAGGTCTCCGGTGGTCGTGGAACTCATGGCCGGCATCGAAAACCGAGTCGTCGGCTCTGGTAATCCCACTGAGCGTTATGTGCACGCCATTAATGCAACAAGCTGAGCTCCCCATACTTCCGTATGACCCAGTCGTATGCTGCCACTGCGGCGCCGTTTTGAATCCATATGCCCGGGTTGAATACGCGTCCCGCATATGGTTCTGCGCGTTTTGCCATACCAAGAATTCGTTTCCTCGCTCTTACGCCGGTATCGGAGAGACCAATCTCCCAGCTGAGCTTTTCCCGACGTATAGCGTGGTCGAGTACGCGCCGGGCCGGAAAAATGCGAGCCCTAGTGCGAATGCGGGTATGAACCACAATTGGGCAAATGGGTTGTCTTCGTCTTCGTTGTCCTTGTCGTCTATGGTGTCTTCGTCGTCTTCGTTATCACTTGGGGACTCGCGTGGGGTTGGACCCGCATTTGTGTTTGTTGTGGACACTTGCTCAGCTGAGGAGGAGCTTCGGGCACTCAAAAGCGAGCTTTTGCGTGTGTTAGAGCAGTTGCCTGAGAGTGCTCTGGTGGGTCTGGTTACATTTGATTCAATGGTTCGTGTTCATGATACTGGATTCTCGGAGTGCTCGAGGGTCGTGTTGTTTCATGGAGAACGGGAGCTTTCACCGGATCAGGTATTTAGCTTAAAGTTTCCGTTTCTCAGTTTGAAATTTGCGTTTTTCAGTTTCTTCTACTGGAGCTTAATTGGCTTTGATTGAGTTTCTAGTAATCTTATGCTTCCAATTATGTACTTGGATTAGATGATGACCAATATGGCAATGCTTGAAGTTAAACTTAATTTCTATGGAAAATGCTTCTTCTTTTATGGAACTTAGTTATACTTAATGACGATGGACTTAAGGCCCGTTTGGGATGGCTTCAGCTTTTGCGTGGGCAAGCAGAAGCTATATTTTTGCAGATAATGTTTGACAATGTTATAAAAAAAGTGCTTTAATGGGATAATTTTGGGATTTAGTTTTGTTATTACCCAATAAAAGGGTGAAATAGGCATTATGAAAGCTGCATCAAAACAGCTTCCCTTCTTTTATGAGAAGAGCTTCCTGGAGAATCCACTCCTCACTAGCTTTGGCTGGAAGCTCTTCTGAAGAAATGGTCAAACACCATAAGAAGCTTCTTTTAAGCCTCAGAAGCTGCTTTTTGGCTTTTCAGAAGCTATGCCAAACAGGACTTTAGTAAAATGCAATCGAACATTTTGCAAAGTGTGTGTATTATTTGGCATCTACACAGTCCCAATAGTGTTGAGAAAATTTTAGTTTATAACCTTGAGAGATATAAGAAGTATTCGCTCTTCAACCATTTTTCAGGTAGTTCAAGCACTTGCGATGTTTGTCAAAACTTGAAATGCTAATGGAGAAAATTCCTTTCCCCACCTCAACCTCTGATCTCTGCTTTGTGGCAGAGGTTGAATGGTAGTCAGTAAATTGATTCGTCACTGCACTTTTTCTTTGCTGTCACTTCTATCTTCTTCTTAGTTCCAATGCAACAGAATTCTGGTAGAGAGTGCCTTGTGTCTGGCTTGATATTGGCAATTTAGCTTCTTGAGTGCATTTTGAAGTCCTTTTTATTTTCCATATTATGTATTTTTTCACATTTTAAAACCTTGTACTGTTTTTAAAATCTGTAGATCCAACAATTTCTGCGGATTAAACACATGAAGCAAATGCAACTGGGAAAGACACCAGTTATCCAAAAGCAGAGTTTTTTGTTATCAGTGTATGAATGTGAGTTCAACATCACAAGTGCTGTTGAAGAAATCCATTCTTCACTTCATGTTGTGCCAGGCCATCGCCCTGAAAGGTGTACAGGAACAGCAATATCAGTTGCACTTGGACTTCTGGAAGGATGCTTAGTAAACACAGGTTCCCGGATCATGGTCTTCACATCTGGTCCTGCAACTCTAGGCCCAGGAGTTATTGTAGACTCAAATCTTAGCAATGCCATCAGAACTCACAGGGACCTCATCAATGGTTATACACCTTACCATGGAAAATCCTGCAGCTTCTACAAGCGAGTATCACAGAGGTTATCTGATGCATCTGTTGTTCTTGATTTGTTTGCTTGTTCTCTTGATCAAATTGGAGCAGCGGAGCTGAAGGAACCTGTTGAGAGCTCAGGTGGATTCATGATGCTAGGAGAGTCATTTGAATCAAAAACGTTCAGAAATTGTTTGCGGCACATTTTTACTCGTGATGAAGAGGGACATTTGAAGATGTTTTTGGATGCAACAATTCAGATAGTGACCACAAAAGATGTAAAAATATGTGGAGCGCTTGGCCCTTGTGTATCTCTTCAGAAAAGAAATGATTTAGTAAGTAGCAACGAGATTGGAGAGGGTGGTACCTATATGTGGAAGTCGGGTGCACTCACTAATAAAACATGCTTTGCATTTTTCTTCCAAGTGAATGATGAGCAAAAGATTGAACCTGGATCTGCATTCTTCGTACAGTTCATAACACAATATCGATATGGTAACATGCGCATCCGGAAAAGGGTGACTACTGTTGCAAGAAGATGGGTTGGGATTCGCTCATCAGAGATTAATGCAGGGTTTGATCAAGAAGCTGCAGCTGCAATGATGGCCAGACTTGCTATCCACCGAGCAGAGAAGCGTTATGCTCGAGACATTATCAAATGGCTTGATGACACACTCATTCATTTTGCTTCCAAGTTTGGAGATTATGTTCAGGAATGTGCATCTTCTTTCCGCTTGTCATCCAACTTCTCCCTTTATCCCCAATTCATGTATTACTTAAGGAGGTCTCAGTTCATTGATGTCTTTAATAGTTGTCCTGATGAAACGGCTTACTTCCGGTTAATGCTGAACCGTGAGGGAGTGGTGGGTTCGCTTATCATGATCCAACCTACACTCTTCCAATACTCCTTCGATGGTCCACCCGTTCCAGTCCTCCTAGATGTTCGTTCTATCTCTCCAGATGTCATCTTGCTCTTCGATTCTTACTTCTATGTAGTTATTCATTACGGTTCCAAGATTGCACAATGGAGAAAGCTTGGTTATGACAAGGACCCAAACCATGAGAACTTAAGAAAGCTATTGGAAGCCCCCGAACTTGATGCAGAGCAGTTGGTGGCTGAAAGAGTTCCAGCACCCAAGCTTATAAAGTGTGACCAACATAGTAGCCAGGCAAGATTTCTTCTTGCCAAGTTGAATCCATCGATTACACAGAATTCGACATACACAGATGGGTCAGACATTATTTTGACAGATGATTTGAGTTTGCAGGTTTTTATAGAACACTTGCAGACACTGGCAGTGCAATGCTGATGAAGAGCAGCCCTGAACTTAGTTTTTTCTTTCTTTTCCTTTTTTTTTTTTTTTTTAGTTTTGTGTGTGTCTATATTCTGTACTTCGTATACAAGGAAATTGTGTGTTGCTTTTGAGAGGAAAAATGTGCATCTGTTTTTCTTTCTTCTTTTTTTCTCCAACTCTCTTATCGTTCACCGGTAATTAGAGTTCACTATGTACAGCTCTCTATGTCATAATTTTATAAAAGAAACCCTGTTTCTGGGTTACATCCTTTTCTCTTATTCATATTATCTTTGATTATGGTTGTGACTTGTGGTTTTCAATTCCAAATGGCAGTCATTTTACATCTGTATTTTGATCCTTACACAGGCAATTTGCATTTAAATGTAATTAGAAGCACATTGCAACTAGGGATGGCAATGGGGCCGGGGACCCCTCCCCGTACCCCGCCCCGCCAGAAATTTTTTCACCCCATCCCTACCCCATTAGGGAGACGGGGCGGGGCGAGGATTCCCCATCATGGGGCGGGGCGGGGCAGTGAGATCCCCACCCCATACCCCATTTATTTATTTTTTGTATTTATATTTTTTAATTTTTACATTTTTTATTTATACAAATATAAAATCAACCACTATTAATTAATCCAAATTATATTACATATGAAAAAAAGAGTAAACAACAATTCAAATAATAAATTTTTAAATTACAAATTAAAAATTGTTATAAAATGGAACTTATATGCCTTCTCACTAGTAATAGAGAGATCTCTCTACTATTAGCGAGAAGGCATAAAATAGAAGGCATTATCAGCATATGAGTTTCATTTTATGCCTTCCGCTAGTAGTAGAGAGATCTTTCTGCCACTAGCGAGAAGGCATAAAATGAAACTCATATGCCAATACCTTCTCGTCAGTAGTAGAGAAATCTCTCTGCTACTAACGAGACTGCATAAAATGGAACTCATATGCCTTCTCGCTAGTAGTAGAGAGATCTCTCTGCTACTAGTGAGAAGACATTGTCAGGCATATGAGTTTCATTTTATGTATTTTCGCTAGTAGCAGAGAAAATCTCTATTATTAGCGAGAAGATACAAAATGGAACTCATATGTTTTCTCGCTAAGAGTAGAGAGCTCTTTACTACTGGCGAGAAGGCATTGTCAGGCATATGAGTTCTATTTTATGCATTCTCGCTAATAGTAGAGAGGAGTGAGAAGGCATAAAATGGAACTCGTATGTCTTCTCAGTAGTAGAGAGATTTAGAAAGCATAAAATAGAACGCATATACCTGACAATGTTTTCTCACCAATAGTAGAGAGATCTCTTTTCTACTAGTAGCGATAAAGTATATGAGTTTCATTTTATGTATTCTCGCTAATAATAGAGAGAAGATATAAAATGGAACTCATATCATATTGTGATAAAAATAAAAAAAAATTTAAAATTTTAATTAATTATTGAATATATTAAATATAAATATTATATTATATATTAATTATATATAGGGCGGGGATAACACTCCCCGGCCCCTACAGGGCAAATAATTTTGCCCCATCCCCCGCCACCCCGATCAAGTGGGGAATTCTCACTCCTAATGGGGCAGGATCCAACGGGACGGGTCGGGATGGATTTTTTTGCCACCCCTAATTGCAACTGAACTCTTGGGGCTGGAACAGAGCATGTATGTTTTTCCATGCTTGTTGAAGTTGAACCATGAATTAATTGACTTTTAGTCCCCTTGGTTTTTTTTTTTTTGAATAAAAACTTGCAATGAGCACAAAAAGCTCCCCAAAGGGAGATCAAACAACTTGAGCACAGCCAGCAGCTGAAACTAAAGACTCAGACAATCTGGAAATCCTAAAACATCAGAACTATCAAAAAGCATTGGAATTTTAGAATCTAAAGTCTTCCTTGCAGACTTTTAGTCCTTGTTTGACCGTAAACTAAATTACAAATTCATCATATCAAAGAAGTATAAATTTTTTTAAAAAAGTTCATGAATAATATAGGAATCATATACTCGATTGAGTGTTTTAAAATTCCAGAGAGTGTATTAAGAGCCCCACACTCATTTTATTCTGGGTTATAAAGAATGGAAAACAATTAAAGATGCCAAAAACACACAACAAGATGAAACATGAACCATGACCATGACATGTGTGTAAGCCTTGAAAAAATGCCAGTGCATCTTACACTTCTATAAAGTAAAAAGGCAGGGACTACAATGTTTACCTATTTCTATAAGGTTATATATATATATATATATATAGCTAATCTCAAAGTGGTAGACAAAAGGAGAGAAATAGTATCATTTGCTATTTCCATATGAATTATTTACCCTTTTTTCAATATTTCATTAAAAAAAAAAAACATACATTATTTCAATATGAATATTAAATCGTGAAGGAACTAAAACCCTTATTCTAGGTTGTTTATCGCTCGTCTTTTTTCCTTTCCACCATATACATTTTCCCATTTTTTGTGTTTTGGTGAATTCAATACAAAGAAATTTGGTTACGTAAGCTCTTTTGTTGATTGTAATCCGCATGGAGGTGTGGCTCATCAACCACGTCTGAGAATGAGAAAGTAGGACATCACCAATTCTATTAATAATTAATAATAAACAGAGGGCAAGCCAGCTAGCTGTAGCTTGCGTCTTGCATTGCTCTTATGTCATTTTAAACCAATTTTCTCTTACAAGAAATAATATGAAAACAAAAATAGATGTAGCTTCTTTTCTTTTCTCTCTTTTTCTCTCTATGATATACCTTTATATTCTCCACTTACATTTTACTTATATATATATATATATATATATATATATATATATATAGATTCTTGAGTTAATATTTTATTTTATCACTACTATCTAAGTCAATTCAAAAAATATATTTCGCACTCTTACCAGTTTCTCCAATTTGAATATATCTAAAATATTTTAGTAGGCAAACTCAAATACACCTAAAGCATTATAGTGAGTATACTAAGACTCGAACACTGTAATGAGTATACCAAGACTCAAACGCTACAATGGGTATATCAAAATAAAATTACACTGTATTATAATGGGCAAACTCGAGTACATCTAAGGCATTATAGTAGGCATACAAATGCTTAAACCCAACCTTATAAATGATCAAACTTTTACAAATGAGTACGGGTTGTATCAATTTTCTTTCAGTGTACCACATTCATAAGTGCATATAGAACATGTTATATAATTATATAAAATAATACATAAGTGATAATGACACAAAAATAATAATAATAAGAAATTAAAAACAATTAAATAAGTAACGTTTCAATATGTTCATCAAAATGACTTGAGTTTATCTCATGGAGAATAATTAATGCTCAATAATAAGGGAATCCTTGAATAAATTAACGCGTTATTTTTTAAAAAATATATAACGAATTGGTAATCAACAATTAATTTGTATATAAATACATGACTTACTGGTGCACATGGATTAGGTGTACTTAATAATTTTGGCAAGGTAGTGATACCACGTAGACAAGGACAACCTTTACATGTTTGGACTCTTTCAACAAAATTTATAATAAATCATTAATTTCTCAATCTATTTCCTAATGATACAAAAATCTTATGCTTAGGGACAGTCCAAACCGACCTAATTCATTGGCTTTTTTCAATTGAATAGTTCATTAAATTTGTTTGTTCATGCACTAATCAGAAAAAAAATAAATAAGAATTTAGTATTGAATACTAGATTAGTTTGCCGTGTGTCACCAATCTTGATTAGCACAAGCTTTGCCCAGTTTTATTTTATTTTATTTTGTTTTCAAATGTATTTGAAATTATTCTAGATGATTTACACATTTATAAACATACTATATCACTTTCATAGTCATTAAGATTTAGGGATAATTATCTTCAAAAAAATAAAATAAATTGAAGTTGTGAATTTTTTTTAAAAATATATTAGTTTTTGTAAATAAAAAGAAAAGAAAAGAAAAGAATATTATAATTATAATTATTATTTTATTTTGCAGTTTAAAAATTGACTTAAAACTGTCAGGCGCAGTGACAGAGAGACGCAGCAGTTGCGAAGTCAAAGACATTCAGAAAGATAGATCTCGCAACTTCTCCAGTGTCAGCCCAGCCCCACTGCATCTTTTTGGGTCCCAGTCGTACGCTTTTAACCCTCTCTTAACCTCCCACGTGTCCCTGGCCCACACTCAGTCCTATTCATCACCACCGCGAAGCCTTCTCCTTTATTACGTGTCCGTTCCCTGTCCGATCTATCCCCACAAAAAGCAACTCAGCAAACCCTAACCGTCCACACGCGATCCCACTCCCTCTCCTTTCAATTCCCAGCTAGCCACTGTTCGGAATTTCAGTTCTGCATCGCCAAGTATAATCAGCATCTCTGCGGAACTTATTAAAGAAAAAAAAGAAAAGAAAAGAAAAAGAAAAAGAAAAATTATTCGAATAGGGAAACCCTAATTGGAATCGTAATTATTGAGAAATATAGAATTACTATATTTGGAGAACAATATTAATTCTATGTGGAGAAAAGATTTTTACTTTTATTTTGAATAGAGAGGTTGGATGGCGTAGGGAATTGGAATTTGGGAATTAGGGTTATTTGGATTGGAAATTTTGGGGAATGTGAGTGATTTTGGGGGCAAGCTGGGGACTTGGGGGTTTGGGATGGTTAGAGATGACTCGGGATGGGTACGTGGTGCCGGCGGAACCGCAGGCCATGGTGGGTGTGAAGAAGAAGAATCCAAAATCGTCTCGGAGTTGGGTGCTAATGGACTCCACCGGGGAAGCTACCGTACTCGATGTCGACAAGTACGCCATCATGCACCGAGTCCAAATTCATGCTCGCGATCTTCGAATTCTAGACCCCTTACTTTCCTACCCCTCTACCATTTTGGGCAGAGAGAAGGCTATTGTTCTTAATTTGGAGGTCTTCGTTTTCCTCTATTTTTCGTTTTAGAATTTGCATTTTTTTTAATGTAAATTTTTTTTTTCATGGGTCTGGATTGATTTTGTTTACTCTGTTTTATTTCTGGGTGTTCAGCATATTAAAGCGATAATCACTGCTGAAGAGGTTAGTTTTGTTTTTATCTTATTTTTCTTTTGTCCCCTTAAAAGGTTGAATAAATGCTATGGATTAGTTGATTCAACTATGGTTGTCAGTTCTTTTTAATTCTAGTATGTTTTCCCTATACTCAAGTGGATAATCGTTGCTTAGGAGGTACAGTTATGTTGTGGTTATGTCGTTTTGAATGAACCATGCAATTTGTTTCTTTGGTTGCATGTTGAAGAATATTTTACTTGAGACAGACAAAAGATTGCTTTGAACTTAAACGTATTGATGAAATTCAATATCTATCCATTGGAAAACAGACAAGTATAGAAGGAAGTACATAGATGATTCGATTAAGTGACTTTTAAGTTTGTGTGTTTATCTTTTCTTTTTTTCTCTAAATATATGCAATACTAAATGTATATTCAGTTTAGTGCAAATTCTGGACTTCTTTAGCAGATCATGATTGTTGTTTTATTATGGGGCAGGTACTGCTTCGGGACCCATCAGATGAAAATGTTATACCTGTTGTTGAAGAGCTTCAAAGACGATTACCTCCTGTAAATACCATACACCAAACTCAAAGAAATGGTCTAACTGGTGGGCAAAACGATGTTGAAGCTGGTGAAGAAGATGGTATGCCATATTGATTTAGTTACAAAAATGGCCCAAAATATCTTTAGTCAGTACAGAGAAGGGACTGTATTAGTGCTTTTGAAACTGTACATATATTTCCGTATGCTGTTTCTTGTACTTGCTCAGAATTCCAAACATTAGGATTGATCTTATGTGTTGTTCTATTTCTTTGAGATCTGACCACCTAGAATATGCATGTAGAGTCTCCATTTGAATTCCGTGCATTGGAGGTAGCTTTGGAAGCCATTTGTAGTTTTCTTGCTGCACGTACAACAGAATTGGAGACTGCTGCTTATCCTGCTTTAGACGAGCTTACCTCTAAGGTTTATACTTTCTCCTCAGTTTTTTATTTCTATGTTTCTTTGTCTAGTTTGTATTCTTGTGCTTCTCCCACACCCTGACTCATTAAATAGAAAAGATAGATACTGAGAACATTTGTTTCATTCATTGGTTTGGTCAAGTAGTAAGAGTGCCGATATGTCTCTCATAGCTTTATTTCTCTATGGTTGGCATAAACTGGGAATTTTTCTATGGGGCTCACTTTTTATTTATTGTTCTAGTACAATGTCATATCCTCCTATTTTCCATAGTGTTTTAATTCCCCCAATTATAGTTTTACCTTTTTAACTGGACTTTATGATAATTGTATGTTTTATATCTAAGTAAGCACCGTTGGAGGAGTGGTTCCCAGGTGTGGGGGATGGTAGGGGTTTTGTATACTTCGAGGAGTAGGGACATTAGCATTGATTTTTGGCCTTTAATTTATGCTATTATTTTTTCCATATTATACGGACTAATGTCTTGCGTAAGGCACTAGATGAAGACTAGGAGTTTGGATACTTTGAGGAGAAGGAACAAAGGAACATTGGTGTTGATTTCTGGCCCTTAACTTGTGCTCTTTCAATATTAAATGGGCCAATATCCTCCTTAAAGTACTATATGATGAAGGGCAGGAATATGATGTGAATTTCTGTGTGTTGTAATTTGTTCTTTTTCCTACTGACTTCGGTTGGATATGTATTCGTGGTAGCAGTGGTCCTACAAAATTGAACAATAGGATCTCAAACTCTTGCCCCTCTTGATATATATATATATATATATATATATATATATATTGGAGGATTGCATTTTCTTTTTTACCTTACAATTGTTTGTCATTGATCCATTTCCTGGGAAGTATGATATATTTAGGTCTTGCAGTACCTTGAGGTTCACATTTTGTTGTCTGCCTGCATATTTTGCTTCAAAAGATTGGGATTAGTTTTGCATCTAGCTGCTTGAACAAACGTTGTTTAAGAGCTTATGTAGTTTCTCTTGTTTTAAAGAAATACTCACAGTTGGGGTTTTATTAGTTTTATATCCCTTAGAGATGCTACTATAGAAATAATACACTTTTTGTTTGCATGATCTGTTATTAAATAGAATGTTATGTTCCATCTTTCATTTTTGTTTGCATATTATCTTAAATCATTGTTTACATTAATGTTCAGCTGTCCATTGTTGTTTGTTCTGTCAGCTTCTGGGACCAGTCTTTTTGACTTCTTTTTGAATCATTTGCTGCAGATTAGTAGCCGCAACTTGGATAGGGTTCGTAAATTGAAGAGTGCTATGACAAGGTTGACTGCCAGGGTTCAAAAGGTATATCTGCTTCTTGTGGTGTGCTTGTTGATCGCTTTTGATAATTTTTAGTTGTATCCTTACCACATTGTCCTCATTCTTTTTGAACTTGTGCTATTTTTCACTAGATAATTTTTGAGCTAGACATCTTCCCTAAAGGTGCTGTTAATAGTTTCTTGTTCGGGCCCAACCATGTTATCCTCATATTTTTTGAACTTATGCTATTAATTATAATTAGAAAAGAATTCACGGTCCTTCTATTAGATGGATTGGTGGTGTAGCTGAAACAAACTTAATAGTTCAAATTAACAATGAAGAATTATGAAAGCACATATCATTTTTGTTGTTCTTACTGTAAATCAAAGCAAGATGTATCCTTTGTTGTTTTTACAGGTGAGGGATGAGCTTGAACAGTTACTGGATGATGATGATGATATGGCTGACCTTTATTTGTCAAGAAAGTTAGTTGGGGCATCTTCACCAGTTAGTGTCTCGGGTCCTGCCAATTGGTATCCTGCTTCTCCTACCATAGGCTCAAAGATATCAAGAGCAAGTAGAGCAAGTATTGCTACGGTTCGTGGGGATGAGAATGATGTTGAGGAGCTTGAAATGTTACTTGAGGTTTGTATGGTTGATTTACTTATTCATTTTCCTGTTTGCTCAAAGTATTATTCTAAAATTGGTTGTAATTTTACAGGCTTACTTTATGCAGATTGATGGCACATTGAATAAATTAACCACGGTAGGTGCTTCTAGTGATTTAAATACACTTTGCTTGTAGTTGCATGTCTGACATGGGTCATATTCAATACTTGTAGTGAAAGAAAATACTTGTACATTTATGAAATCATAGACACGGTAATTTGTGACAAGGAAGATGTTTTAAGTTAGTTCATTCGAAGTCAAAATGGGATTCCAATGAAAATAAATATGCTGGTAGTCTTGCACTCTGCTAAAAATTCAATTCTGCCACAGTAGTACTGTTATAATCTTTCATCTTTTTCTTTCAACTCTTATGAAATTTTCAATGAATTCTCCCAAATTCCCTGTAGTATATTTTCTTCATTCACATAATATAAAAAAAAGAAAAAAGGTTGTATCCATGGCGATGTTCTTAAAGATTAGTTCTGGTTCGTAAAGATTATTCTTCCATGTAACCAACTCTGAAGTGCTTGAGTATCTTTAACTTCTTAAACTCGAAATCTGCTCTTGCTCAAGGTTGAGCATGGTTGTTACCATTGTGGATCAGTTTAACTTTTTCGTTGTATCAAAGGTATTGGCGATATATTTTGCATTCTTAATTTTCTATCTCAGATGTTTTAAACTTCTTTACCTGATATTTTGCAGCTTCGAGAATACATAGACGATACAGAGGATTACATTAATATTCAGGTAATCAACTAGATAACTAAAACCTTTTAAAAGCAGTCCATGGCAACATATAAACATTTTCTAATCGATGCTGTTTGACTTGGCAGCTTGATAATCATAGAAACCAACTTATTCAGGTGCTTTGTTCTTCCCAAACGAATTGCCCTCTTATATCAATTCGTTCGGTTTCTTTATCTTTTATTTCTTTTGGATTTGCTGTGCTTTGAAACGTTGTAGTTAATTAAGAATATAACGTTTTTTGTCTTTCATTTTTGCTGTGCAGTTAGAGCTCTTTCTTAGTTCTGGAACTGTATGTTTATCCATATATTCATTGGTAGCTGGGATATTTGGCATGAATATCCCATATACTTGGAATGATAACCATGGATACATGTTTAAGTGGGTACGCAAATTGTTATTTGCTCGTAATTTTTTTTCTTTGGCTACAAATTTCTGGTGCTCATCGATGGTGAATAATCTTTTTGATATTCCACACAGGTTTGCATTGTCACAGGAGCAAGTTGTGCACTTCTTTTTGTTTTAATTACGACCTATGCTCGGTACAAGGGTTTGGTTGGATCTTGAAGTTAAGATAATGTCATTTTTCGTGTCAAATATTTATACATGTAATCAAAATTTGAGAATAATAATATATATATATATTTTTTTAATTTTTAATTTTCACAAGTTTTATTTTGATTATTTAAAGCCTTATTAAGGCTTTCACCCTTTGTTTTGTTTTCTTGTCTTTTTATTTTTCTTAATATTGAAAATTTGTTTCCATATTAAGGAGCTTTTTTAAGTTTAAATGTACAATAATCTTTATACATAATTATAATATATTTTTTCGGTTTCATTTTGGTCCAAACCAAACTAGATATTTTGTTCGGTTATGCATAATGACAAGCTTGTCGTGATTAAAAATTATTTAGTGGTGATTACTAATAAAAAGTGTCGGATTAATTGAAGGCGATGATGGGATCTATTGTATTTTGTTTCACTTCTATCATTTAATATTTACCTTAATTGAATATAATTTATGAGTAAAAAAATATCAATTAGAACTTTCATTTATTATGTAAGAAATGTTTATTCTAAATATAACCATTGCATTAATTCTACTTTTTTTAAAAAAAATTGCACAAATTTGACAAATTGGATTGTGGTATAAAAATAAAATTATAATAGAGGGCACACCATGAAAAAGAGAGGGAAATTACAATGCAAACCCTGTTAGCGACCAACACATCACACGTGGCGAATAGATCACACGTATCACCTGGTTGGACTCGAAAAAACCTTTTGCTTACATGTGCAATATTGCTAGCTAGCTAAACTAAACAACTACTGTACTAACATGAAAAAAACAGGTAGCAGATAGATCCCAAACGCTAAGAGGTTGAAGAAATATTAAAGACAGACCAACTATTTTCCCATTTCAAGTTTCATCCAACTTCCAGGTATTCTGTCTTCTTTTTCTGTTTTCCTTCTTCATCATCAACTTCAAATACTTCAGGTTTAGAAAATATACAACATGAAAGTGATATATATATATATATATATATATATATATATTATATTGTATTGATATGCTTTGCATCTCCTTGTTGTTCATGAGAATGTTTTGTTTGTTTCTTAAGAAATGCAAAACAAATAAAAATTTGAAAATCTTAATTTTTGATGTTGGTTTGAAGGCATTTTTTTTTGGTTAAAACTAATTGATTAAATTGGAGAAACACCTGTATGAATTTTAAATGCTCATGATTTACTTTCATCTATTAATATTTAATTTGTATAAAATATGTAATAATATTATTCCCCATTATATAGATGTTATATATATCATATATGAATGAAACCGAGAGGAGTTTCTGTATACTTTTTTTTTTGTTTGGTGACAACTTTTGAGTCATTACGTTGCCAGTTGGAAGCAAAAAGGGATTAGTTTGCATGTCCAAAACGACTTCCACTTTTGTAATTAATAATCATAACGCTCCTGATTTAACCAAAACTAGCAAACCCTATTTCAGGTCATATTTTAACCAGCCATTTTATTGTTAGTAATTATATAAAATGTACATGTTCTAGCTGCTACCTAGCTCATGTTAATGACATATATTTATTATTATTATTATTATTATTATTAATTGCTTTTACTTTTGTAGTATGAAAATAAGTCAAAAGAATGGGTTTGAACTTGTTATTTGCTTGCCACTAATGTACCTTATATTTGTGCATTTTTTTAAATTTGTTTTATGATTATTCATTCATTTGTGCATGTAAAATTTCACATGCATTTATGTTATTATGAACGTATATAATACTCTTCATTTAATGTATGTATTTGTTAATAGTTTAATTGTGAAATACATCTTATGTCCATAGCAAAGTTTTTGTTTTATTGAAAACATATACGTTTCATTTAAAAGAAAAGAAAAAACAAATGCATGCACATCAGCCTAAGTAAGAAATATTTAGATTTTTTTTACCATATATATATATATATATATATATATATATATACATATTAATTTCGTGAAAAACTATATATCATGTTCATCGGCTCCAAATGGACATTGGAAGATCCAAGAATTTCGTTCTGCCGAAATAAAAAGAAAGAAGCTACCATTGTTACTAAGTAGTTCTCCTATAAGGGTTTTACTTCTTGTTGGGTAATAAAACCTAAAAGAGCAATGGATACAAAAAAGTTTAATTTATTTTATTTATTATGTATGTGTGTATTCCATGTACAATGTTTTATTTTGGCCTCTGGGCTTAATAATTTTTGAATTGAAATAACCGATGGATATTAATAAATTATTTATGAAATTAATATTTTGTTTTTATGGGTTGAACCCTAGCATCGGAACCGTCAATCCAGTGTAAAAAAATTGTGGGCTCCACACACTTGGGATGATCTAGTTGATTTGACTTTGCCAACGAATGCCCAGGGGCTACCATGCACAATTTTCACGTGACTTCCATGTGGCACTTGCTAACATGCGCCGTAACCCCGCCCGTTACGCACGAGGAAGACACTCGCCAAAAAGATAAAAATTACACAACTTGAGCGTAGAAAAAGGGATTGTGTGCAGGTTAAGGCCACAGAGAACCATCGGCGCATGTTATCACCATCCGTTTTGAGTTTCAAAATGTTATATGTGTCTCTCTGTCCCTGTCGAAGTCTGTACTGTGGCTTCGTTAACACATAGTTGTACTATTTTCGTGGTGTGTATGTGTGTGTGATGTGTGAGGGAGCGCGCGCGCGTTGGTTTTGTGCTGTTTGTTAGTTTTTGAGATTATTGCTATCGAGCGAGCCTCGAACAGATCATCCACAGACCATTCCCATTGTCCAAATCGAAACAAAGAGCCACGATCGAATGCTCTAAATCCCCTTTGCACAGCTTCTATTAATCCAATCCTTTTAATTTTCTCCACCCACCAAACAAGACCCAATTGGGTTCTTGTTTATGTTCTAGATTTTCCTGGTGACTCCCGTGGTTTCTCGTTCGGAATGACGGAAAATGTTTTGGATTTCAGCGTATCCGTGACATGCATCATGTGGGGTACGTAAGAAGGTGTTTGTGATTGTGTGTGTTCGACTGTGTTTGATAGAGACTCTGAGCTGGTTGAGGAAGAAGTACAAGAAGAAGAAGAAGAAGAAGATGATGGTGAGTACTGGACAGGTGTTGAAGGTTGGGAGGGAAAAGCTCGCGGCATGCATGACATGCCCTGTTTGCAAAAAGCTATTCACTGACGCCACCACTATGTCGGAATGCCTTCACACCTGTGAGTGCTTTTCTCTCTTTTCTATATCAAAGCTCACTATTTTCATCTTTACTTCCCTCCAATTTCTGATTTTTGCGGATCTGCTTTATTCGTTCAGTTCATGTGAATTCTTCGCGGTTTACGTAAATCTTCTTTCTTGTTTCAAATGTTTCTGTAGCACTTTTTTGTTCTTGGTATTTCGTGATTTTACGTTTCCATCATCTGGGTCTTTTTCAAATTGCATTCTGGTTATGTTTTTGATTATCAGCTGTAAAATTGTTCTATATGCTCTTCCATTGTATTTGCAATTTGGAATTTTTTGAGTTATGGTAATCATGTGTATAGAATAATAAAAGAAAAAGTGAAGTGTGAAGTAAAAGTCCTGGTGCATTTTTCGTGGCAATGCATTAATTGTCCCACAATATTCATGAAAACTGAAATTTTCTTATTTGCACTATAAGCATGAGCACATAGGTTTCGCTCAATTTTTGGCAACGGTTCTGTACATTGAACTTTATAGCTGTATACTTCCCGTGACTACATTGCAGTGGCGATTGAGAATGAAATGTCATATAGATATGTCTTATATAGTTGCTCAAGGATAACAATATTAACGCCCTGCCAACGTCAAGAGGAACTTTGTTCCTTGGTCAACTTTCACTCTTACTTCAAGGGTATCTGAATCTCTTATTAGGAAGACTGTAGTTAATTTTATTTTCCCTTAATTTTCCCAAGTTATACTGAATTATTTAACAAGTTCCAAATTTTCTTTTCCAAAAACATTAAGATGTCCTGTACATTTTATATTTTACCGTAGTATGGAAAATAGGATGCCGGGCTCGAGTTTTCTTTCTACCGACGAGGTTGCTAGTAGTTGGGAATGTATTTTCATGCTCCATTTTTTAATGTTCACTACGGGATTATATGGCACATAATCCTTTTAAATGTTATCTGTTACCAGTATTTTATTTTTAATGTAAACCATGTTTATTGAATTACTATTTCTACCAATCAATACATAATTCTTGTATTTCTGTATGGAAAAAAGTTTGCAGGAAATGCATATATGAGAAGATAACAGAGGAGGAGTTGGATCATTGTCCAGTTTGCAATATAAATTTAGGTTGCACTCCACTTGAGAAACTCAGGTATTTAATCAGGATCACTCATATTGCTATAGTAAGTTATAAAATGGCCACTTTCTTAATCCATAAAGTAACTTTCTGCCATCCCAAATCGATGATTGGATCATATGATCAGAATGTTATGATCTTGGTGTGTCTGTGTAGAACTCATTTGATGCAAAAATTGTCAACTAATGGCAATGGCCTTGTGACTTATATATGGTTTCTAGCAGCATGTCATAGAGACTAGAAAACCTGTTCACATGTAGTTGATATGTTATCTCTTTGCTAAAGTGATAAGTTATGTAGTTGAATCTTCTTTATTGATTGAACAATGCGGAAATATTTGTTGAGGTGCCGACTGATGTGACTGGAAAGGAAAATTTTATTTCAAGATTCTGTTTTAGCATGAGCCTATGTGCATGTATTATTTCTTTTATTACCCTTCTCTGGTCAGTTTCCAAATTACTTAAAGAATCAGAAGGTCATGAAACCATAATCAGATTACTCGATGATGCTATTTATGCTGCCAAGATATTTTTCTGGGATTTTTTCTTTTCTTTTCTTTTCTGCCCTTAGACATTATACACGACCTTAGTTAGGAAGAATTAACATGGTTAGCATATCAGAAAATAAAATAAAATAAGCTAGTTCCAAATTTGTCAGGTCATCCTGTACTTTTCAACTGGTTTGATCGAATCTTATCATTGTTCAATGCCATTTGCATTGTTATTCATGGTGCTATTGCCTGTTATGTTTTGGTTTTGGTTGTCTGAACCAGCAGTCATCCATTTCTATCTAACTGTTTCTCTTTATTCTTGAATGTTTGTGTTATTTAAATAGTTGTCAAATTTGTGATTTTTGTTTCTGTTATGATGTCTCCTGCGTATGCTAGTATGATTTCTAGGCTAACCAGGTCCATATTGTATATACACTCTTGATGAAGTGTGAGTATGGATGTACAGTGGCTGCCTATAAAAGCTTGAACTCATAGCTCAGTTTTGATGTTACCAACATAGAAGAGAAATGGACAATTTTGGACAGTGAATTATTGAATTTATTAGCGTGTAGATTTATGACTTTTTTTATCTATTGTGGTCTGCAGGGCCGACCACAGTTTGCAAGATCTAAGGACCAAACTTTTCCCTTCCAAAAGAAAAAGGGATAAGCCTACTGATGAAGATCTTCCCTCAACTTCATTTCCAGCTAAAAGAAAAGAGAGATCGCTTTCTTCATTAGTGGTAAGTGAACCTGGATCATCAACTCAGTCTCATTTGGCTGGAAGAAGAAAGTACCCTTTCAGAAGGAATCTCACTTTACGAGAATCCACTCTTTCTGTTGAGAATCCTGTTAAGATAGAGGATGATTACCTCAATAATTTTAGCTCACCTGAGGCTGTAAATAGAATTCTTCCGGGTAAAAGGAAGGTAAAGAAAGTGAAGTTATGACATGCTTACACTCATCCCATAAAGATAATATTTGGCATAGAAAACAAAATATTGCCCTCTGGTGCATTTTTTTCCCGCTGAATATATTTGAGTTATCATGTTTCAGAATGAGTCACCGAGGCAGCACATGCATAATAACGGTGTGGACAATGCTGTACCACAGGAAGGGATAGCTGACTTATGGAAACCCTTAAATTGCTTGGTGGAAGCTGCTAGCAAAACAAAGCCTAATAAACTCAATTCTCAAGAGAATTTTGTCAATCCATTTTATCCTGCCGCCCCCCATAGTGAAGCACATCAGCCTACATCTAAACTCAAGGAACATGGTTACAAATTAAAAGTTCATGGTGACGAAAAGGACTCAACTCCTGCACCATCAGGTTCAGTGAAACGTAGAAAGGTGCAAGGTGTCCGACAAAGAAGGCCAGCTGCATCTGAGGGACTTAACGTTCCAACACAAACTGTGGTCGACTTGAATAGTAAAAGTGCCAGAAGATTCAATCCAATTTGGTTCTCATTAGTTGCTTCCAATAACCAGTGAGAACTTCTTCTTTTGACACTTGAAGAGAACTGAGCTCGGCACAAATTTTATCCTTAATGTTTTTAACATTTATTGATTCTTTTCACTTACAACGATTGCAGGGAAGGAGATACACCCTTGCCACAGATATCCTCTTGCTACTTGAGAGTTAAGTAAGTACCATCAACTCTCTTGGCTTATTCCTGTCCATTTGGTTTTAAGGAAAAATCTCTTCGTTGGGCTACATGTGTTGTACTGTTACGGCACATGAAAATGCCACAAGAATTTGTTTATGTATATTTTAACCCTAACAGATGTTTGTTTTGTAATAAATTTCTTGTGGATGAAGAATTAGCTTTGGAGACTAACAAATTACGTTCATTAAATTAGTATTTAGTAATTCTGGCCTGTTTTGTTTTCCCTTTTGTTGTTATTTAATTAAAATAAGAAATAAAGTTCTCTTTGCAATAACTTTGAAGCTCTACTTGGCAGAGTTTGTTTGTTTCTTTTTAAATTTCTTGTAGTCACATACTTGAATTTTATTGACTTTCTCTTCAAATTGTTAAAGGGATGGTAGTTTACCTGTTTCTTTTGTCAAAAAGTACCTGGCACAAAAACTGGATCTTGCTAGCGAGGCCGAGGTAATTAATTTTCATCTCTTAGTTAGACTAGTACGTATTTATGTTTATGTCCTGTCTTAGATAACAAAGATGCTTAAATTTATGTGGGTGTCGGTCTCTAGAATTATCATTGTTGTAACGCTGAAAGTAGTATAAATACACCCTGTAAATTATAAACTTTATCTTGTATGATTGTATTGCTGCTCAACCACATCGTCGAAGGACAAAAAGTTGAAAATTTATGAGATGCTTAAAAACTGAACCTCATTTATGTAGGGGACAAACATTTTTGTCAATTTGTAATCCTGCCATTTTCTTTAAAGCTTCATGGTCATCTAGGATAATAGAACTCTCTTCCGATTGTCGTTTCTTAACAGTTGGATCTATCATTACGAGGGCAGCCAGTGATTCCAACATTGCAATTGCATAACTTAGTAGACTTGTGGGTACAGACGGTGCCATCATCGGAAAGAATACAAACCACAGCAGGTGGCTCCGGCAAGGATTTTGTGATGGTTCTATCTTACAGTCGAAAAGCTCAGCCCCATAAAACATGTCTATGAATTCAAGCAGTCTCTGAGACGACATCAAATGCACATTTTGCAAGTGCTGCAGGTTTTGTTCTTTCTTGTTACAGAAGTTGCTTATAGCAGAAACAACAAGAGGGTTGGCAAACATTTGCTCAATTTATACATATAATGGATCAATAAAGTTTTTCATTTTCTAAAATGTTGAGGTTATTAATGTGTCTTTAATTATCTTAGATTGACAGAATGGGCAAGCTTAGTTGGTCTTCTGTCTCTGAGACATTTCAAAAAGATGACTACAAAGCCAAATAAAGGGACAATGAAAACTAATCACCATGCGGTTTTGCCTAAATAGCATAGAAATATTATTTACAAAAAGATTAGCAAGTCCATCTTTACACTTTACAAGGGAAAATTTGTTGTAATCTGTAAAAATACAACTAACCCATTTGAACAGAACAGTAAAAGGACTCCCTCTAGCATATCATGAAGTGGTATCTTTCCTAAGACTATCTCCATATTTTTTTCCATGAGAAAACAATGTGGGATTGATTAATTTTGTTGCATAGCATAGAAACATAAATTTGAAAAGCCATTAAATTGACATGAACCGCAATTAGAATTTCAAAGATACAACAAGAAGGAGATGCAAAGTCGAATCAATGAAGTGAAACTTCCTCACCACCTGCAGAAATTAGGCACCTGATGAAAGAAAATCAAAGTGTAACTAATTAGCTTCTTAGCCACAAACTTATAAGAAAAAAAAAAAAAAAAAGAAGGGGAAAAGAAAGAAAAGAGCAATACTAGATCACAGAATAACATAAAATAGAACTCTGATTTATGATGATGGACATGAGAATTTTGCTAAAACCCTAATTAACACAACTACAGAAGCTACCAACCAACCTGCTGACTAAATAAAGAAGATGCAAACATAGACTACCAGTCAAGTAGAAGTAGGCAATATTTGGGCTCCATAATTCAACACATAAATGAAACTTAATATTGCACAACAGAAGGGAAGTCAGAACTATCAATTACATATAATCATTCAAATCAATATAGTAAATCCACTAAGTTGAACAATAAAGCATTTATATCATATTTGTTGATGAATGTTGGTTTAGTGTGATGGCCTTGTTTCTTTGAGCTAAATGCCACATTTACACATAAGCAGCAGAATTCCGCTTGTCAAACAAAATGCATCTCAAGACGTACTAAGAACATGGTTTGCAATGTATGGAATTATCTTTTATTTCATAATGTTACATTGAAACATCCAAATACAGTAACCACTGATCAGGCATTATCAGGGAATGATTAAAGAAGGATTTTAATGAACTAGGATGTGCATCTATGGCTTAACATATTAAGATTCAAGGATGCTTATTCACCATATTATGTATTTCTTGCGAATTTCACCAAGTTATCGAGCACCATGCAGCACTAATTTACTAAGAAGATTTTGGACAATGAATTGAAAATTTTAACAATCAAAGATCAACACGAGTTCAATTTATATTTTTAATTATATTTCATGAATTAGCCAAAGTTGCATTGCATTGCAATGAACCTGTTATATGGCTTGAAGAAGGGCCATCTTGGCTCAACTCTAAATAATATGACTAAAGAGCCATATGGCAGGGGCAAAATCAATCACCCAAAAGAATGTGGTAAATTAAATTGTAAAACCAATCATCATCAGCTAGTTTCTGCAAATTACTTCGATAAAAAAATAAAAAAGTTGTAACATTTTTCAATAATTTCAAGTCTAAATTTACTTGGTAAACTATGGAATGCTTCTAAAAATGAAACCCACCTAACTTGGTCATATAATGGTGTAATTACCCTGAGGGTCATCAGAGAGCAGAGTCCCATAGGGCGACTCTCGGTCATCCGTCACAAGGTCCTCTGTGCCCCTAAACACGGCGTGGAGGCAAACCACAGCAACCCCAATAGCAGTAGAAGCCACCACGTTGACCCACACTCGTGTCAGCAAAAGGGCCACAAAAGTGACCACCCCGAGCGCCACCACCACAAATCGGTCGTCAATTGTGAAGCCGGCGAGTGTGAGAGGCTGGTCTCGGGAGAAGTAAAGGAAGTGCCATGCGACGAAGACGAGCAAGAATACGATCATGGAGATTGGGTGGTAAATGAGACTGAGGAAGAGGACGAGTAAGAGGACCAGTGTATAGTTGAAGCGGAAGTGGGTCAGGTTCTGGGCGAGTCGGGTCGTGGCGTCGGAGACGCTGGAGGGGATGCTCAGTGCGGTGGGGTCCAATAATTCACCCCATGGCCGGCGCCTGGACATCACCGATTGGCTGGCTTCCGTGAAGCGGGACACAAATCCACCGGACATTTTTTTGCAGAAAAATCACAGATTTTGTTGGGAAAGAAGAAGGGTCAGATTGGAAAAACCCTGTTGAATTTCTTGAAGAAGAAAAATATCGAAGTCTACTAGGAAAGTTATATTATTATTATTATCGTTTTATTTATTTGTTATTATGATTATTATAATAATACTTTTTATTGGGCTTTGGTGACCCACCACCTAGTGGGTTGGGCTGGACGGCCCAATATCGACCTTTATAAATTCGTCTAGGTGGTCCAACCCGATCCACTATTTAATCGGACTAGGAGAGTTGTTTTGTTATTAATTAGTATTATTTGTTGGGTTGGACAACAAATATGGCAGGCCACTACCCACCATCAAGTGGGCTCGCTAGCCTAACCTTAATTCAAAATTATTGGGTTAATCTTGACCCACAAAGAATTGGGCTGATAACCCACCTAGAACAACTATTCAATTGGGCGTGTGGCTCAATAAATAGTCTCTATTCTTCAATCAATTTTTATTGGGCTTATGGGCCTAATCTTTATTCACTATTATTGGGTTGGATGGACCAATCTTTACCCGCCATGAATTGGGCGGGGTGGCCCAACCTTGATTCTATTAACTGGCTATTTGGCCCAATTGTAACCCACTAACTAATTGTGCTGGTTGGCCCAAAAAACTAGTCCGATTAAAATACTTCTGTGGGTTCTCTAAGAAAAATTAAAATTTTATCTTGTATTTTTCTAGCTGCACCATATATATACATGGATTTTTTAATGAAACATAAAAAAAATAGAAACTAATTTGGTTTTAGAGTAGTCAATTATGTTCATTTTGGAAATAATACGTACGTGTCTTGCCTTGGATGGTCAAGCTTACACATGCTAAATTTGTTTACATTTCTTACATCTTTATCGACCTAGCTAGCTAATCCAAATTGGTCTACCTGATTTTGATCCCATATAATGTGTAAACTTGTCCAAATACAACATACACCAACTACAAAAACAAGTGAAAGCTAATTGCATACAAATTAAATATATATTTATATTACCTTATGTATCATACAATAATTGTAATATGGTTTTCATGTGGTGATGTACTTTATATTATATATACATATAAATATAATGTTAAAATAATTAAGGATGTAATGAAAAAAAATAAATAAATTCTAAGAGTTTTATAACTTTTAAATGCAACAAGCCAATGTGGGGAAATGCGCCATTAATATTGTTTAGAGAAGTTCAAAGTGCACATAAATTGACTTAGACATCTGACCGTCAAATTAAAAAAAAAAAAAACAATTCTTTAATAATGAATCAATCAACATAAACTCACATAGATTTTTTTGGTAGAACAAAAAGGGTTTTAATGTGGATCTCATCAGCTCAGAGTTCTGTTAGTGGTAGAGCCTTTTTACTACTCCAGCTTTGTAATCCTGTAGGAGTCAGAGCCGGCCAAATGATCCTCTTCCACCTGGCGATTCAAGTAAAGCTGAGTACACCTGAGGCAATAACGGGGCTTGCCAAGACTCGAACCACAACTCTCGCAAGCGAGTATGATGGAACGGTTGACTTCCTTTCCGCTAGGGCACACCCAGGTGCATAAACTCATATAGATACTGTAGGACATTTAAACAAGTGGTTTACATATATTAAATGTGTCCACAAAATTATGGTTGTGATTATAACTTATAAGCCCCACCCAAATGATGACTCTTATTTAATATGTAAAACTTTTAAATGCAATACATGAGGATGTCACCGAGAGATGTGTCATTTATATTGTTTGGGGAGGGATTAATAATTTTCTTTTTTTTAAAAAAAGACTTTAACAATGAACCAATTATCACAAACCCATATAGATACTGATAGGACCTTTAAACAAATGATTTACATATATTAGAAGTGTCCACAAAGTTATGGTTGTGATTGTAACTTATAAGTTATAAGTCCTCCCCAAATGAAAGAATTGAACAGCTCTAATTTAATATGAAATGAAAGAATTGAACGGCTCTAATTTAATATGTAAAATTTATAGATGCAACACATGAGGGTGTCCTTCAGTAAAAAGAAATCATCACTTTTATCATTTTGCGGGTTTGATATTATAGGTTTGAGTTTTGACAAGCTCCCATAAGTATGATAAGTATACTCAATTTACCAATCCTAAAGAAGGGTGAACTTTTAGGGGTGTGAACCTCTTATTTTAGACTCTAAAAATATTGCAAATATTTTATAGCAATAGACCCATATTCTCTGGGCAATCACTATGTTATACGTCCAAGTGTGCTTAATTTATCCACTCTTGGTGAAAGAGGAACTTTTAAGAGTATGGAACTCCTAATTGAAACTCCGAAAATATTATAAAAATCCAATAATAATAGACCTATATTCCTAAACTGATAACTTTTGCTAATAGGCCCTGTTTATTTATAAAAAAAAAAAAAGAAAAAGAAAAAAAATTCTTTAGGTGCAGGTATGAAATTAAATCGTAGCTTCTAATTTATAAGTATTTGTCGGGGTTTAAATCTAATTAAAAACATATCTAAATTTTACCCTTAAGTGAATTTTGAGTATATATGGACCACTATTTGGTCGTTCATGGCTTACGTACGTTTATTCTATCTTTGTAAAAACTTTGTCCATTTCTAAATATTCGGTAATAAATTTCTCATTTTTTTTAAATAAAAATATATATTGAAAATTACTTATGTGAACAAAATAATTTAATTTCAATAATGATTCAAATCCTAGCCAATGTTTAACTATATATATATATATATATATATATATAAATTTGAATTTTTTTCCCACGGACCCCTTTTTTGTTTCCTATAAATACTTTTTTTTTTTGTTTAAATTAGAGTTTTTTTTAATGAGTGTCAGTTGATCTGTCAAATCTGACAATTAAATTTGATCAAATCGAGACTGATAGAATACATTCTCAATATTTTTCCGTTGGACCAAGCCAAGAGGTGTGTTTAAATTAGAGTTTTAGTAGTAGCTATCATATGGAATATCATTGAAATTGAAAAACTTTATTTTATAATAATAATAGCTATTTTATTTCATGGACTATACACATCAATGTCATTTAATTAGATTTCCAATAACTGGAGTGGTACCAAAGTAGTTCATACTGAGGTGTACACGTGTTACAGCTCAATGAGAACCTTGAAAATTCTCTCTGGACAAAATGGTTGACGTATGTGTTAAGGGGTGAAATTGGAGGACGAGCAGTGGCCCTTAATTGCCACATGAAGTTTTTTGTTTTGTTTTTATTTTATTTTATCATTTTTTTTGGAAATAATTTATTATATACATCAATTACCTAAAGTATAAATTATCATTAATTTGTCTTAATTTTGCCGCATATCACTTTTATAATTTCAGTTCAACTATGCTTCATATATATTTACCAAAATAAAATATGATGAACGAGTTAATTAACATGCAAGTAATAATGGATAATATTGTTTATTATTAATCATTGTTTAATATCTATTTGTTTATATATTTCTATCAATTTGTTATTTTTTGAAATCTTACACATGTATAATTTTTTTTTTTTTAAACTGTAATGTTATTCACGAGAACTTTTTACAGTGAGATTAATAATTATGAAAAAAGTAGCAGTGTCTATAATCTCTATTGACATAAAAAAAAGGATACACAAATGATATAATCCAACGACTTTTTTGACGAATCGCTATAATCCAGATACTTGTACAAATCAAGGTACGAGAAATAATTGAAAAAATTAAATGTACGAAAACTGGAAACAGGTAGGTCATAAATGGCACATTGGAAAAGTAGCAGTAGCAGTGGCAGCGATAATTGAATATTAATTTGTTCATATTTATGCAGTACAGACAGGCGGTTTTAATTTCCAACTGACAATACGCAGTTCTTACTTCTTAATTCATCAACAAAAAAAGAAAAAGAAAAGACAATGCGCAGTTCTTCTAATTAATTAATTTTCTGTCTATCAGTCACCAAATTATTTCCCTTCTCATTTCCCACCTGAGGATTGAGAGAGGGAGAGAGAGAGATTCTATTTCCATGGCGTTCTTTACTCTAATAAAGTTTCCTGAAACCTCCATCTCTTACAAAGTATATATCCTCCAATTTCTTGTGGTAGATTTATTTAATATTATTTATATATTATATATACTATACATGCCCTTTTAAAAGTAAACATAATATATGTTTATTAAAACTCCGTACTTCCAGCATCTTTAGTTACAACTAGTTGAAAGGAATAATCTATTTACCCTTTTAATATTCATTCAAAATTCAAAAACTCAAATTTTATTTTCATAATGAACCACATGGAATGTGGAAGATGATGGATATATAAAAGATACAACCTGCAATGGAATAGTGGTGTCCGTGTATACAGAAAGAGTGTTCCAATATACCGAGAGAGTGTTCGTGTGCAATGAGAAGATGTCCATGTATGTGTACAATGATCAGGTATCTATGTATGTTGAGAGAATGTCTCTGTGCACGAGAAGGTGTATGAAGTGTGCATGTACACTGGACTGTTTGTGTATACGGAGAAGGTATTCATGTACTTTTAAATTGAGATAACAAGAACATGAAATTGAATCATAATTAACATCTAGACCAAAAATATTTCTTAAAATATTTAGGGCTCAATTTATAGTACTTATTTAATGAACAAATTTTAGAATACCGAACTATACGATTAATCAATATTTATACTTCTTAATAATATCCATTGTTTAACTCAAATTCAATCTGTCTTATATTGTCAATGTCCGGTGTGCTATGCCTGAATCCTGAGAAGGAAAAGAATACCGTAAAATCTTTTAGGGGCATTGGTGTGATACCGAATTGGCGTTCTTGACGATGATCTACAAGTCATATAATATTATCCTCCTCCTAACTTCAAACTGATGCAAAAAATTGTACAATTATAAAATTGGTATATATTCAATTGATAAATCTATAAAAGTGAAAACAACTGTTAACAGTTTTTAAACTAGCAGTTTTGTCAGTCTAAAGGCCCTTCAATAATTAAGTCAACCTCTACATAATAATTCTTCAGAAAGCTTGTAAAACTATGAGTACGTGTGCAAGTGTACATTTATTAATGGAGAATGTTGATATTTATATGACTCTCCAAGGGACTCTTTATTTATTATTTTTTCTTTATTTTAGAGAGTTAATTTTAAAAAATTTACTCTAATAGACTATTTATTTTAACTTTTAAATATAAAGAGTGGATTTGACTTTCCACATTTAAAGAGTCAAACTCACTCTCTAATTATATGTTAAATAATAAATGCATTTTCTATTTAATGTCTCACAACTTTCAATAATTAATTTGAATTTAACTTTGTAAGATTACCCTCAATAGTTTTATTTTTATTTTATAAAAAGAAAGATAAATAAGTAAAATTCAAATTAATCATTGAAACTAACAAAATAAAGACTAAACAATAAAGAACATTATAGGAGTTGTTTACTTAATTTGACTCTCTAATATAAAATATGCTCTTTACTTATAAAAATATGCTTTTTAATATAAAGAATATTATTGGAGATGCTCTAAGAGCATCTCCAAAGAACTCTTTAAATCATTCATATTCTTTATTTTAGAGAGTAAATGATTAAAAAGAAGCTCCAATAAACTCTTTATATTATATATTTAAAATAAAGAGTAAAGTTTGACTCTTCAAATGTAGAGAGACAAACCACTATCTTCTTCATAATAAATATACTTTTCAATTAATATTGCACAGCTTTCAACTACTATTTACATTTAATTTTGCACATTTTATATAGTATTTGTATTTTCCTTAATTATAAACTAAAAAATAAAATGAATAGATTATAATTATGTATTGAAAATAAAAAATAAAGATTATGATAGAGAGTCTCTTGGATTTGTCTAAGAGCATCTCCAAAGGGCTCTTTATATATCTTAAATTTTTTATTTTAAAGAGTTATCATATAAAATAAGAGTCCAACAGACTCTTTAGTTTTTAAAAATAAAATAAAGATTTAATTTGACTCTCCATATTTAAAGAGTCAAATCTCACTCTCTATTTATATTTTAATTAATACATTACAACTTTCAATGCACTATATTAATTGATTTTTTTTTTTAAAAATTATTACTATAATTTTTATTGACATCTCATTGGTTCTTGAAAAAATAATTTTTCTTCTCATTAATGATTATGCTTGAAAAACAAAATAAAGAAAAAAATTATAAAGAGTTCTTTGGACTTAAATAAAATTTTTCACTCTTTATACATATATATTAATAAAAATACTCTTTATTATATAAAAGATACTCTTTAAAATAAAGAGTACTGTTAGAGATGCTCTAACAGATTTGCCTCTTCATTTCTAAAGATGCTTTTTATTTTTTAAAAATTCTTTTTACTATAGAGAATAGTATTGGAGATACTCTTGTGAAGTATTTATCTTGCGTAGTTTGACTTGATTATAAATTTTCTAAGTTTGCCATAATAATTAGTGGGTAAACCGTATTAATTATTAAATTTGTTTCTTTGAAACTTACCAATATGATAATTAATATATAATTAATTATAAATAATAAAATATAATAAGGGTATATGTTTGTCTCCACAACCATAAAAATTGTCACATATATACAGTGAGAGATCTCATTTGTCTCCACAACCATAAAAATTGTCACATATATACAGTGAGAGATCTTATGTGGGGGCCCATGAACATTGATTTGACAAGGCACGGTGTGACAACTGCGAATATAAATAGGAGTCCGGGAAAAAATATGAGTGAGTAATTTTGAAAACTTTCTTTTTCTTTTTTTGGTGAAATTTGAACATTTTCTTTTATATGAACATGTTTTATGCATCGTCCACGTTGAAACATGTAAAAATATATATGAGCCATTCGATTCACAAGTATAGAATGGACGTGGACAATTTAAAACACAAATATCGTTTTCCCATTTCATTTCTCTACTACTAGCGGGTACAAAACGTGTATCATGTCCATTAATAAAAATTGACTACTATTCCAAGTGTTATTCAAAAAAAAAAAAAAAAAGACTACCACTCTAAAACCCTACCATATTAAATGATTATTTTGTTTTTAATTATAAATATGTTAGCTGAAAATTCTACAGCGATATATATGACATATATTCATATACAGCTTTCTTATTCTGGCTTTCTCTGAAGAAAAATCTCAAAAAAAAAAAAAACAAACAAAAAAAAAAAAGTTATTGTTTTTATATCTTAAATAATAAAAACAAAAAATCAAGACCAAAGTATATGTAGGCGTCTCATTCAATTCAAACAAAGGATTAATGGATGCATGTGATGATGGGGTCCTTTAGTTTCTTTATAAAATGCACGTATGGTTGCAGAACACTAACGATAAACCATATCATATATGACCAAAATAAAAATAAAAATAGAAACTATACCATACAATTTTAAAAAGGTATTGTATACTATCTCTTAAAATACTAATCCTTATATAATTCAGGTCATAAAAAGAGAGATTTCTAATGTTAATAGCATGCATGGTCGGTCCTGAGATTTAAGGTACCCTGTGCAAAATTTAAAAAAGTGCCCCTTTTATTTTAAATTTTTTTTATATTTATTATTTTTAATTTTTTATACCTCTTAACTTAGAAAATAAATATTTTTTTTAGAAATAAATCTATTACAATATAAATATATATTTATATATATATATATAACTAATACGCCCCGAGTAATATTTTGGAGTCGGTCGTTCATACGCCGCTACCGATAAGATGTATATTTATATCTGTTTTAGTAGTATTACTGCTTTATATTTATATCTTTTACCTAATAATATAAAAAGATGGAAAATGGGAATTAAATTGATATTCATGAATTGCCGTACAAATTCTTTAATTTAATATTTCAGAAAAAAGGTTATATATATGCAATTAAATATTTATTTATTTTTGTTTATTAAGGCTTACTAATGTGCCTCTCAATTCTATTCCATATATCTTAGAAATACTTAAGAAAATTAAATTTATAAACTCATTAAAGAACAAACGCTTCTGATGAATAATCAATTGACTAAATATATAATCTTTGTGTCGTCTTTTTCTATAATAATTTTGATAAATTAACATTATTATCATAACTATGTAGTTTAATATACTTTAGTACATCGAACTTGGCCAAATTTTTATGACCTTCTTAAATATTTCTTTTAATTAATGCCTTTTAATTTTTTATTTGATTCAATTAGATTTATCTCTTCAAAATTTCCAAATTCTCCCAACTATCAAGGCACATGATTGAAGCTATTCGAAATTATTTGGCAAGCAACAATAATATGCCATTTTCTTTTATTGAACAATATAGCTATGTATTTGGGAAAATTAGATAGAGGATCCTATTAACAAATTAAAAATTAAAGGGTTTCGATAGAAAGACAAAAATTAAAAAAGGTCCCAATTAAAATATGGCCAAAATATAAGGTATTAAAATGTATTAAATCCTATTATTTAAAAGTGTATAGAAAATCCTTTCTAAAAATAATAAGTTTATATATGCATTTATTAAGACAGCTCAAAGCCACTCTTTCTACTCCATTTTATATAGACTTTGAAATTTAAATCACCGCATTTATTTTTCTTTAGTCCTTTTCATCCCCCCATTTTGCAAAGAAAATTCTAACAGCTTCGATTATAAATGAAAACGAAATAGAAATTGTAGATAGTAGATGGGCGTTGGCGTTGTTGTTGTTTTTTTTTTTTTCTCCTCCTCTTTTAATATGTGTGTTTTTATTAAATAAATAAAAAAGGACTATTTTAAATTTTGTACTCCAAATTTCAGAGCAGGTCCGTAATATAGAGACCTAAATTATTCATAAAATTGTGACGATATTTTGAGCGATAGACCCTACCGGTTCGTAAAATTGTGACAATGGTTCTTTTTATTTATAATATAGATTCATTACGAAAAGACCCATACATGGTGAGAATGTATATCTACGTTAAAGTTCAATGAAAGGACATGTACATTATTACATTTTCAGCAATAGGGCCAAGCCTGAAGCCGCGCTGAACCATATTACATGCCTAGTCCTTTATGGCAGCAAAAGTTGAGTGGCCTTTGGACAACCATTCAAAGATTAGATATGTTCTTCTACCAAAAAAAAAGATTAGAAATGTTCACGAGCTTGCTTTAACCATGAAAGACAGAGGGTGTTAAGAACCTACCACAAATATAGAGAAATCAATGTAATATGTACCATGTATTTGTTGAAAGTATTATTGCTTAATATACAATGTCCCCGCTTGATAAATATTGCTGGGTCCATTTCTTAAGTGCTTAAATTTTTAAGAATAGTGATCATTTAACATGGTATTAAAGCTAAAGTTTTGTGTTCGAGTTTTGATGATAATTTAATATAATATCAGAGCTAAAATATTGTATTCGAGCTTTGATAGTGTTTGGGTTTTGGTAACCCTAGTTGCATTGATACTATTGGTTATACATTGTTACCACATGGAAGCGGTTTAGTGTTCGAGCTTGGTAGTGTTGTTTGGGTTTTGGTAACCCCAGTTATATTAGTATTATTGAAAATACATTGTTGGACTCACTTTCTAGGTGATTAAAATTTAAAGAATAGTGTTAACTTAATATGATATCATAACTAATATCCTATGTTCAAGTCTTGGTGGTAACTTAACATGCTATCATAGCTAAGGTTTAGTGTTTCAGTCTTGGTAACCTCCAATTGCGTTAGTATTTTTGGTTATACATTGTTGGACCTACTTTCTAATTAAGTACTTAAACTGTTGGAACATATATATTCTCACTCTAATACTATATTAAACCACCTAACTCAATCTTATCATATCTAAGGTCCTGTGTTTGAGTCTTTGAGTTTTCGTAAGACTTAGTTTCATTAGTATTATTAGTTATACATTTGTCATGTGTTCGAGCCTTTGAGTCATGGTAAAACCAATACCCTATTAAATCACCTAACTCAACCTCGTTTTCTTATTTCCTCAAATAGACTTTAAGATAAAAATTCTTTAATATGCCATATAAGTAAATGGTGGAAAATAGACTTTAAGATAAAAATTCTTTAATAACCTTTCACCAATGCCATATAAGTATATAAGTAAATGGTGGATTTGATGTTGATCAACAGTGGTAACAATAACATTACTCTTTATAATTTTTTCAGACAAAGAACATATTTCCACATCATTAATTGGTAAATGAGTGGATGGCCGTAGTACTTGACTAATAAATATATTATCAAATATTTCAAACCCACCAAAATGATTTTTTTTTTTCATTTGTATACATTAGATAAAAATTCTACAGAAATGTGATATATATGTAATAGCTGCTTATCTTGACTTTCTATAAAGCAAAATCTAACAGTATTAGTTAATGCTTTCATATCTTAAAAAAGGCAATAAAAAAAAATCAAGACAAAAGTATATTGCTGTTTCATTCTTTTTTCCGATAAAAAAAATTCAAACAAAAGAATTAATGGTTTGTATGTGAACAATGCTTTGATTTTTTATTTTGCCTCATGAACTTTTACGATTCTACACCTAAATCTTTTTTTTTTTTTTCAACAAATGCCCTTCTAGTTAGGTCATCTGAAATGTACGTATTATATTTCAATCATTATTTCAAAAAATAAAAAAAAAAGAAAAAAAGAAAAGCGTAATCAGTTGGTGCTAAAAGAACTGAATTAGATAGTTAAGGTGGTAAATTAACCAAAATAAAAATTTAGGAGACAAAGTAAAAATATTGTGATAGTTCAGGGGTAAAGTGTAATTAACTCTTTCTTTAGATATGTATATGCATGGTTGCAAAATACTAGCTAAACAACAACAATAATAATCATAATTATACCCACACAATTTTAAGAAGTGTTGCATCTATAAAAATATCAATCCATATAAAAAGTTCAGGCATTTGAAAGAGAAAAATTCTAACCTTAGTTACAAGTAAATTTGCTTTTAAAAATGAACATACGGAAATTAAATTTCATTTGGTTGTCCATTATGAAATTTAATTTCTTATTGCCAACAGTAATTTGTTGCACACTTGTACAAGTGTAGAAAGGGCTTTTGATAGCGTTAATTATGGTAAAGAATTTGCAACAAATTTTTTTTCTTTTACATTTATTTTTTTTATCTTGTTTTTTGAATTAATAATTATCATACAAATTCTTTACTTCAAATATTTATTATTCTACTGTCACCAGAAAATTTACAGACATTAAAAATAATTTATTTATTTATTTTATTTATCACATTGTATGCATTACTCACTGACATCCTACATAGTTTTAATCTATGTATTTCAGTAAATACTTAGAAAATTAATTATACAAATTCATTAAAGAATAAATGCTAATAAACCATCATCAATTGGCTCAAGTATGATTTTGTGGGTAGAGTAAAACTAGTGCCACCAACTCATTAACCAACTAATAATGTCAAAATAATAAAACCTATTAAAGATAAGTGAAATTAATTTTAAGACTCCCTAATTAATATTGTATGGTACTAAAATATAACCATTCTATTTCTACACAACTTTATACAGACTTTGAAATTTGAACCACCATATATATATTTTTTTCTTCAGTCCTTTTCATCTTTGTCCCCCTTTTCGCAAAGCAAAATCTAACACTTTCAATTTCAATTTATTTCTTTTTAAAAAATTCAAGAAAATGCCTCAGGGAAGTATATATATATATATATATATATATATATATATGTATGTGATATGTGTTTGCATGAGACTATGATAAGAGGTAGGATACTCTACACATGCTTCACTTTTGATACTAAATTTGACAACATATATTAAAATTAAGCTATGATGGAGAGGAGATCAACATTTCCTTTCACTTGTAGGTTATTTTGCTTATTAATAGTGTGATTTGAAACTAAATGTTTTGAATTTTTGAGATTTTGATACCATATTAAATTGCCATTATTTTCAAAAGTTTTAAAGTGTTAGAAAAAGAATGTATTATATACCAATTATTTTCAAAGTCTATCAATTAATTATAACCTGTTGCCTTATGGAAAATGTTTGATAATACATATTTATCCATTCACATTTGATGACATTATATAATAGGTTCATTTCATTAGTTAGCAATATAAATATATATGATCGTGATCAAATTTCAAATATAAAGTGAGGTGACAACATATTAACACATATTAACTATTAAAGGAAAAAAAAAGAAGCAATACCTATATATATGTATAATTAATTGGTTTTAACATTTGGATTAAAAATGCTAGCTGGCTAAAAAAAATGAAAAGTTTTACTCTACTTTTTTTTTTTTCCAAAAATCAATCACGTAAAAGTATATTTGGCATAGAGCTGTGGGCGGTGGATCCCATTCTCAAAGACTGAAATACAATAGAAAATTGCTATAAATAGGGGAGGCAGAGGCATTCCTCAAACCCACCCCAGCATAAAAACACAAAGCTAATTGCTTGGTTGCTTTCATTTCGAGCTCTTTGAGTCCTTATAATCAAGAGCTTTCTTTGTTTCATTTGTATCTGTGAGACAAACATCAAACATGTTGAATTTAACGCAAAGTGTGGCAACCAAGGTGACTTCTACTGTGCAAAACCTTGGGGAAGAGGTTTTGGGGCTGTTTACAATGTCTGATAAGAAGATCATGGACCTCATTTATGCCACTCATGTTCATTCTGACAACCAATTCGATGAGGATTCTCTCTTCGTCATCGTCGAAAACATCCTCAAGCGTGCTACTCAAACTGTTGACAAAGTTGTCCAGGTACTACTCAATTAATTCATTAATCTTAGATCATACGTATAATGCATTTATATTTGCAAAATATAATACATGCATGGAAACAAAATGTAATATAGCTGCATTTACAATATACACGTTTGGATGTATATATCTACTTCAATTTACACTGCACATCATACATATACACAAGCATATAGATAGGCAGTATATATATCTAAGTTGTAGATAAATTTGTGTTTTTATTTTATTTAAATTAGTTGTTACTTGTTGAGCAGGGTAGCCAAATACATGCGGAGAACATTGAAGAGCAGGCCCCCAACGCTAACTTTAGTGTACCACTGTGCACTCTTAAGAAAATTGGCTGCGAGGTTACTAATTCCTTGTTATATGAACTTTACTATTCAAATAAATTAAAACTGATTTAGACAACATTATATATATATATATATATATATATATATGAAATACAAATTATATTTTCCTCAATTAAATGCATTAACATAAACATAGCAAAATAAAACTGCAGCTATCATGCAAGGCGCCGGGTGATGATATTGCTCACAAGACAACGCTGGCCATACTTAACCAGCTCTCCACCTATTCATGGGAAGCAAAGGCTGTGCTCACTCTCGCCGCTTTCACCATTGAATATGGAGAGTTCTGGCTCCTTTCTCAGCTTCAACACTCCGACCAACTCGCTAAATCGTTGGCAATCCTCAAAAGAGTTCCAATCCTAACCAAGTCCGCAGAGCTTCAGAAACGCCGGCAAGCAGTCGTTGAACTGAACACTATCATCAAGGCAACTTTGCAAGTCATTGGAATCTTCGATGAGTTCGAGAAGCTCTCCTTTCATGACCCAAAAACATACCGGGATTATCAGTTACAATTGACCATATGCCTGTAGATGTATATTGGTCTATCCTCACAATCGCTGCGGTCTCAACTAAGCTCACCATTCTCACTAGTGATGAGTATGTTCCTGTCCATGCCAAAATGTCACAAATTTAATCAACATGGATCCTCATTTATATATATAACTAATTTATATATGTAACTTACAGGCCGGACAAGCCATTTGATATATCCCCATATGCACAAAAGATCCATTACACCCTCAACAAACTCAAGATCCAGTTGATTATTTGCAAAAAGCAATTAGGTAGGTTGCATTTGCCTACCTAATACATTCAGAATTCACACAGAGAGTTTGTTCCCTTATATATGCTATATTTGAAATATAATGTTTAGAATTAAGATTAATTTATTGTTTGCAGAGGAGGCACAAAATTACCGGAAGCTCTGGAAAATGAGCAGAACTCCAACAGAAGTGATGGAGGTCTTTAAGGCCCTGACATTTACAAAGGATAAAGTTCAGCTCCTCATTGATGGTTCCACCAACAAAACGGTAATTCACTATCAAAATATAAGTTATTAGTGACGACAATTTTCTAGCTAAACGTGTAAATTTTGTGACATTAAATGGTCACAACAAATTATTTATTTTCCAAGTACAAGTGTTTAATCACAACTAACTTGAAACTAAAACTAATTTTTGTAGTAAAAAGTGTTTTACCCACAAATTTGTGTCGTGCCCCTAATAAATTGGTGACTCCGCCTTTTTTTTTTTTTTGGTACTGATTGGTTCTCAGGACAACGTTTCCTTTTCATTAATTTGTATCTATATTCCTTTATGGCTTTATAGCCCCCACAATAAGTTGATATCTAAGACCCTAATTTTCAAATTTAGCCTTTTTCCAACTCACTAATTAACTTATGCCAATGTTAATAAATTTGATGTATGTACATCTGACTCTGTTGGAACAGGTTGACATTGATGTGCTGAGGAAAACAAATGTATTCCTGTTCATCACTGGCCTAGATATCACGGATGATGATATTTCTACTCTGAAACCAGTTTATGAAGGAACCAAAAAACACAATGACTATAAGATTGTATGGATTCCAGTAGTGGAGAAGTGGACCACTGAACTCCAAAAGAAGTTTGAGACCCTAAGGTCAAAAATGCCATGGTTCACTGTACAAACAACTTTAACCACAACAAGCATCAAGTTCATAAACGAGGAGTGGCACTTCAAGAGTAAGCCCACAGTGGTGTCCTTGAACCCACAAGGAAAGGTCGAAAACCTCAACGCTCTCCATCTCATCCGCCTATGGGGAATGGAGGCCTTCCCTTACAATAAGACTGCTGAAGAGACTATTTCTAAAAGTAGAAGCTGGATAGGTCCTGTTGTGGACAACATCGACCCTGTTATTCAAACTTGGGTAATTATTAAACTTATTCTCACAAAATTTTGCATATATATATATATATATATATATATATGTGCATCCATCCATATGTACTAAATTACATGAATTTTAGATTAAGTTAATTTTGGGTTTGAATTTCTTGATGATCGCAGATGAAAGAAGAGAAGTACATATTCTTCTATGGGGGTAAGGACAACGAATGGGTCCAACAATTCACAAAGAAAACAACTACCTTTGCCAACGATCCCATCATTAAGGAAGCAAAGATTAACATTGAGTTGTTTTCTGTTGGAAAAAGCGGCAAAGGAGGAGAAGATCATGGCATTCTAGGGAAATTTTGGAATGGTATAGAGAGCTTGTTCTTGACCAAAGTTAACAAACCAGTTGACCCTGTTACACAAGAAATCCAGAAGCTGCTATCCTACAAAAATGAGAGTGGTTGGGCTCTGCTGAGCAAAGGGTCTACGGTGGTGATTGTTGGTCATGGATTCACAATCTTGAGGGCCGTGGAGGAGTTCGACAAATGGAAGGACGTGGTGAAAGCAAAGGGCTTTGAAATTGCTCTGAAGGAGTACCACGGAAAGATTGTTCAGTCGGTTCGCCAATGCAGCCGACTTGATATACTAAGTGCAACTGGAAAAGTGCCTGACAAAATGGAATGCCCTGAGTGTAGAAGGATCATGGAGGTCTTCGTCAGCTACAAGTGCTGCCATATTGATGGTCCATTCAGTGCACATCACTAAGCAACATGGCTCTCTCTCTTCATAATTAAGCATATTAGAGTGTGTTTCCACATGGAAATTGGTGTTTGAGTAAAATGGTAATATGCATCTAAGTTTCCGATAAAATAAAAGGGCATCATAATTTACATGTACTAGTTAATTTGATGCCTCAATGTTTCGAAATTTATGTGTGTTTTTTTTTTTCGGTGATCTGATGCCTACAGTGTTTCGTGTTGTACTATTTCTCTATCTAATAATGAAGTGCATCTTTAATTAATTTATTGTTTTAACTATATATGTCACACATTATTTTCATGAAAATAACAGTGATCACTAACAGTACTTTAAGGCTTGAATTTTCCTTTGGTTTTAATCAATTTGCTCTTTCTCGTCCCATCAAATGAAGCAATTAGCTAGTACAAAAATTAATAATGACAATTAACAAACGGATTGATGCATGAACTTAATAGTAGAGCTAGAGGATAGATTTCCAAAAGGATATGTTATAAGTACGTACCATCACTATCGTAAGAAAAAAAAAATATTCTGGCTTTGGGTATCTAATAATTTATTACCAGAAACAATAATGTACAGAGCCAAAGTTGGCGAAATTAGTTGCCTTAAAAATTTAAAACCCTAGCTTGTCTGCTTTGGCTGTGCCAATGTGGCTGTGAGAATGATTACTTGACTAGTCTATCTACTGGGCATTTTAACAAGAACGAATATTTATAATGTGGTCCATGATCAAAATGAGTATGTGCATCTATGTGTTACACACAAGACGAAGATTATAAGAGAGTCTAATAATAATAATAATAATAATATAAAGAAAAAGAAAAAAGATCGATTTAACGTGGATGAGAGAGACACTACAAAACAAATTTGAATTAGTAACTAAAATAATTGCTACAATTTTAAAATTCGTGATTAAATATAAAAGTTTAGTTATAAAATTATATTTTGTAACTGAATCTTCATAAGTAATTATAATGACTTACTGTATAAATATCATAACTACATTTCATAATAAAAGCTAAAAAAAGGATGATGTTACGATACAAAAATTTCGTTTAACTAAAAAATTAGTACTATAGTTTTTAAATTCGTAACTAAAGCGTACATTTTTAGCCATAAAATTTTTGCTCCCAGAAGAGAAGAGAGACTTCTTGTGTTGCTCTCTCCATTCAGGAAGAGGGAAATCGCCGGTTGGGCTGGTCCAACCAAGAAAGATATGGGAATTTTTTTCATTGCTGGGGCTAAGTAAAGCTTGAGTCGAGTTTAGTTAAGTAAAGGCTGGCTACCTATAAAAATATCCCATTGCACACTGTCTATATATCTGCTTTCATTATGGCTTATGAAAATTTGAAAAAGAAGAAAAAGAAAAATTGGTGTACAATTCGTTTACGTTTGTAATTCAATGTCAGATTAGTTACCACATATATTGTACCATAATTTTGAAACTAATTAATATAAATTAAAAGTATTTTTAATTTTATATAGTTACAAAAATAAATTTATGACAAAAACATTCAAATAGATTTTACGCCAAATTTCCTTCTAAAAAATTTAGTGATGTGGCACAGTTTTTATCATATGCTATAAAAAAATTTATGAGTAAATTAAAATAAGGGCATAATATAATTTGATTAAATATTTTTTTGAAATTTAATTGTTCCAGAACATTCAATTGTTCTTCTTCTTCTTTCCCTTTCTCCCTTCCCGTCACCCACCTCCTCCCCATCTCCCCTTGCAGCCGCACCATCACACGCCACCAACGGCCATTTCCACCGCCGGTGACCACCACAAATCGATCGTCAATTGTGAAGCCGGCGAGTGTGAGAGGCTGGTCGCGGGAGAAGTAAAGGAAGAGCCATGCGACGAAGACGAGCAAGAACACGATCATGGAGATTGGGTGGTAAATGAGAATGAGGAAGAGGACGAGTAAGAGGATAGTTGAAGCAGAAGTGGGTCAGGTTCTGGGATAGTCGGGTCGTGGCGTCGGAGACGCTGGAGGGGATGCTCAGTGTGGTGGGGTCCAATAATTCACCCCATGGCCGGTGCCTGGACATCACCGATTGGCTGGCTTCCGTGAAGCGGGACACAAATCCGCCGGACATTTTTTTTTTTTTTTTCAAAAAATCACAGATTTTGTCGGGAAAGAAGAAGGGTCAGATTGGAAAAACCTGTTGAATTTCTTGAAGAAGAAAAATATCGAAGTCTACTAGAAAAGTTATATAATTGTTATCGTATTATTTGTTTGTTATTATGATTATTATAACAATAATTTTTATTGGGCTTTGGTGACGCACCATGTGGATTGGGCTGGACGGCCCAATATTGACCTCTATAAATTGGGCTAGATGGTCCAACCCGGTCCACTATTTAATTGGACTAGGAGAGTTGTTTCTTAATTAGTATTATTTGTTGCGTTGTAAGTTGTAACACCAATATTTATTGGCTTGGTGGCAGGCCACTTCCCACTATAGAGTTACCAAATGGGAAATTAATTAATAATTTTATTCTTTGTCATATATAATTGTTTATGAGAAAATTAATTCATTGAAGATGTACGGTCAATTAATTAATTAGTGATTTTATTACCATTTTTAAAAGACTTATTGGTCATAATTGTTTGTAACCAAATTAATTAAAAGACTTTTTGGTCGTAATCGTTTATAAGTAATGTGATTTCTTATTAAACTATATGCCCCGTGGACGCTTTAGAAAAATGACATAAAAAGGGATACGTAAATGATATAATCCAACTATTTTCATGAATCGCTATAATCCAAATACTTGTACAAACCAAGGTACGTGAAATAATTAAAAAATTAAATGTATGAAAACTGGACACAGGTAGGTCATAAATGGCACATTTGAAAAGTAGCGGTGGCAGCTGTGGCGATGATAATTGAATATCAATTTGTTCATATTTATGCAGTACAGACAGACGGTTTTAATTTCCATACGACAATATGCAGTTCTGCTAATTAATTAATTCACTGTCTATCGGTCACCAAATGATTTCCCTTCTCATTTCCCACGTGAGGATTGAGAGAGAGAGAGAGAGAGAGATTCTATTTCCATGGCGTTCTTTACTCCAATAAAGTTTCGTGAAACCTCCATCTCTTTCTATTTTTTTGGTAAGATGAAACCTCCATCTCTTGCAAAGTATATATCCTCCAATTTTTTGTGGTAGATTTATTTAATTTATTTATATATTATATATACTATACATGCCCTTTTAAAAGTAAACATAATGTATGTTTATTAAAACTCCATAACTCCAGCATCTTTGGTTTCAACTAGTTGAAAGAAATAATCCATTTACCCTTTTAATATTCATTCAAATTTCGTTTCATAATGAACCACATGGAATGTGGAAGATGATGGATTTATAAAAGATCCAACCTGCAATGGAATATTGATGTCTGTGTATATACAAAGAGTGTTCGAATGTACAGAGAGAGTGTCCGCGTACAATGAGAAGATGTCCGTGAATAATAAACAAGGGTACGCAATTAGTTGTGTCGCTCTCCTTACCTGCAAGCAGTACGGTTTTGAATACATAATGTGAATATGTGTACTGACGAATTTATATATAGCCGCGTATTTGAATTCACACACTGTTATTTTCTTTCTTGGCTTTTTGGTAGACAGATGAGATTGATTAATTGTCAGCGTAGTATGTAACCAATGACGATAGTACACGTAGAATCCACATCAGCATTTAAATAGTTGTCGGAAGCGTGTATCACGAAAAAGCATAAATAAATTGTTTTCATAGGTAATTATATCCGAGACGACACGTCGTTAATGATGAATGTTGATGACGCATGGGTCATGACGTCATGCGTGCTAAATACGCTTTGTACTTGGTCTCTCTACAAAAAAAAAAAAAATATTAACAATAATAATCTACAGAGAAATTTAATACACCTTATTTCATGTCTAAATTCTACCCTCAAAGTTAAAAAACTCTGAGTTTTCGGATTATTATAGTCAATTTCATAAATAATATCTTAACATAATAATTTTAGTCTAATTTGAGCCGCTTTTTCACTCTCGGTGCCATAGAATTTATTGGTTTTCTTCATTTTTATATCCTTCACCATTAAAGATAATTTACAAAATTTAATAGATTTTGTAGCGTATTCAAATGAAATGCTAACACGTCACACGCTCATCTTAAAGGAAAATTTTGAAATTTTTTAACTTTACCGTTACACATCATGAAAAATTATGATTTTGTAAATGCATGAAATTAAAAATAATTTTTTATTTTATAACAATTAGGGATAAAACATGTTTGTATATTATTGTTGAAAAGTTATGATTATTTGAAATGTTTGCTACAAAATTTTGCTACAACACATCTGTCATAGCTAAATAAATGTTTTTTATTTATTTATGATGAATTTGGGATGTTCAATTTGGTATGCTAGCATCTTCCAAACCTTTTATGTGTTTTTACTTATTTAATTACCGACGTGTTAGTATTTAATAAAAGAATATATTAATTTCATTTGAAGTTTTACGACTTCACAGTTTTAGTGATAACCTATAATTGCTCTTATTTATTCGAATTTTTTATAAAAGTAAATTGCCACATAATATAATTCTAACAATAATATTTTATCTCCAAGGTGATTTTCATTCAAAAAATAATAAAAATATAATAAATTTCTTTTATAGAAGTTAATTGTAGCATGTGTATATACGAACCCCAAAGTTAGATGTAGAGCATGTTCTTTGCTGACATTGTAAAGTGCGAGCATTTCAACCGAACACGTTGCACATTCCAATTTATTACTTTTGGCTTGGTACGTAAAAAGATTAGGTTGCAATCCAGTTGGGAAGAGTCAAATTAATATAGAGAAAGTGGCAAAGTTGGTATTATCAATAGCATATGTGATTTTTCGTCCTCTTTTCCTTTTAATTATTCAGCTCACCACGTGTTTATTTGTCTCTCAATCATGATCACTGGGACGTATTATAAGTATTTGCTAAGTTAATAAAGGGTAACCTTTTCTTTCCGGCTTTTATTAATTATTTAATTTCTAATAGCAGTTAATTGCTGTGTTTTTTTATGAATAAAAAAGGACTTTGATATGGATTTCATCAGTTCAGAATTCTGTTAGTGGGTAGAACCTTCTTGCTATTCCAGTTTTGCAACCCTATAGGAGTTTAAAACAAATTTGTTCATCCCCTAAGATCCCTCCACCCTGCGATTCAAGCGAAGATACTGCGAAATAATAGCGAACTGCAAGATTCAACTCATGGCGAGTGTGATACGGTCGAACTTCCTTTCCTTTAGCCACACTCAGTGCTTAATTCTTTGTGTTAGTCAGTATTTTGGCAGTAAATTATGAACATTTAAAAACATTGGATACCAGATCGTGTAATCTAAGCCCACAAACATAAAATAAAAAAAAATAAGTGTGAAAGCGTTTTCAAAAGATAAAAAATTCTTTCTGTATAAATTATATGTATATATATATATATATATATATATTTAATTTCCTTTTATTTTCATATATTACTGTTAGAATAATACATTATCGTGTCATGCCATTTGATATGTTATTTGGTTAGAGTACATATATTTTTTTGAAACAACATTGCTGTTCATATATATATATAGCAAAGAAATGTGCTATTTTTTTAAAAAAGAAAAAGAAAAAGAAAAGACTAATCAATAATATTGCAGGCTGATTAATGTGATGATCAGAAAGTGAAAGTCACCTAATAGCTTTTGTTTTCTCTTTGGGATTTCGGATTCATCTGTGCAAAAAAGTCATTTGAATATTAAATAATTGGATAAGATAATGATTTATACTTACATGTAAAGTAGATTTCCATTCTTCTTAAGCAAGGGGGCCACATTTCCATTATATGATGTGAGGTTAGTTTGTTCATTTTCTCTAATTCTTGCACGTGCTTTTTTATTTAAATAATTTTGTCCGAAAAGTTTGCTCACCATTAATGAGGAGGGAAAAATTGGCGGAAGAAAAAGAGGTTGACTTCATTCTCTAGCTTAAGGTTATAGCTATAGAAATTATTATTATAGGGTTGGGTTTTTAATTATGGTTACATATATATATATATATATTACTTTTTTTTCCTCAATTTTTTTTTTTTCATAATAATGTATACAAAAGAATAATCAACAGTCTGACTTCTGAGTTGTTCTGTGATCCACTAAATCGATCCAGCCTTTATTAAGGAGTAAAATGAGTTCCCTTGAAAGCCATTTGATAACCTTTTTGTTTTATATTTTTTGTTATTAATTTTTTTAAAACATTTGCAATTTTAGTGTTTAGTTCAAAGGTTATATAATGTTAATTATTTTATTTAATTATTGTCCGTTTGTTTTTCTTTTTTTACTATAACTGTGAAGGAAAAAGAAAAATAAAGCATCAAATTAAAAATAATTTATAATGGTTTGCATTTGTTTTTCCTTTTCATCACATTTGTACATATTCAATAAACCTATAACTAACAATAGACAACTCTATTTAACATTAATTGACCTTTAAATTAGGTGAGCTAAACATTACTTCAAAAGAAAAAAAAATGAAAAATGAAAAAAAAGGAGATTACAAAACTAAGATATTTGTGAGGATAAATAACATAAAATTGAAAAAAAATAATAAATAAATAATATATCAATGCAAACAAATTTCAAATCGGCCTGTACAACTTTATCCAAAGTCATGAAAACCACAAGTGTGGTATTTATATACCTTTCTACTCAATGACAAGTGTACGTTTTGAAAGAAATAATTAAAAGGCATAAAAAGAGGTAGAAAAGTGAAAGAAAATTAGCTTTGATTAATTAGTCTTTTGATAAAAGGAAAATATATATATATAAAAAATTCTGTGTATTTTCTTATTTCATAACGCAAAAGGCATGTGATATTAAATTATTAATGTGCGTGTGAAAGGAGGATAATGTTTAGAATATGTGGAAACTAGTGGGTTCACACGTGTAAATCCAAGGCTGCAAAATTGTCCCCTCCACTCAAAACATTGATGATTAATGATCCAACAATTTGGGGACCATTTTCACATGCTCATTTGTTTCTTTCTTTATCATTCAAATGCATTGGGCACAATGCATTTTTGTTGCAATCATGAAACACCAACAAATTAAACTTACTTTAAAAAAATAAATAAATAAATAAAAAGTTGTGAATACGACAAAAGAAGCGAACAAATTGTTTCTACAAAAGTTAATACTATGCTCAATTGACACTAAATAGCTTTCAAGTAAAAACAAACTACATATTTTAATCCTTTACAAATGCTTGCTTGTACTAATATCAAATTCATTACTTCTCTTTGCTCGAACTCAATTTACAACTACAAAATCAAATTTAAGCAAAAACAGTACATCCAATTTGTATTATTATTATTATTATTATTGTGAGTGTAAATGGATGAGAATTGATAATAAAAATTAATTGGTGTACGGCTCTGGTCCAACCACGTTATCTTTTCTCTGTGCTGTAACGCTGCCACATAATTATTTTGCTTTTTTATTTTGTCAAAGTGCTCTTTTTTTTTTTTTTCTTTTTTTCTTTTTGGCTTTTGTCGATTATTTCAACCATTCAAACTAGGATCATTTTCCTTTTGGCTTTTTCCTATCCCCATGTTATATAATATCGACATCTGTCATTAGTACTTTTCAGATACGACACACACATCAATGCCGTTTGTTCTAGTGTTGTCTACAGGTTTGTTACGTGTCTATACTTACACAGCGACCTCTCATTATTTCTCTTTCTTTTTCCATCGAAATCTCCACTACACAATGCACATTTTATTAATTAATTTGCATTTGGGATTATATATAATCTCTCTCTCTCATTTTATTTTTTGGTGAAATATCTCTCTCTTTCTCGTATTTGTTAGGCAAATGATACTAACTAAAAGTGATGAGAAACTCGTATTTGTTAGGCAAATGATACTAACTAAAAGTGATGAGAAACTCATAGAAAGGAACAAGTTTTTTTTTTTTTTTTTAAATAATAAAATTTTTAATACGGGGCTGAACTAATGAATCTATTTCTCCAGCACCTTTTAGGTTTCTTATTTATTTATTTTTTTAAGACCTAATGGAGCAGAGGACTACGAGTGCGATACCTGACCAAAGATAATAAACAAGGGTATGTACGTAATTAGCTGTGTCGCTCTCATTACCTGCAAGTAGTACAATTTGAATATATAATGTGAATATGTGTGTGTGTAATGGACCAGCGACGAATTTATATATACCCACGTATTTGAAATCACACACTAATGTTTTCTTTCTTGGAATTAGAAAGCTAGGAATTCACACACTATTGTTTTCTTTCCTGGATTTAGCAGCTAAGGTACACGAGGTAGTTTGCAGGCACCTCTATTAATTCTCTTTTATATTTGATAGATAAATCTCATGCAGACCCAGAGAAGTTATTGTTTTTATATCTTAAAAAGTAAAGATAAAAATCAGGACCAAAGAATATATAGGCGTCTCATTCAATTCAAACAAAGGATTAATGGATGCATGTGATGATGGGGTCCTTTAGTTTCTTCATAAAATGCACGTACAATTTTAAAAAAGTACTGTATACTATCTCTTATAATACTAATTCTTACATAATTCAGGTCATAAAAAGAGAGATTTCTAATATTAATAGCATGCATATTTATATCTGTTTTAGTAGTATTACTGCTTTTACCTTAATAATATAAAAAAGATGAAAAATGGGAACTTATTGATATTCATGAATTGCCGTACAAATTCTTTAATTTTAATATTTCAGAAAAAGGTTAGATATATGCAATTAAATAATTATTTATTTATTTATTTTCGTTTATCACATTTTAAGGCTTACTAATATCCCTTTCGATTCTATTCCATATATCTTAGAAATACTTAAGAAAATTAAATATATAAACTCATTAAAGAACAAATGCTTCGGATGAATAATCAATTGACTAAATATATAGTCTTTATGTCGTATTTTTCTATAATAATTTTGATAAATTAACATTATTATCGTCATTATGACCTTCTTAAATATTTCTTTTAATTGATGCCTTTTAATTTCCTATTTGATTCAATTAGATTTCTGTCTTCAAAATTTCCAAATTCTCCTAAATATCAAGGCATATGATTGAAGCTCTTCAAAAATATTTGGCAAACAACAATAATATTTCATTTTCTTCTATTAAACAGTATAGTATTTGGGAAAATTAGATAAAGGATCCTATTAACAAATTAAAAATTAAAGGGTTTCAATAGAAGACAAAAATTAAAGAAGGTCCCAATTAAAATTTGGTCAAAATATAGGGTATTAAAGTGTATTAAATCCTATTATTTAAAAAGTGTATAGAAAATCCTTTCTAGAAATAATAAACTTATACATGCATTTGTTAAGACAGCTCAAAGCCACTCTGTCAACTGCACCTCATATAGACTTTGAAATTTAAACCACCACATTTATTTTTCTTTAGTCCTTTTCATCCTCCCATTTTGCAAAGAAAATTCTGACAGCTTCAATTATAAATGAAAACGAAATGGAAATTGTAAATAGTAGATGGGCGTCGGCGTCGCTGTCTTTTTTTCTTCTCCTCTTTTAATATGTGTGTTTTTATTAAATAAATGAAAAAGGACTATTTTAAATTTCGTACTCCAAATTTCAGAGCAGGTCTGTAATATAGACCCTACCAGTTCGTATATAAGAAAAGGACATAATCATTTATTGCTGGTGCATAGGGTTTTGATTTATTATTATTATTATTTATTTTATTTTTTTTTATCTTTTTATCTTTTTTTTTTCTTTTTTTTTTCTTTTTTTACACTCTTACCTGGGTCAATCGTGAAACACGTTTTTAAGTTCAAATACTGGTAGGTATCTGAAAACATGAACAATGTTGATGCCCTAAGGGCGATCTGAAATTTTGGATTCTCTCTTTGTCGCTATCTGGTTTGTTCGGATAGGTCCCTTCTTTGTTGGAAATGTTTCTTCCTTTTTTTTTTAGAAAAAAAAGAAAATAGTAATCATTCACAAAAATGCACATAAATTGCATAAATTAAAGGGTTCTACAAGTAAAAACCAAGCATGGTAAACATGATTGAACATCAATATTCTCTAGATTATAAGTTTAACTAAGTTATTCATTATTTATTTATTTTTTTAAAATGGCTGTTGGAGAATAACAAAAACATGTTTTTATTTATTTATTTAATTCTCTTAGTTTTGTAATTCGTACATATGCAAAGAAATGTGTTGATCAAGCTCAATCGACCTTTTTTATATAGAAAATGGTTCTTTTTATTTATAATATAGATTCATTACGAAAAGACCTATACGTGGTGAGGATATATATCTACGTTAAAGTTCAATGAAAGGACATGTACATTATTATATTTTCAGCAATGGGGCCAAGCAGCCACTGAAGCATATTACAAGCCTAGTCCTTTCTGGCAGCAAAAGTTGAGTGGCCTTTGGTCAACCATTCAAAGATTAGAAATGTTCACGAGCTTGCTTTAACCATGAAAGACAGTGTTAAGAACCTACCACAAAAATAGAGAAATCAATGTAATATGTACCATGTATTTGTTGAAAGTATTATTACTTAATATACAATGTTGCCGCTTGATAAATATTATTGGGTCCATTTCTCAAGTGTTTAAATTTTTAAAAATAGTGATAATTTAATATGGTATTAAAATTGAAGTTTTGTGTTTGAGTTTTGAAGGTAATTTAATATGGTATCAGAGCTAAATTGCTATGGTCGAGCCTGCTGTGCCAAACGCTCATAAATTGAAAAACAAACATAAAGAACAATAACAAACACGTAATTTACGTGGTTCGAATCTACGCTCAGGAGGCGGTCAAGATATTTCTGAGAGAAGTTTGCGAGAGTTTACAAACCTAACTCTAACCTCTACTCACTCCTTACAATTATCGAGATCATGCCCTTATATAGACATTTACGAGTGTGAATATAAGTTTACAAATTCAAATTATCCGCCGAATCTTGAATTTGCTTATTGTAATCCTCGATCGTTAACTAAGTTGCCATTGATGACCGCCTACCAAGTTGCCATCTTTGACAATAGGCGAGTTGCGGATGTTGAATAACAAGGATTTGAAGCCACTTTTCAACAATCTCCACCTTGGAGAATCCACCATCACGCTTTCAGATGCGCATAGCGCCTAAGCTCTAGACATGTTGATCAAGTTCAAACGGTGTTGGAACTTGATCCCCAAAACCACCTTGTTAGATATCTGCGGGATTATCTGCAGTTCTAATCTTCGTAGTAGAATATCTCCTTCATCAACTATCTCCGGATGAAGTGAAATCAACATCTATATGCTTGTGCGTCCATGATATACTTGGTTCTTTCTAAACAAATTGCAATCGACTATCGCAGAATACGCCCATATTTTTCAACAATACCCAAGTCTTCTATCAATCCATGAAGCCAAATAGCTTCCTTGAAAGCTTCAACCATATACTCGCCTCAGTTACAAAGCCATTGTTGGTAAGGTTGATCTCCAACTAACGGTCCTTTTGCTATGTGAACACATAACCGTAGTAGATCGGCTTGTCAAGATCACCAAAGATAATCAATCTACGAATGCAACTAAATGTTTATCAACATTCTTGCTCTTTCAACTTCAAACCAACATTCAGCACTCAATGTACAGTAAAATCCATTTCACGCCAATGGCCTTTTACCGGGATTGTGCATGTAACGGCTTACCATACTTACAAAGATGTGAAATATCGGTCTTGACATACCATTGCATACATTAAAGCATCTGCATTTGCATATGGAATATGCTTCATCTTCTCCTTCTGATTAGCTTGGTGACATTAATGCACTGATTTGAAGTGTGGAGCTAACGATGTACTTACGTGTTTCGCTTGTCACAAATTTCAAACCTCAAGTACTTTCTTCAAATCCGAGTCCGAGTCAAACAGATTGTACCTTTCACCCTCTCTTTGATTTCCATTCCAAGAATCTTCGCTTCCAAGATCCTTCATCTCAACTCGAGCTTGAGCTTCGGTTTATCAATCTCCTTCTTCTAGACGCTATCAAGATGTCATCCACATATAGAGCAAATAAACAAAAGTACCATCTTGGAGTTTACGAAAATATACACAATGATCAAACCGATGCGTGTGTACCTCGATTTATCATAAAGTTGTCAAACCTCTTGTACTTCAGGTGGCTTTAAACCATACAATGACTTACTTAATTTGAAGCCAATTCTCTTCCATGAACTTTAAACCCATCCGTGAGACATATAGATTTCCTCATCTAAAGTTCCATGGAGGAATGCGCTTTCATGTCGAGTTGGAATAACTCCGGATCAAATCAGGCAACCAAAGCCAATAATATTCGAATAGACGCATGTTTGACAACCGTGAGAATACCTCGTTGTAATCTATTCCTTCCTTCCGGCGTAACCTTTCGCTACAAGTCGGCTTTGTATCCGATATTGTCTTTACCCTAACTCCTTCCTTCGCATAAACCCATTTGCACCCAATCGCTTTCTTATCCTTGGAAGTGGAACCAACTTCCAAGTCGGTCGATGAAGTGATGTCATTTCTTCATCCATTGCCTTCTTCCACTTGACATTGTCAGGACTGTATATAGCTTCCTTGTAAGTATTCGAGACATCATCATCTATCACTGGAAGAGCGTATGCCACCATGTCTGAGTAAGCGGCGGGTTTTGAATGTTCCTTTTGTATCGGTAGTATAGACTTTGATCGTTGTTCGGTGATGAAACCTCCACCTCACTCGAGATTTCGTCTTGATCATCGATTCATAGTCAAGATGATCAATACCAACATCTTTTGGAATGTCGATCCGTCAAACTCCACTGTAGAGAATTCAATTCTCATTATCTTTCTCTGAAGTTTTCTGTTTCAGCATTGCAGATTCATCAAAGGTAACGTCTCGACTTACAACGATGTTCTTTGACTCAGGGTTTCATAGTCGGAATGCCTTAACTCCTTCACTAAAGCCCATAAAATAGCTTCCTGGCTCAGGATCCAGCTTTGATTACGTGACATGATAATATCTTGGACATCAAAAATATGCGGATAGTTATAATCAAGCAAATTTTCCGCACCATACCTCTATAGGAGTTTTCCATCAATTGCGTAGAAGGTAGTCATTGATAATATGAGAGGCATACATCAAAGCCTCTGCCCAAAATGCTTTGCTTAAGCCTGACTGAGATAACATACATCGAACTTTATCAACCAGGGTTCGATTCATCCGTTATGTACACCATTTTGTTGTGGAGTGCCAGGAACTGTGAAGTGTCTGATTATTCCTTCATTCTGACAAACTTTCATGAATGGATCGATTTGTATTCTCCACCATTATCCGATCCGAGTCGCGAGTTTCTACGGTTTGAGTTTTCATCTTCTTCCATTTAAGGAAGATATCCGTAACTTCATCTTTATGCTTCATAGTGTAAACCCAAATATATCTGGAAAAGTCATCAATAAAAGTTACAAAGTAACGTTTACCTCCCAATGAAGTATTTGTGGAAGGACCCCAGACATCGGTGTGAACATAATCCAGTGTTGCCTTGGTACGATGAGTTGCGGTGCCGAATTTGACTCTCGTTTGCTTGCCTAAAACACAATGTTCACAGAAACTTAGTTTTCCAGTCTTAGCACCTTTTAGTATGCCTTGTTTTACCAAACTTTGCAAGGCCTTTTCTCCAACATGCCCTAAGCGCATGTGCCAGAGTCGGGACGTGTCAGATTCTTCATCTTCAAGCTTGGATATAGCACCGCGTATTTGTTTGCCATCTAAAAATACTGATTATTCTTCAAAGTACCTTCATTGCAAATGCACCTCGAACAACCTTCATGACTCCATTTTCAATGGTCACCATAACACTTGAGTCTAAAACCCCGGAGATGAGATTCTTTTCAAATCTGAACATACCTAACATCATTGAAGTCATCCGATTATGCCGCCATGCATCTTCAAACGAACTGCTCCAATACCTTTTGTATGGCGTATTATCATTGCCCATAAGTACAACTCCACCATCGCCTTTGGAAGCTTGAGAACCACCTATTCGGACACATATGGTAGGAACATCCTAATCCAAAATCCATCTATTAAAAGGTCGTCGATGATGAAACCGAAAAGATTCCTCTTCATTTGCTTTTGGCGGTGTTTGCGATTGATTTCTCCCTATTTGGACAATCCTTTTCCGCTTCTTTTGACAATAAGCACATTCATCCTTTGCAAGATTTTTCTTGATGATAATCCTCTTGACTTTGAACGGGATGCTTTACCTCCAAATCCTCCGGATTTTACATTGCTTGTCCTCCCTCTTACTATAGTCAAAGCTTCCCGTGATCAATTTGATCCTTTTCCGATACTCATTGTTTACCAAAGCATTAGAAACATCTCCAAATTTAACCTCATCTTTTCCATATAGCAGTAGTGGTTAAATGCTCATACTTTCGCGAGGAATTTAATAACAATAGAGCTTTATCTTCTTCAATAATATCAACTTCTAAATTCTAAATCGAAGAATTTTATTGAAATTATCTAAATGCTCAATCATAGATACCTTTCAGACTGGAAACGGAAGAGTTTCTTCTTTAGGTTGGGTTCTATGCTTTTGTCATGTACTTGTCCTCTTGTTTCCGGAGACTTGCTTACGGCCTCCATGACAACTTACGATCTTTGACTAAGCATCGAATTGTACACAAGCGACGATTTATGTAATCCCAATCTTTATCGGACATATCCTCGGTTTAGCGCCAAAGCGATATGTGATCCTTCTGAATAGCGGATCCAAAACTTCACATTTCCACATGCCAAAGTTATTGGTGCCATCAAATTTTTCCACCTCAAACCGTTTGACAACATAGGTCTTTGAATAGTCTTCTTGTGGATGATTCACGGTGTTTTGGGGGCCTCGGTTTGTTCGGTTTGCCATTGAAAATATCTCAGTTGAATCCGAAATAATTCAACTATCAGAAAACAAATCCAATTTTGTCAGAAACGGATTTAAAAATGGTTAAGAAACAAACAAAATAAAATCAGAGAATATTCTGTGGTGAATAGTGTCAACTCGGATGAATAGTGAGGCCCGGATGAATAGTATGGCCCTGCTGAATAGTGCGGCCCGAATGAATAGTAAGGCCCAGATGAATAGTACAGACTAGATGAACAGTGAGACCAGGATGAACAGTATGGACTGGATGAACAGTATGGACTGGATGAACAGTATGGCCCGGATGAATAGAACGACTTTAGCAGTATGCGGCTCAATAGTGCGGCTTAAACAGTAAATGGCTCAACAGTGCGGCTCGGTGCGGATGAATAGTATCGGATGAACAGTGTCGTCTTCTTCCTCCAGACGCGTGCGAAAATTTTTTTTTTCAATTTTTTCACCGATTTTGACCTTTCAACCGAATTTTTCGGGTTTTTCGTCTGAACTTTCTCTTTCACCTGGTATACTCAAAACACGATTTTTAACACTTTCAATTTTTGGAATAGTTTGGAAAATTTGCTCTATTTCAAGCAAAACCTGAGCTCTGATACCAATTTGCTGTGCCAAACGCTCAGAAATTGAAAGACAAACATAAAGAACAATAACAAACACATAGAATTTACGTGGTTCGGCAATTGCCTACGTCCACGGGAGGCAGTCAGTATATTTCCATAGAGAAGTTTGTAGAGAGTTTACAAAACCGGAACTCTAGCTTCTCTTACTCACTCCTTACAATTATCAGAGATCTCATGCCCTTATATAGGCATTTACAGAGTGTGAATATAAGTTTACAAATTCAAATTATACTGCACCAAATCTTGAATTTGCTTCAGCTGTAATCCTTGACTGTTAACTAAGTTGCCATTGATGACTGCCTACCAAGTTGCCATCTTTGACAATAGACTGAGTTGCAGATGTTGAATAACAAGGATTTGAAGCCACTTTTTCAACAGAGCCTTGGTATTATTTGGATTCTGGTAACCAATTGCATTGATACTATTGGTTATACAATGTTACCACCATGATAGCTAAGGTTTTGTGTTCGAGCTTGGTAGTGTTGTTCGGGTTTTGGTAACCCGGTTGTGTTAGTATTATTTTTTTTGGTGAAATGTTGTATTAGTATTATTGATTATACATTGTTGGTCGCACTTTCTAGCTATTTAAAATTTTGGGAAAAATGTTAACTTGGTATCACAGCTAATATCCTGTGTTCAAGTCTTGGTGATAACTTAACATCTTAACACAGCTAAGGTCTTGTGTTTCAGTCTTGGTAACCTCCAATTGCGTTAGTATTATTGGTTATACATTGTTGGATCTACTTTCTAAGTGCTTAAACTGTTGGGAATAGATATACATTCACTCTAATACTATATTAAACCACATAACTCAATCTTATCATATCTAAGATCATGTGTTTGAGTCTTTGAGTTTTGGTAAGACCCAGTTGCATTAGTGTTATTGGTTATACATTGGTCATATGTGAGTCTTGATAAGGCCAATACCATATTAAATCACCTAACTCAACCTCGTTTTCATATTTCCTCGAATAAACTTTAAGATAAATTTCTTTTAATAACCTATCACCAATGCCCTATAAGTTAATGGTGGATTTGACGTTCATCAACAGTTGTAACAATAGCATTACTCTTTATAATTTTTTCTCACAAAGAACATATTTCCACATCATAAATGAGTGGATGCCCGTAATACTTGACTAATAAATATATTATCAAATATTTCAAACCCCACCAAAATGATTTTCTTTTCCATTTATATACATTAAATAAAAATTCTATAGAAATGTGATATATATGCAATAGCTGCTTATGTTGACTAATAGTATTAGTTAATGCTTTCATATCTTAAAAAGGCAAAAAGAAAAAAAGAAAGAAAAGAAAAGTTCAAGACAAAAGTATATTGCTGTTTCAGTTTTTTTATCGATCAAAAAAATTCAAACAAAAGAATTTATGTTTTTTTTTTTCTTCAATAATAAATGGCATTTTGGTTACTTCGGTGATCTGATGCCTATAGTGTTTGGTGCTGTACTATTTCTCTATCTAATAATGAAGTGCATCTGTAATTAATTTATGGTTTTAACTATATATGTCACACATTATTTTCATTAAAAGTACTTAAAGGATTGAATTTTCCTTTGGTTTTAATCAATTTGCTCTTTCTCATCCCATCAAATGAAGCAATTAGCTAGTACAAAAATTAATAATGACAATTAACAAACGGATTGATGCATGAAATTAATAGTAGAGCTAGAGCATAGATTTCCAAAAGGATATGTTATAGGTACGTGCCATCACTATCGTAAGAAAAAAAAAAAAGAAAAGAAAATAAAATAAAAAAGTAACAAAACAATATTTTCCTGGCTTTGGGTACCTAATGATTGATTCCCGGAGCCAATATTAATAATATCAATTCCCTCAAGTCAATGTACAGAGCCAAAGTTGGAGAAATTAGTTGCCTTAAAAATTTAAAACCCTAGCTTGTCTGCTTTGGTTGTGCCAATGTGGCTGTGAGAATGATTACTTCACTAGTCTGTCTGGACTCTAGACTCGGGCATTTTAACAAGAACGAATATTTGTAATGCGGTCCATGATCAAGATGAGTATGTGCATTTAGGTATTGCACACAAGACGAAGATTATAAGAGAATCGTATAAAATCATAATGATAATAATATAAAGAAAAAGAAAAAGATCGATTTAATGTGGCCGGGAGAGAAGGAAGATATTGAAGAATGCTAGTGGGTATGATTTATGAAGAAAGTAAGAAAAGAAATCCACTTTCCAATTTTTTTTTAAAATTTTTTTAATTATCTTTTAAATACCCTTTTTCATAAATTTTATTTATTTATTTTTAAATATTAAGTAATATTTATAATGTTATCAATCCATTTACTAGTAAAGTTATTTATTTTATCGAATTACTTTTTAATTTTGTAAAAGCAAAAACTTTGATAAGACTAAAATTATTTTAGGATATGTTGTATTTGTGTTTGAAATCGTACTATCAAATTTTACATAAATAAGAAAACATAAAAATATATTTATTGTTTAAGATTTTATCAGTTTTATGTCGTCAAGGTACAACTCATTTTTACTTGAATATATCTATAACTTTTACCTAGTCTAAGAATATGGAAAAATAATTTCAGGATATGTATTACTAAAAAATTGAAAGACTCCATTAATAATCGTGAAGACATTTTCATATAATAATTTTAAGATATATATAGATGTGCGTGCGCTCCAGGTCGCAGATTCGAAACCAAAACTACGCATGGATTCATGGTTCTAAGCTTAGCAGCTTAGCCCTAGTAAAAAATAAAAAATAAAAAATAATAATAATAATAAATAAATAAAATAAAATAAAAAGGAAAGAAAACAAAAAGAAGAAGAGAAGATTCAAGAATGTATGATAAAAAATAATAAATTGAATAAAATAAAATAGAAATTTTTTTTTTGGGGGCACCCTTACGTCTTTGCTTGCGTCTTTACAGATTTGCGAATGAGACTTCGCGAGGCGTTATTTGCTTCCCTTCCACTTCACATTGAAAAAAGAGGGATTAAAATTGAATAGTCAGATATATATATATATATATATATATATTTTCCTTTGGCATGTTCTCACTCTATGTCTAATCCATCTGTTGTAAAGCTGTAATCTCCAAATTTTGAGGTGGATTTCTATAGTGCTACCCGCACATACAGACAAAGACAAGCGCGCGCGCGCACACACACACACACATATATATATATATATATATATATGTGAATATGTAATATTGTCAATAAAATTATGTAAAGATTTTAGACGGGTTAACAATTTTTATAATTGAATTTTGAAATTAGTGGATATAAAAAGACTTGCAATTACAAATCAAATTTGTGTAAGTTTACCACAAAATTATAATTTCATTTTCACACAACTCTGAATGGAGAAGAAAAGAAAAATTGTGGTAGAAAAGTATTTTTGTGGTGCATATAGTGCGATTATTAGACATATCAATATTGTCTGATTAAGCTTTCCATAATAATGTATCTCATCTTTAATTCTTAACGAATATACTTGTCACACTGTGATAACTGTTAAATTATCACTGATTTTATAAATTTAAACCGTTAAAAACTAAATTTATATATATATATATATATATTATATTTATAGTAGATAGCTGTTAAATTATTATTAATTTTGAAAATTTAAACGGTAAAAATTAAATTTAATATATATATTATATTAAAAAAAAAGATAAAATATTATCAACAGGAGCCATCTTATCTATTAATAATCACCAATAATCACCGTATAAGTTGTCGTACATACATATAAAATATATACTGCGAGATAAGTCGAGGGCCATGAACATTGATTTGACATGCGGTGTAACAGAACTCTCTCTCTCTCTCTCTCTCTCTCTATATATATATATATATGCATGTGTGTACAGTATTGTTTATCCATTTCATTTTCTCTAATGAGTACAAAACGTGTATCACGTCCATTAATAAATGTTGACGAGGACGCCAAACCCCCCACAGAGCAAATTTTGGTTGCTAGAAGCCTTATTTGGCAGCTAACATTCAATAGGAAATTTCCAAAAGGATACAGGTACCATAACTAATCAGCGTCATATCTCTAGTCAATTTGGAAAGCTAAAATTTTGTAAAAGGTGCTTTGAAAATCCTAGCTTATCTACTTTGGTAGCGATTGTCAAATAATTATCAAATTAGAAGTGTGACATTAATTATCAAAGTTGACTTCCAATTAAAGCTAAGCAACATACATATATAATTACAGATTCATCCTCCATATTTCACGTATATTATGTATGTCTCTGTGAACAACTTGTCAATATTTTAATTTTAATATCAGCTATGAAATGTGAGTGAAACAAGTAGTCTCACTCCTCATTTTGAACAATATTTGCTATATATATATATATATATATATATATTTTATGAGAACTTTTTACAGTACTTTGAGAAACAATGAAACAAGTAGTCTCTCTCATCTTTCATTGTTAATTTTTTGTTTTTAGAAAAATGACAAATATTGCATTTTTCTAACAATATAGAAGACTACATTCCCATATAATAACTGTTTTTTACACTAATGCCTCATGCATTATTCACAATATTATAAATTTCCTTATAAATTATAGAATTTACAGTAATACTCTTAAATTTTAAAAATAATTATAAATTATTTTTAATTTATAAATATAATATATTTTTACTTTTTAAGTGCAATAATTATTTTAACTGTTTAGATATATTTATTTTGAAAGATTCAAATTATTATTTTTTTCACATACGGAGATCTAAAAACATACCATATCAATGAGTCAGTGCAATTTGTAATTTTTTTATTAAAATCAAATATAACCAAAACCCCCGTTAATAATTGAAAGATATTCATGTGGATGCATGTGTATCGAAGATTTGAAATCACAGCTGGAAGCTTGGGTTTGTGGCTGTAAGCTAATCTGGATAAGATAAGCACCTTGGCCCCTAGCCAATAATAATAATAATAATAAAATATGTACAAAATATAAAATAGAAGTAGAATAAATAAATAAATAAATAAATAATAAAAATAAAAAGAAGAAGAAAGCGAAGATTTTATTATTATTATTATTATTTTAAAATTTGATTTTTGGGTTGCAGAAAGGTGTCCGGACTAGTGAATGTGAATTCATAATGGCGTTGCTTCATTCCTTTGTGAAATGAAATGACGTCTTACCAGTTAAATGGGGGCAGTTGGACAAATATTTAATACGACACGACGCACTTGTCGGTTTCCCATTCCACACTAATTCTTTTATATTTTAAATAATTATTTTCCTCCACATTTCGCACGTGAAGCTGCTGACAAATATTGTTTTCCCTCACAAAAGCTTTATCCAATGTCCAACTTTTGTGGCAGGGTTTTTTTGGTGGATACTACCACCATCCACGTGTCCACCCAAGATCGTACGTTTTCATCCATTTATTCCTTCCTTGTCTTATTTATGAAACAATGATACACTATTTAAAAAATAAGGGCAAACGGCAAATGATCTTTATTCCACATATTTATAAACGTTTTAGATGAAAAATGATATCTGAAAATTATTAAAGATCAAGACGTATAGAGATATGACCTAACAGTAAAGAAGTTGGTAGAATCTTTATATTTATTTGTGAGAATTACAGTTTGAGTTTTGATAAGCTCTTATTAATATCTCGGGTGTATTCAACTTTATCAAACACTAATAATAAAGCTCTGTTTTCCAATAGAATTTTGGACTGATATGTTTTTTACATTGAAATCCATTTTTTATTCATTAAAAAAAAAAGACATGAATATAATTTTCTCATTCAATTAAAACAAAGATTTTATTCATGTATTTTTCACAACACACATATAATAACACATAGAATTTAAAATATTGCATAAATAATAACCATGGTTAACTGATAAAAAATTGATGATTGCCGATTAAAACCGAGCACACAGCCGAATAATTGAAACCAACAAGAATATAATCGTAATTTTATATATTTTGTAGTATAATTATATATAATTAGTTACTAATTACGGTAATTTAACAAAATAATTTTTTATTTTATTATTTATTTAATAAATAAATTTAAAAAATGGAAATTTATTTAAAAAACCAACCGACCAATGTACAGTCCTGCTCAATATATATATATATATATATATATATACACATACATACATATTAATTCATGTATGTAACTCAGCTAATTAAAAGGAGAATTCTAATCTTGATTACTAGTATTTTTTTTATAAAAATAATTTGCAAAAAAAAAATTTTCTTTCTCTTTTATATTTAATTAGTTTTTAAGTTTTAGAATTTTTTTTTTTATCTTGATTATAAATGTTATAATATGGACTTTGTAACTTAAAACACCACTTCTTTTTCTCTTAGTCCTTTTCATGTCTGTCCCCCTTATTGCAAAGCAAATTCTAATATTTCAACTCGTATCTTTTTTAAAAGAAAAAGGGAAAAAATAATAAAGAAAATAAAAAATAAAAGAGTGCTCCAATATATAAAACTATATGTGACTATTGCTGTGCATGAAGCCAGATTATGTCTCCATTTAAAATGAAGAAAAATAAATAAAATAGTGTACAAATGTCTGATTATGAATGCGAGACTGTAATACGAATTCGTATGGATAAGATAATAAGAGGTCTCAACGTAGGTTTGAATTTTTCAAATACATCAGATTGTAAAATGATATAATTTTTATTTTAAAACCTATTTGGGGAAATGAAACGTAGAGAATTAATGCCTATTAATTTATTATGTGTCCCACCTAAAATCAATATGGATTGTTGAAATTTAATTTTTTATAAAAAGGTTACTTTTGAACAATTTGTAAGACTTGACCATTTTTGATTAATTAATATACCGGTTATTCTTGACTTTATATACTAATTATTTTCAAGTCAATTAAACCTATTGCCACAATGAATTTTTTTTTTTTGGTAAGCAATGACAGTGATAGTATTTTATTTATTCACGTTAATTTGACTAATTTATTTAGAGCCCAATTAAAACTGCTTTTTTTGAATGAAAAAGTGCTTTTTTCATAAAAAAAAAGCAGTTTGAAATATGTTTGGCAAAAAAATTATAAAGCACTTTTTTTTTTTTTATAAAAAAAACACTTTAAGTCTTTTTTAGAAGCTTCTAAAAAGTGCTTTTTTAAAGACTGTGAAATATTTTTAAAGCACTTTTTTATAGTTTTCCACCAAATACAAACTGCTTTATTATTAAAGTGCTTTTTAACTAAAGTGCTTAAATAAAAAGCGCTTTTGAAAAAAGCACTATTTACATAAGCAGTTCCAAACGGGCCCTTACATTAATTCGATATATATATATATATATGTATATTTATGTTATACGCATATAACATTATATAACATCATATTATACACACTGTTTTTTAGGTATATTTGCTTTTACCAAATAATAATAATAATAAATGAATATACGGAAATTAAAATACATTTGGTTGTCCATTATGAAATTTAATTTTTTATCGCCGACAGTAATTGGTTGAACACTAGTACAAGTGTAGAAAGGGCTTTTGATCGATAGTGTTAATTATGGTGAAGAATTTGCAACAAAATGTTTTTCTTTTACATTTATTATTTTTATCTTGTTTTTAAATTAATAATTATCATACAAATTCTTTACTTCAAATATTTATTATTCTACTGTTACTAGAAAGTTACTGACATTAAAAATTATTTATTTATTTTATTTATCACATTGTATGCATTACTCACTGATATCCCACATAGATTTAATCTATGTATTTCAGTAAATACTTAGAAAATTATTTATACAAATTCATTAAAAAGTAAATCCTAGTGAACCATCATCAATTGACTCAAGTATGATTTTATGGGTAGAGTACAACTAGTGCCACCAACTCATAAACCAACTTATTTACTGACTAATGATAAAATAATAAAACCTATTAAAGGTAAGTGAAATTAATTTTAAAAGACTTTCTAATTAATATTGTATGGTACTAAAACATCATGACCATTCTATTTCTACACAACTTTATACAGACTTTGAAATTAAACCACCATATTTTTTTTTTCTTCAGTCCTTTTCATCCTTGTCCAGCTTTTTGCAAGGTAATAATCTAACACTTTCAATTTCTATTTATTTCTTTTTAAAAAATTTCAAGAAAATGCCTCAAAGAAAATTATATATATACATATATATATTTATTTATTTATCGATCAGATAACGAAAGTGATTTTCTGTCTTGCGCAATATGAGATATGTGTATGCATGAGACTATGATAAGAGGTAGGATACTCTACAAATGCTTCACTTTTGACAACATATATTAAAATTAAGCTATGATGGAGAGAGTATCAACATTCCCCTTCACTTATAGGTCATTTTGGTTATTAATAATGTGACTTGAAATTAAGTGTAGAATTTTAAAGTTTTAATATCATATTAAATTATCACTATTCTCAAAAGTTTTATGGTGTTAGAAAATAGGTATATTATATACCAATTATTTTCAAAGTCTATCAATTAATTATAACCTGTTGCTTTAGGGAAAATGTTTGATAATACATATTTATCCATTCACATTTGATGACATTATGATAGATTCATTTCATTAGTTGGCAATATAAATATAAATGATCTTAACAAAATTTCAAATATAAAGTGAGGTGACAACAAATTAATTATTAAAGAAAAAAAAAAGCAATACCTATATATATATATATATATGCATACTTAATTGGTTTTAACTTTTGGATTAAAAATGCTAGCTGGCTAAAAAAAATGAATAGTTTTACTCTACTATTTTCCTAAAATCAATCACGGAAAAATATATTTGGCATAGAGCTGTGGGCCGGTGGATCCCATTCTCAAAGACTGAAGTACAATAGAGAATTGCTATAAATAGGGAGGGTAGAGGCATTGCTCAAACCCACCCCAGCATAAAAACACAAAGCTAATCTGCTTAGTTGCTTTCTTTTGGAGCTCTTTGAGTCCTTATAATCAAGAGCTTTCTTTGTTTCATTTGTATCTGTGAGACAAACATCAAACATGTTGAATTTAACTCAAAGTGTGGCAGCCAAGGTGACTTCTACTGTGAAAAACCTTGGGGAAGAGGTTTTGGGGTTGTTTACAATGTCTGATAAGAAGATCATGGAACTCATTTACACCACTCATGTTCAATCTGACGACAAATTCGATGAGGATTCTCTCTTCGTCATCGTCGAAAACATCCTCAAGCGTGCTACCCAAACTGTTGACAAAGTTGTCCAGGTACTACTCAGTGAATTCATAAATCTTAGATCATACGTATAATGCATTTATATTTGCAAAATATAATACTTGCATGGAAACAAAATGGAATATAGTTGCATTTACAATATACACGTTTGGATGTATATATCTTCTTTAATTTATACTACACATCATACATACACACAGTCATATGGATAGGTAGTATATATATCTAAGTTGTAAATAAATTGTGTTTTTATTTTATTTTAATTAGTTGTTACTTGTTGAGCAGGGTAGCCAAATACATGCGGAGAACATTGAAGAGAAGGCCCCCCAAGCTAACTTTAGTGTACCACTGTGCACTCTTAAGAAAATTGGCTGCGAGGTTATTAATTCCTTGTTACGTGAACTTTACTATTCAGATAAATTAAAACTGATTTAGACAACAATTATTATTATTATATATATATATATATATATATACACATATATATATGAAATACAAATTATATTCTCCTCAATTAAATGCATTAACATAGACAAAGCAAAATAAAACTGCAGCTATCATGCAAGGCACCGGGTGATGATGTTGCTCACAAAACAACGCTGGCCATACTTAACCAGCTCTCTACCTATTCATGGGAAGCAAAGGCTGTGCTCACTCTGGCCGCTTTCACCATTGAATATGGAGAGTTCTGGCTCCTTTCTCAGCATCAACACTCGGACCAACTCGCTAAATCGTTGGCAATCCTCAAAAGAGTTCCAATCCTAACCAAGCCCACCGAGCTTCAGAAACGCCGGCAAGCAGTTGTTGATCTGAACATTATCATCAAGACAATTTTGCAGGTCGTTGAAATCTTCGATGAGTTCGAGAAGCTCTCCATTCATGACCCAAAAGATATACCGGGATTATCAGTTGCAATTGACCATATGCCAGTAGATGTATACTGGTCTATCCTCGCAGTCGCCGCGGTCTCAACTAAACTCACCATTCTCACTAGTGATGAGTATGTTCATGTCCATGCCAAAATGCCACTAACTTAATCAACAGGGATCCTCATTTATAACTAATTTATATATGTAACTTACAGGCCGGACAAGCCATTTGATATATCCCCATATGCACAAAAGATCCACTACACCCTCAACAAACTCAAGATCCAGTTGATTATTTGCAGAAAGCAATTAGGTAGGTTGCATTTGTCTACCTAATTCATTCACAATTCAAAGCAAAGATTTTGTTCCCTTATATATGCTATATTGAAATATAATGTTTAGAATTAAGATTAATTTGTTGTTTGCAGAGGAGGCAAAGAATTACCGGATCTTCTGGAAATTGACCAGAACTCCCACAGAAGTGATGGAGGTCTTTAAGGCCCTGACATTTACAAAGGATAAAGTTCAGCCCCTCATTGACGGTTCCACCAACAAAACGGTAATTCACTATCAAAATATAAGTTATTAGTCACAACAATTTTGTAGCTAAACAAATTTTGTGACACTAAATGGTCGCAGCAAATTGTTTATTTTGTAGTAAAATGTGTTTTACCCACAAATTTGTGTTGTGCCTAATAAGTTGGTGACTCCACCTTTTTTTTTTTTTGGTACTGATTGGTTCTCAGGACAACGTTTCCTTTTCATTAATTTGTATCTATATTCATTTATGGCTATATAGTCCCCACAATAAGTTGATATATAAGACCCTATTTTTCAAATTTAGCCTTTTTCCAACTCACTAATTAACTTATGCCAATGTTAATAAATTTATATGTGTATGTCGGACTGTGTTGGAACAGGTTGACATTGATGTGCTGAGGAAATCAAATGTATTCCTGTTCATCACTGGCCTAGATATCACGGACGATGATATTTCAACACTCAAACCAGTTTATGAAGGAACCAAAAAACACAAGGACTATAAGATTGTATGGATTCCAGTAGTGGAGAAGTGGACCACTGAACTCCAAAAGAAGTTCGAGACCCTGAGGTCAAAAATGCCATGGTTCACTGTACAAACCACTTTAACCACAACAAGCATCAAGTTCATCAAGGAGGAGTGGAACTTCAAGAGTAAGCCCACAGTCGTGTCCTTGAACCCACAAGGACAGGTGGAAAACCTCAACGCTCTCCATCTTATCCGCCTATGGGGAATGGAGGCCTTCCCTTACAATAAGACTGCTGAAGAGACTATTTCTAAAAATAGAAGCTGGATAGGTCCTGTTGTGGACAACATCGACCCCGTTATTCAAACTTGGGTAATTATTAAACTTATTCTCACACTTAAAATTTTGTGTGTATATATATATATGTGTGTGTGTGTGTGTGTGTGCATTCATTCATATGCACTAAATTACATGAATTTGAGATTAAGTTAATTTTGGGTTTGAATTTCTTGATGATCACAGATGAAAGAAGAGAAGTACATATTCTTCTATGGAGGTAAAGACAACGAATGGGTCCAACAATTCACAAAGAAAACAACTACCTTTGCGAACGATCCCATCATTAAGGAAGCAAAGATTAACATTGAGTTGTTTTCTGTTGGAAAGAGTGGCAAAGGAGGAGAGGATCATGGTATTCTAGGGAAATTTTGGAATGGTATAGAGAGCTTGTTCTTGACCAAAGTTAACAAGCCAGTTGACCCAGTTACACAAGAAATCCAGAAGCTGCTATCCTACAAAAATGAGAGTGGTTGGGCTCTGCTGAGCAAAGGGTCTACGGTGGTGATTGCTGGTCATGGATTCACAATATTGAGGGCCGTGGAGGAGTTCGACAAATGGAAGGACGTCGTGAAAGCAAAGGGCTTTGAAATTGCTCTGAAGGAGTACCATGGAAAGCTTGTTCAGTCGGTTCGCCAATGCAGCCGACTTGATATACCAACTGCAACTGGGAAAGTGCCTGACAAAATGCAATGCCCTGAGTGTACAAGGATCATGGAGGCCTTCGTCAGCTACAAGTGCTGCCATATTGATGGTCCATTGAGTGCACATCACTAAACAACATGGCTCTCTCTCTCTTCATAATTAAGCATATTAGAGTGTGTTTTTGAATGGAAATTGGTGTTCGGGTAAAATGGTAATATGCATCTAAGTTTCCGATAAAATAAAAGGGCATCATAATTTATGTGTACTAGTTGATTTGATGCCTCAAATGTGTCGAAATTTATGTGTGTGTGTGTGTGTGGGTGTGTTTTTTTTTCAATAATAAATGGCATTCTGGTTACTTCGGTGATCTGATGCCTACTGTGTTTGGTGCTGTACTATTTCTCTATCTAATAATGAATTGCATCCTTAATTAATTTATGGTTTTAACTATATATGTCACACATTATTTCACTAACAGAACTTTAAGGCTTGAATTTTCCTTTGGTTTTAATCAATTAGCTCTTTCTCATCCCATAAAATGAAGCAATTAGCTACAACAAAAATTAATAATGACAATTAACAAACGGATTGATGCATGGAATTAATAGTAGAGCTAGAGGATAGATTTCCAAAAGGATATGTTATAGGTACGTGCCATCACTATCATAACTAAAAAAAAAAAACGTAACAAAACAATATTTTTCTGGCTTTGGGTACCTAATGATTGATTACCGGAGCCAATGTTAATAATATCAATTCCCTCAAGTCAATGTGGAGAGCCCAAGTTGGTGAAATTAGTTGCCTTAAAAATTTAAAACCCTAGCTTGTCTGCTTTGGGTGTGCCAATGTGGCTGTGAGTATGATTACTTGACAAGTCTGTCTAGACTCTAGACTCTAGACTCGGGCATTTTAACAAGAAAGAATATTTATAATGTGGTCCATTATCAAGATGAGTATGTGCATTTATGTGTTGCACAAAAGACGAATATTATAAGAGAATTGTATAAACTCATAATAATAATATAAATAAAAAGGAAAAAAGATCGATTTAATGTGACCGAGAGAGAAGGACGATATTGAAGAATGCTACTGGGTATGACTTATGAAGAAAGTAAAAAAAGAAATCCACTTCCCAATTTTTATTTTTTTAATTATCTTTTCAATACCCTTTTTCATAATTTTTTTTCTAATATTAAGTAATATTTACATGTTATCATTCCATTTAGTAGTAAAGTTATTTATTTTATTGAATTATTTTTTAATTTTGAAAACCAAAGGATTTGATTAGACTAAAATTATTTCAGGATATGTTGTATTTGTGTTTGAAATTGTACTATGAAATTTTACATAAATAAGAGAACGTAAAAATATTTTTATTGTTTAAGATTTTATCAGTTTATGTCGTCAACGTACAACTCATTTTTACTTCAATATATCCATAACTTTTACTCAGTCTAAGAATATGGAAAAATAATTTCAGGATATATATATATATATATATATATTACGAGAAAATTGAAAGACTCCATTAATAATCATGAAGACGTTCTCATATAATAATTTTAAGATATATATATATATACATGTGTGTGCGCTCGAGATCGAAAATTCAAAATCATAGTTTGAAGCATGGATTCATGGTTCTATGCTTAGCAGTTTAGCCCTAGCCACAAAAACAAACAAACAAAAAAAGAAAAAAGAAGAAAAAAAAAAAAGAAAGAAGAAGAAGAGAAGAATGTATGATAAAATATAATAAACTGACCAAAATAAAATAGAAAAAGGGTTGAAAACATTTTTCTTTTGGGTTAAGTATTAAAATAGCACCCTGATGTCTTTGCTTACGTCTTTGCAGATTTGCGAATAAGACCTCACGAGGCGTCGTTCGCTTCCCTTCCACTTTTTTGGTAATTGCTTCCCTTCCACTTCACATTGAAAAAGTAGGGAGAGTGATATTTATTAAAAATGAATATTCATATATATATATATATATATATATGTATTTTCCTATGGCATGCTCTCACTCTATGTCTAATCCATCTCTTACAAAGCTGTAATCTCCAAATTTTTAGGTAAATTTCTGTAGTACTATCTGCACACACACACACACACACATATATATATGTGTGTGTGTGTGTGTGAATTTGTTATATCGTGAATAAAATTATGTAAAGATTTTAGACGGGTTAACAATTTTATAATTGAATTTTGAAATTAGTGGATTTAAAAGGACTTGCAATAATTACAAATCAAATTTGTGTAAGTTTACCACAAAATTATAATTTCATTTTCAAACAACTGTAAATGGAGAAAAAAAAAAAAGAAAAATTGTGGTAGAAAAGTATTCTTATGGTGCATGTAGTGAGATTATTAGACATATCAATATTATGTATCTAACTATATAAAATAAGGGCTTCTATCTTATTAAGCTTTCCAAAATAATATATCTCATCTTTAATTCTTAGCGAATATGCTTGCCAGTAGCCATCTTGTCTATTAATAATCACCGTATAAATTGTCATACATATATATAAAATATATACTGAGAGATATGTCGAGGGCCATGAACATTGATTTGACACGTTGCGATGTAACAGAAGTCTGTGTTTGCATATATATATATATATATATGTATGCATGTGTGTACAGTATTGTTTATCCATTTCATTTTCTCTAATGAGTACAAAACGTGTATCACGTCCATTAATAAATATCGACAAGTACGCCAAACCGCAACAAAGTAAATCTTGGTCGCTAATAGCCTTAGTTGGCAGCTGACATTCAATAGGAAATGATTCATTTCAATTAAGCAATTAGTACAAAAACATTAATGATAATATAAATTTCCAAAAGGATACGGTGCCATAACTAATCAGCGTCATATCTCCAGTCAATTTGCAAAGCCAAAATTTCGTAAAAGGTGCTTTGAAAATCCTAGCTTATCTACTTTGGCAGCGATTGTCAAAAAATTATCAAATTAGAAGTGTGACATTGATTAGTCTATGTAGAGCATTTAAAAAATAAATAAAAAGACGAATATCATGATCATGTGGTCCATGATCAAGCAGAGCATGTACATCTGTATTACTTGGACGAGCTTATACATAGGTTTTTTTTGTTTTTGTTTTTGCTGTACTTGTGTTATTCTAATCCCCATTTGTTGAATTTATGTGTTGTATAGGTAACGAAAATTAGACGAGAAAATGAAATGAAGGCCAAACTAGACTTTACAATCGATATCTATTTTTTAAAATAATAATAACAATAATATTTTAGCGAATAAAATAATAATACTATTAATAAAAATATGCTAATGACCAATTAAGAATAAAAAGATTTATTTTCATATGGCCGGGAAAGAAGGAAGCTATAAAAAAATGCTAATGACCATTATGTCCGTACGATTTATAGTAAATTGTTGTTAGAGGTGTGTGAAATCCCTTCCACATCCAATTTGATTATATCGAAATTAAACAAAGAATAATGCTACTGGTACAAAGGTATTTCCTAACTTTATTTCCAACCATAACTTGATTGATAAATTAATGTTCTCTAATAAGAGATCAGTGAATGTGATGCCGATAAGACACTTATACTGTCACATCATTTGTAGTGTAAAATTGCCAAACTTTTTGTATCCCCTAGGTTTTTTTGTTTTTGAACTAAAAATGAAAAACTTATTTGTATCCGTAGTATAAATTGGGAGAAAGTAAGAAAGACATCCACTTTTTAATTTCTTATTTTATCTTGAATTATCTGTTAAATACTTTTTTTAAAAGAAAAAAAATACTTTCATTCATTAATCGTTTTTCAAAATATTATCTAATATTTGTAATGTTGTCAATTCATTTACTAATAATGTTATTTCTTTTATTGATTTTTTTTTTTTAGTTTTGTAAACACAAAGACTTTGAGTCTTTGATATATGTAAATTAAAATTACATTATCTGACATAGAGGATCTGAAAACCAAAATTATTTATGATATGTCCAAAGTCAACTTCTAATTAAAGTTAAGCAAAATACATATCTAATCACAGATTCAGTAATTAATAATGAGTTATATGATGTACATTACGTATGTCCCTGTGAGAAGCTTGTCAATATTTTAATTTTAATTTCAGTTATGAAACGTAAGTGAAACAAGTAGTCTCACTCCTCATTTTGAACAATATTTTTTATATATTGATGAGAACCTTTTACAGTACTTTGAGAAACAATGAAACAAGTAGTCTCTCTCATCTTTCACTGTTAATTTTTTGTTTTTAGAAAAATGACAATATTGCATTTTTCTAACAATACAGAAGACTATATTCCCATATAATAAATGGTTTTTACACTAATACCCCATGAATTATATATAATATTGTAAATTTTTTTTATAAATTATAAAATTTATAGTAATACTCTTAAATTTTTAAAATAGTTATAAACTGTCTCTAATTTATAAACGCAATATATTTTTACTTTTTAAGTATAATAATTTTTTAACTGTTCATAAATATTTATTTTGAAATATTCAAACAAATTTATTTATTTATTTTTTACTTATAAAAATCTAAAAACATACTGTATTTATGGCAGAGAAGCAATAAATAAATAAAGACAAATAATTTTTATCCATGGACACATATTTATAAACATTTTAGATGAAAAATAATATCTGAAAATTATAAAGATCAACACATATTTACATATTTATATAGTTGTCTAATTCAATTAAAATAAAGATTTTATTCATATATTTTTCATAACGCAGATAAATAATAACGCATAGAATTTATTAGTATTGTACACTATCTCTCTTTTAGAAGCACTATGATTTCCGATTAAAACCGACTACACAGTCAGTTAACCAAAATCAACAAGAATATAATCGGTTAGTTTTAATTTTGAAAATACAAAGAATTGAAGGTAATCGAAATTGATTAATTTTTATACTATAAATTTTTAATTTTTAATCTTTATATTTACAATAATTTAATATATTTTATAGTATAATTATGTATAATTAGTTACTAATTAGGATAATTTAACAAATTAACTCTTTATTTTATTATTTATTTAATTAATAAATAAATAAAATAAAAATTGACCGATATTCACAATTTACTTAAAAAAACCGACCGACCGATGTAGAATCCTGATCAATATATATTGATTCATATATAAAATTCAGCTAATTATAAGGAGAATTCTAATCTTAATTACTCGTATTTTTTTTTATAACTTTATTGGCAGTTTTACTGATTTGACCTAATAACAAAAAATACAGATATACGGAATTATATTGATAATTACGATTTAGTTGGAAATTATGATACTTTATTGATTGTTTTCAAACTTGTTCGAGAGTAGCTAGAAAGTGGTTTTGATAGCGTTAGTTATCATAAATAATTTTTTAAAAAAATGTTGTTTTTTTTTCTTTCTCTTTTATATTTAATTTGTTTTTAAATTTTAGAATTTTTTTCTCGTTTATAAATATTATCCTACATATTCTTTACTTTAATATTTCTCAATGAACGTTCCATGTTTTATGCCATTAAATTAAATTTATTTTCATTTATTTTTTGTGCTTACTAATATCCCATATATTTTTATTTCATATGTTTCAGTTTTAAAGAACTAAATTTATGAACTCATTAAAGAACAAAGGTTTCTGAATCATCAATAGGGTCAATAAATTTGGTACTTTCTTTATCTATCATAATTTCAACAAACATAAACCATCATTTTTAATATTTTAATATCCAAATATACAAAACATTTCTACCAATAATTGGCTTATGAATGCCTTTTGTTTAAGACAAAGCTCACAGAGTAATATTGTTTTAATAAAGAAACATCACAATCTCTATAGGAATATCATTGCACTCTCTTTCTACGCCACGCTATATGGACTTTTAATTTAGACCACCACTTCTTTTTCTCTTTAGTTCTTTTCATGTCTGTCCGCCTTTATGCAAGGCAAACTCTAACATTTTCAACTCGTATTTTAAAAAAAAAAAAAACAAAAAGAAATAAAAAATTAAATATATAAATAATAAAAGAGTGCTCCAATAAAACTATATATTAATATAAGATAAGTAAACAAAAACGAAACTCATCTTTTGTGTTGCACGATATGAGATATATGTGTTCCTGTGCATGTACTGAAGCCGTATTGAAGCCATATTATATGTTCCCTATTTAGAATTGTTCACTATTTGGCATATAAAATAAAAATAAGCAAAGTAGTGGACAAATATCTAATTTTAAATGAGAGATAGAGAATGAAACATATAATATGAATTCACATGAATGAGATAATGAGATGTCTCAAAGTAGGATATGAATCTTTCAAACACATTCAGATTGTAAAATGAAATTGTCATAATTTTTATTTTAAAACCTATTTGGTTAAGTGAAACATAGAGAATTAATGCCTATTAATTTTTTATATGTCCCACCTAAAATCAATATGGACGGTTGAAATTTAATTTATTATAAAAAGGATAATAAGAAATACTCGGGAGATTGTTTTAATAATTAACAAGAACTAAAGGTCCTCTAGACATGCTTTACTTTTGAACAATTTGTAAGACTTGACAGTTTTCGATTAATTAATATGCCGGTTATTCTTGACTTTATATACCAATTAGTTTCAAGTCAATTAAACCTGTTGCCTTAAGGAAGTTTTTTTAATTTTTTGTTTTGTAAGCAACGATAGTGATAGTAATTTATTTATTCACGTTAACTTGATTAATTTATTTACGTTAATTCCATATATATATATATATATATATACATATAACATCATATTATACACACACTGTTTTTTCCACGACAAAAAGTTCTGCTTTAATTAATTGATTGGTTCCCATATATATTATTTTCCTTCATATTTCTCTCACAAAAAGATTCCCAGAGATATTCTTTGTCCATGGAGTACACGTTACATATATATACATGAGTAAGACAAATATGTACATGAAAAAGGGATGAGTCATTCTTAACATTGCCTTCTTTGGTTATACGAAAGGCACAAAGATAAATTTTCCAATTTAATTTGTATCCCAATTGTGGTTGACAAAATACTATAATATTTTACCATGTATGTATGTGTAAACAATAAAATCAAGAATTCGTTTCCCATTTCAATTCTAATCTATAAAAAAGGTCGAAACAAATTTAACGCTGCCTTATTCAATTCAAACAAATGTTAATTATTGCTATGCATGTGAATGATGGGGTCCTTAATTTCTTAATTAAATATATATATATATATATATATATATATATATATATGTGTGTGTGTGCACGGTTGCAGACAACTAGCTAAAGATTTTATTCAATTGCTCTCACTAGAAATTACAGATATCATAACCATACAATTTCAAAAAAATGTTGACTCTTAAAATATAAATCCGTATACAAAACTCAAGTAGTGCCCTATATTGGATCCATTATTGAAATCTGAAATTTAAAACAAAATAAGAAAAGAGAAATTGAAATCCTTATAATTCTTTAAAGAAACATATAAAATTATAATTATATATTTCATTATTTACTCAAACTATAATTTTTGTGTTGTATTTTTTTTTTAAATAGATAGAAAACCATTTTTATAAAACAAATCATAGAGAATATTTTTGCGTTGTATTTACTCAAACTATAATTTTTGTTTTGTATAATTTTTTTCTATAATTATATATCAATGCCTCACTATTAAGACAAATCATAGAGTATGATTGTTTTAATTAATATTGTGTTTGTATAGTCAGGGCCGACCCTCGCTATAGGCAGGGCATGCAATTGCATAAGACCCCCCAATAGTAAGGGCCCAAAAAAAAAATATATATATATATATATAATATATTTATAAAATATATTAATTTAGTAGAAAAATTAAAATATATATTTTAATAAATACACTGGCCTATTTATTTTATGCTTTTTAATTTTTGCCTTTTTTAATTATTTTTCCTTCGTTCTACAGTCAGAAAGTTGAGCGTTTTCACCGTATTTCATATTTCTTTTCCATTTTGGATAGAGAATAAACACTAACAATAACATAGTCATAGATTGACAGACTACTGGTAAGATTATTTTTAATTTTATTTTTTTATGTTTAATAGTTAATTAGTTATCATCCTCTATTATCTTAAAAATATTTTTGCTTTTAGAATTTCATAAAGTTGAAGTTGATAAAATTATATATTCGGACAACAATGTCACAAGAAATATTAAATAGATTGATCATGATATCTATTGAAAAAAAAATTTGAAAACAGATTAATTATAATAGTATAATTGCTAATTTTTTTTTATCAAAAATACTAAAAGAATAAATTTAATATAGATTTTTAAAGCTTTTAGATTGTTATTTTTATAACTTTTTATTTTTTTATTTGATATAAATTATTATTTATATTTATTATGTATTTTTTTTAATTATATATGCATAGGGCCCATATTTTAGGCTGGCCTAAGGCCTCCGAAATATCAGGGCCGGCCCTGTGTATAGTATTGAAACATCACAATCTTTAGGATATCCTTCCTCTCTCTTTCTACGCCACGTTACATAGACTTTGAAATTTAAACCACCACATTTTTATTTTTTTCTGTACCCCTTTTTTCCGAAGCAAAATCTAACATTTTCAATATCCATTTTTTTTTTCTTAAAACCGATTCAAATAAATGTGCTCCAAGAAAATTATATATGGATATCAGATAAGGCAGCAAAAGCGAAAGTTGATCTTTTGTCTTGCCCAGTATGAAAAACGAAAGTTGATTTTTTGTCTTGCCCAATATGACATTTATGTGTATGCATGAGAGGTCTTCAAAGTAACTAATAAGAACTATAGGATCCCCCATACATGCTTCACTTTTGAACATTCTTTTATGAAGCTTGAGCATCTGTCATTAATTAATACCGGTTAACTATGACTATATATACCATTTATTTTCAATTCTATTAATTAAGTTGCTTTAAGAAAATGTATTGTAAACAATATTGATAGTGATCAGATTTTATTTATTCACCTATGATATAACTAAATATACACTCATTTCCATTCATTATCAATATAAATATAAATGATCTGATCAATTTTCAAATTTAAAGTGATCAGAAGACAACAAATTCTAAAAAGAGAGAGAGAGAGAGAGAGAGAGAGAGAGAAGAAGAGAGAAATAGTTACATACTTAGTTAGTATTAATAAGTTAAGTTTAAAACACTTTAGTGTCTTCTAGTTTGACCAAATTACCATTAGGAGCCTTTCAATTTTTTCTTTGATTGAGGTTTTTTAGTTTTCAATTTGATATAACAATAAACTATGGATATAAACAAGTTTTTTTAACTTTTATCCAAACTGATGTGACAAGTTAATATAAAACTGGTTTCCATTTAGGTTTACTTATTTCTTATTAACGTATATTAGTTTGTTAACTAATTTAATAATGTCATATCATAGTTGGGAAACAACTTTGTACCAATAGCATTACTTTTGATTTAACAAGGGCCCTCTCCCGAAATTTCCCAAAATGTTTCTAAATCTTTAATAGAAAAAATAATTGCACTACACGAATTAAAGCAGTAGAAGTTTTTAAGCATTCTTTTATTTTAAGAGATGGTAGTAATAAAAAAAAAAATAAAAACAATTGGGAGGTATTAAATGGAACTTTGGCCGAACTAGAAGAAGTAAATGTAATAAAGCAAAGAAAAGCTAGTTTTTTTGGTGAATAAAGAAAAGCTAGTTAAAAATGAAAACTTTTTCTTCCTATGCTATACTTGAGAAGATATTTGGTATGGTAGTGGACCCCACTCTCAAGGCTAAAATGACAGACAATTGCTATAAATAGGGGATGAAGAGGATTCCTCAAACCACCACAAAAGCAAAACACAAAGCCTCGCTTTTATAGATAAATTGGTTCTTCTTTTGTACCTTTCTTTTCTTCATTTGTGTCTGTGAGACAAACATAATCATGTCGAATTTAGCACAAAGTGTGTCAACCAGCGTAGTTTCTTCTGTCCACACCAACGTAATTTCTTCTATGCTCAACGTTGGGGAAGAGGTATCGGGTCTGTTTACTTTCTCTGATAAGAAGATCATGGACCTCATATATGCCACTCATGCGCATTCTGACGACAAATTCGATGAGGATTCTCTCTTCGCCATCGTACAAAGCATCCTCAAGCGTGCTACCCAAACTGCTGACAAAGTTGTTCAGGTACTACCCAAATATTGCAATCACAATGCGTATCAACTTTAGTACTGCGTGCGTACACATCAAACACTCATATATATAAATATATAGATCATAGTAAATGAATTTGAGTTTTTTTTTTTTAATTAATTATATGTTACTTGCTGAACAGGGTAGCCAAGTACATGTGGAAAACATTGTAGAGAAGACCCCCAATGCTAACTTCAGTGTGCCACTGTGCACTCTTAAGCAAATTGGCGGCGAGGTTATTAAATCCCTTATTTAATTATGAATTTTTTCCATCTTTAGTTCCTACTTTTTCAATAAAAAATGATTTAGATAACAATTACAAAAATACAAATTATTGTTTCATTGACATAAAACAAACCTGCAGCTATCATGCAAAGCTCCGGGTGAGGATGTTGCTCACAAAACAACGCTAGACATACTTAACAAGCTCTCCAACTATTCATGGGAAGCAAAAGCTGTGCTCACTCTGGCAGCATTCACCCTTGAATACGGAGAGTTCTGGTTCCTTTCTCAGCTTCAACACTCGGACCCACTCGCTAGATCGTTGGCAATCCTTAAAAGGGTTCCAATCCTCACTGCACCAGCTGAGCTTCAGAAACGCCGGCAAGCAGTTGTTGAGCTGAACAACATCATCAAGACAACTATGCATGCCATCGGAATCTTCGATGAGTTCGAGAAGCTATCTGCTTATGACCCAAAAGACATACCAGAATTGTCAGATGCAATTGAGCATATGCCGGTTGATGTGTACTGGTCTATCCTTACAATTGTTGCCGTCTCAACTAAGCTCACCATTCTTACTAGTGATGAGTATGTTCATGTTCATGTCAGAATGTCGCTAGTTTAATTAATCAACATATTGATCCCAGTTTTATATATAACTAACTTATATATGTATTTTACCAAAAAAAAAAAAAAAACTTATATATGTAACTTTCAGGCCGGACAAACCATTTGATTTATTCCCATATACACAAAAGATCCACTACATCCTCAACAAACTCAACAACCACTTGAATATTTGCAAAAAGCAATTAGGTAGGCTGCAATTTCTTCCCTAATCACAAAGAAGGTCTAATTTCTAATATCCTCATTCACAAATGGACAAGCCATTTCTTCATAATTCACAAATGTAAAATTTACATTAATTTGTTGTTGCAGAGGAGGCTGAGAAGTACAGGATGCTCTGCAAACTGTTCAAAACTCCCACAGAAGTGCTGGAGATCCTTAAGGCCCTGCTATCTCTAAAGGATAAAGCACAAGGCCTCATTGATTGTTCTACTAACAAATTGGTAATTCACTATGGAGAAATTAACAAATTTTGTTCTAAAAGTTTAAAAATTTGACAAAATTTGTGCCAAGAATTATTAGCCCCAAAAGTTTTATGAGCAGTAACCTGTGGCTATAACCTTTTTGGCCATACCAATATATTTTAGCCACAATGATTTTTGTTAAAAATGAATTGTGTGGATACTTTTTGTTTTAGCTACGAAATTATCCACCTTTTATTTTATTTTATTTTTATTTTAATGAGTGGCTTACGGAACAACCCCTTATGTGAAATGTGCACCTTTGTCCTCTCATAACCACAAAATACGTAGCTATAAGACTTCAATTTTAAGTACAGCCTTTTTCCAACTCAATAATATAAGTGATCTCACTTCTAATAAATTTGATTTATATGTAATTATATTGAAACAGGTTGACATTGTTGTGCTGAAGAAGCAGAATGTATTTTTGTACATCACTGGCCTAGATATCACCGAATATGATATTTCAATCCTCAAACCAGTCTATGAAGGAACCAAAAAATACAAAAACTACAAGATTATATGGATCCCAATAGTGGAGAAGTGGACCGTTGAACTCCAAAATAAGTTTGAGAACCTTAGGTCAAAAATGCCATGGTTCACTGTTCAATCCAATGTACCCTCAATAAGCATCAGGTTCATCAAGGAGGAGTGGAACTTCACAGGTAAGCCAATAGTGGTTTCCTTGAGCCCACAAGGAAAGGTTGAAAACACCAATTCTCTCCACCTCATTCAACTATATGGGTTGGGGGCCTTCCCTTACAATGAGGATGCTGAAAAGATTATTTCTGATGGAATGAGTTTTATGGGTCCTGTTTTGGAAACGATTGACCCGAAAATTCCGGTATTAATTAAACTCCTTCTATACATGTGTTACTAAATTGCATGAATTTGAGATTAAGTTAGTTGATTGGGTTTAAATTTCTTGATGATCACAGATTAAAGAAGACCAATACATATTCTTATATGGAGGTAAAGACAATGAATGGATCCAACAGTTCACAAAGAAAGCAACCGCCTTCGTAAACGATCCCATCATTAAGGAATCGAAGATTATCATCGAGTTGTTTACTGTCGGAAAGAGTGGTAAAGGAGGAGAAGACCATGGCATTCTAGGTAAATTTTGGAATGGTATAGAGAGCTTGTTCTTGACCAAAGTTAACAAGCTGGTTGACCCAATTACACAAGAAATCCAGAAGCTGCTATCCTACAAAAATGAGAGTGGTTGGGCTGTGCTGTGCAAAGGGTCTAGATTCGTGATTGTTGGCCATGGATTCACAATCTTGAAGGCTGTGGACGATTTTGAAAAATGGAAGGATGCAGTGAAAGAAAAGGGCTTTGAAATTGCACTGAAGGAGTACCATGCAAAGATTGTTCAGTCGGTTCGCCACTGCAGCCGCCTTGACATACCGAGTGCAACTGGAAAATTGCCTAAGCAAATGAACTGCCCTGAGTGTACAAGGATCATGGAGGCCTTCATCAGCTACAAGTGCTGCCACGTTGATGGTCCATCGAGTGCACATCATTAAGCAACGTGGCTCTCTCTCTTCCTAAGCGTATTGGAATCTGTTTTCCCATGGAAATTGTTGTTGCATCGAAGTTAAGTGTGTGTCGTCCACCAATAATAAATCTGTTTTCCCATGGAAATTGTTGCTGCATCTGAGTTCAGAGTGTGTTTTCCACCAATAATAAATGGCATTTTGATGCCCCCATAGTGCTGGTATTTTACTGTTTTTCAAGTAATGATGTGCATCTTAATTAATGTATGGTGGCTGTACTTTGTTCCTTCTGGGTTGTATTTTCCTTTGACCTTTCATCAATTTCTATGAGAAATTGTATTATCTGTTTTAATAAAATATATGAATATGGAATTTTTAATATTATGCTTGATATTCTCTTGGCCCAGCCGCACAGATGAGGTTCATATCAACTTGTAAGATTCTATCACCAGAATCGTCTTGAGTTTCACCATAAAAAATTATCTTTATGTGGGAGTAACCTAAACTATTTTATGAACCTTTAGGATCACCGTTTAGAACTAATAGTTCACATACTACCCAAAAATTGGCCCTCAAACGATGTACTCACCTTAAGCGACAGTCCTCGTTCCCATCTCGTTCAGGTCTCTCCGCTACCAAAAGGTCCATTGCGCGGCCTCCTCTATTGCCACCGTATTTCACAGCTTTCACTGTACACTCTTTCAAAACATTTTTAATTTGCCCTCTAATTATCATCCCACATGAAATTAAGCAATTAGTAAAATATTATTAATGAAGAATTCGTGCATGAAAATAAGCTTTACTCAATTACAAAACAAAAAACGCCCATCCCTGGTATACCTGATATTGAATACCAAAACCAACATTAATTAATGCTTGTCTAGTTAATGCACAGAGCCAAAATTTGGAGAAAGGTACTTTGAAACACCTAGCATGTCTGCTTTGGTCGTGACAAAATCAAATTAATGACAAATTTGAGGTGTGACAATGATTAGTCTGTCCAGACTAGCTAGAGAAATTTGATAAGATCGAATGTCATGATCAAGTGGTCCATCATCAAGATGAGCATGTGAATTGGAGGTCGACTTACCTATTATTCCTTTCTCAGATTTAAAGTTGGAATAGTCAATAACTTTTTTTTTTTGGTGAAAGCAAGAGTCCATAAACTTTAATGTACACACACTGTCTAATTAGTGATGTTAACTCCGTATAATATCAATTGATTAGTACTGGTAAGTATCAAGTAATTAATATTTTATAAATTTTGTAACACATTGATTAATATTTTCACAGGCTAATTAATTAAATAAATTTAATTAACTGTGATTAAAAAAATTGTGGTGGAAAATTAGTAGTATTTTATACTATTGATCTTTAGATGAGACAAATCTATACATGCATAACATATTTCCACGCCACGTAGCCAGGTAGAAGAACAATACCTTATTTGATGTACACAGAGATACTCGAAAGGTAATTTACTAAAAGGTCTGTTTGGTAAGGTAATGTATTTGTTTTTTTTTTGTTTTTTTTCCTTTGAAACTATGTGTAATTTTTTTATTTAAAAATTATTTAGAGTTTATTAATATTAGTTAAATTAATTGATTGTGTATAAATATAAAAGAACACAGACAAGAAATGGAAGTGTTTTTATGTGGCATTTATATTTTTTTATTTTTCATCATATTTATAATAAAATAAGAAAGCTAATAAACTTTAATAAATCTTAATTAACATTTAAATTAAACAAATTACATGCAATTAAAAAATAATATAATAATAAAAAACAAACATGTTTTTTTTAATAAAAAAGGATCTTATTGTGGGGATCATCAATTCAGGATTATATTTCTAGCAGTTCCCTTCTATTTAATATTTAGTAAGGTTGAATACATCTGAGATATTAATGAAGGCTCATCAAGACTCGATCTATAATTTATATAAGTGAATGTTAAGATTCACCGCAACTTTTATAAGCAAGCATCAAGACTCGATCGAATTTTTTACCGTTAAATCACATCCCATATGCTAAAAAAAAAAAACACCCAGACAAACACGTTACCGGTTCGAAAATGAAAAGAAAAGACTCAGAAAAGTATATTTCGTCTAAGCTTCACGTGATCATATTTTGTCTACATATGCTTGGGAATTTTTAATTCGTTTGTCGCCAATATATATATATATATACACGTATATATATTAAAGCCTCACGTACGGTCGATTTCTGCCTGTTCACTAAATATAACTTTCAATAAGGCTGCCGTATGAATTATATCTTTATGATACTATCAAAATCTGTCAGGATCGTCTTCTTATTTCTATTTCTCCCTGGCCTTAAATCTCTTTGGTTTTAAAATTATTATTAGAATTGAAATATTTTTATTTCTTTTTGGCCTTAAATCTCTCTCATTTTTAAAATTATTATTAAAATTAAAAATAAATGACCATTAGATATTAAATGAAAAGTTGAGATTTTATTATTTTATTGTAAATAAATATTATGATTTTTCAATATTTCAATTTTATCCTCTAGTATAATTTTTACTATCTAGATGTATAAAATGGGCTGCGACGTGCCTGACGTATTTAAGTATTTGGGCTGGCCTATTTATATTCCGTGCTGTGTCATGCTTATAATATAAAAGTTTAATCCCTACATAACTCGTAGCACAAAGCACAGTTTAATGTGCTCCTGCTGCATGCCTGCAGTTCAGTACTCGCGCTTCGCACGTTTTGTAAACTGTTTATTTAGGATAATAAAATTAATAAAAAACAATATAATAAATAATTAAAATATATTTATTTATTTTGATAAATAATATAATAGTGAGAATAAAAAATGGGAATTAATGTTATAGTTTTATTATGTCACAAAAGCATTTATACATTTTATTCCAAGTTCATATTTAAATGATCTCAACAAGATAAATCAAAGTTTTTAAATAATGCACCCGCATGCTATTTTATAAATCCATCTTTTAATTATAATTATGAAACATAAAATTAAAAAGTAACTAAGAAAATTTGTTTAAGGGATTTGAATATATAATAACTCAAACATAAAAATTAACAAGGAGACATAAAAAGTAGAGATATGAAAGGAGCCGGGTTCATATACGTAAAATTTGCTTCTGGTTTCACAAAACCAGGTACAAAGCCAACCAAGGCCCGGACGTTGGAACAGCTACTCCTGTAAGAAAGTCCGCCTTCAGGGTCTTCGTCATTTCAGATACCACAGCGTTGTTGCTATCTGTTTGTGCTGTATTTAACCACTTTTTTAAGTGTTTATGAAAACCGACAACTACCGGTTTGACGAAATTAAATATGTCTTTATCTGCAACTCTTCTTACTGTTTCAGCCATGGGTGCAATGGTGATTGCATATGTTGCAGGCACATTCGTAGTTTTAAGTCCATCCCTTGGGCTTGCCATTGTTATTTCTGTTATTGGATGCTTCTTTTTCTTCTATGTATTCCTGTTGTTAAAAATTGCAGTTTATGAATTACCTTTTGAGTGTGTGGTTTCCATGTCCTATAGGCTATTGTTGAGAGCAAATGACTTATATAAAAACGTGTACTGGTTTTATGAATACTTGGATATGTACTTATTCGAAGTGTTTGATGAATTTTTGAGTTTATGAGTTGTGAGAACTCAATCTTCGATAAATAGTAAAGTTTGAATATTCAATGCCACATAGAACGATCAAGTTCCAGATCAGCAAGAAGTCAACGGCTGTTGGTTTCCGGGAGTACAAATTTACTGCTGTTGGTTTCCGGGGGTTGCTGGTTTCTTGCATTAATTATTCTCTCAAATGTTCATATGTACGTAGCATAGAATATATAGTGATTCCAAGTTTTAATATAAATAAATAATAAAATATTACTAATAAATAAAATAAATAATAAAATTACTAATAGTAAAGTGTCTATGAATGTTACTTTTTATTTATAATTAGAGTAAAAAGCGTGAAAGTTCAATTTAACTTGTCAGGCTGCGCTTCCATTTTAATTAACCCTCTATTAGTGCATATATATGACTGAAACAAATTAATTAATTATTCCATCTCATCCCTGTATAGAAGCGCATACAACAAATTAGCAAATTAACCTCTCTCGTTATGTGCCTAATGGTTTTTTTTTTTTTTTTGCCCTTCTCCTTCTTGTTAATATGAAATGGAAGGAAGAAAATTACACAGTAACGGGACTAAACAAGTATTTGGTCTATAATATTGTAGGTTTGACATGTACTATTGCAAGGGTATTTAATGTCAAATTCTATTTTTAGTAGTCTGTAATATCTAAATGAATGAAAAAGAGGAACTGCTATAGATCGATTATGGACATAGATCTTATGTAAAAAATTGAAAATAAAGGATAACCAATTTAGTTTTTTTAAAAAATTGTATGTCATATATATATATATATATATATATAGTTTCGTAATTTTTTTTTCTCATGTAGTACAAGAAAAGCTGAAAATCTGCTTATATGAATGTGCCAAGGAATTTATAAAAGGATAAAAAGAGGTGCTTCATTGTAGAAATACTCGCAAAAATGTACCAACACCGTGAGTCATTTTATTTTAGAACTACGTAAACATTTGAGGCATCCAATAACTAGGGATACATAAAGTATCATATATAGGTGCCTTTTTTATTTGCATATGGTAACACAAAACCACAAGCATGACCTGAGATAGAGAGACCCAACCGACCCGACCCATTTAGAAAGAGAGAGAGACCCGAATCTTTTAGTGATGTCCATTCACTGGACCATCGATATGGCAGCACTTATAGCTGATAAACATCTCCATGGTACGAGGACACTCCGGGCATCTCATCGTCTCCGGCGGTTTCCCGGTCACACTCGGGATGTCGAGACGGCAACAATGACGTACAGACTGAATCACTTTGCCATGGTATTCCCTGAAACAAAACTCGAATCCCTTCTCGCGAACAACTTCCTTCCACTTCTCAAAATCATCAAACACCTTCAACATTGTTAGACCGTGACCGGCGGTGACCACAGTTGACCCTTTGCTCAGCACGGCCCACCCGCTCTCGTTCTTGTAGGAGAGCAGCTTCTGGATTTCCTGTGTCACCGGGTCGACTTGCTTGTGAACCTTGGTGAAGAACAAGCTCTCTATGCCGGACCAGAACTTCGCTATAATGCCATGGTCTTCACCTCCTTTGCCAGTCTTTCCAATACAAAACAGCTCAATCTTAATCTTCGAGTCCTTGATGATTGGATCGTTAGCAAATGCATTGGCTTTCTTTGTGAACTGTTGAATCCATTCGTTGTCGTTACCTCCATAGAAAAAGATATACTTCTCCTCCTTGATCTATTTGACAAAACATAAACATCTTTTTAGGAGTACAAACAAAATGTTTATTAGCCACACGATATATATAATGTGCGGTTAAAAATGTTCTTCGCTACGAGGAAAGTAATTGTGGCTGAAGATTTTAACTACAAATGATATTAATATTGTTGTGCCTAAAATCATTTAGCTAGAGGGTTATTGCCCACTGATTATTACTTTTTTTAGGCACGAAGTCTTATTATATCCCCTTTATTGGGTAGTGTAAACAATGTAAAATTAATGTATATACTAACATGAAAATAAGTTTAGGTACGTACCCAAGTTTGTATAACAGGATCAATATTGTCGACTACGGGACCAATCCAAGACAATGCCCTTGACAAATTCTCTTCAGCAGTCTTATTGAACGGGAAGGCCTTCATTCCCCATAAGCGGATAAGGTGGAGAGCATTAGGGTTTTCAACCTTCCCTTGCTGGTTCATCACCACGAGTGTAGGCTTACCATTGAAATGCCACTCCTCCTTGATGAATTTTATGCCTACTGTGACAGAAACAAATTGTACAGTGTACCATGGCATCTTTGCCCTCAAGATGTCAAACTTCTTCCGCAGGTCATTAGTCCATTGCTCCACCATTGGGATCCATACAATCTTATAATTATTGTCTTTCTTTATTCCTTCATAAATTGGTTTGAGAATCGAAATATCTTCATCAGTGATGTCCAGGCTTGAAATGAACAGTAGTATATTTTTCCTCCTCAGCACATCAATGTTAACCTTTTTTACCACAACACATATATCAAATTAGTAATGACAACCAAAGGCTAAATTGCTTGTACTAAAACTTAGCAAGCTCTAGGTCTATTACCGTTTTGTTAGTAGAACCATCAATGAGGGGATGCACATTGTCCTTGCTAAATATGAGAGCCTTAAAGATCTCCATCACTTCGGTGGGAGTTTGAAGCATTTTCTTGAGCTTACGTCTAGTATCTGCCTCCTCTGCAAGAATAAATAATTTTTTTTAAGCATTGCATTGTCATTAATATACATCTTATGGAAGGAAGTAAGCTTTCGAGTGATTAACATTAAGCTAATAAATGTAGCCGACCTAGTTGCTTTCTGCAAACAATGAGCTGGATCTTGAGTTTGTTAAGGATGTAGTGGATCTTTTGGGCATAGGGGGATAGATCATGTGGCTTGTCCGGCCTGTAATATATATGTATATAAGTTAGTTATATATTTATATATGAGGATGCTGATTTAGTAAAAGCTCGTATAACATTTTAGCATGGACTTGAACATACTCATCACTAGTGAGAATGGTGAGCTTAGTTGAACAAGCAACAATGGCAAGGATAGACCAGTAGGCATCAACAGGGATATGGTCCATTGCGATTGTCAATCCAGGTATGTCTCTCGGGTCATAAGCAGAGAGCTTGTCGAACTGATCGATGATATCCATGACTTGCAAAATGGCCTTGATGAGACTGTTCAGCTCAAGAATTGCCTGTCGGCGTTTTTGTAGCTCCCCGGGCTTAGTGAGGATGGGGACTCTTTTCAGGATTCCCACTGATTTGGCGAGGCAGTCAGAGTGTTGATGCTGAGCAAGGAGCCAGAAATCTCCGTATTCCATGGCAAAAGCCGCTAAAGCGAGCACTGCCTTAGCTTCCCATGAATAGGTCGATAGCTTGTCGAGTATGGACAGTGTTGTTTTGTGTGCAACTTCCTCACCCGGAGGCTTGCATGAAAGCTGAAATTTCATATACAATCCAACATTTATGAGAAAAAAAAATAAACACATAAATATATCTCATTCTATTGAAAGAAAAGAATAATGACCTCGCAGCCAATCTTCTTAAGGGTGCAAAGAGGCACACTGAAGCCAGGTCTGGGGGTCTTCTCATCAATGTTCTCCACATGTACTTGGCTACCCTGTACTTTGTTAGCCAAAGTAATTAGCATTAATGTATTTAAATTAATCTCACATTTAAGCAAAGTGTGTGACATTGTGTTTCGTGTACATATATTCATGCACATTTCGCAACATTATGCATGTGAATGCACATGTACCTGCACAACTTTGTCAACAATTTGAGTAGCCCGCTTAAGGATGTTTTCGACGATAATGAAAAGAGAATCGTCGTCGAAGTTTTCGTCAGCATGAACATGAGTGGCATAGATATTCTCCATGATCTTATGATCGGACATGGTGAACAGCCCCAGCACCTCGTCCTCAATGTGTTGCACAGCTGATACCACCTTGTGGGTTACATTGTGTGCTAGATTCAGCATTTTGGCAAACAAAAGTTGCAAGAGAAAAAGCTCAAAGATATGGTGGAAGCTAGAGAGAAACTAGATGTATAAAAAGCTTTGAGTAATTTGTTGCTAGGGTGTGGTTTGCAAGAACGCCTCTAAGCATCTATTTATAGGCGCTGTGAGTGGGAACCATATACAATGACAAGTATTATCTTGTCCTTTGTCACGTGAAGTTTTTCAATTTGGGTGAAAAAGGGTAGATGAATAGGGGTAAATCAGTCTTTGTATCTTTACCCAATTTTCACCAAACTCCAATAATACCGCAACATTACAATTCACGGTGACAAAACCCAATAAATTTGGAATCAGGTTCTTCTCCTGATTTTTTTTCATAATATTTCGGACACATAACAAATTAAATATTAATGTTGTAAATTAATTTCAAGTAAATTGGCTGTTGATATATAAAGAGTTAATGCGCACTAACCATTTAAGCTTTCATTATTAATATTTAAGTGTCAAAATATTATGAAAAAGATTAGAAAGTGTTAAGTTTATGAGAGTATACTTTTATGAATTTGACCGTCCCATTGAAAGAATTCTCTCTTTTTCTTTTTCCTTTTTTTTTTCTTTTTTTTTTTTAAGTCTACCTTTTATATTAATGAGATTGTACGTGTCCTAGTGTGAAATCTAAATGGAATAATTTTTAACTAAAGTGTATATAGATTTTTTTACTCATCATCAACGAGAATATAGATAAGGGTACCACCATACAGGACCATCTATTATTTTGTTCGTTTTGGTAAATGGACATGATCATCTTATTGATAGTGCACGGGGTCCCCTGTCACATCAATTTTTTTTTTTAATATTAATTATTTTGTTACCACACTCATAAGGGTCAAACGTGAAACACGTCTTTAAGTTCAAACACTGGCCATAAGGGTAATTTTGGAATTTTGAATTCTCTCTTTGTCGCTAGCTGGTTTGTTTGGATTAAGTCCCTTTTCTTTTTTTTTGGGTAAATATGTTTGGATAAATCCCTTCTATGTTCGAAACGTTTCTGTTTCTTTTTTTATTTTTTATTTTAATTATTCTCTAAATTATAAGTTTAGCTAAGTTATTCATTAGTTATTTTTTAGAAAAAGGCTGTTGGAGAATAACAAAAACATGTTTATTTTTGTACTTAATTATGGTACCCAAATGGGACGGGACTATTTTTTAAATCGAACATTTTATATAGAAAAAAAGAATGCTTCTTTTTATTTATAATACAGATTCATTACCAAAAAAAAAAAACCTACACATGGTGAGGATATCTACGTTAAAGTTCAATAAAAGAACATGTATATGATTATTATTATTTTCAGTAATAGGACCAAGCCTGCAGCCACTGAACCATTTACATGCCTAGTCCTTTGTGACAGCAGTAGTTGAGTGGCCATCGGACAACCACTCAAAGATTAGAAATGTTCACGAGTTTGCTTTAACCGTGAAAGACAGGAGAGACCAAGGACACGACCACGTGATGAGTCCATGCATGTCAAGGACCTGCCACTCCGATTACCTATTTGTGTTTTAAAGTGAAAACTAAAAGAGATTCCGAGTAGGTTTGTGTTGGATTTATTATATTTCACCAAATAAACAAAAAAAAAAAAAAGGGTTGGGGACCAGCTAAAGTGATTTTATTATAGAATTTGCTGTTTGTTACGAGAACAATTGTCTGTGCGTTTATATATGCAGTACTTCTGCATTCACAGATATGGAGAAATTAATATTTACCACAAAAATATATATATATATATATATATGGAGAAATTAATCTAATATGTACTATGTGCTATGTGCTATGTATATATGGGTCCATGTCCTCGAAACAAATAATTGTGGTATCTCTTAATAATTAAATAACACGGAACAGAGTTTTCATAATAATAGTTTACATAAGTCTAATAATTATACATTTTTTTATCATAATACAAGATTAACTAATTCAATATATATATATATATATATATATATGTATACACTGATAATACTTTAACCTAATAGCATCTGGGGGTGTGGCTTAGTGGAAAAGAAATCAATCATTCCATCACACTCGTTTGCGAGAGTTGTAGTTTGAATCTTGACAAATTCTGTTATTGTCTCCATGTGTACTCAACCCAAGTAAAGGGGGATCTGTTAAGAGCTGAGTCAGCTGCTCTAAACTCCTAAATGGTTATAAAACTGAAACAATAAGAAGGCTCTACCCACTAATAGAATTCTATACTAACGAGATCCATATCGAAATCTTTTTTTTAAATAATAATAAATACTTTAACCTAACATTCTATAGTAATTATAATTAGAAGTTTCAAGTCTTCTCTCGGTCTGCATGAGATTTATCTATCAAATATAAAAGAGAATTAATAGAGGTGCCTGCAAACTACCTCGTGTACCTTAGCTGCTAAATCCAGAAAAGAAAACAATAGTGTGTGAATTCCTTGCTTTGTAATTCCAAGAAAGAAAACATAGTGTGTGATTTCAAATACGTGGGTATGTATAAATTCGTCGCTGGTCCATTACACACACACATATTCACATTATATATTCAAATCGTACTACTTGCAGGTAATGAGAGCGACAGAACTAATTACGTACGTACCCTTGTTTGTTATCTTTGGTCAGCTATCGTACCCGTCGTCTTCTGCTCCATTAGGTTTAAAAAATAAAAATAAAAAATAAGAAACCTAAAAGGTACTGGAGAAATAGATTCATTAGTTCAGCCCCGTATTATAATTATTATTATTTATAAAAAAAAAAACCTATTCCTTTCTAACGAGTTTCCCATCACTTTTAGTCAGTATCATTTGCCTAACAAATACGAGAAAGAGAGAGAGATATTTCACCCAAAAAAAAAACAAATTGAGAGAGAGATTATATATAATCCCAAATGCAAATTAATTAATAAAATGTGCGTTATGTAGGGGAGATTTCGATGGAAAAAGAAAGAGAAATAATGAGAGGTCGCTGTGTGGGTATAAGACACGTAATAAACCTGTAGACAACACTAGAACAAACGGCATTGATGTGTGTGTCGTATCTGAAAAGTACTAGTTACAGATGTGGATATTATATAACATGGGGATAGGAAAAAGCCAAAAGGAAAATGATCCTAGTTTGAATGGTTGAAATAATCGACAAAAGCCAAAAAGAAAAAGAAAAAAAAAAAAGAAAGAGCACTTTGACAAAATAAAAAAGCAAAATAATTATGTGGCAGCGTTACAGCACAGAGAAAAGATAACGTGGTCGGACCAGAGCCGTACACCAATTAATTTTTATTATCAATTCTCATCCATTTACACTCACAATAATAATAATAATAATAATAATACAAATTAGATGTACTGTTTTTGCTTAAATTTGATTTTGTAGTTGTAAATTGAGTTTGAGCAAAGAGAAGTAATGAATTTGATATTAGTACAAGCAAGCATTGGTAAAGGATTAAAATATATAGTTTGTTTTTACTTGAAAGCTATTTAGTGTCAATTGAGCATAGTATTAACTTTTGTAGAAACAATTTGTTCGCCTCTTTTGTCTTTTATGGTATTCAAACTTTTAACCTTTTCTGATTTTACTAGCTAACAATGCATGAATTCACAACTTTTTTTTTTTTTTTTTAAAAAAGTTGTTTAATTTGTTGGTGTTTCATGATTGCAACAAATATCTTACAAATTAAACATGTCAAAAATGCATTGTGCCCAATGCATTTGAATGATAAAGAAAGAAACAAATGAGCATGTGAAAATGGTCCCCAAATTGTTGGATCATTATTCATTAATGTTTTGAGTGGAGGGGACAATTTTGCAGCCTTGGATTTACACATGTGTGAACCCACTAGTTTCCACATATTCCAAACATTATCCTCCTTTCACACGCACATTAATAATTTAATATCACATGCCTTTTGCGTGATGAAATAAGAAAATTCACAGAATTTTTTTTTTATATATATTTTTTCCTTTTATCAAAAGACTAATTAATCAAAGCTAATTCTCTTTCACTTTTCCACCTTTTTTTATGCCTTTTAATTATTTCTTTCGAAACGTACACTTGTCATTGAGTAGAAAGGTATATAAATACCACACTTGTGGTTTTCATGACTTTGGATAAAGTTGTACAGGCCGATTTGAAATTTGTTTGCATTGATATCTTATTTATTTATTTTTTTTCAATTTTATGTTATTTATCCTCACAAATATCTTAGTTTTGTAATCTCCTTTTTTTCATTTTTCATTTTTTTTCTTTTGAAGTAATGTTTAGCTCACCTAATTTAAAGGTCAATTAATGTTAAATAGAGTTGTCTATTGTTAGTTATAGGTTTATTGAATATGTATAAATGTGATGAAAAGGAAAAACAAAAGCAAACCATTATAAATTATTTTTAATTTGATGCTTTATTTTTCTTTTTCCTTCACAGTTATAGTAAGAAAAGAAAACAAACGGACAATATTTAAATAAAATAATTAACAATATATAACCTTTGAACTAAACAATAAAATTGTAAATGTTTTAAAAAAATTAATAACAAAAAATATAAAACAAAAAGGTTATCAAATGGCTCTCAAGGGAACTCATTTTACTCCTTAATAAAGGCTGGATCGATTTAGTGGATCACAGAACAACTTAGAAGTCAGACTGTTAAAGCCATTCCAATTATGGGTCCATAATTTATTAATTTATTATTCTTTCGTATACATTATTATGAAAAAAAAAATTGAGGAAAAAAAAGTAATATATATATATATATATATATATATATATATGTAACCATAGTTAAAAACCCAACCCTATAATAATATTTCTATAGCTATAACCTTAAGCTAGAGAATGAAGTCAACCTCATTAATGGTGAGCTCTTTTTCTTCCGCCAATTTTACCCTCCTCATTAATGGTGAGCAAACTTTTCGGACAAAATTATTTAAATAAAAAAGCACGTGCAAGAATTAGAGAAAATGAACAAACCAACCTCACATCATATAATGGAAATGTGGCCCCCTTGCTTAAGAAAAATGGTAATCTACTTTACATGTAAGTATAAATCATTATCTTATCCAATTATTTAATATTCAAATGACTTTTTTGCACAGATGAATCCGAGATCCCAAAGAGAAAACAAAAGCTATTAGGTGACTTTCACTTTCTGATCACCACATTAATCAGCCTGCAATATTATTGATTAGTCTTTTCTTTTTCTTTTCTTTTTTCTTTAAAAAATATCACATTTCTTTGCTATATATATATGAACAGCAATTTTGTTTCAAAAAAATATATGTACTTTAACCAAATAACATATCAAATGGCATATTTACCAAAAAAAAAAAAAAAACATATCAAATGGCATGACACGATAATGTATTATTCTAACAGTAATATATGAAAATAAAAGGAAATTAAATATATATATATATATACAAATAATTTATACAGAAAGAATTTTTGATCTTTTGCAAAAGCATTCACACATTTTTTTTATGTATGTGGCCTTAGATTACACGATCTGGTATCCAATGTTTCAAAATGTTCATAACATACTGATTTACTGCCAAAATACTGATTAACACAGCAATTAACTGCTATTAGAAATTAATAATTAATAAAAGCCGAAAAGGAAAGGTTTCCCTTTATTAAGTTAGCAAATACTTATAATACGTCCCAGTGATCATGATTGATAGATAAACAAACACGTAGTGAATGACATTAAATAAAGCTGAACAATTAAAAGAAAAAGAGGACGAAAAATCACATATGCTATTTATAATACCAACTTTGCCACTTTCTCTATATTAATTTGACTCTTCCCGGCTGGATTGCAACCTACTCTTTGTACTACCAAGCCAAAAGCAATAAATTGGAATGTGCAACGTGTGCGTTTGAAATGCTAGCACTTCACACTGTCAGCAAAGAACGTGCACGACATCTGACTTTGGGGTTGACATATACGCATGCTACAATTAACTTCTATAGAAAAAAAAAATTGATTATATTTTTATGAAAATCACCTAGGAGATAAAATATTATTGTTAGTATTATATTACGTGGCAATTTACTTTTATAAATAAAACCTAATAAATAAAAGCAATCATAAATTATCACTAGAACTGTGAAGTCGTGAAACCACAAATGAAATTAATATATTTTTTTGTTAAATACTAACATGTGGATAATTAAATAAGTAAAAACGTATGGAAGATGCTAGTATATCAAATTGTATTGCGATTCTCTGATTACTAATACCAAATAATTTGAGAGAAACAAAATTTATTTCACAATGAATATATTACAAAGTTAAAAGAACAAAATAAAAAACTTTTAAAATACACGGCTCTTTTTAAAGCTCTCTCTCAACTTAATTTTCTCTGGAGTTCCTTACTTTCTAGTGATACAATATTCTCTGAGATTTTTGAATACAAAATAAAAATGGAAAGGATTCTATTTATAGGCATTAAAGTTGATAACGTACAACTAATTAGCAGCTAGATTTGCAGATTTTTTCAACAGCATTCATTATTGACTGCAGTTATATTTGACAAGAAAATTGATTTTTAAAAGGGAGGCTGAACTTTCTTACAAATTAAACATTCCAAATTCATCATAAATAAATAAAAAAGTATTTAAAATTTTAAATATTAAAATTTCAAATGCACTGTAAATGACACGATGTATTTGCCATATCATTAATATTTACAAATCAATTAATTAGAAAATAAATAATAATATATAAGAAGAATTTTATTAATAATAATTTTGTAGCGTTCATTTTCAAAATTTTAGTAAAATATTAAAAAAAATTAGTACATTGAGGAGTAAAACTTTTTAAATATATATTTTTTATACTTTTAAGAAATGAAATCTTTTAAATTGGAATGTGAAATGTATTCGAGTGAAAACCTCACACGTCACAACTGATAAAAATTAAATTTAAAAATTTTACTAAATCACGTATCACGAAAAGGCATTAATGTTTTAAAAGGCACTAATACAAAATATTAGTGCCTAATTGATAGGCTTACAAATAGTCATCGACTTCGTGCCTAAACAAACTTATTAATTATATTATATGGATGATTACTGGTACCATATGGACCAACGGGTGGGGTACCATGGCATAGTTAGGTTAGGAAGTTAGGTTAGGAAATATTGTATTGATTTTTTGTGATGTGACGTGTGATCATTTCTTTTTCAAGGACAATCTATCAATCATCAATGGTTATATTCTATTTTTATGCTGAATTAATAAAGAGTAACTTGTTTTTTTTTTTTCCAGCTTTTATTTGTTTAATTTTTATTTTCATAGAGTTAATTGCTCATATAACATAATCAATTTTTTTTCTTTTACAACAATCTTATATTAGGAGAAGTGAACCCTCCACGGCTCCACATCAAATTGTACACAAGGTGATTGACAAAAGTTGTGGCCTTAACAGTACTTTTTATCTTACATATTATGAACGTCAATAAATTTATAGCCACCAAGAAGTTTTACAAAATTTATTTACCAAGATGATATAACAATATATTATTGACTTCACTTAAAATTTATTTATTCATTATTAAGTTATTTAAGATAATAAATCTTCTTAGTGCGGGTGGCATTAGCCTACGAACATTTGAAAATATTGAATATCAAAAGATTAATGAGACTCGTTTAAATTGGTTGTGAAGTATGAACTCGCCGTACTTGATGCATGCATGGTCAGATTAAACATTATCTGTTTATAAATGCATAATTAATTAAACATGATCTGTTTTCTTTTATTTTTTTAATATGAGATTATATATCATTTTTATGATTCATTCCTACGTGCGTTGTCATTTTCGTAGTTCATTTCTACATACTGTGAAATTAAAGAAAAAAGATCTCGTCCATATCTTTGACTGCCTCGACAATATATCTCTGATGTTTTCTGGGTATAATATATCAACGGAGACCATACACATGTCCATATCAATTGCATCACCCCCTCTCGTCCCAAAAATATAATTTATTTTTTTTTCTTCTTTTATCTTTTCATTTTCTTTTTCCTTTTTTTTTAAATTTTTTTTTGTCGTCCTCTCTCTCTTTTTTCTCTTCCTTTCTCTTTCTTTCTGCAACTCCCTCCCCTACACCATCCTTTTCACTTTCAAACTCACCTCACCCCTTCTCTCTCTAAATTAATTTTAATTGGCTCTGCAAAAGGCGATTGAAGTTACAATCTAGTGCAGCTGCGTGTACGTGATTCTTGTTGCATCTTTCAACTTTTCACTTTAATTATTTCCCTTTTTTTTTCCATAATTTATTTTTACATTCTATCGCTTCAAATAAAAGAAATTATAATAACTCTCTTGACGCCTCAAAGTGGGAAGAACAATCATTGGCTCATCAAAATAATTTCAGATAATTAGAAGCAGAAAATCAGATGACACAAAAAGATTGTCTGCGTACCCTACATATATCCATCCTAAGCCCTTTTCTTTTTTAGTTTTTTTAATGAATTTCAATGAAACTTTAATCAAATTTCATGTGTGCTATGAATTCTATGGTGTCATGTGTGCTATGAATTTTAATGAAATTTCATGTGTGCTATCAAATTCTATGAAGTCATGTGTGATATAATTTCTTGTGTGCTACGAAATTCTATGGAGTCATGTGTGCTATTTATTTTGAAGAAATTTTTTTTAGCTATGACAGATGTGTTGTAGCAAAATTTTATAGCAAACATTTCAAATAATCATAACTTTTCAACAATAGGCTACAAAAATTTTTTATCCCTAATTGTTATAAAATAAAAAATTATTTTTAGTTTCATGCATTTACAAAATCATAATTTTTCATGATGTGTAAGGGTAAAGTTAAAAAATTTCAAAATTTTCCTTTAAGATGAGCGTGTGACGTGTTAGCATTTCATTTGATACGCTACAAAATTTATTAAATTTTGTAAATTATCTTTAATGGTGAAGGATATAAAAATGAAGAAAACCAATAAATTCTATGGCACCGCGAGAGTGAAAAAGCGGCTCAAATTAGACTAAAATTATTATGTTAAGATATTATTTATGAAATTGACTATAATAATCCGAAAACTCAGAGTTTTTTAACTTTGAGGGTAGAATTTAGACATGAAATAAGGTGTATTAAATTTCTCTGTGGATTATTATTGTTAATAATTTTTTTTTTTTTTTTGTAGAGAGACCAAGTACAAAGCGTATTTAGCACGCATGACGTCATGACCCATGCGTCATCAACATTCATCATTAACGACGTGTCGTCTCGGATATAATTACCTATGAATATAATTTATTTATGCTTTTTCGTGATACACGCTTCCGACAACTATTTAAATGCTGATGTGGATTCTACGTGTACTATCGTCATTGGTTACATACTACGCTGACAATTAATCAATCTCATCTGTCTACCAAAAAGCCAAGAAAGAAAATAACAGTGTGTGAATTCAAATACGCGGCTATATATAAATTCGTCAGTACACATATTCACATTATGTATTCAAAACCGTACTGTTTGCAGGTAAGGAGAGCCACACAACTAATTGCGCACCCTTGTTTATTATTCACGGACATCTTCTCATTGTACGCGGACACTCTCTCTGTACATTCGAACACTCTTTGTATATACACAGACATCAATATTCCATTGCAGGTTGGATCTTTTATAAATCCATCATCTTCCACATTCCATGTGGTTCATTATGAAAATAAAATTTGAGTTTTGGAATTTTGAATGAATATTAAAAGGGCAAATAGATTACTTCTTTCAACTAGTTGAAACCAAAGATGCTGGAGTTATGGAGTTTTAATAAACATACATTATGTTTACTTTTAAAAGGGCATGTATAGTATATATAATATATAAATAATATTAAATAAATCTACCACAAAAAATTGGAGGATATATACTTTGCAAGAGATGGAGGTTTCATCTTACCAAAAAAATAGAAAGAGATGGAGGTTTCACGAAACTTTATTGGAGTAAAGAACGCCATGGAAATAGAATCTCTCTCTCTCTCTCTCTCTCTCTCTCTCTCTCTCTTTCTCAATCTTCAAGTGGGAAATGAGAAGGGAAATAATTTGGTGACTGATACAGTGAATTAATTAATTAGCAGAATTGCATATTGTCGTATGGAAATTAAAACCGCCAGTCTGTACTGCATAAATATGAACAAATTGATATTCAATTATCACTGCCACAGCTGCCACAGCTGCCACCGCTACTTTTCAAATGTGCCATTTATGACCTACCTGTTTCCAGTTTTCATACATTTAATTTTTTAATTATTTCACGGAACTTGGTTTGTACAAGTATTTGGATTATAGAGATTCATGAAAATAGTTGGATTATATCATTTACGTATCCTCTTTTATGTTATTTTTCTAAAGCGTCCACAGGGCATATAGTTTATTAAGGAATCACATTACTTATAAACGATTACGACCAAAAAGTCTTTTAATTAATTTAGTTACAAACAATTATGACCAATAAGTCTTTTAAAAATGGTAATAAAATCACTAATTAATTAATTGACCGTACATCTTCAATGAATTAATTTTCTCATAAACAATTATATATGACAAAGAATAAAATTATTAATTAATTTCCCATTTGGTAACACTTTTGTTTTTGAAATTTCATTTACTTATAAAATTATGACCAAGAAGTCTTTGTTAATTAATTTACTTGTTAACAATTACGACTAATAAGTCATTTTTAAAATGGTAATAAAATCATTAATTAATTAACTTCAAATTTGCAATACTTATATACAATTATATATGACAATGAAGTCTTTATAAAATGGTAGTAAAATTATTAATTAATTTCCCATTTGGTTACATACTACGCTGACAATTAATCAATCTCATCTGTCTACCAAAAAGCCAAGAAAGAAAATAACAGTGTGTGAATTCAAATACGCGGCTATATATAAATTCGTCAGTACACACATATTCACATTATGTATTCAAAACCGTACTGCTTGCAGGTAAGGAGAGCGACACAACTAATTGCGTACCCTTGTTTATTATTCACGGACATCTTCTCATTGTACGCGGACACTCTCTCTGTACATTCGAACACTCTTTGTATATACACAGACATCAATATTCCATTGCAGGTTGGATCTTTTATAAATCCATCATCTTCCACATTCCATGAGGTTCATTATGACAATAAAATTTGAGTTTTGGAATTTTGAATTAATTAACTTCAAATTTGCAGTACTTATAAACAATTATATATGACAATGAAGTTTTTGTAAAATGGTAGTAAAATTATTAATTAATTTCCCATTTGGTAACATTTTTTCTTTTGGTTTTTATTTTTTCCTTTTAAAAGTTAGTAAAGATTAGTCATCTCATCTCTTTACTTTTAAAAGAAGAAAAAAAAAAATAAAAACACCAAATCAGAAACCATTTCAAACCGTTTTAGGTCTAATATGTACATTAAACTATTATTGAGAATGAGAGGTAGAGATTGCCAATATTCTGCTCACTTATTAAACTATAATTGAGAATGAACTTGTAGGCCATTTTTGGGTTTAATATATACATTAAGCTAACAATGAGAATGAGATATAGAATTGTTAATATCCCCTCACTTGTAATACATTAAGCTAATATTGAGAATGAGAGAGACTTGTAGGCCAGTTTTGGATTTAATATATACATTAAGCCATGATTTAAAGATTATAGATATTCCTCTTATTTGTAGGCCATTTTATTCTTTACAAATATTAATTCCTTTTAATGGCAAGTAATGTGACAGTAGTAAAATTTTAATCCTAAATATTTATGATATTGAAGCTTTAATATCATGTTAAATTATCACCGTTTGTAAAAACTTAAATTGTTTTGAGGAGATGGGTTTAACATATACATCAAGTTATGATGGGAAAGGAGAGATAGAGATTGTCACTAAGCTAATAATAACAAACTTTAATTAAATTTTAAATTAGTGAATATTATACAGCACAAGAGAAAGAATAATAATAATAAAAAAAAAAGTACCAAGATTAGATCAAAGTGCGGAAGCCATTAAGCAGTCACTGTCTTGATGGCTATAAATAGGGTGGCCATATTGGAGCTACAAGCACAGCTAATTAAGTACCCAACTAGTTTTTTCTTTCTGCATTTCTAATCATTCTTCTGTTAATTACACACACAAAATTTGACGAGCATGGCCAAGCAAATCTCAGCCTATCATACTACTTCTGAGAAAATGCAGTTGCAAAGCTTCTCTTATCGGGCTACTTCTGAGAATATACTGGCGTTGGAAACCATCTCCGATGAGAATATTAACCTGATGATCTGTTCCACCGGTGACAAGAAGTTGGATGTTAAATCTCTCCTGAGTCTAGTTCATAACATCTTGTCTACTACTAACGGCGCTGCTGCTGGTGTGCAGGTATATATACAACACACCATATATAAGTAGTACCTACTTAATTTCACTCTATACATATATATATATATATATATATATATATATATAATACAAGCTATCAAGTCGATCAGTCAGTTTGTTTTGTCAGAGTTCATTGGTTTGGAATAAATTCCTTATGATGGATGATGACTTATTGCAGCATAGAGAACGGCAGGGAAACATGAAAACCGAGCCTTACGATCCCAGCTTTAAGTCACCCTTATGTACCCTCAAGCGAATTTCCTGCGAACTGGTTGTTATATCCTATATTTAAACACATGACACACATAGACGCACAAAATTTCGTTCATATTTCAACAATTTTGTACTTTAATAAGTATTGTCAGCCTCAAAATTACTAATTGCATGCATGATTGCATGGATATTTGCCAATATAACTAAGCAGATGGCGTGCAAGGCCCAGGGTGAAGCAATTAATAATGTTGAAAAAAAGACTGAGGCAATCCTCAAAGTGCTATCAAGCTACTCAATGGATGCAAAGCTAGGGTTGAGCCTTGCCGTTTTAGCTTTGGAGTTTGGGGAACTCTGGCGCCTCCGGAAGGACTTAGAAACGCCTTGTGAAAATAACAATTCACAGGAGAAGGAATTTTTCCTGGCAATGGCAATCTTGAAGGGCGTGGTGAAAATGGGGAACGAAAAAGCAATTAATGAGCTTAAAGATCTCATCAGTCTCATTATGAATGTTACCGAAACCATCTTTGAGTTGGAGAAGCTTCGTTCCAACTACAGTGTATCACAACTTTTAAAAGTTGTCGGAAAGCATGCTTATCATACCATCACAACTATTGTGGCCTGTGCCACTCAGATTACAATTCTCAAAAACAATGTGTAAGTTTTTCATCTATGTATATATTTATATTAGCAGATGTTGTGATATATATGTACACACACACAAATAAGTAGCTTGGTATATATATGCAACTCACTTCTTGACAGTTTAATTTTTTAAAACTACAGGATCTATTAATCATTAATTAATAATTACTTTAATTACACCCCACTTGATTTATTCTGTAATTTGCATCTATTTATTCCTAGTTTTCATGATTTCAGGGACCAACTACAAGATCTGGCCCCTTGGACTTCCCACCTCACCTTTATTTATCAAGATCTTCAGAAGCATAAACGAATTTGCCAGCAACAAAGTTAGCTAGCCATACATATACGTTGATTTACCAATATGTGTTACAGCTAGTAGATATATATATATATATATATATAGATATATTGATATATAGATAATTACTAATTAATTAATCTTCTTTTTAATGTCCCAATAATGCAGAGGAGCTGGATATCTACAAGAGACTCATCAACTTGTTCGAATATACGCGTTATGAATCTCATGACGTAGTAGTTGAGATTCTGAAGACCATAATTTATGCCGAGCTTGACGCACAGAAACTCCTCATTGGTGGTTTCAGTACTGGCGAGGTTTGTAATTCGTGTTCTTAACTATGACATTTACTTAAAACTACTGCAAGAATATTGCTGCAACCCATTCATGCACGCCTACATCCACGCACGCACGCACACACACACACACACACACACATATATATATATATATATATGTTGTTTATGAGAGCTTAATTATGGCCATTTTGATTTTGAAATCCAACTGTTCAATCAGCAGATGAAGGTGGTAGACATGGATGTTCTAAGGAGGAAGGATGTGTTATTGATAATTTCAAGCCTAGACATCTCTGACGATGAAATTTTGTCGATAAAAAGAATCAAAGAAGGAGTGTACTGCAGCCATTTTAACATAGTGTGGGTCCCCATAGTGGAGAAGTGGACTTCCGAACATGAAATAGCGTTTCATGAAAAGAGAAAGCAAATGCCATGGTACATTGTACAGTTTGTTTCATCTATAGCAGGCATCAGGTTCATCAAGGATGAGTGGAAATTCAATGGTAAGCCAATGGTGGTGTACATGACTGCCTACGGGAAGGTTGAAACCCTCAACGCACTCAACTTGATTCGGTGGAAGGGATTAGAGGCATTTCCTTTCACTAAGAGGATTGAGGAAAGTATACAAGTTGAAATGAATTGGGTTAGTCTTATAGCGGAGAAACATGGTCCATCAACAATCAAAACCTGGGTAAGTATTACTTAATCAACTCTTATATATGTATGATGTATACCCAAAAATCATGCACATTCAATCTATACTTATCAATATTATATAGTTCAATCCAAAAGATTAGACCTTTAACAATCGAATTGACATTTTGAACAAACAGGTGCAGCAGGGCATTTTCATTTTCTTCTACGGAGGTACCGACCTACTCTGGATCCAAAAGTTCAAAGCCAAAGTTGCGGAAATTGCAGGAAAATTGGAAGCCTCCTCGGGAGCAAAGGGTTCCATAAAATGTGTTCTCGTAGGAAAGGAAGTCGAACACCAAGGAGCGAATGATCCAAACGAGATCGTAAATGAAGCTCTCTTTTGGACTCACATTGAAAGCTTGAATTCTATCCAGCTTCAAAAGGAGGTCGAGGATGAAACACAACAATCACTTCAAAATCTACTTTCTTTTAAAACGGAGAGTAGATGGGCTGTGCTTAGCAAAGGGTCTGAGGTGTTGATCGCTGATCATGGTACCAATATCATGAGGGTGTTGAAGAAGCTGTCTCACGAAATAGACCATATAGACAAATTTGAAATTGCATTCAATAAGAATTACAAAGAGATGACTGTGAATTTTGGCCTAATTAAAAGAGAAAGATGGGTCAAAGTTGAAGAGACAATCATCAACAACCATGTACACATCAACAATGGTAGTGTTGTACAATCCTACACAACTAATCATAGCCAAGGTTGGTCAGATGACAATAACCATCTGAAACCTGGGGATCAGTTGCAATTGGCAGTACTTAATGATCAAGAAATGTCTGTCGAATACGAATCCGGGTCGCAGCAAATTATAAAGGCGTAATGGTTACTTTTGCAGCATTATGATTTCTGGAATAAAGGGTATCATCATTGCGATGGTAATGTGATGCCATTGCCACGACGGGCAACTAGTTAAGCGTGGAAGGTGTTCCTTTTTCCTTTCGTTTTTCAATTCTAGTCAATCCATCTTCATCTTTTTTCTTTTTTTTTATTATGTCAACCTTGTTTTCCGTTAATCTTACAGCTTTATTGGCTGTTCTAATTTAATAAAAGTATTTATTATTAAAATTTCTTTATAATTTCCTTTCTTCTATTTATTGGATGATGAATTATTACATCTCAGAAATTTCCTTTTTATATGTGAAGGTGTATTGAGTAACTCCATACTTCAGGAGGAGTTTTTTTTTTCCAAATTAATCACTTGATTTTAATATAAAATGAAATGAAATAACCATCACGGTTCTTATAACTTGCTTTGCAATGGTATGCACTTGAGTTTAAATTAATTTTAAGAGATAGAGAGACCTAACATGCATCATCAACATTTGTCATTCACAAGGTGTTTTATTTCCACTTAAACAAATTTACACGAACCTAGCATCCTGCTGGCTAAACCTACATGCTTATTTAGTCTATGTGTTTGGGGCATGTCACCTTTAAATTAAATGATAATTAAAGAAAAATAAAAATAAATAGAAAAGAATTGAGATAAAAACAGAGAATATAAGAGACCCTGCACAGACTTCTATTATCTTTGGAAAGAAAAAATGACTTTATTAAATAATGACATTCAAATAACAATGCAAAATTGAAAGAATAATAGAAAAACAGATTGAAAAAATAAAAATGACTTGAAATGCTAGATAATGCTAAACCACTTGAAATCCTAGAGAAAGCTGAAATCCTAGGCAAAGTTATGGATCGGATTTTTTTGTTTTTTCAATTTGACAGTACGTAGGAATTAACTATGAAAAATGATAAAGAAAGTAGGAATGAACTATGAAAACAATATATAATCTCATATTAAAAATAAAAGAAAACAGAGGTTGTTTAAGCTACCCATGCCATGTTTTAGGTACGGTGAATTCATACTATACAGCCAGTTTTAACGAATCTCGTTAATCTTTTGATATCCAATGTTTTCAAATGTTCATGTAGTATCACTAGGGGCAAAACATATTTTACCAATTTTGTTTACCAAATGATGTCATATTGATTGATAATTTAATATAATTTAATAAGGATAAGTGAATTTAAATGTAAATCAATAATGCATTTGTAATATTTTGATAAACAAAATTGATGAATTTTCTCAGTGTCTATAAATATATTGACGTTCATAATATATAAGACCAATAGTGCTACGGCAACCATTTCTGTTTACCATCTTATTTACCAACATCAAAGCGAGTTCACTTATTCAACAAAAAAAAAAGATGACTATTTTTCTCAACTAACAACTATTATTAGCACTTGGGAGTGTGGCCTAGCGGAAAGGAAGCCGACCGTTCTATCACACTCGCCAGAGTGGTTCGAGTCTTCTCTGTTATCGCCGGTATACCTTACTTGAATCGCCGGTGGAGGGAATCTGTTGGGGGTTGAACAACCGCTTCAGACTCCTACAAGCCAAAAAGTAGTAAGAAGGCTCTATCCACTAATAAAATTCTGAGCTGATGAGATCCACATTGAGGCCCTTTTTTATTCATAAAAAAAACAACTATTATTAAAAAATAAATAAATAAAAGCTGAAAAGAAAAGGTTACACTTTGTTAATTCAGCGTAGAGTCTGACGCACTGATAATTAATAGATTGTCCTAGAATTGTGAAGACGAGAAGAATGTGAAACCCCCAAGGAATTTAATATTTGTTTAAACAAATACAACACGGTAATTAATTATGTAACAAAAAAAAATGTGAATAATTAAAAGGAAAAGCAGACCAAACATTTCCAGTGTTTATCCATGAATTTTATCTTTGTAATTACAAATTAATTAAAGCCTAACAATTAAATGAGAACATGCAGCGTGTTCGAATAAAATGCTCACACGTCACATTCTCATCTTAAATTTTAATATTTCCTTACCCAATTATGGTATGGAACCCCACCAAGTTGTCATTGACTGTTCATAAGGCACCAGTAATCATCCATATAATATAACTACTAAGTTTGTTTAGGTAAGTAACTAATGACCCCCACATAAAATTTAACATATATCTATAATTTAATTTATTTTTTTAATGTATAAATTAATATATATATCTATGTCAAATTTTAAATAGCAAATAACTAAAAAAAAATCAGTGAACGGGTGATTTAGATTCGTCCGATTAAACTTGAATATATCATCTTAATGTCTTAATGCCTTCTATAATTTACTTTGTAAAGTCTTTTAAATTTAATTTTGTCTGAGTTGTGACGTGTGAGATTTTTTATTGGAACACATTGCACAGTCCAATTTATTGGTTTCGCTTTGTAATTAAAAAGATTTCTTTAGTTTTCAAGTAAGAAGTCAAAATAATAATCAAAGAAAAACTGGCAAAGTTGGTAACTTGGCAAGTATACCTTTTAATTATTCATACCGTTCTGTTTTTTTACTTAATTAATCAATTTAATTACCCACATGTTGTATTTCATTAAAAAATACAAAATTCATATACATATATACATGCTTGCAGTCGCTTTTAAATTTTTTTTAGATTTGAAATTAGAATTTTTTTAATAAATAAAATTGGACTAAAACCACAAAAAGCGATTTGAAAGTAGACGAGTACAATGAGATTTGTCAAGAAGCGGGGCCCACATTTCATCAATGAGTTTGGATGTCTGTTCCTTACACACACACATTCACATATTAATGAGATTTGAAACTCGTTAGCTGCCAAATCCAAGAAAGAAAACAATAGTGTGTGAATCCAAATACGTGGGTATATATAAATTCGTCCCTTGTCCGGTACGTACACATATTCACATTATATATTCAAACCGTACTACTTGCAGGTCTTTGGTCAGGTATCGTACTCGTCGTCCTCTGCCCTTTAGGTTTAAAAAAAAAAAAAAAGAAACCTAAAAGGTTTCTGATTAAATATATACTGTTCTCTTTCTGTATATATACATATGTATATGGTAAAAATACTCGTTTGGATGCTATAATTACAGGGACAAGCCTCATGACCTGCTAGCCAATTTTCAAAAGATCCATTTCATTCTCAACGAACTCAATATGAAGCTGAAAATTTACATCAAACGTAGATGTGAAATTGCTTTTTATTTAATGTTAAGGGAAGATATTTATTTCTTTCGTATTAATAGAAAGCTGAAAGAATTGTTGGTGTGGTTTTCCCCCTCTGTGTAGCACCCTCAAATATAATAATAATTTATTATTCTTTCATATATATTATAAAAAAAATAAAGCAAAATTTAAAAAGTAATAAAAACACAAAATATATATATAGTAAAATTCTTTTATTATGATATTTTATATAAAAATAATATTTATATAATAATAAAAAATTATGATCTAGGATCAGTTATAAATAATAATAAATTATAAATTTTAAAATTTCATCTTAAAAAATTATCTTTATGTATAATTATATTGTAAAAAAATATATATTTTATTATATTAAAATTTAAGATGGAATAAAATATTTATTTAAAATAATATTTTATAATTATTATTATTATATTTTTGAATTTATAAATAAACAACAACTCATCAATATATATTTATTTATATTTTAAATTTATATTAAAATAAAATATTAAAGATAATACAATTTAAATTTTTTTTGGACAACTTTACCCTCCTCGTTAATGGTGAACGAACTTTTCCGATAAAGTTATTTAAATAGAAAAGCACGTGCAAGAAGTAGAGAAAATGAACAAACTAACCTCACATCATATAATGGAAATGTGGCCCCCTTGCTTAAGAAGAATGGAAATCTACTTTACATGTAAGTATAAATCATTACCTTATCCAATTATTTAATATTCAAATGTCATTTTGGACAGAAGAATCCGAAATCCCAAAGAGAAAACAAAAGTTATTAGGTAACTCACTTTCTGATCATCACATTAATCAATGCTGTGTGAATCCAGTTTGTACCTTGTAATATTATTGATTAGTCTTTTCCCTTTTTTTTTAAAAAAAATATCACATTTCTTTGCTATATATATGAACAGCAATGTTGTTTCAGAAAAATATATGTTCTTTAACCAAATAACATATCAAATGGCATGACACGACAATGTATTATTCTAACAGTATTATATGAAAATAAGAGGAAATTGAATATATATATATATATATAAACACAAATAATTTATACAGAAAGAACTTTTGATCTTTTTGAAAACGCTTCTGCACTCCTTTTTTTTTTTTTTTTTTATGTATGTGGCCTTAGATTACACGATCTGGTATTCAATGTTGTGCATAATATTATGCAAATGTATATTACTCTACCGATCTCTGGAATCATTACCTTATCCAAATAGGTTTTAAAATAAATATGATGTATTTGAAAATTTTAAATCCCACCTTAAGACCTCTTATTATCTCATTCATGTGAATTCATATTACAGTGTTCCTTTTTTATCTCTATATCTCATGTGCCAAATAGTGAAAATGTATCAAATTTTAAATGGAGACATATAATCTGATTTTATGCACAGCAATACCCACATGTTTTATTGGAGCACTCTTTCATTTTTTATTTTCTTTATAATTTTTTTCCTTTTTCTTTTAAAAAAGATACGAGTTGAAAATGTTAAGAGTTTGCTTTGCAATAAGGGGGACAGACATAAAAAGCACTAAGAGAAAAAGAAGTGGTGGCTTAAATTACAAAGTCCATATTATAACATTTATAAACGAGATAAAAAAAATTCTAAAATTTAAAAACTAATTAAATATAAAAGAGAAAGAAAAAAAAAACTTTGCAAATTATTTTTATAAAAAAAATACTAGTAATTAAGATTAGAATTCTCCTTTTAATTAGCTGAGTTATATACATGAATTAATATATATATATATATATATATTGAGCAGGACTGTACATTGGTCGGTTGGTTTTTTAAAATATTTAAAATATAACAGAATTAGTGTGGAATGGGAAACCGACAAGTGCGTCATGTCGTATTAAATATTTGTCCAACTGCCCCCATTTAACTGGTAAGACCTCATTTCATTTCACAAAGGAATGAAGCAAACTCTTTATGAATTCACATTCACTAGTCCGGACACCTTTCTACAACCCAAAAATCAAATTTTAAAATAATAATAATAATAATAAAATCTTCGCATTCTTCTTCTTTTTGTTTTTATTATTTATTTATTTATTCTACTTCTATTTTATATTTTGTACATATTTTATTATTATTATTATTATTATTATTATTATTATTATTATTATTATTATTGGCTCATGTAATGCCCAAGTATACTTGTCTGGCCATTAGTCAAGCCTGGCGCTACTTGAAATTTTATGTCTCTCAAACATTTTGATGTTTCTAAGTTTTGTTTGTAATTTTTCTTATGCTCCAACATTGTAATGTTTCCCCAAAAGAAACGGTTAATTAAGCTCTTTACTGAGGGGGTGACTGAAATGTTGAAATGCCATTAGCATAGGTAAAGGGCTTTAATACGTCTTTGCCTCCGTGTACTCTTACCATCGAGACATCAATAAAACGAGTGCATTTCATATCGATCGTTCTTTGTGGTTCCGTTTAATTAGGCCCATATTTTAATTCATGTGTTGCTTGCTTTGTGCACAATACCAATATCGTGTGGGTTATTTGTTTTACGGGACATTGTCGGTTTACTACCCGGGGTAGAAGACCGCACGGCCAACTCATGAAGTGCCAAAACATTATCGGGGACTTGATGCCATCCAGGTGCATGAGAGGTCAGTGGAGGTCCTCCTATTCACTCTCTCAGACCGACTTTCGTGCCAGGTGGAGGCTGCAGGTTTGCTCCCTATCGATACTGGAGCTTTCTTCACCCTGGGTCGTGGGACCCGGGTATGTTCAAAGCAAACTCGATAGGTCTTTCTCGACTCTTGTTTGGAGGTTTGGGATTCCATTTTTGTTGACTTTAGCCAAGTTGCATTTCGATCATCACCACGCCGGTTTCAAAGCTTGGTAATGCCGGCCCGCTTGCTTTCATGTGGTCGCGATAAAGATTTCAAATCCTTCGTGAGTATTTGGGATGAGGAGGTTTCGGAAGTCCTTTCATCGGGTTATTCTAAATTGAAAAGGTGAAGCATGCCTCTCTGGTTGGAGGACGATGTCGTGATATTAACGACAAAATCACTTTGGCTCGGAAAAACTTCTTTCGGTCCGAACATTATTGGCACGGCTTCATCGGGAGAGAGGAGGAGGTACCGCCGTGTTTCACTGAGGCTCAAAGAAACTACGCCGGATCGCCGGGTCAAATGGTTGAGGACGGTGATCGCAACTCCAAGTTCTTTCATTCGCTTCTTCGAGTTCGCAAGTCACAGCGTCCTTTGTCTTCGCTTTCGATTCAGGGGATAAATATTTCAGATGAGACTACCATCGTGAGTCATATCGTGGATTATTATAGATCTTTATTTTCAGAGATGAGTCTCAAAGACGGATTTCTCCAGATTAGATTGGATCATTCAACTCCGCATGCGGATGAAAACTCAATTTAACCGGTCGCCCAATTCGAGGAGGTTAGGCGGTGTTCAACCTGGACGTCCAGGCCCCTACCGATGGCTTCCTTCTTTCTTTCAGACTTGTTGGGACTTTATTCATTCCGATGTGGTGGATGCGGTGAAATCTTTCTTTCTTTCGGAGCCATTCATCCGCCTAAATTCAAATTTCATGGTGCTTCCGAAAGTGCGCGGACTCGATGGACAAGTTCCGTCAATCATGTTGGGAAACTTCAAGGTGGTTTCTAAGATTTTTTGATCGGCAATGGTCGCTAGAATTGTTTCGATAATCGGTTTGGTTTCATCCGGCGAAATGTGGAGAATCGATTGCTTGATTCACACCTGACATAAAGTTTTCGGTAATGTGGCTTTGAAGATAGACATCCGCAGGCTTTGACTCTATGGTGGACTTTCTGGCGGTTTAGGAGTTTGGTTTCGCACCAAATTTTGCTCGTGGATCGATCTATTCTCACCTCAGAAAGATCTCGGTTCTCATTAATGGGGTTCGGAGGTTACTTTGGTTGTTCAGGGGTTCTAAGGAGATCCACTTTCTCCCCTTTATTTGGTATTGCGAAGATTTTACGGCGGTATTTATCTCGGATGGTCTCCTGTGGCTCTCCCCGCCGATTTCCTCCCAGGAACTCCTCTTCCCACACACCTCCTTTACGCGGACGACGCGTGCTCATGTTTTGCGAGAGGACTTATCGAAATTTGGCCGTTTTTGATCATGCGCTTTACTGATTCTATTTCAGTCGGGTTGTCAACTGGACAAATCCACATTTATTTTGGTTCCCCTCTCGGTGCGTAAAGATTTTGGCGGACTTCGAATCAAGGTCGCTTCCTTTTATCTATCTCGGTTCCCTTTAAAGGAAGCCTTACGCTATTCTTCGTCCCATCACGATCGGATTTTGGAGCGGTTAGCAAAGCCTCCTCGATGGCGGTCGGTTGTGCTTGATTAACTTCGGTGATTACCTCGAAGTTTGTCCACACGTTTATGGTCTATAAATGGCCGGTTTCTTTGAAGTCTCTTGGCGATTGAAACTTCCTTCGACCTGGATCTCTCGGTTGGAATCGGCCTCGCTTGCTTGGTCCATTTGTCGCCCACTAATCGGGTTTGGGTCGAAAACCGGTCACCTTTAATAAGGCTTTCTTGAGTAAGTTGGCTTGGAAGTTGATGAACAAGGATTCATTCTTTTTCGCGCTTAGGAAAGTCGAACCCTTTTACTTCGCTTCCTCGATCCGCCCGCTCCGGCGCTCTATCTTACCATTTCGGGGAGGCGATTTGGATCATGGGGTTCACCCGAGGTTCGTTTCGGTTAACAACCCGGGGATGCCCATTATTGAATTTACGAACTCGGAGATTTATGCGACCCGACACCTTCGTAGCGATCCGGTTGATTCGATGGCAATTGGAACCTTCCGCGAAGCTACTTTCCGCATTGTTCGGGTATTGAGGAGGTGGCGATATTGATGGCCGGAGGAAGAGTTTACATTCACGCTTTCGCGCAGATATCTATCTTCACCTTTCTACGACTGCGCCAGGTTGGTTAGATATGTTTGGAAGACTTTCATTCCTCCGCTCGATCTTCGCAAGTCTTCGCGGCCGTATTCCTACCGATGACGTCTTGATTAGGAGGGATTCTCCATGGCCTCAAATGAATTTGTGGTAACGACTTAGAAACCGCTTCTCACCTCTTCGACTTCTTATGCACCGCTATTGGGACCTGTCTGGTCGCCGAATCAGATTGGATGCATCGGGTTCGATGGTTTCTATGTTTGGAGGCTATGAAGGCTTCCCAAGACTCAGTCTTCAACTTATGGATACGGCCATTGTGAGTGCACTCTCGCTATCCGGTTTGTTAATCGGGGCATTTTGGCAATGTCTTCATACCTTTAGCTTTTGGCTTTTATTGGCTTCACTAGGGAAGCAAATGCTATTCGGAAACGATGCACAACTCGGTTAGTGACTTTCGTCTTGAAGTTTAGGAGTTCCGCGCTCCTCGAGCTCCTCGATTATTCCGTGGTTTGGTCACCCATGGGTGGTTGAAGGTTATCTTGATGGTGCGACGGCGTCGCCCGGACGCATACTTCGTCACAGTAGGGGTTTCATCAGGTAGCTTTGTTGTCCCTTGGATTCTGTTATGCCTTTGAGTGAGCTTTGGGGCTATTATATAGAGTCTTAGAGATTTGGTGGGATCATTTATGGCGGAGTGCGACTCCACTTACGCGCCAACTCGCTTCACATCGAGGAGGTAGTCCGTCTACAAATCAGATGGGTGAACCGCTTCTTTATGTTTCAGATTCGATTCGGGTTTCTCACATCGAGGGAAATACTTCTTGGATCTTCATCGAAGATGCGGTTTCTTCTACTGAGTCGATGGTGGTGGGGTCTTCCAGATTCTGTATCCCTACATTACAGAATGTCAATGGGTTTGCAAACTATAGGTTTAGAAAGTAGTTGACTGTACCTTTGTTTTTCCTACTCTTTTCCTGGATTGAGATTTTCCCATTTGGGTTTTCTCCTTTCGTGTTTTTTACGGCCGCATCTTTGTTTATCTTTTGATTCTTACCGGATGTATTTTATTTTGGTACTTGTTGATTTGAGTTTTTATAACTGTAACTTTATAACGAATGTAAACTCTTTTAATTTAATAAAATTTTCCTTGTTTGTGGTTTTGGAGGGATGCCAACTTAGTTGGGATGTCTCCATCCTGGGTAAGAGATGTGCCAACCTAGTTGGGATGTCTCTGTCCGTCTATCCGGCAAGTAACCTCTTCTGATTATTGGCTAGGGGCCAAGGTGCTTATCTTATCCAGATTAGCTTACAGCCACAAACCCAAGCTTCCAGCTGTGATTTCAAATCTTCGATCACATGATACACATGCATCCACATGAATATCTTTCAATTATTAACGGGGTTTTTGGTTATATTTGATTTTAATAAAAAAAATTATAAATTGCACTGACTCATTGATATGGTATGTTTTTAGATTTCCGTATGTAAAAAAAAAAAATTAATTTTAATCTTTCAAAATAAATATATCTAAACAGTTAAAATAATTATTGCACTTAAAAAGTAAAAATATATTATATTTATAAATTAAAAATAATTTATAATTATTTTTAAAATTTAAGAGTATTACTGTAAATTCTATAATTTATAAGGAAATTTATAATATTGTGAATAATGCATGAGGCATTAGTGTAAAAAACAGTTATTATATGGGAATGTAGTCTTCTATATTGTTAGAAAAATGCAATATTTGTCATTTTTCTAAAAACAAAAAATTAACAATGAAAGATGAGAGAGACTACTTGTTTCATTGTTTCTCAAAGTACTGTAAAAAGTTCTCATCAATATATATATATATATATAGCAAATATTGTTCAAAATGAGGAGTGAGACTACTTGTTTCACTCACATTTCATAGCTGATATTAAAATTAAAATATTGACAAGTTTTTCACAGAGACATACATAATATACGTGAAATATGGAGGATGAATCTGTAATTATATATGTATGTTGCTAAGCTTTAATTAGAAGTCAACTTTGATTCACACTTCTAATTTGATAATTATTTGACAATCGCTACCAAAGTAGATAAGCTAGGATTTTCAAAGCACCTTTTACAAAATTTTAGCTTTCCAAATTGACTAGAGATATGACGCTGATTAGTTATGGTACCTGTATCCTTTTGGAAATTTCCTATTGAATGTTAGCTGCCAAATAAGGCTTCTAGCAACCAAAATTTGCTCTTTGGCGTCCTCGTCAACATTTATTAATGGACGTGATACACGTTTTGTACTCATTAAAGAAAATGAAATGGATAAACAATACTGCACACACATGCATATATATATATATATAGACACACACACACAGAGTTCTGTTACACCGCAACGTGTCAAATCAACGTTCATGGCCCTCGACATATTTCGCAGTATATATTTTATATGTATGTATGACAACTTATACGGTGATTATTAATAGACAAGGTGGTGATTATTAATAGACAAGGTGGCTGCTGTTGATAATATTCTTATCTTTTTTTTTAAAAAATATAATATATTTATTAAATTTATTTTTTACTATTTAAATTTTTTAAATCAGTGATAATTTAATAGCTACCTATCATAAATATAATATATATATATATTAAATTCACTTTCTGACAGTTTAAATTTTTAAAACCAATAATAATTTAACAGTTACCACAGTATGGCAAACATATTCGCTAAGAATTAAAGATGAGATACATTATTATGGAAAGCTTAATAAGATAGAAGCTCTTATTTTATATAGTTCGATACACAATATTGATATGCCTAATAATCGCACTACATGCACCATAAGAATACTTTTCTACCACAATTTTTCTTTTCTTCTCCATTCACAGTTGCGTGAAAATGAAATTATAATTTTGTGGTAAACTTACACAAATTTGATTTGTATTTGCAAGTCTTTTTTATATCCACTAATTTCAAAATTCAATTATAAAAATTGTTAACCCGTCTAAAATCTTTACATAATTTTATTGACAATATTACATATTCACATATATATATATATATATATATATATATATATGTGTGTGTGTGTGTGTGTTTGTCTTTGTCTGTATGTGCGGGTAGTACTATAGAAATCTACCTCAAAATTTGGAGATTACAGCTTTGTAACAGATGGATTAGACATATGGTGAGAACATGCCAAAGGAAAATATATATATCTGACTATTCAATTTTAATCCCTATTTTTTCAATGTGAAGTGGAAGGGAAGCAAATAACGCCTCGTGAAGTCTCATTCGCAAATCTGTAAAGGCGTAAGCACGGACGTCAGGGTGCTATTTTAATACTTAAGCCAAAAAAAAAAAATGTTTTCAACCCCTTTTTCTATTTTATTTTATTCAATTTATTATATTTTATCATACATTCTTCTCTTCTTCTTTTTTTTTTTTAAATTTATTTGTGTATTTATTATTATTTTTTTTGACTAGGGCTAAGCTGGTAAGCTTAGAACCATGAATCTATGCTTCAGACTATGGTTTCGAATCTGCGCCCTCGAGCACACGCACATATATGAAAACGTCTTCACGATTATTAATGGAGTCTTTCAATTTTCTCATAATATACATTCAGAAATTATTTTTCCATATTCTTAGACTGAGTAAAAGTTATAGATATATTGAAGTAAAAATGAGTTGTACACATAAAACTGATAAAATCTTAAAAAATAAATATATTTTTATGTTTTCTTATTTATGTAAAATTTGATAGTACGATTTCAAAAACAAATACAACATATCCTAAATAATTTTAGTCTTGTTAAAGTTTTTGTTTTTGCAAAATTAAAAAATAAGTCAACAAAATAAATAACTTTACTAGTAAATGGATTGATAACATTATAAATATTTCTTAATATTAAAAAAAATTTATGAAAAAGGGAATTTAAAAGATAATTAAGAAAATTAAAAAAAAAAAATTGGAAAGTGGATTTCTTATCTTACTTTCTTCATAGGTCATACCCATTAGCATTCTTCAATATCTTCCTTCTCTCCCGGCCACATTAAATCGATCTTTTTCTTTTTCTTTATATTATTGTTATTACGATTTTATACGATTCTATTATAATCTTCGTCTTGTGTGCAATACATAAATGCACATACTCATCTTGATCATGGACCACATTACAAATATTCGTTCTTGTTAAAATGCCCGAGTCTAGAGTCCAGACAGACTAGTCAAGTAATCATTCTCACAGCCACATTGGCACAACCAAAGCAGACAAGCTAGGGTTTTAAATTTTTAAGGCAACTAATTTCGCCAACTTTGGCTCTGTACATTGACTTGAGGGAATTGATATTATTAATATCGGCTCCGGTAATGAATCTATATTATAAATAAAAAGAACCATTTTCTATATAAAAAAGGTAGATTGAGCCTGATCAACACATTTATTTGCACATGTGCGAATTACAAAACTAAGAGAATTAAATAAATAAAAACATGTTTTTGTTATTCTCCAACCCTATGCACCAGCAATAAATGATTATGTCCTTTTCTTATATATGAACTGGTAGGGTCTATATTACAGACCTGCTCTGAAATTTGGAGGACGAAATTTAAAATAGTCCTTTTTCATTTATTTAAAAAAAACACATATATTAAAAGAGGAGAAGAAAAAAAAACAACAACAACGCCGACGCCCATCTACTATTTACAATTTCTATTTCGTTTTCATTTATATTGAAGCTGTCAGAATTCCGGCTTAAGGGATATGAAGCCTCTAGTATTTGGGATAAAGACTTTCATCCTCCTCCACATAGGGAGTCATGGATCGAAACTCTTTTCAAAGACTTTGATCCAAATATTTCAACCTCGGTAAGATCATATTCCAGAATATATATACATTATATGCATTGGAGTTTTAAGGTTTTATATTGTGCATGGCTGGCTAGATGCTAAAGTTCAAAACATTACGAATTATCAAAATGGTTTTCAAAAAACAAAATAAATAATGTAATCTCAAAACTAGTTTTTTATAATCTTATAGTTTTTAACAAAACTTGCACTGTCATATATATTTTCATAGTAATTTTGTTAAGAGCAACGTAAATTTTTGGAGTTTTTGTCGATCAGATTAAAGAGGAAAAGTACTTATTCTTCTATGGAGGAAAGGACGACGACTGGATCCAACGGTTCACTAGCAAAGCACAAGCCCTTTTGGATTCCCCAACCCTTAAGGAAGCAAGGGTCGACATTAAGCTGTTTTGTGTGGGAAAAAGTGGAAAAGGAGGGGAAGATCTATCTACGGAAAAGCGATTCTGGACCAAAGCTGAGAGCATGTTCTTCTCCAACATATCTTATCATCACTACAAGCAGATGAACCTTGAAACATTGGAAGTCCAGAGGCTGCTTTCCTACAAGAATGAAGCCGGGTGGGCTTTGCTGAGTAAAGGGTCAACGGTGGTGACCAATGGTCATGGTTCTATAGTCCTGAAGGTAGTGGAGGAGTTCGAGAAATGGAAGGATCGAGTTGTGAATAACAAGAGCTTTGCGACTGCATTTAAAGACTGCTACAACATGCTTAATAGTAGTACTACCTATTGTTGCCGCGTTGATTTCCCATCAGAAAAAGAAAACATACCAATTACCATGACATGCACTGAATGTCGCCGTGCTATGGAGACCTTGATCAGCTATAAGTGCTGCCACATTTATGGACCTCTCAAGGAACACCACTGATGATGGAAAAATGAACATGAAACCTTGGCTCTCTCTATTTCTACTTAATAGCTAAGTGGGCGTTGTGTGATTGTGCCTCCAATAAGACTAAGTTTGGTGTACTTATAGGCAGTACGTAGTAGTGCTTTTTGTATGAACAATAAGTGCAAATCTTCATTGAGTTGGTAGTGAGATCGCAACAAGATAATTATGAGTGTTATGTGTTTGTACGTACACATTGTGTCTCTATGTTTGTATTGGAAACACTATGTTCATCTTTTCTGCTACTATGAATATAAATATATATATAACTTGTGGGACCCTCAAACATGCGTTAAGGTAATAGCTATGAATAGTCATCGACTCCCGGGAAAGGGTAGAAGAATGGGACCTATTATGGGACATACAATGCATTATAGACGTATGATCATTACGCTTCAACCGGGTTATTCTATTCCACCTCTTAGAAAGAAAAGAATAAATAAATTTAATATATTTATGATACATTTATAACACCAAAGGAGAGTCAAGTGAAATCCAATCCACGGTTTCAAACCCTAATTGGTATTAATTTTGCCATTAAATGATTTTTAATATTTTGATTTATAACTAAATAAATTCTCTGCAAATATGATATGCAATGAATTTGATTTATGGTATTTATGACAGTTAACTATGGATTTTAGGAAAGTGTTATTTATGTGTATTTATTTTATTAATTCCGTAATTAATAACAAAACTCTAGAAACTGTCTATTTAAAGACATCATATAAACTTAAGACAGGTTCTTTTTCCCTGTCTACGTTCTTTTTCTCTGTACCATTTTCAATTATCAATTCTTCCTCCTCTCATTCTTTTTATTAAAAAAAAGGGTGTTTTGGTTCATTTTGGTTTTCTGACGAGGAACTTTTCGGATCTGTTGAGGAGTTCAAAAGATTAAGGTAGGTTTTTCCTAAACCATCTTTTTGTTTGATGATTTTCTGGATGATTTATATATATATATATATATATATATTATTTATGTTTATTTCTATTTTTATTATTAAGAAGAGATTTACGATTTATACACTATTTGATAAGTTTGATGGATTTTCGAAACACCAATATACGTTTAATATTTTTTTATATATTTTTCTTCATTAGATCTATCCTCTATGAATATTCTCCTTTTTGTTTCGGCTCAATTGGATTTTTGTAGAAATAGTTATAATTTTTCAAAGCTCATACTGTCAATCTGGAAAATTATGACCAATGGGTGTTTTCTTTATAATTTCGTGGGGTATATGGATTTATTTTCCTTTGAAACTTTTAAAGTTTGGACTTAAGAGATTTATGAACATCCTCAAATTGAAATTTCTATTTTTCAATCTGTTATGAGTAAGTTATGGATTTTTGAAGTTTAAGACATTGCTGCTGGAATGCTGAGACTGTTATGGTTTTCTGATAAGCGTGTTTGGTTTCTTTGCTTGGATTGAAATGAAAGAATTTATACAGCTACCTTTACTTGTTATGGTTTTATTACCGCTGGTTTTGGCGAAAAAGATTTTTGTAGAATTTATTAAAAATGTTTGATCGTCTCTGGTTCACTGTAGAATTTGTGTGACAGTTCATATTAAAAAGTAGATATTAAATATTTACTTGTTTCTGAAAATTATGAAAAAATTATGGCTCATCCGAGACATATAAGAGATTCTAGTACTTTTGGAATCATGTGATTTAGATGAGTATTGAATTTATTATGAATTTTACAATACAGCTATTGTGCAATTTTTCATATGTGATTGTTGAATAATATGTCTTGGAAATTTTGAGGTTATTGTTATAGCATGAATTTGATGAGTACGATATGTATATGTGATCTATGCATGTTTATTTGATAAAAAATTAGTGCATACATGCATATACATAAAAATGTACGACGGGCTATGAACGGTACATTACATTTGGTTGGTATTTTGAAAGCGCGCTATATAAGTTTTGGGGTTTGATCATGACAAACCATGTAAGCTATAAGTAAGACTAAAATGCTTACGGTGTATTGCTATAAGTGAGATTGAGACGCATGCGCCCCATTTTGATATGTTGTAAGCTATAAGTAAATTGAAATGCTTACGGTGTTATGCTATAAGTGAGATTGAGATGCATGTACCCCTTTGAAAATTTGTTTAGAAATCCAACCATTATGAGATAAGCTCATTAATCATGCATGCATTATAAGTTTTTCTTTTTGATTATGTTATAAGTTTATGATGAGCTATGAAATGTTATGAATCTTCAAGTATGTAAGACATTTATGATTAAGCAAGTTTATGATTAGTTTGTTATTGTGATCTTTATTGGCATGTGAAGTTATATGTATGCTTTTGACGTTTTGTATGAATTTTGGGAAAGCATACTGAGTTTTGTAAACTCACGTTTTTCTTATTTTCTTTCCCAGGTGAGCATGCTTAGACTGTTTACTTACTCGAACTTGTGGAGATGGTAGACACGTGGTAGCTCGAGAGGAGGTTCTCTGAGATATCTAAATAAAGCAATAAAGTTGTCTACCTATTGGTGATATTATTTTTATTTCGTTTTCAACTGAGAACTATTTTCCTAATTAAATTGAAGTGTTTTAATATGGTTGGACGTGTGTTGGAGAATAATTATAATCCTTTGAATTAACTTATTAATATTTTTATAATTATGTTGGAAGTTAAGTATTTAATTAGTTACTATAATATTTTGTGATAATTATTTAAGCATTTAATAGCAGTCTAAATATGAGCTTTGACTGTCTATGCATATATGTGATTGAATAAGTTTTAAATTTTTTTGCAATTTCCACAAGTTCAATTTTGGTAGCCATTCTAACTTTATTCGACCTAAGGGACTTAGTTAGGGTATGTTACATAACTAGCGATATATGCTTGTGGTGTTAATATGATGGTTTTAATTTGTTTCTTGTGTTGTTCTGTCACCGTAAATATCATAATATTGTTTATTGTCAAGGATTTTGCTCATTTTTTTTCAGTGAGTTAGGTAGGGAAATCGAACAGAGAAGAAGCGCATATATATATATATATATATATAGAATTACTATAAAATGCTACATCAAGAATGTTATAAAACACATACGTGTTAATTTTAATCCACCATTATTTTTATCAACGCACCGTTTAGCAATTAAAAAAAACTCATCATTATTTTTTTATCGTCGTTTTCTCAATTATATGTTTTGCCCAAATACATCCGAACCAGCGCCACTATGCCACTCCCCGCTGCCATGCCTTAATCCAGCGTCGCCGTCCCATCGGAATTTGGTTTGCAAGAGCTCAATCGGAAGTATATATTTATATTTATATTTATAGATACAAGACTAGGGAGAAAGGAACAGACATCCAAACCCATTAATGGAATGTGGGCCCCACTTCTTGAAAAATCTCATTGTACTCGTCTACTCTCAAATCGCTTTTTGTGTTTTACCAAAAAAAAAATCGCTTTATGTGGTTTTAATCCAATTTTATTTATTAAAAAAAAAAAAAAACCTAATTTCAAATCTAAAAAATTTAGAGGCCATGTATATATGTATATAAATTTTGTATTTTTAATGAAATAAAACATGTCAGTAATTAAATTAATTAAGTAAAAAACAGAACGGCATGAATAATTAAAAGGTAAACTTGCCAAGTTACCAACTTTGTCAGTTTTTCTTTGATTATTATTTTGACTTTTCACTGGAAAACGAAAGAAATCTTTCTAATTACAAAGCCAAACCAATAAATTGGAATGTGCAATGTGTTCCAATAAAAAATCTCACACATCGCAACAACTCACAAAAAATTAAATTTAAAAGACTTTACAAAATAAATTACAGAAAATCTATCACAAAATGGCATTAAGACGATATATTCAGGTTTAATCGGACGAACAAAATCACTCTTTCACTCGTAAGGTAAGGAAATATTAAAAGGGTAATTGGCGAAAATGCATGAAATATCAAATTTGAAAAATATCCACTTTCTTGTAAAATCTACCCAAACTACCAATTTTACCCTTATCACGGACTTATACAATTTGAAGATATTTAGGACACGCAAAATGGCGGTCAGGCCTAGCTGGTCTAAAATTTGATTTTTTTTCTTATTTTTTTTACATACTTTGTCATTTCATATATATTTGTATAATTTTTATTTATTTATTGGCATATTTTTTTTATAAAACTACATCAATTTGTGATCATTTTGGCTTTGAATCAAGTCATTTCGATTAATATTGAATGAGATAGAATTTTACAAAATGGCAGTCGGACATGCAAAATCGCGGTCAGGCCGCCATTGTAAAAATCTATCTCATTCAATACTAATCGAAATGACAAAGCCAAAATGCTCATAAATTAATGTAGTTGTATTTAAAAATATGCCACTAAATAACTAAAAATTATACAAGCAGATATGAAAGGACAAATTATGTAAAAAAAATAAGAAAAAAATGAGACTTAGGACCTGCAATTTGGCAGGTCGGACCTTCCATTTTGCAGGTCTAATTAGGACCTGCAAAATGGCGCGTCGCCGTAGATCCTAAGTCTCATTTTTTTCTTATTTTTTTTACCTAACTTGTCCTTTCATATTTGCTTGTATAATTTTTATTTATTTAGTGGCATATTTTCTAATACAACTACATCAATTTGTGAGCATTTTGGCTTTTGAATCAAGTCATTTCGATTAGTATTTAATGAGATATAATTTTTACAAAATGGCAGGTCGGACCTGCGATTTTGCATGTCCGACCTGCCATTTTGTAAAATTCTATCTCATTCAATACTAATCGAAAATTGATTCAAAAGCAAAAAAATTTTTTATCAAAAATAAGTCACTAAATAAATAAAAATTATACAAGCAAATATGAAAGGACAAAAAAAAAATAAGAAAAAAAGACTTAGACTGTAATTTGGCGGTCGGACCTTTGGAGGTCTAAATTACACAAATTTAGGACATGCAAAATGACGGTCCGACCATCCATGGTTCTAAGTCTCATTTTTTTTCTTATTTTTTTACCTACTTTGTCATTTCATATCTGCTTGTAGTATTTTTATTTATTTATTGGCATATTTTTTGATAAAACTACATCAATTTGTGACCATTTTGGTTTTGAATCAAGTCATTTCGATTAGTATTCATGAGATAGAATTTTACAAAATGGCAGGTCGGACTGCGATTTTGCATGTCCGACCTGCCATTTTGTAAAAATTCTATCTCATTCAATGTTAATCGAAATGACTTGATTCAAAAGCCAAAATAATCACAAATTGATGTAGTTTTATCAAAAAATATGCCAATAAATAAATAAAAATACTATAAGTAGATATAAAAGGACAAAGTAGGTAAAAAGTAAAGAAAAATGAGATTTAGGGCAATTGGCAGTGACTGTTTATAGGTCCTAAATTCACACAATTTAGGACCTGCAAAATATAATTTTTATTTATTTAGTTGCATATTTTTTAATACAACTACATCAATTTGTAAGCATTTTGAATTTTGAATTAAGTCATTTCGATTAGTATTAAATGAGATAGATAGAATTTTTACAAAATGGCAGGTCGGACCGCCATTTTTTGGATTTTTTGGTCGGACCTGCTATTTTATAAAAATTCTATCTCATTCAATACTAATCGAAATAACATGATTCAAAAGCCAAAATGCTTACAAATTAATGTAGTTTTATAAAAAAATATGCTAATAAATAAATAAGAATACTACAAGTAGGTATGAAAGGACAAAGTATGTAAAAAAAATAAGAAAAAATGAAACTTAGGACCTGCAATTTATATTAATGTGGGTATTTTTCCAATTTATATTAATTTTATGGGTATTTTCGTCAATTACCCATATTAAAATTTAAGATGAGAATGTGACGTGTGAGCATTTTATTCGAACACGTACGCTGCATGTTCTCATTTAATTGTTAGGCTTTATTTAATTTGTGATTATAAAGATAAAACTCATGGATAAACATTGGCAACGTTTGGTCCTCTTTTACTTTTTATTATTCGCCTACTTCTTTTTTTTTTGTTACTTAATTAATTACCGTGTTCTATTTGTTTAAACAAATATTAAATTCTTTGGAGGTTTCACATTCTTCCCATCTTCACAATTCTAGGACAATCTATCAATCATCAGTGCGTCAGATTCTATATATGTTTATGCTGAATTAACAAAGTGTAACCTTTTCTTTTCAGCTTTTATTTATTTATTTTTTTAATGGTAGTAGTCAATTGTTGATAAAAATATAATCATTTTTTTTTGAAATGTTCTTAAATAAGGTGGTAAACAGAAATGGTGGCCACAACATTATTGGTCTTATATATTATGAACATCAATAAATTTATAGACACCGAAAAAATTCATCAATCTTGTTTATCAAAATATTGTAGAAATGCATTATTATCTTATATTTAGGATTTACTTATTTCTATTAAATTATATTAAATTATCAACCAATACTATATTATTACATCATTTGGTAAATAAATTTGGAAAAATATCTTTTGCCGGTAGTGAAACCATATTAGCATTTGAAAACATTGGATATCAAAAGATTAACGAGACTCGTTAAAATTGACTGTGTATAGTGTGAATTCGCCGTACCTAATACATAATATGGATAGCTTAAACATCCTCTGTTTTCTTTTATTTTTAATATGAGATTATATACTATTTTTATAGTTCATTCCTACGTGCTTTATCATTTTTCATAGTTAATTCTTACGCACTGTTAAATTGAAAAGAAAAGAAAAAACTGATCCATATTTTTGCCTAGGATTTGAAGTTGTTTAGCTTTCTCTAGGATTTCAAGTTATTTTTTATTATTTCAATCAGTTTTTCTTTTGTTATTTGAATGTTATTATCTAATAAAGTCATTTTTTTCTTTCCAAAGATAATAGAACTCTGTGTTGGATTCTCATATATTCTATGTTTCTATATCAACTCTTTTCTATTTATTTTTATTTTTCTTCAATTATCATTTAATTTAAAGGTGACATGCCCCAAACACATAGACTAAATATGGCATATAGGTATAGGCAGCAGGATACTGGGTACGTGTAAATTTGTTTAAGCGGAAATAAGACACCTTGTGGATGACAAATGTTGATGATGCATGCTAAGTCTCTCTGTCTTTCGAAATTAATTTAAACTCGAGTATAAAATACCATTGCAAAGCAAGTTATAAGCAGGGTGATGGTTATTTCAGTTCATTTTACATATAAATCATGTGATTAATTTTGCCATTTGGGCTATACATCTTACAATCCTAAGGTGTACACGTTGCATACACTAGGTACTCCTGGAGTATGGAGTTGCTCAATACACCTTCACATATATAAAAGAAATTTCTGAGATGTAAGAATTCATTATCCAATAAAGAAAAGAAAGGAAATTATAAAGAAATTTAAATAATAAATACTTTTATTAAATTAGAACAGCCAATAAAGCTGTAAGATTAACGGAAAACAAGGTTGACATAATAAAAAAAAAGAAAAGAAAAAAAAGATGAAGATGGATTAACTAGAATTGAAAAACAAAAGAAAAAAGGAACACCTTCCACGCATAACTAGTTGCCCGTCGTGGCAATGGGACCACATTACCATCGCAATGATGATACCCTTTATTCCAGAAATCATAATGCTGCAAAAGTAACCATTATGCCTTTATAATTTGCCGCGACCCGGATTCGTATTCCTGGTCGACAGACAATCCTTGATCATTAAGTAGTGCCAAGCCCATCTGATCCCCAGGTTTCAAATGGTTATTGTCATCTGACCTACCTTGGCGATGATTGGTTGTGTAGGATTGTAAAGCAGTACCATTGTTGATGTGTACATGGTTGTTGATGGTTGTCTCTTCAACTTTGACCGATATTTCTCTTTTAATTTGGCTAAAATTCACAGTCATCTCTTTGTAATACTTCTTCAATGTAATTTCAAACTCGTCTATATGGTCTATTTCATTAGACAGCTTCTTCAACACCCTGATGATATTGGTACCCTGATCAGCGATCAACACCTCAGACCCTTTGCTAACCACAGCCCATCTACTCTCCGTTTTAAAAGAAAGTAGCTTTTGAAGTGATTGTTGTGTTTCATCCTCGACCTCCTTATGAAGCTGGATAGAATCCAAGCTTTCAATGTGAGTCCAAAAGAGAGCTTCATTTCCGATCACGTTTGGATCATTCGCTCCTTGGTGTACGACTTCCTTTCCTACGAGAAGACATTTTATGGAACCGTTTGCTTCCAATTTTCCTGCAATTTCCGAAACTATGGCTTTGAACTTTTGGATCCAGAGTAGGTCGGTACCTCCGTAGAAGAAAATGTAATTGCCCTGCTGCACCTGTTTGTTCAAAATGTCAATTCGATGATTAAAGCTCTAATCTTTTGATTAAACTATATAATATTGATAAGTATAGATTGAATGTGCATGATTTTTGGATATACATTATACATATATAAGAGTGGATTAGGTAATACGAACCCAGGTTTTGATTGTTGATGGATCATGTTTCTCCGCTATAAGACTAACCCAGTTCGTTTCAACTTGTATACTTTCCTCAATCTTCTTAGTGAAAGGAAATGCGTCTAATCCCTTACACAGAATCAAGTCGAGTGCGTTGAGGGTTTCAACCTTCCCATACGCAGTCATGTACACCCCCATTGGCTTACCATTGAATTTCCACTCATCCTTGATGAACCTGATGCCTGCTATAGTTGAAACAAACTGTACAATGTACCATGGCATTTGCTGTCTCTTTCTCTGAAACGCTATTTCATGTTCGGAAGTCCACTTCTCCACAATGGGGACCCACACTATGTTAAGATGGCTGCAGTACAATCCTTTGCTTCTTTTTATCCACAAAATTTCATCGTCAGAAATGTCTAGGCTTGAAATTATCAATAACACATCCTTCCTCCTTAGAACATCCATGTCCACCTCCTTCATCTGCTGATTGAACAGTTGGATTTCAAAATCAAAATGGCCATAATTAAGCTCTCATAAACAACATACATATATATATAGTGTAGGCATGCATGCATTGGTTGCAGCAATTTTCTTGCAGCAGTTTAAGTAAATTTATAGTTAAGAACATGAATTACAAACCTCGCCAGTACTGAAACCACCAATGAGGAGTTTCTGTGCTTCAAGCTCGGCATAAATTATCGTCTTCAGAATCTCAACTACTACGTCATGAGATTCATAACGCGTATATTCGAACATGCTGATGAGTATCTTGTAGATATCCAGCTCCTCTGCATTATTGGGACATTAAAAAGAAGATTAATTAATTAGTAATTATATATATATATACTAGCTAGCTATAACAAATATTGGTAGATCAACGAATATGTATGGCTAGCTAACTTTGTTGCTGGCAAATTCGTTTATGCTCCTGAAGATCTTGATAAATAAAGGTGAGGTGAGAAATCCATTGGGATAGATCTTGTAGTTGGTCCCTGAAATCATCAAAACCATGAATAAGTAGATGCAAATTACAGAATAAATCAATTGGGGAGTAATTAAAGTAATTATTAATTAATGATTAATAGATCCAGCATTTTTAAAAAATTAAACCGTCAAGAAGTGAGTTCCATATATATATATATATCAAGCTACTTATTTGTGTATGTATATATATCACAACATCTACTAATATAAATACATACATATATGAAAAACTTACACTTTGTTTTTGAGAACTGTAATCTGAGTGGCACAAGCCACAATAGCTGTGATGGTATGGTACGCATACTTTCCGACAACTTTTAAAAGTTGTGATACACTGTAGTTGGAACGAAGCTTCTCCAACTCAAAGATGGTTTCTGTAACATTCATAATGAGATTGATGAGATCTTTAAGCTCATTAATTGCTTTTTCGTTCCCCATTTTCACCACGCCCTTCAAGATTGCCATTGCTCGGAAAAATTCCTTCTCACTTTCATAGGGCGTTTGTAAGTACTTCTGGAGGCGCCAGAGTTCCCCAAACTCCAAAACTAAAACGGCAAGGCTCAACCCTAGCTTTGCATCCACTGAATAGCTTGATAGCACTTTGAGGATTGCCTCAGTCTTTTTTTCAACATTATTAATTGCTTCACCCTGTGCCTCGCATGCCATCTGCTTAGTTATATTGGCAAATATTCATGCAATCATGCATGCAATTAGCTATTTAGAGGCTGAAAATAATTATTAAAGTACAAAATTGTTGAAATATGAACGAAATTTTGTGCATCCATGTGTGTCATGTGTTTAAATATAGGATATAACAACCAGTTTGCAGGAAATTTGCTTGAGGGTACATAAGGGTGACTTAAAGCTGGGATCGTAAGGCTCGGATTTCATGTTTCCCTGCCGTTCTCTAAGCTGCAATAAGTCATCATCCATCATAAGGAATTTATTCCAAACCAATGAACTCTGATAAAACTGACTGATCGACTTGAAAGCTTGTATAATACATACATACATATATATATATATATATAGAGAGAGAGAGAGAGAGAGTGAAATTAAGTAGGTACTACTTATATATGGTGTGTTGTGTATATACCTGCACACCAGCAGCAGCGCCGTTAGTAGTAGACAAGATGTTATGAACTAGACTCAGGAGAGATTTAACATCCAACTTCTTGTCACCGGTGGAACAGATCATCAGGTTAATATTTTCATCGGATATGGTTTGCAACGCCAGTATATTCTCAGAAGTAGCCTGATAAGAGAAGCTTTGGAACAGCATTTTGACAGAACTAGCATGATAAGCTGAGTTTTGCTTGGCCATGCTTGTCAAATTTTGTGCGAGTAATTAACGGAAGAATGATTAGAAATGCACAAAGATAAAACTAGTTGGGTACTTAAGTTAGCTGTGATTGTAGCTCAAATATGGCCACGCTATTTATAGCCATCAAAACAGTGCCTCCTTAATGGCTTCCGCATCTTGATCTAATCTTGGTTTTTTTATTTATTTTTAATTTTTAATTCTTCCTCTAGAGTGGTATGACATTCATTATTTTAAAAGTTAATTAAAGTTTGTTATTATTAGTTTATTTACAATCTCTATCTCTCCTTCCCTATCATAATTTGATGTATATATTAAACCCACCTCCTTATAATTAACAATTTAAACTTTTAGAAACAGTAGTAATTTAATATGGTAAAAGAGTTTTAAAACTCTAAATATTTAGGTTTAAAGTTTCACTACCGTTACATTATCAGCCATTAAAAAGAATTTAATATTTGTAAAGACTAAAATAGCCTATAAGTAAGAGGAATATTGATAATCTTAATCTCTCATTCTCAATCATAGCTTAATGTACATATTAAATCCAAAACTAGCCTACAAGTCTCTCTCATTCTCAATATTAGCTTAATGTACTACAAGTGAGGGGGACATTAACAATTCTTCCTCTCATTCTCAATATTAGCTTAATGTACATATTGAACCCAAAATTAGCCTACAAGTGGAGGGGATATTGACAATTCTACCACTCATTCTCAATTATAGTTTAATAAGTGAGGAGAATATTGACAATCTCTACCTCTTATTCTCAATGATAGTTTAATAAGTGAGCAGAATATTAACAATCTTTACTTCTCATTCTCCTTTTTCTTTTCTTTTTTTTTTGTGAAATCTTTACCTCTCATTCTCAATAATAATTTAATATACATATTAACCCAAAACGGTTTGAAATGGTTTCTTATTTGGTGTTTGTGTTTTCTTTTCTTTTCTTTTTTCTTCTTTCAAATCTAGGGAGATGAGATGACTAATCTTAACTAACTTTTAAAAGGAAAAATAAAAACTAAAAGCAAAAAGCAAAAATATTACCAAATGGGCAATTAATTAATTAATAATTTTATTACCATTTTACAAAGACTTCATTGTCATATATAATTGTTTGTAAGTATTGAAAATGTGAAGTTAATTAATTAATGGTCTTTTACCATTTTAAAAAGATTTATTAGTCGTAATTGTTAATAAGTAAATTAATTAACAAAGACTTCTTGGTCATAATTTTATAAGTAAATGCAATTTCAAAAACAAAAATGTTACCAAATGGGCAATTAATTAACTAATAATTAACAAAGACTTTTTGGTCGTAATAGTTTATAAGTAATGCGATTCCTTATTAAACTACATGTACATGGTGGATGCACTTCGTTGGAGTTGAGGGATTCAAACCAATGGGCTGTCACCGTAGAAGTTTCAATTTTTTTTGGCGTTGACCATTAATTATGCTATATACTTCATAAATCTTATATATTTTTTGTGCATATATACACTTTGTATTTGGCGAACCAATAATCTTTGGATCTCAGCAGTATTATTCTATTTCTTAAAACTATTTCATAGACTTTGTTATAAAATAATGCATCAATAATTAATAGTACTGTCAAGTAGTGTTAATATAGATCAGTATTAATTGCATAGTGTTAATTATTAATTTTCATCCATGTGCAAGCAGATTCCCTTTTTTTTTTTTCTCCATTCTCTTCACATGCCCCTAAAATAATCATAAATATTACAACCATCAAAGTAGAAATTCAGAAGTAGTTGTTTTCTTAATTAGTCAGTCACGCACATTAATATACAAAATATATAAATATTTAGGACTTATATGGAGGGATATATATTTTATTTATTTTTAATTTGAAAGCAAGAGGATTCGAACTCTTTTCCACTAGGCTGTTCACATTGAGACATAAAGGGATCTATTCTTCTTTTTCTCTAACAAAGACAAGTCACTTATGTTCTATGTAAGAAATTTGTGAAAAAAAATTTATCCCTCCATATAAGTTCTAAATATTTATATATTTTGTATATTATTGTGCGTGACTGACTAATTAATAAAAAAAAAATTTATTCGAACTCTTTTCCACTAGGCTGTTCACATTGAGACATAAAGGGATCTATTCTTCTTTTTCCCTAACAAAGACAAGTCACTCATGTTCTATGTGAGAGATTTGTGAAAAAGTTTGAGGGGAGGAAATTATCAATTTAAATCTGACCAAACTACAGATTACTAAATTTAAAACATTGTCAACCCTTATTATTTTCATATTACTGTTGATTATAAATTTGCAGCCTATTGATATATGGGACACATCTATCATACCCTTCTTGCTTCTCTAACAATATATCATAATAGTTTAAAGGTAAATTAATTAATAATAATAATAATAAATTAAAGGAAAAAATAAGGAGGAGATCCAGATTGGTATTTTATACCTCAATTTAGATTAGTTTTCTATGGAAAGAGAGACCTAGTACATAACATCCATAGATACATGATGTCATGACTCTTGCATCATCAACATTCATCATTCACAACGTGTCATGTCTAATATAACCTGTATTTACGTGTAGATGTCAGATCATACTAATAATCATCCACATAATATTCATTAAAACAACATTCAATAGCCAAGTACATGGTGGATGTATTTGTTTGGAGTAGGGTGTTACCGGGTTCATAGAGAAACCAATGGGCTGTTCCCATAGAAGTTTTAATTTTTTTTGGGCTTCGATTATAATTCAATATGTACATATACATCATAAATCTTATATATTACATGCATATGCTTTGTATTTTAGCGAACCAAATAGGCTTTATTATTGTGTACCATAGCCATCTAAGTGTTATCACTATGAGGAGGCCAGTTGTATATAATATATTGATACTTGGACTACGTTATTAAGGGAAGACAAGCTGGTGGTTCATAGAGGAAGATGTAGACAGTACCAATGTGATTCTCTTTCATAAGCACTCAGCCAAAAAAAGGTCTATCTCATCAGAATTACACATCATATCCCTTGGCCTTATATGATACCACAGTTTCCATAATATATAAATACAAATTCTCAAGATTTGTATATATGCAGGAGAATGTAGACAACATTATCAATATGAATTTTTTTTTTTCTTTCAAAACAGATTTAAAATACAGCCGTCCATATATTTTAGTATTTTGTGTGTTTTATTTTATAATTATAGTTATATTTTTAGAAATTACCTATTTATTGTAATTAGATTTGAAATCTGTTGTGTATATGCTTTTGTTTAAGTAAAAGCCGAAAAAATACAACCATATTCCATGAAACCACACCTTCCTTTAGTTGTGATATCTGTACTAGCTATTTTTCTTTTTATTATTTTTTTTCTATATAACAATATTTTTATTTTTTTTGCTGCTTTTTTAAGGTTTTGGGCTTGTCCAATTGCATATTGCTACTCAACCCATGATTGGAATGGCGTCAACCATCTGACTTATGCGTTGCTTGTTAAGGAAGAAAATGAGTTCACTTGAGCTATTTACTAACGTTTTTGTTATTTTTTTTTTTTAAAGATGACTGTTTTTTTTTTTATAAATAAAAAATAGATTCAATGTGGAAATTATTAGTCCAGAATTCTATTAGAATTATTTCATTCAAAGGTTATTTAATATTAATTTAAGTTAGTTAGATAAGGGTATTCTTTTGTTTTCATCACTCTGAAGGGGAAAAAAAATAATTTATAATGGTTTTCTTTTTAATCACATTTATATATAGTTGTTGGGCAAATGTATAACTAACAACAAACAATTTTAACTGACATTAATCCTATTATTCATATTGGGTTGTTTTTGACACTTTAATCCACATAGTTAATAAACAAGTTAATTTTAAATTGTAAAGCTGAGTTTACTCATAAAAGATCCACTTAACAATTTTGCTAAAATAGTTTATTTGATTTTGGATCCAATCCAATTATATAGCAAACCCAAACTCATTTATTACATGTTGTTTTTAATTTTTTAATTATGGACTAAATTGTCACTCCTACTTAAATATCAGCATAATTCATCTCCTTTCATATATAAAGTTTATAAACCACCTAAACTAATTGTTAGGTCGCTTTTGCCTTTCTTAATGAATTAATTGTTAGGTCGTAAAATAATTGTTAAGTCATTTTTGCCTTTCCTAATGAATTAATTGTTAGGTTGCTTTCATCTAAAATAATTATTAGGTCACTGTGTGAATCCAGGTTGAACCTTTTTATATTATTGATCATCATTTTTCAATGCTACATATGAGAAACACATTAAATTTGAGTACTATGAAATTGGAAAATATAATCAGTTTTGATTAGTTTCCACATGAATTTTTTTGTTTTTTCCAAATTATTCTTTGCCTTTTGTAGAGAAAAAAGACTAACACTCCCTAACTGGCTCTGTACTAGTGCCATTGATTACGCGCCACGTGGATCCACGTCATCTGTCTACAAAGAAGCTGAAAAAAAGAGTAAATTTTTATTTTTTTAATTTTTTTCGTGAAGCTGGGTGATGAAGACGATGAAAAAGATTAACGTGCATAAACATTTTTGTTCAGCTTTTTGGTAGACAGATGACATGGATTAATTATCCACATGGTGTATACCAATGACAATAGTACACGTGGAATCCACATCAGCACTTATGGCCACAAAAAGCATAGCTAATGATATCCCAGATGACACGTCGTGAATGATTAATGTTGATGACGCATGGGTCATGACGTCATGCATGCTATGCGCGCTTTGTTCTAGGTCTCTCTCCAAAATAATAATAATAATCTAAATTTAAATCATTGCTAAGTACGTTATAAGTAGTCATCAATTTCATTTTATTTTGCTTTAAAGTCATGTAATTAATTTCCCAAGAAAAGGACCTTATGCTTAGAGTAGTTTCTCTTAGACACTTTTTATCTTATCCATAGTCTCAAATAAACATTATAAAATTGAGCTCTAATAAGTTTTTTATTTTTTAAATTTTAAATAAAAAATAGATTTTGACTCTTTAAATATAAATAGCAAAAATCATTTTATATTTTACAATTAATGCATTTTTATTAAATTTAATACAACTTCCAATTAGTATCTCCGTTTAAATTAAATTTGCAATAATAAACATAAGATTTTAAATTTGTACTTTTATCTACTTTTTTGTATAAAAAAAAATGTTTTTTTTTACTCCTTATTAAAAAAAACAAATTAAAAATATCATAATTGTCCATTAAAAATAATAAAGGATAAGATAGATCCTGTTCAACAAATTTGACTCTCTACTTATAAGTTGCTTAATATTTTAGAAAAAATACTTTTTATTTTAAAGAGTTTTGTTGAAGATGCTTTTAACTTGTCTTTATTTTAGTTTTAATCTTTTTAATCTGTCTTACAATACTCCTCATCCTTTAGACCTTGTAATCAATTATTAATTCAATTCTTAGTTACCGCAACAAATGTTTCTCAACATATGAAAACAAAAAATAAAGAACCTTAGGATGGATATTAATGTGCATATATATATATATGGTCGTAGAAAATCATTTTGTGTCAAGTGATTTTCTAATTCTAATTATTTGAAATTATCTGGATAGCCATTGAATTAATTTTTTATTGTAAAACGTGAGAGAAATGTTACAATATATTTCAGAGTAGTGATTCAAATTTTATAATTTTACAATCCACCTGATATATATAAATGAATGAGTGAACCCAAATACACGGGTTATGTCTAATAGCAATGGATAAGGTTTTATTCATTTATATTTTAACAAGTAAACTATAAAATTTCATAACTTATGCCAAAAAACATTATTCTTATATATATATATATATATATATATGAAGAAGTAGAATATAACAGTAAATTATTGAAAAAAAGAAGTAAATAATTAAAGTAAAAACACGAAAGATGCAACAAGAATCACGCAGTAAACCCGCAGCTTCATTTGATTGTAACTTCAATCTCTTTACGCAGAGCCAAATGTGCAAACGTGTTTCAGGGTAATGCTCACACGTCATAACTAATAAACTTTTAAACCTGATATTTCAAAATTACAAGGAAAAGAAAAAAAAAAAAAATGAAGAAGAAGAAGAACTACACGAAACGTGTATCACGAAAGACAAGTACTTTTGAGGGCCATACTGCCACGGCAGCAAATTAAAACATTCCTCCATCCAACATTCACATGCATGGGGACTAATTTATTTACAATTCAATTTTCTATTATAAGTATATATGTTTGTCGTAAAGTCTAGCAAGAGAAATATTCTTTCCAAAATTTAACCAAAGCAAGTACGTAATGCTTTCTTCTTATTCCTAAAGCAGTACTTTATTAAATGTTGTTCAATTTAATAACTTTTTCAATTCCTTAATCTTATTTTGTTCTTTCTCAATATATATATTTTTTGGTAGATTGTTCTTTCTCAATATATATGCATATATATAGGACATCAATTTTAATGCTAGACTATCCCATATGAATTTGCATTGCAAGCTAGCAAAAATAAATATATTATAGACAATTTTAAAATATGTAATTGTTATATATTTGGTATATATATGGTTATTTTGTACACAATTGTTTTTCTTTATTTCTTATTTTATTACTTTACTATTTTTTTTTAAACTGATGTTTTTCTGCCCCAGATAAATCCTGACCTTTCATTTCTTATCTGCAAAAGCTTGTCAACATATGACTTCTACATTGCATCATGCCTTTGCTTGTCTTATCCAACATGCTTTGGTTTTTTAAAGGATACTTTATCTACATCTAGTAAAAGAGTTTCAGGATAAGTTTGTGGAAAAGAAAAAGCCTAAGAAAAATATTAAAATTTTGAAAAGGAAATAATTAAATGGATCATCTTGCTTTCTTGTGGACACCCTACCTTTTATGGTTAAATATAGCATCTTTAATTACTTGCTCTATAAGAAATATATATTCCCTTTCCATTGAGATATATATGTTCCAATTAATAACTTCTCTATTAAACATAACCTCAAAATTCTTTGGTCTTTTATTCAACATTCTTTGGCTTTTTAAGGATACTTTATTGTGGAAGACATCCAGTAAAAGAGTTTCGGGGTAAGTTTGTGGAAAATAAAATATTTAAGAAAACTATTAAAATTTGAAAAAGGAAATAATTAAAATGTTAAAAGCACCATATAAATTTTAAAGGAAATAATTAAAAGCACTATATCAAAATTTTAACACAAGAGGATACTAAAATGCATTTAACCCAAAACTATATATGTGTAACTTCTATTTCTTATCATATAAATTATGTGTCCATGTGATTGATGTTGCTAATAAATTAATTAATTACTTTTTGTAATTATACAAGTAAAAGACTTGTTATTAAGAATGAATATATATGTTGAAGTTTTTTGAAATGATAATAAAGTCAATAATTAATTGCCCATTTCGTTTTTATTTTTAGCTTTTTCTTTAAACGTGTTATAGTTGGCTAGTGTTCTCATCTTTCAAAAAATTCCAAAATATTTAAAAGAAAAAAAAAATGCACAAACACTACATGTGAAACTATTTCAAACCATTCTTCATTAGGAGTTTGTTTTTTCTTTTTCTTTATACTTAGTTGAATGCTTAACTAACTATAACAAAATGTTTTTTTTCTTACTTCATATTTACACTTAATTGAATGGTCTAACTAATAATAATAAATTTTAACTAAAATTTAAACTAAATAAATTATTTACAACTTAAGACAGAGAAAAAAAAATATTGCCAAACGGGGGTGCTGGCTTTGGATAAGATCAAAATGGGAAAGCATTTAATAAGCGTCACTTTTTTTATGGCTATAAATTGCGAGGCCATATTGAGCTACAATCACAGCTAAATCAAGTACCATCTAGTTTCTTCTTTGTGCATTTCTAATCCTTCTTTCGTTAATTACACACACAATTTGACAAGCATGGCCGCGCCAATCTCAGCTTCTCATGCTAATTTTGAGGATACGCTGGCCTTGCAAACCATCTCAACTTCAGCTTATCCGTTTGCTTCTGCGAATTAAAATATTAATTTGATGATCCATTCCACCGGCGACAAGGAGTTGGATGTTAAATCTCTCCTGAGTCTAGTCCATAACATCTTATCTACTGCCAGCGACGCTGCTGGTGTGCAGGTATGCACAACACACACATATATATGTAGTACGTATTTAATTACACTAATATATATATATATATATAACCCTTGTCTATGCTACACAAATATTTACACTATATATATATATATATATGTATATATAAAGTCAGTCAACTTTTTTATTGGTCAGTCAGTTTGTTTCCTTGAGTTTATTGGTTTGGAATAGATTCCTTATGATGGATGTTGATTTATTGCAGCCTAAAGAACGGCAAGGAAACATGAAATCCGAGCCTTACGATGCCAGCTTTAAGTCACTCTTATGCACTTTTAAGCAGATTTCCTGCGACTGGTTGTTGCATCCTATATTTAAACACATGCCACATATACACACACACACAAAATTTTATTCGTATTTCATTTCATTATTAACAATTTTGTACTTCAATAATTATTCAGCGTCTAAATAGCTAATTGCATGCATGCATGCATGGATATTTGCAAATATAATTAAGCAGATGGCATGCAAGGCACAGGGTGAAGCAGTTAATAATGTTGAAAAAAAAACTGAGGCAATCCTCAAAGTGCTATCGAGCTATTCAATGGATGCAAAGCTAGGGTTGAGCCTTGCCTTCTTAGCTTTGGAGTATGGCGAACTCTGGCACCTCCAGAAGGACTTAAAAACGTCCCGTGAAAATAATAATTCACAGGAGAAGGAATTTTTCCAGGCAATGGCAATCTTGAAGAGCGTGACGAACATCGGGAGTGAAAAAGCACTGAGTGAGCTTAACACTCTCATCAATTTAATTATGGATGTTACCCGAATCATCTTTGAGTTGGAGAAGCTTCGTTCCCACTACAGTGCATCACAACTTTCAAAAGTTATCGGAAAACATGTGTATCAGGCTATCACAACTATTGTGGCTTGTGCCACTCAGATTACAATTCTCAAAAACAATAAGTAAGTTTTTCACATATGTATTTAGTTGTTAAGATATAAAATATAGAAAGCTCCGTATAAATACTAAACTCACTTCTTAACAGTTTAAATTTTTGATAAAAATGTTAGATTTATAACCCTCAATTGATTTATTCAGTAATTTGCGTTCATGGTTTTGATGATTTCAGGGGCCAACTACATGATCTATCCAAAATGACTTCCGACCTCAATACTATTTATAAGGATCTTCAAAAGCATAAACAAATCTGCCATCAACAAAGTTAGCTAGCCGTACATATACGCTGGATTTACCAATTTTAGTTATAGCTGGTAGCTGATGTATTTATATATATATATATATATATATATAATCAACTACTTAATTAATCTTCTTTTTTTAATGTCCCAAGATAGAGGAGCTGGAGATCTACATGAGACTCATCATGTTAAAATATGCACGTTCTGAATCTCATGACGTAGTAGTTGAGATTCTGAAGCTGATGATTTATGCTGAGCTTGACGTACAGAAACTCCTCATTGGTGGTTCCACTACAGATGAGGTTTGTAATTCTCTCATGGTCTTAACCGCTGTAAGAATATTACTGCAACCCATGCATGCATACCTATATACACACACACACACACACCCCAACATATATATATATATATATATATTGTTTTAGAGAGCTTAATTACGGCCATTTTGATTTTGAAATCCAATTGTTCAATCAGCAGATGGAGGAGGAAGACATGGACGTTCTAAGGACGAAGGATGTGTTTTTAATAATTTTGAGCCTAGATATTTCTGACGATGAGATTTCGTCAATAATAAGTAAGAAAGAAATTATGCACTGCATCCATTTTAACATAGTGTGGATCCCCATTGTGGATAAGTGGACTTCTGAACAAGAAAAAGCGTTTCATGAAAAAAGAAAGAAAATGCCATGGTACATTGTGCAGTATGTTTCAACTATAGCAGGCATCAGGTTCATCAAGGATGAGTGGGAATTCAAGAATAAGCCAATCGGGGTGTTGATGACGGCAGACGGGGATGTTGTAACCCGCAAATCACTCAACTTGATTCAAAATTTGGGCTATGAATCTAATCCAAAGCATCACAACCTAGTCTGGCACTCGACAGCAACGAAGGCTGAACCTGAATCCAAGTCTGAAGAATCAAAACTAATCACAAACAATGACGCTGACAGTGCTGTTCAATCCAACACAGCTAATCATCCCCAAGATAGGTCAGATGACAATAACCATGAGTCTAATGATCAACCAAAGCCTGACGTCGAACATGAATCCGATCTAAACGCATAATGGTTACTTTTGCTGCATTATGATTTCTGGAATAAAGGGTATCATCATTGCGATGGTAGTGCATGTGATGCCATTGCCACCACAGGCAAATAGTTAAGCGTGCAAATTGTGTTCGTTGCTGTTGTTTTTCAATTCGTGTGCAATAATCTATCTTATTCTTTTTATTATGTCGGCCTTGTCTTCCATTAATCTTACAGCTTTATTGGCTGATTTGTACTAGTTCCTTTTTTCTACTTGTTCTAATTTAATAAAAGTATTTCCTATTATAAATTATAATGTCTTTTTTATTTTCCTTTCATCTCTATTTTGGATATTGAATTCTTACATCAGAAATTTATTTTTATATGTGAAAATAACATCATTACATTTCGGTACTTTTCTTTCTTAAATTTTTTTTCTAGGTACACTCAAATAATAATAAAAAAAAATACCTTTTCAGTTTTTTTGCTTATAATTTTTCACATTAGCCCCTGGCTTTTCATTAACTAAAGAGTATAATTTTCAGATATTTCAAGTTTCAATTTGTTAATTTCTTAAGCATTTATCAATTAGTATCATTAAATCGTTTAATGGAAAAAATTGTAGGATGTGATTGAATGGTTGTCAACGTATATATTCAATCAGCCGACTAAACAATGCTTAATTTTATTAATTGTATATTTCTTACTATTATTTATTGTATAGTTCATTTATCTTAATAGTTTCTCTTCTATATCTTTTATATATATATATATATATATAATGAGGTTTTAATGCGGAAACTTGCACATTTTAATAAAGTGTCAACTACAATATAAGATTAAAACAACAGTACGTATTTAAAATAGCAGATTGCATTTACGGTTTAGTTTTTACTTATTAGATTTTATTTTTTATATATGTATTCTAGACGTCATGAATCCTTTTTTGCATTTGTTTATTTAATATTTATAGCAGAATTAAAATGGAAATGTGAGCATAAGTAACATGAACTATAAATTTATGAGCTTTAAACTTCCAATTGTATACGTTGATGAATTAGTGACATTATTTATTTATTTATTTATTGGTGTGCTGAAAAAGCAATGAGACACATGATTCAAAACGGGAAACTTATTTGACCAAAAAACGGGAAACTTATAGGCTATTTCCTTCGTATGGCGTAATTAACTACTAATTATTATATAATTTCAATAAAGGTTAATTATATTTATCACTCCTATATTTTAAAGGATATGTCAATATAAGTTTGTATTTTTAATTTAAACAGTCTCATCTCTATATTTTTCACTATCATCCAATAGGTTTTTTTTTTGTTGGCTCGTTGGATATTCACTCCTTGCAAATTTAAGGTTAAGAGATGTGACTTGAATCCACAATCTCACCAGTGTAGGCATGACGAACAAACTACTAGGCAAACCTCACTCGTCCTTACAAATTAAGTTAAAAAATACACAATCAACACATAAATTAAATCCTAGATCAAGTGTTCTCTAGTTAGAATTTAACACCTTAGTTATAACGAACCTTAGCAATAATGAATGATTCTAATTCCAATCATTTTAAGTGGAAAAGTCCTTTTAGAACCAAATTACAAAGATACAATAAAGCTAAAAAAAATATTCAAAGATGAAACCTTCATTATTATTATTTATTTTTTTTAAGAAAAACTCTTTACTGATTGTACAATCTAATAACTATTTACCCTCTCATATGGTCTTTTAACAATAAAGCTATAATTATTAAAAAATTTCTCAATTTTATTTCTCAACTGATTTAGTAAGTAATACGATGATTTATTATTGACTTTCATTTAAAATTTATTTATTAATATCTTAATTAATAATATTAGTCTTCTTTTTCCTTTTTTTTTTAATTATTGTTAAGGAAAGAAACTAGAGGACCCCAAAAAAAAAAAAAATGGAAGTTCCAACAGGAAGAATAAGAGCCTTATAACTATCTTCAAGAACGCAATTAATAATATTAAGAATGCAGAAAGTGCGTTTATCATGTCGTCAAATGGTTAGTATCCGAAGTACGTAGATAACACAAATTTTGAGCACATATCACTTGAGAATTGGCCATGTAAATAATAAGAAAATCGTTATCTCATATTTTTGAATTCTCAAATGATATTAACTTTTTTTCCCTTTAGATTTTCCACATCACCAATTAAATTTTTTAGTTTTTATTCACATACTTATGTGTCAACGAATTATTAATTTGAGAAGGATTTAGTATATTCAAAATTTGGGATCTTATCGTCGGGAAAAGTTAATACAATTACACAAAGATTTCATAAAAGAGTGGCAATAAAATTAGTTAATTAAAGAGGGTAGCGGATGGTTTGGTCCCAGATTCTTTTATCTTCTTTGGATTCTACTGCAAAAGAAGCTGATTTAATAACTACTACTCCAACCTAAAGCAAAATCAACCCTAAAACTACTCAATTATATACGTGATTAGCAGCGGATGACTTCTCAAATTCAATAAATAGATATAATTTATTTTTTTAAAAATAAATTCAATACTTATTTTTCCCTCACACTAAAACTATTGTAGCATTTTATTAAGGATAATGTAATAATCTTCTGCAAGAATTTTAATACACCCTGTTTGATTTTTCACTCGTTACATAAAAATTTTACATTTTGCAATAAGATTGAAATTTATAGCATATTTTTTGTAGCTAATCGTCACTTCTTCTTTTTCTTCTTCTTTTTTCTTTTGTTTTGTTTTGTAGAGTCAACACAATATTTCCTTACCTAATCATGCATAAAATTAAAGTCATTAATTAATTAATCGCCTGTACATTTTCAATTAATTAATTAATTTACTTATAAAATATTATGTCTTTGTAAAATGGTAATAAAATCATTAATTAATAAATTTCCCATATATTTTCAGTTAATTAATTAATTTACTTATAAACAATTATGATCAAGAAGTCTTTGTAAAATGACAATAAACATTTTCAATTTTTTAATTCAACCAAGGAGGGGGCGACATTTCTTTTTTGTTGTACTTTGTATATATGTTTGCTCTTTTTCCGGTTCTCAGTGGCAGCACAAAGACTTTGTGGTCGTCTACTTCCTATTGATCTTTAATGGGTGGGACAATGAGTGTCCCAATCATGAGGACAGCATAGGAATTTTCTAGAAGAATACTTAGGCCAAGAAAAGCCCTAAATCTATTTCATATTTTTCTCAAGGGTAACTCTCTTAGAATTCCAATAGAGTTTCTTCTTTCTCATAAAAGACCCTATTCATCACTATAACAAGGGTTACTATCATTTAACCGATGAGATTTGGCTTAATTACATCGCGCATATAAAAGGTTTAAAAAAAATTATCAAATAATCCCATGTCGTTTATCTTCATATCTTTCTAGAGTTAACAAACATGGGGTATATAATGTAATTATACATATATAATGGAATTGTCATCTTCAACCTGGACATCATCTCACATAAGTATTCTTAAGCATCATTACACGTTAAACAAGAAAATAGATAAATTGGCAGCGTATAAATGCTTCCAACCTAACCTAAAAAGCTTACGATCAGTTGGCTCACAAGGTTTTTATTTTTACAGGAGATATATCACCGTTAAGTACAAGAGAAGGTTAATTTTCGTTCTTTAACAAATTTATTAAAATCATAAACATATATTACATCTTCCATTGGGGTATATATGTTCCACTTAATAGCTTCTCCAATAAACCCAACCTTAAAATTAGCACATTGGTTATATAATAATACATCCTCTCTCATTAATCCAACACAACACAAAAGCCACTAATCCAAGAGTGTGTTACTATTCTAGGCTCTAAGTTGTCAACTTGCCATTATCAAAAGCATTAGTAATCAGTTTCAGAATGTGGTGTGCAAGGTGACCAACACAGTGACTAGAGCTGCTCGACAATTAGAAGATGAATTCATCAGCCTCTTCACCTTGTCTGACCACAAGATCTTGGAGTCTATCTATGCCACTCATGCCCATGCTGACATGTCCTTTGATGTTCATACTTCCATCGTTGAAAAAACATCATTGAGCGCTCCACCCAAAATTCTGATAACATCATCCAAGTATATAATATATATATATATATATATATTCACAACCTTTTATTTTACCTTTTAACATATTTTGGGAAATGAGAGCCCAAAATGTGTGCGAATTTTGGTTTGGGAGAGGCATGGAGTAGTTGTTCCTCATTTGGCCAAAAAGCATGGCATAGACTGAGACCATAGCACAATTGATAAAGGCATTGTTTTTTTAGAACAAGATGGGCTCAACTAGTTTACTTTTGGTGTCATCTCTCAGTGCTAGTGAGTTAGGTACTGGCTGCCAAAAGAGTACTACTGAAAATGCCTTGTGTGTTTCTTAGCCAAAAACCAGAGTGTATTAAAGCATTCATTATAAAGAAAAAAAGTGTGTGCGAATTTTGGTTTGGGAGAGGCATGGAGTAGTTGTTCCTCATTTGGCCAAAAAGCATGGCATAGACTGAGACCATAGCACAATTGATAAAGGCATTGTTTTTTAAGAACAAGATGGGCTCAACTAGTTTACTTTTGGTGTCATCTCTCAGTGCTAGTGAGTTAGGTACTGGCTGCCAAAAGAGTACTACTGAAAATGCCCTTGTGTGTTTCTTAGCCAAAAACCAGAGTGTATTAAAGCATTCATTATAAAGAAAAAAAAATAGTAATGATAAAAAAAGTTAAATAAAAGAAGCAACCCATTTAATAGTCTTTCTAATATATAATTTATCCAACTAAATGGCCACAACTACTAAAAGTTCATCACTCTATTTTCGTCATCAACTAATTAAACCAAATATTTTATTTATTTTTTAATACAATTATTTAGGCTACTAAAACCTATTTGTGACTAATAATTACTACTGCGAGGGCACCCAAGTTCAAGTGGAAACCATAGACGAGAAGCCACCAAAATCCAGCTTCAGTTCCCCATTCTGCACCCTCAAGTCAATTGCCTGCGAGGTCCTTGATTACGCATTAATTCTAGCTCCACAAAAATTATAATAATTATTTCTTTCTACATCCTTAAATAACTCGCTAACAAGATCAAAACAAACACCAAATTCAATTTCAAGCTCTAATGCAGGCCTCCAGGTAAAGAAATTGCACTCAAATCAGCACTCTCCATACTCAACAAGCTCTCAAGCTCATGGGACGGAAAGGCTGTGCTAATTAACCCAGGCCGCTTTCGTTTTGGAATGTGGAGAATTTCTTCGTTTTATTTCATTTAGTTTTTAATGTTAGTTTACACACACACACACACACACATAATTAGGCTCGTCCATATTCTACGGCTAATCACAATAAGTAACATTTTAATATTAATTTTATAATTGATTAAAGAGGACCGTTTTTTAGGAATTAATAACTCACGCCAATATTATTGCATTTAATTTCTACAGTAATCTCAACTTCTTTTCTTTCTTTTTCTTTTTTTTTTGTTTTTCCTTTTTTAAAAAAAGTTTAGAATCTTTTTTCAAATTACGAAAAGACAATTTATTTTTTCCTTTATAAAAACATCGTAATTAAATAAATCATATAAAAGGTGTATTCTTATTAAAAAAAAAATTATTCATAAATTATTATTATTAAGAACTGAAAGTCTGCTGTCTCTAGAACATTCTTGTCCCAAGTTTTATGATAATATAATAGATGCTTTGACAAGATGTAGCCTACCGAAAAAACAATTGATCCGAAAAAAATTTATTAAAATTTATTAAAAGTGTGAATTAGTTGTTTCTAAATTGTAAAATTAAAATAACAAAAAAAATATATCCGCTAATAAAATTACTTGCCGATGCTATTTTACTTTAATTTTTTAAAATGTATTAGGATGAGTGGATATTGATATTGTCAGTGCACGGATCATCCAAACCCAATAATGGAAGTGTGAAATTTCCTTCATTGTTGTCTTTTTTCACATATTGCTCATACCTTATTTATTTATTATTATTATTATTTTCTCTGAGTGTCATTGTGAAATAAGAATCCGGAAATGACAGAGAATGTGTTTGGTCATTTTCACTAACTTATGTCCGCACACGTAGAAAAGTGGAGAGATACTTTCTTTTTTTTTAATATATTTATGAAAGAGATAGAATACTATTATTATTGACTGTTAATCACCTATCTGAAAACGCAATTAATTAGGTTTTTTATTTTTAATAAAAAATATATGGGGTTTTATTAGTTTAGAAATTTATTAAAAATTAAAATTTATTATTACGTGATCTTCATAATTTTTTTAGAATCTCAGATAACAAAATCACATTTTTAATAGATTTTAATTCATTATCAATTGATAAATACACATAAAGAACAGATAAAATTTATTAAAATTTATAATTTTAAATCTATAAAATATAAATATTGATTTATTTCCACTGAGCGGCACAGTTAATTGTCGCAGTGGAGTAGATCTGGTATCAAATTGGACCACAGTATAATTTATATACATATCTATAGCTTTTCCTTCTATTTATTTTAATCCAATGGGGGTTCCCATACATACACATGTAACAGTTTGAAAAGACGTGATTAAATCTTGGGTCACTGCTCTAGATTTCGAAAAGATTATAAAATTGAAACAGTAAAAAGGCTTTATCTACTAACAGAATTTTGAACTGATGAGATCTACGTCGAGGCCCTTTTTTATTCACTAAAAAAAATCTTCAAGCAGAATAATATTTAATTTGGAAATAAAGGATAATAAATTATTAATTAATATTACAGATTAGAAATTAAGGATACTGTCCGTTTCATGCATGCTTATCTCTTGAATTTGAATTGTCAAATCGCCTTTCCGAGATTAATTAAAAAACCAAAAATAAAAAAACTGTTTTTCCTTTTTTAATTTACATATATATATATATATAGATACATGCATGTGTATCCTCTGGCTAGCTTCTTTTTTTAAATCAGGCCAAGAAAATATGAAGTTTTAGTAATTAGTTTCACAAAACACAGTGATTTTTTTTCTTTTTTTTTTTGTTTAGGCGACAGAAACAGAACAGCTCTGTTCAAGGCTAGTTGATATATCATAGCTACAGTAGTACCCATTGGATTCTTGTTCCTCTAAGTTGAAGAACATGAGTCGTCCTTTAAAGGCCTCGCCCATCACGCTGTCACAATTCACTTTATGGTGATAATCATATGGCAACCTAAATAATTAACAAAAGCAAAAAGTCGTGCAATTTGATAATCCGAAAAGCAATATAAAAAGAAATGCAATATTATTGGCCATTTACAATCAGATTGACAAATTTAAATGAATGCGACAAAGAGGACAAGTGCCCATTACATCATGCGACTTTTTTTTTGGTAAATTACGTCACGCGAAAAAAAATAAATTAATTAATGACGTACAAGAATGGCATTTATATATATATATATATATCTGTAATCATATTTTACTAATTTTAGTGAAAATGTTAGCAAATAGTTGAAAGTTGCTCCATAACATGGTTATAACCTTATACTAGAAAACATCAATCTGCAGGCTTCAATTATTTTTATATAAAAACTTCAGAAGTTAATAACCAAAAAATATATATATATATATATACATAAAGGGACAATCATCCCCTGTACAAAATTTTAAAATTTAAGATTATAAATTTACAATAATAATTATTAGAAATTTCATTATAAGTTAATATATCATATATGAAGAAAAAAAATTATCTCCACAGAGAAAATATATATATATATATATATATCTATTCTTACTTTTTTATCTTTGTTTTCAATATTCTTTATAATCTGTCTTACAGTACACCTCATCATTTAGACCAGTAATCAATTAAACTAATAAAGAAAAGGGCTTAGAATGAATATATGTAGGGTACGTAGACAATCATTTTGTGCCATGTGATTTTTCTGCTTCTAATTATCTGAAATTATTTTGACGAGCCATTGATTGTTCTTCCCGCTTTGAGGCGTCAAAGAGTTATTATAATTTCTTTTATTTGAAGCATAGAAAGTAAAAGCAAATTATGGGAAAAAAAAAACGAAAAAAAAGGGAAATAATTAAAGTGAAAACATGAAACATGCAACAAGAATCACGTGGTGGAAGACAAACAAATTTGAGCCTACGTGTAGGCAGCTGCACTGGATTCTAACTTCAATCGCCTTTTGCGGAGTCAATTAATATTAATGTGCAAACGTGGTTCAATCTAATGCTCACACGTCACAACTAATAAACTTTTAACTCTGATATTTCAAAATTACAAGAAAAAAAAATTTAAAAAAAAAAAAATTAAACGAAACGTGGATCACGTAAAGTCTAGCTAGATAATATTATTCTTTTAAAGATTTACCAAAAGTAATGCTTTATTCTAATTCCTAAAGCTAAGTACTTTATTTATAGTTGTTTAATTTAATAATCTTTTTCAGGACTTCTATCAAATTTGTAATTGAACCTAAAGGAAGCAATATATACATATATAGAACATCAATTATAATACTGGACTGTCCCATATGATATGCATGGTCTCTGGCAAAAAACCTAGTACTACACACTAACATTATTATTATATTCCTTCCAATAATTTCATATTATATATTGTTATATGTAAGAGATTATCACATGCATGGAGAAGGTATTTTATATAATATTTACGTCATATCAGCACATGTCACTCTCATTTTTTATTTGATATATTATCATTAATTTTACTAATAAATTGACATATAATAATAAGTACTAAAGAAGATAAAGATGATAATTCACATAATAAATATAAAAGTTATATGTGTCAAATAAAAAGGGAAAATAACATATGTAAGTGCATTTAAAAAGTATTCTTTGACTATGAATTCCAGACTGATTCATATTAAGTATTTAATCCTTATTTGACTTGCTAATTCATCTTCTCCTAGATTTGAATTTTATGTCCCTTTGGTCTTTAATGCTTACTTCAATAGGTAATGGTATGTTAATTTTGTGCATTTCCCTTTCTAATTACAATCACTTCCGCCACCATAAAGAACCTATAAAATTTAAAGGATAAAACAATAGAAATGGGGGTAATTAGCTCCACAATTGGCTATTGGATGTGAGACGTTTCAGTTTTATTAATATTTTGTTATTTTAATAAAAATATATTTGTTTTATTTAAAAGTCATATTACTCAGGTAACTTTAATTTGTATGATTTGTATTCATTTCAAACAATATCATAATTTTATTTTTTAATTTAACGGAAACCAAGTGGATCATGATCTCACAAACATTGTTGGAACCCATCTTCTACCAAAAAAAATCGTTGAAACCCATCCATTTCTTTGTACAGTGTCAGTCACATGCAATTAACATGGAAATGAAAATGATCAACTATTTAATCCCTTTACTAATTTTCTTTAGCCCCTTTTCATTTGATGTCCTTTTCGTCCCCCAATTGAAAGAAAGGAAAAAATAATCTGAAAATATTTCACCATTTTAATGACAATAGAAGCAAACAAAGTTATTTCTTGTCTCTCCCAATTCATTAATTTTCCTTAATCAATTTCGAAACGCGAATTAAATTACAAATTCTTTGATCAATTGTAAGCCACAGATAACAAAAAATCTAGATATGATTTGAAAAACCAAGTGTTCTTATTATAGATATAATTTACATGCCAGCAGTGTAGCATCTTCTTTAAATTAATTTCCATATAAAATAGCAATTTGGCACTAACATATTAATTAATTACTTGTCTATGTAGAAAATTTTCCCAGATTTTAATTTTTTTTTTCAACACTAGCTCTATGAAGAACTTTTTCCTAGAAGATTTTACAAATTTTTTTTCTCAAAACTAGCTCATTGTTTCTTGAAATGAAAACTATATATTATATAACTTTTTAATTACAAGTTACACACACTACAGACACCAATAGGTAAGTATTTTATTACTATTTTTTTTTTCTAAATTTAAATTGTCGGAACATAAATTAGACTTCATATATATGTGTGCGCATTTAAAAGCCAGTAAATTAAACTAACTACATTATCACATAGTAAGAAATTTTTTTTTAGTATGTGGAATTAATAACCTAAAAGATTAAGTAATTAACAATAGATATATATATATATATATATATAGATAATTAAAAATTTAATATACTAGTCACGGTAAATATATGATTATTTCGTACACAAATTTTTTATTTTTTAATTGTTAATTTTTTATATTTTGTTATTTATTTATTTTTAACTGAAGCTTTTCTGTCCCTTGATATGGTAAATCCTGACCTTTCATTTCTTATCTCCAAAAGCTTGACAACAATCTCCGCTTTTCATCATGCTGTTTCTAAAGCATAGGGAACTAACTTTTAAATATATTTGAAGAATTTATGCTCCGATCTTATATTATTAAAAGTTTATATTGAATAGTAGTTCTTTTACAAGATTCAAACTAACATATATATATATATATATATATATATCTTAATTAATTTTGTAACAAATATATCAAAAATTGATTTTCTTAAAATTAAAACTATAAAAATAAATGAAAACTAAGATGATAACACATCCTTTTTACGTAGAAATTAATTAAGAAAATAGATAAATTGGCAGTGCATAAATGCTGCCAAGCCAACCAACAAACCTCGCGATCAGCTGGCTCACAACGCTTTTATTTTTGTTAATTAAAAAGCTCATGATCAGTTGGCTCACGAGGTTTTCATTTTGACAGGTGATATATCATTTTCAAAAAGTACACGAGAAAGCGAATTTTTCATGTTGTAACAAATTTATTACTATCATATATATATATATATATATATATAGATATATAAATACTCTAATATATTATATTATTTATATATATTAAATAATATATATGTAATATTTTATTAAAAATAATTAAAAAAATAAATTCATATTATTTATAAATTTTTATATTTATTTTTTATTAAATTTCATATGAATCGATCAATTATGTTTCACTCTCACTCACTCACTATTCACCGTATATAAGTAATATAGCCTGTTAGAATATATATATATATATATATATTCCAATTAATAACTGCTCCATTAAACCCAACCTTAAAATTAGCTCATTCGTTGGCTAAAGTAGACGATTATTGGGGTTGTAATAATGCACACCCTCTGTCATTGGTCCACTATACCCTCCTTTCCTATGATGACACATGGCAAAAATTATTTATGAATGGGACCCAGTCACATCTTGTCGTACATTGTGAGTCTGGTTATAAATAACCCAAGCATACCACCAAGGACAACAAAACACAAAAAGCCATTTATCCGAGAGTGTGTTTCTATTCTAAGCTCTAAATTGTCAGCTTGCCATTATCAAAAGCATGAATCTGGTTCAGAATGTGGTGAGCAAGGTCACCAACACAGTGACCACGACTGCTCAGCACCTTGAAGGTGAACTCGGCCTCTTCACGTTGTCTGACCACAAGATCTTGGAGTCTATCTATGCCACCCATGTCCATGCTGACGAGTCCTTTGATGTTGATTCTCTCTTCTCCATCGTTGAAAACGTCATTAAGCGCTCCACCCAAATTGTTGATAATATCATCCAGGTATGTATATATATATATATATATATATATATATAATCACTCCCTTTTATCTTTCCTTTAAAGGTTAATTGGCTAATAATATGCTGTAATATACTCTGGAAAATGAGAGCCAAAAAATGTGCGGAAAAATTTTGGTTTGGGAAAGATATGAGGTGGTTGTTCCTCATTTGGCTAAAAAAGTATGGCATAGACTGAGAGTAGCATCTGTTCAACTAGGTTACTTTTTGGTGTTATCTCTCCGTGCTAGTGAGGTAAATACTGGCTGCTAAAAGAGTACTGCTAAGAGTGCCTTGTGTGTTTCTTAGCAAAAAATCAGAGTACTGAAGCGGTCGCCATAAAAATAAAAAATAAAAATAATAAAAGGTAAACAAAAAAAAGCAACCCATTTAATATTCTTTTTAATATTTAAATTTGATTGGTAATTTATCCAAACTAAATGATCACCAGTATCACAACTACTAAAAGTTCATCACTCTGTTTTCATCATCAACTAATTAATTAAACCAAATATTTTAATTTTTTTTTTATAGATAATATTTGGGCTAAAAAACCTATTAGAGACTAATAATTGCTACCGCAGGGCACCCAAGTTCACGTGGAAACAATCGACGAGAAGCCACCAAAATCCAGCTTCAGTTCCCCACTGTGCACCCTCAAGTCAATTGGCTGCGAGGTCCTTAATTATACATTATTTCTAGCTTCTCAAAATAATAATTATTATTTCTTTGTAAATCCTTAAATTTGCTAACAAGGTCAAAACAAACAACAAATTCAATTTCAGTTCTCATGCAAGCCGCCTGGTGAAGAAATTGCACACAAATCAACACTCTCCATACTCAACAAGCTCTCAAGCTACTCATGGGACGCAAAGGCTGTGCTAACCCTAGCCGCTTTCGCTATGGAATATGGCGAATTTTGGCAGCTTGCTCAGCTTCAACACTCGGACCAACTCGCCAAATCTTTGGCCATCCTCAAGCGAGTACCGGTCCTTTTGAAGCCTGCTGACCTCCAAAAACGAAGGCAAGCCATTGTTGAACTTAATGTTCTCATCAAAACCACTCTTCAAGTGATCGAGATCATCTTCGAGCTGGAGAAACTCTCAACCTATGATCCTAAGGATGTTCCCGGATTGGCCGTTGCAATGGACCACATCCCTGTTGATGTCTTCTGGGCAATCATCACTATTGTGGCTTGTGCAACCAAGATTACAATCCTCACTAGTGAAGAGTATGCATTTTACCTTTTTTATTTTTTATTTTTCCTTTTTCCTTTTTTTTGTCTCAATATTTCTTTTTCAAATTAGGTTTTTTTTTTTTTTTTTTTTAAATTTTTAAATATTTTATTTAACCGAATAGTGCTACATACTTGGCTTTTGATTTAGGGAGAAGCCTCATGATCTGTCCCCCTATGCTCAAAAGATTCATTACATACTTAATAAGCTCAAGATACAGCTCATAATTTGCAAGAAACAAATTGGTAGGTTGATTTGCTTATTAAACTTTCATGGTGTAGATGGTAATTATGTTTCTTAATGTGATCTGATTAAAGATAATTTTTTTGCCTGCAGAGGAGGCAGAGACATATAAGAGGCTTAAGAAACTTTTTCATACCCCCACTGAAGTAATGGAAGTCTTCAAAGCACTTATCTTTAGTAAGGATAACGTGCAGCCAATCATTGATGGTTCCACTAACAAGACGGTTCGTTTTGTGCCACTTTTCTTTTGTAGTGTGTGTGTTTGTTGTGATCTTTGAAACATATACTCTTTCAAGTTATTACTTACAGAAAGATTGACATGGATTGGTTAGGCTCACTTAGTTGATTAAAATTTTTTCTAGTAATTACATTTGATCAGTACTAGTTTACATCGATGACTAGGCTAACTTAGTTGGGTTAAAAGCACATTTTATAAAAATTCACCATTTTGGTTTCCCTTGTGCCGTGGTCAGGTTTCTATTGATATTTTGAGGAGGAAATATGTGTTACTTTTCATTTCGAGCCTAGACATCTCGGACGATGATATTAACGTTCTCAAACCTATTTACGAAGCAACCAAGAAGGACAATCAGTACAGCATTGTTTGGATCCCCATTGTTGAGCAATGGACTGATGAACTCAAAAAGAAATTCGACATCCTTCGTGTTAAGATGCCGTGGTACGTGGTTCAATACTTTTCCCCGATAGTTGGTATTAGATTCATCAAGGAAGAGTGGTACTTCAAAGGTAAGCCTTCCGTCGTGGTAATGAACCCGCAAGGAAAGGTCGAAAATCCAAATGCTCTACACGTTATCCGCCTATGGGGAATAAAAGCCTTTCCTTTCAACAAGACGAAGATCGATATTATTAGTAAAGGAACGAATTGGATTGCTCCTGTTGTCAGCAACGTTGACCCTACTATTACAACTTGGGTAAGAACATGATTGTCTTCACCAATATTATACTTTTTCGAAGTTTCAATATAGTGTTTGTGTAATCATTAAAATAAATTTTGGTTAAGCAGATCAAAGAAGATAAATACATCTTTTTCTATGGAGGCAAGGACAATGACTGGATCCAACAATTCACCAAGAAAACACAAGCCCTAGTAAACGATCCAATCATAAAGGAAGCAAAGATCCACATCGAGTTATTTTGTGTTGGAAAGAGTAGCAAAGGAGGGGAAGATCTTGGTATTCTAGGTCGGTTTTGGACGGGCATTGAGAGCTTGTTCTTCACCAAATTCCATCATCATCATGAGGTGGACACTGTGACACAAGAAATCCAGAAGCTACTTTCCTACAAGAATGAAAGCGGGTGGGCTGTGCTGACCAAAGGTTCAACAGTGGTGGTGTCGGGTCACGGATTCACAATCTTGAGGGTGGTGGATGAGTTAGAGAAGTGGAAGGACCAGGTGAAGGAGAAGGGCTTTGAGAATGCTTTCAAAGAGTACCATAGCAAGGTTGTTGCTGTTGTCCGCCAATGTAGCCGCCTTGACATCCCAAATGAAGCCGGTAAAGTCCCGGAGACCATGCAATGCCCCGAGTGTCCTCGTGTCATGGAGACTTTCATCAGCTATAAGTGTTGCCACACTGATGGTCCTCTCAAGGCTCACCATTAGTGATGTTGGCTATGTTTGGCTCTCTCTTCTTCTAGTTGACGAACGAAATGGGCATCTCTGGTATAATGCCAATAGTATGAGCTAAGTTTGACGCGTGTTGTATTTGCTAGAATAAGTGGCAAACCTTCATTGCGTTGGTAATGATATTGCTACTAAATTTTATGTGTGTGCAGTGTATGATTCCACACATAGTCCTCGGGCACTATGTATCTTTTTTATCCATTTATGTATTATGCTAATGGCTTTTCCCCATAATATTGGATTGAATTATTTTTCTTGCTTGCTCATATTTCAGACCAATAGATGAGCATGCAGCACGAATATTCTCCGAGACCAGTAATAACGTGAAATGTAAAATATCAATTAAAGAAACCTAAGTCGTCCTAAATAATCATGCAATATATATTTAGTCACGCATAATCTATCGTCAATGTGGGATTGTTAGAAAGAATAATTAATCAAAGTAGAGGTCTTTCATTAATATCCCAAGTTAGAAAATAATTAAACCTTTCAACAAAGTACATTATCTAATTCTCAACAAAAGTATGATTCTTGACTGGATATAGTAATTAAAAATGTGATCACTTTGTAGGACAGGCAAGTGAACCCATCATTTAGAATTGGTTCCAATTTAACTCAAAAGTTCAAATTGATTAGGTAGCTTCGAAAGTATCAAAATAAAGAGAGAAAGAAAGTCTACGTTGATGGAATATTTGATGTAAAAGCTGATAATGCATGGGTTCCACCATGACGAGCTGTTAGCAAGTAATTGAGATTTGTTTGCCATCTTGTTAATTGGGGTCTTTGATAGGGACAATGAGTGCCCCCATCATACTATGGTATTTTGTTTTCTTAGAATAATAATTAAAGCTTGGAAAAGACCTACATTTCCTTCTAAAAAAATTTTTTAAAAAAAAATTGGGCGGCCTAAATCTGGTAACATTTTTCTCAACGGTACTGCTGTTAGAATTTTAAACCAATAGACTTAATTTCTTCTTTTTCACAATAGACCCTATTCATCATTATTTTGAGTATTGAAGACGCACAATCGCAGGCAGGTTGGCTATGTAATTAGTAATTAATTACTCATCATCTACTATTTCTCTTAGTTTTATAAAAACCCTCATTCATTGAAGTTAAACAAAATTTAAAAATTGATGAGTCCACTATATGACATCCGTACAATATTTGTGTAGTCCAATATATGTCAGCCTATCCACCAGTTTTGCCAAAACTATATATATATATATGTGTGTGTGTGTGTGTGTCTGTGTGTGTGCATAAAGGGGTCTATTGGATATCACATGCTGATTTTAGTTTTTATATATAAATAAAGGAATTGAAATGGTGTAGAATAGAAGTATGAAGGTGAATATTGGTATTATAGATATTATTATTATATAGTAAAAGAAATCGTGAGTGAATACAATAGAATGCAGGGTTCAATGCAGTTTTTATTCACCAAAGAAAAATATAATAGAATGCAGGGTTGATTTTATTTACCAAAAAAGAATGCAGGGTTGATTTTTGTTTTGCTTAGACTGGAGTATAGGCATTGAATCATCAGCTTCTTTTTCAGTAGGAAATTCATCGAAAGAAGATAAAAAGGGTGGGACGTCTATATACGCAAAATAATAAAGCTTATTCTTTGAATTTTATTGTCAGTCCTTTATGATTTATAAAATTAAAACTCCTTGTGTTGGAGATCATTACCTTTAATTTGAACCCACCATTCGTATTTTCAAACAAAAATCTGTACGTTGAGTCACTTTCAAGTTGTAAAATATAAATAATATTGAAAAAAGTGGTACATATGACATCCACCAACAAGCGTGACCAAGGCACCACCGAATTAATTACCAAAAAAAAAAAAAAAGTCACCACCACACTTTCACAGAGACACTAAAACATATGGCTACTATCAATTCGTACAACTTATTATTCAATGGTCAAAATCTAATCAAGTAGTGGACCCCTGTGTCCCTCTCCTTTAAGCCACGTGCTGTTATCCATTGCAATCAGACAAGAACAAAAGAAAAGAACACAAAAAAAAAGTGTTACAAATTAGTACTCTATTTTACAAGTTTTTATCTGAATTTTTTTATTTAATAAATTATTCTTATAGAAATGCTCTCTTAAATTATATATATTGAGTTATAATTATGGAAAAAATAAAAAAATATATATTATTTATTATATATTTTTTATAATTTATATATTATGAGTTATGTATTAGCCAGAGGCATTTCTGTTTATAATAATTTGTAATTAACATGCTAGACTTGCGTTGTCTGCTGTGTATTTTTAACTTCAAATTTGTAAGGAGCGAATATCCAATTAGAACCCATTAACCACGCGTACGATTACAATTGGCCAAAGAGAATTTTGCTGATTTTGGGGAAAAGTATGATGGATAATTCCTATAAGTTTTTTTGGTAACTAGATAATTCCTATAATTTCCTAGTGAAAAATGTGCTCAAAATTAGTGGGAGAGTAACCAATTGACGACTTCACAATCCACCATTCTTTCTTACCAGTTTTATAGAGTAGGGGTCTTGTACTTGGTTGGCACCTTTTTCCTTTGTAGTCCTGAAATTTCTTTCTTTATCACAACGTTCATAATGAAAACAAATAAAAGTAGAAGGAGACCATACAAATGTTGTTATATCTTTTGTCTTAGGCTCTTGATCGGAAAGTGAGCTTGAGTGACTACTCGATCACTGTTTGGCATTATTTCTTTAAAGCTTTTATTAACGGATTGAAAGAGAGAGGGAGTGACAAAGGGATTGATTTGAGGGATAGTGATAACTTAGTAGAAGAGATTGAGAGAGAGAGAGAGAGAGTGAGCGTGAAAATAAATCATAAATTCATCTAAATTTATAAAAAATATTTTTACAAATAAAAAATTATTTTCTAACTAATTAATAAATTTTTAATTATATTTTAATTTATTATATATATTTTTTTATATTATATTAAATAATATAAAAAATTAATATAATTTATTTACTCTTTCAATCTCTTCCTTTTCTCACCTTACTTTATTTTTCTTCCTCCCTACCTTCGCATCAATCAGTGTCTTAAGGTCTGACTTTTCAATATATATCCATGTCAAAGTTAAACTTTCAATATTAAAGCCGATTTTTTGCTTAATATAGATGCATTAAAGTTGGTTTATAAGACTTTTTCCATCTCAAAATTAATTTTCCAATATTAAGTCTAATTTTTATTTTTCTTTTGTTTTAGGCTCATGATCAGATTTTGTACATTTTAAATTTGATTTTTTCCACCAAAGTTGACATTTTCATATCCATTTTGAAGTCTATTTTTCACTGTCTAGTCGATTTTTCATATCCACATAATGTCCATTTTATCAACAAAAAAAAAAGTTATCTACATAATGTCCATATTAGAATCAGGAAGGGAATATTTTGCTGATATTGAAAAAAAAAAGAAAAAAGAAAGAAAACAATTGGATAAAGAGTAGTGGGGTTGGATAAAGAGTAGTGGGGTATATGGATTGGATAGCTCCGCTTCATATTTGACGTCATTTTGGGTACCGGCTGATAAGTGTTTTGCTTTTTTAGTTCATATATGGTTGCATTATTTTTAGGCTGTGCTCAATTCCTAAGTGATAAATGTGCTCAAAATTTGTGTTATCTACTTGGGAAACTAACCAATTGACGACGACGTAACACTTCATCATTCTTTCTCATCATCTTTATGATATAGTAAGATTCGGCCATTTTTTTTTTTTTGCGGTTGGAAATGATATAGTAGGATTCTTATAATACATATGTTGGAAATTTTCATTTTGATTTCCCAGTCCCTCAAGTTTCCTTCCATATCAATAATAAAATAAAATAAAATGAAATAAAAAGCAAAAGAAACAAAAATTGAAAAGAGGAAACCATACAAATACTATTACAGTATTAATTTCTTTTGTTTGAGCCTGTTGATTGCTGTATGGCATTTGTCAGCTACGTACTAGCTTTTGTCTTTTTTCTAAATTGAATTATTGTCCTTTGATCAACAGCCTTTTGCAGTGATTCCTACCGATCATTTTTAATGTGCAGGGTGGACAACTCGTGACAGCTTTGTACCCTGCGTAATAAATTAAGGTCATTCAATGAAGGGTAAAAAATTTATTCATTCTTCACACGCAGACAAAGAACATAAAAAAGTATGATTTGAATCTTTTTTAGAGAAACTTAGTAATTATAAACCATATTATTGCATTATTGATAAACCCAATAGTATCCTGAGAAAACAAATATTTATTGCATTATTGATAAAAGTATATATCTTACTTTTATTTTTAAGAGTAATTATAAACCATATTATTGCATTATTGATAAACCCAATAGTATCCTGAGAAAACCAATATTTATTGCATTATTGATAAAAGTATATATCTTACTTTTATTTTTAAGAAAAATATTATCTATGTATCACCTGAGAAAGTTGCCACTCTATGATCCATCTTATTTCTATCTTAAGTAACAAACAATATTGTAAAGTCTACTTCTGATTAAAGACAATATTAAGTTTCTTATCACCTAATTAAAATTTCTTACTAATAACTATCTAGGCGATATATATATATATATATATGCACATATATATTTACATTCATGTGTATCACGTGACATGAACGATGATTATGACTCATCAGTAGTAATTAATATCATTGGGTTTTAAATTTAAATTCTTTGAAAATTCTGATGGTTGTAAACTAGCCAATTCATATTGTAGAAACTCCACAAACCCAATGGCCGGTAAGTGGGAAATAATAGTTTCCGAAAAGCACCATATGCAACTGGATGAGCTGAGCTCGTTAACCATGTCCAACGACAAGATCATGGAGTCGATTTACGCAACCCACGTTCATGTTCATGGCGACCATGACAAATTTGATGTTCATTCTCTCTTCATTCATGTCAAAAACATCCTTATGAATGCAACCCAAATTGTTGACAACGCCGTGCAGGTATATATTATTCAAACTTAATCAAATATATACTCTCTATTTTTTTCTTCTTTAGATTGGATGGTAATGACTAAATCGTTTTCAATTAGTCGTAAGAATGCATTCATGTATATGCATGCAAGAAACTAATATGTGTGTTTTGTGGAAGGGTACTCGTGCACATGTGGAACACATAGATGTGAAAAACCCCAAAGCCAGTTTGATTAGTTCGCCATTGTGCATCCTAAAGAAAATTACTTGCGAGGTATTACTAAACCATATGGTTGCTTTAAACTATTATTGTTTCAGTCTTTAATTTACTCAAATGGGTTTTTAATTTCTTGTAATTTTGTCACCCTAGCTATTGGATTGATTATAATTGACTATTTAAATATGAAAATGCATCCAAGTTGTCATGCAAGGCACCCGGTGAAGAAATTGCACACAGGACAACTCTTTCTATACTTAACAAGCTTTCATGCTACTCATGGGACGCAAAGGCAGTTCTAACCCTGGCTGCTTTTGCTTTGGATTATGGAGAATTCTGGCTCCTTTCACGGATGTATCAATCGGACCAACTCGCCAAATCGTTGGCCGTTCTGAAGCAAGTACCGGTCCTCCAAAAGCCCTCAGCTATGGAGAAACATCGACGAGCGCTTATGGAGCTTAACAATCTTATCAAGGCAACGTTACAAGTGATTGAGTGCATTTTTGAGTTGGTGGAATTTTCCCATTTTCATCTTAAGTTACCTGCTCTATCAACGGCAATGGATCATATTCCCGTGGATGTGTATGGGGCAATCAAAACTTTGGCTGCTTGTGCAACTAAGATCACTATCCTCACTAGCAATGAGTAAGTCTCGTCCTTAATTGACTCACTAATGTTTCATATGTACATGCTATGCCAAACCTAATCAAGTCATAGCCAAGTTAAAGTACTGCTATAGTTCTTAATCTTAGATTTTTTGACAATTAACACTTCACAATTACAATTCTTGCTGATCCATAAAGATTTAGTTAATTAATTTTGAAATAAATATAAGCACATCTTCTTTTTCTTCTTTTTGAACATTTTAAAAGTTTTTGTTTCGAGTGATGTACTCCGAAGATATAATAGATTTTTAATTAAATGTCTAATTAATTTTATGCATATATTCAGGGACCGTGAACAGGATCTGTCCGTCTATTCTTATAGGCTCCATTGCATCCTCAACAATCTTAAGAAGCAACTCCTAATTTGCAAGAAACAAATCAGTGGTACTGGATAAAGCAATTAATTAACGTCTATATTGATATTATATAATTGTTGTAACAGCATCATTACCAGTATGACTAGGTGGACAAGTAATTAGTACTGGATCTTTAATAAGTGGAACAAATGAGTGCCCTATCATGCGGACAACATTAATTGGTAATTTTTCTACTAGGAAAGGCCTACATATATATATATATTATATGTATGCTCTCTATGTGTATGTATGTATATATATATATATATATATTTCATATTTCTTAAAACCAGTACACACTCTAATTTTTACTAATAGGGCTTATTCGATCATCACTGTTATTATTGAGTATTGCTGAAATTGGAGCGTAGTTATAATCATCTTCAAATAAATTATAACAAACGGAGTTGTACCAAAACATCCAATTAGTACCCACAAATAATGTTTCTTTGAATTTCATTGCCAGCCGTAATCTTTTATGATAAATTCTCGTGTTTTCGATGGGATGCACATCCATTGTCTACATTATCTGTCATTTTTTTTTTATTTTTTTATCACCCGCTACAAAAACTGATACCTCATCATCTTTTAACTTAATTTAATAAATAATGTCGCTTTTCTCCATTGTTTTTCCTCTCATGTTTACATCTTTTTCAGGTGATGTTTTCTTTATGAGCATTTTTTCCTTTTCTTTTTTTATTTTTCTATATTATCTATAATGGATCTACTTATAATTTATGAATTTGGCTCTTTATTAAGTGTGAAAATGAGTGCCCTATTATGCGAACAACATTGAAAAATTTTCTAAGACTAGTGCCCAGAAAAGGCCTTCTATGTATTTCATATTTTTCTCAAATTTTATAATTTTAAACCGAAAGACTTTATCCTTCCTGCGAAAAGGGCCTCCTCATCACTATTATTGTTGAGTGAATATGACTCACCATCGCATGCAGGTTGGCTAAGTATTAGTAATTACTCATTTCATCTATTAATTAACAGAGCATTTTTTTTTTCTTTGAGGAAAGAGCATTAATGTATATACTTCATTATCAATATTAATTGGATAGTCTACTAAAATGGAATATTATATGGATTTTCTTCAATATGTCGTTTGCATTTTAATAGGTACGTAGCCCTTTGTGAGTAGGTTGTTTATTTCTCTTTAGTTTTATTAATTATTACAAAACCTCATTGGTTAAAAATAAATTTTCAAAACTGTTGGAAGTCCACTTTGACATCTTTACAATATTTGTGCAGTGTAAATGGCAGACTATTGAAGAACTCCAGCAGATATTATATAGATGAAATATAAAAAGTGTATTACCTATACATATATATAAAAAGTGGATTTGGTGTTATACAAATTATTAATTATAAAGGAAATGATACCCAGGGGGCGCCATGATTTTCTACTCTTGGGGCCAAAGTAAGCGCCAATTTAAAATTATAAAAACTGCTAAATAAATTTATCTATGTTTGTTTATGTCAATAATATATATATATATATATATTATATAATAAAACGTGTAGTTTCTTCCATAAATAGTTTTATATTAAAAACAAAACAAAAAAAAACAAAAACAAAAAAACAAAGACTTTATGTCAATAATATATATATATATACATATATATTATATAATAAAACGTGAAGTTTCTTCCATAAATAGTTTTATATTAAAAACAAAAAAAAAATAAAAAAAAACAAAAAACAAAGACTTTATGTCAATAATATATATATTTATATATTATATAAGTTTTATATTAAAAACAAAAACAAAAAAACAAAAAAAATAAAAACCAAAAAACAAAAAACAAAGACTTCATACAAAGACAACGGTGGTTTCATACAGAGAGTTCTTGGTTATAAAAAGTGGGGAAGGAGGACAGGATAAATAATTAAAGAGTGGGAATGGATTTTTCTTACAAAAACTTCTTCGTTATAATTGTTACAAGTAGAATATAAAAAGAAAATAATTTAAGAAAAAAAAAATCATATGGAAGACAATTTTTAGAATATTACAAGTTGAATCTCAATGTGGGACTGGTGTAGATTACATGTTTATTTTGACAATTGTGTATATATCATGGAAAACTGTGGTAAAGCTTAATTAGGTTATAGTATTGTAAGGGCATGAGATAATGATGTGCTTCTGAAAAGGACATTTTTTTATGCTGAGTTCATACGAAAGAGAATCATACTGGTGACTACATCTTCGTTTGTGCTTCCTTTGACATTGGAGAAAAGAACAAACATCCAAACCCAATAATGAAATGTGGCCACTCCTTGCTTGAATTAATCAATTGAAAATTTGCGGGCATGCAATTAATTATTTGATGATTTTCTTACAATTTTACAAAGGCTTTGTGGTCATAATTGTTTATTTGTGTCTAATGTGTCTTTTTTAACTTAAATTTGCAAGAACTAGTGAGATTGGCTAAGTGATTTGCCTCTCACACATATACACCATTGAAGTTGTGAATTTAAATCATGCTCTTTCTCTTTTAAAGTATTTTTAAAATAGAATTATTGTAATCCCGATAGAAAAAACTTGCAGGAGTGAATAACCAATTAGCATCGAACATGTACAATTACAATTGGGACAATATTTAATTACCTCATTTTATATAACACCTACATATATTAAAATGCCAATTTTATAATTTATGAGTCTATTTGTGATTTGACTATAATTTAGAGGTATTGGTGTCAAAACCCCCATATTAAAGGCTAACTTTCAATTTACATGGCCCCTGTTTTATGCTATTTTTTGCAAAATTACCCTCTCGTTTTAGTAAAATACACGACAGCCCATTTACATATTTACTATAAAATATTGACCAAAAAATTAGTAAAACCAGCATGACACAAAATAGTAATCGGCAGCAACATTGGCAATAATACACAGCCAAAAGAGAGTAATTTTCCATGCCAGGAACAAGCGGCGAGTTCAAGATCCCTGTTATCAAACACATGGATCCAATTTTGTTCCGGGCAATCATGGAAGATAAAGTCGACGTGGTGAAGCAAAAGAGTGACCAGCTCGAGCAACAAACAACCCCAAATGAAAACACAGCTCTTCACGTAGCAGCTCAGTTTGGCAAAGCCAATTGCGTTGATGCAATTCTCAGTCTATGTCCGTCCCTCTTACTGCGACTGAATGTTCAAGAAGAAACTGCTTTACACATTGCAGCCAAGAGAGGAGATTTGAGAATAGTGGAAGCTCTACTTGAAAGTGCCATAGGTCACAAAAACTTCGACATTGAGGTGGATGGAAAACCGGTGAGAGATTGGCTGATTAAGAAGACGAGTAAGAAGAAGGACACTGCCTTGCACGAGGCTGTGAAATACAATCGACTTACAGTGGTGAATATTTTAATAAACGAAGATCCAGATTTCATATATTCCGCTAACAAACATGGCGAAACTCCACTTTATTTGGCTGCAAGGAAAGGATTTTCCGACGTCGCTGTTACAATTTTAGATACTTGCAGATCACCAGTTTACGATGGTCCCCTTGGTAGAACGGCTTTGCACGCAGTTGTTGCCTCTAACCTTGATGGTAACCCCTGTTTGGTAACGTTTTTCTTTCTGATTTGCAGTTTATTTATTTTTTTTTTTTAGTATTGTGTAATTTACTTAATTTGTTAAAAGATTCTAAATTTATTTAGATCTTAATTAAATATAAATATGAACGAAAAAAAAATAAAGGCAAAACTACTTGATATGTTTTTTTCCTTTATATTTATAGTAAGATGAGAACACCAACAAATAATATTTAATTTTTAAATTAAATAATTTGCGTACAATCAAGGAAAAAAAATTTAAAACAAAAAACACAAGTTATCTAATGGGTCATTAGCTTTTAAGTGTTTCATTTATCAAATTCCATTTATAAGTTTCAACATTGTTGTAATTAGTTTTTTTTTTTGGTCTAATTTTTTTCTTTAAAAACAAAAAGTTTTGTGCATAAAATTGCTGAGTAAAATGCCAGAGTTAGCAAAATTAGCAGACGAGAAAAAGAGGACTCCTCTTCATTTTGCTGCATGGTTTGGTAGACCTTCACTGGTGGAAACATTAGTGAATTATGATCCTACGTTGGCTTACATGAGAGACGATGGAGGAATGACACCTCTGCATATTGCAGCAAAAGAAGGCCATATTCCTTGCATAACTAAGCTTCTTAAACATTGTCCGGATTGTTACGAGATGGTAGACAATAATGGCCGCAATGCACTTCATATTGCAGCTGAGAAAGGGAACAAACCTCCACTGAAAGTCATTCTTAGCAATCCACAAATCAGTAGCCTTATAAACGAGGGTGACAAAGATGGAAACACACCTCTTCATTTGCTTGCTATTTCTAGAAGGTACATAAAACCCTTCTTAAAACACCCGGAGCTTGATAAAAAAGCTGTGAATTACAACCACTTAACTGCGTTGGAGTCTCTACCACCTTCATCTTTTAGCACGTCCGACGCCGTGGTAAGGTCATCTAGCTAGCTAGATTATATGCATATTTTTACTAAGATATTGTTCCTTTTTGTAAATTAATATTCTCCGTTGGATCTTTCAACCTTATCTTTAGTTTCTAGCAAGTCATGTATTAATTAACTAAAAATCGTGTCCATATACATATATATATATATATATATATATATAAACAGGCACACACAATCTCATGTCAGGTTGGTTGACCTGAAATTTTTAGTCATGCATTCATTTTCAGCCTTCATATTTTAAAAATGAAACTTATTGGACTTTTGAGATCTCAAAATGTCTATAATAAGTTACATCGCAAATACAGGACAAATTTCGAATGGCGCTGGAACATGATGTGACGCCTACTCAATATGTTGTCGACTGTTTTAACGTTGACAATGATGACAAAGACGTTGCCTCGATTATCGACAGAGTTTCTGAGACCCATGTAGTAGTTGCAACCCTAATAGCAACCGTCTCATTTGCTGCGGGTTTCACCTTACCAGGTGGCTACAATGGCAATGAAGGACCCAACACTGGAACAGCTACACTTACAAAAAAGTCCGCCTTCCAGGCCTTTGTCATTTCAAATACCATAGCCTTGTTGCTATCGATTTGTGCAGTGTTTACCCACTTCTTAAGGGTTCTGAAAATTGACACCAAGTTTAACTTATATATATCTATACTCGCAGCTTTTCTTACAATTACAGCCATGGGTGCAATGGTAATTGCGTATGCTGCAGGAACATTCGTGGTTTTAAGTCCATCCCTAGGGCTTGCCACTGTTAATTCGTTTATTGGAGGCTTCTTTTTCTTGTACATGTTTAAAATGATTAGAAGTGCATTTGGTTAATTAGTTTTAAAGTGCGCTTCCATCTCCTATTGCTGAGAGCAAATGACACTTATTATAACTTCTAGCTTTATGAATATTTGGGTATGTGTATTGAAAGTGTTTGATGTATGTTTAGTTCAGCATGTATTTGCAAATTACTTCTTATTTGATACGAAATTTGGTGCATCTATTGCTGAAGCCTAGGGCCATGGCCCCTCTTTTTTTCTTTTTTCTTTTTTTCAATATATTAGTCAAATACGGATCCCAATAAATAGGCATGCACTATGAAGCAAGTCAACTATATAATAAATAATATCGACGAATATATAATTAATAAAATTAAGGATTGTTTAGTGGGCTGATTGAATATATACATTGACAACTGTCCAATCACATCCTATAATTTTTTCCATTAAACGACTTAATGATACTAATTGATAAATGCTTAAGAAATTAACAACCTGAAACTTGAAATATCTGAAAATTATACTCTTTAGTTAATGAAAAGCAAGGGGCTAATGTGAAAAATTATAAGTAAAAAAACTGAAAAGGCATTTTTTATTTTTATTATTATTAATTTGAGTCTACCCAGAAAAAAAAAAAGTAAGAAAGAAAAGAACCGAAATGTATTGATGTTATTTTCACATATAAAAAGAAATTTCTGATGTAATAATTCAATATCCAAAAAAGAGATGAAAGGAAATTAAAAAAGACATTATAATAAGAAATACTTTTATTAAATTTGAACAAGTAGAAATAAGGAACTAGTACAAATCAGCCAATTAAGCTGTAAGATTAATGGACAACAAGGCCGACATAATAAAAAGAAGAAGATGGATTATTGCACACGAATTGAAAAACAACAGCAACGAACATAACTTGCACGCTTAACTAGTTGCCTATGGTGGCAATGGCATCACATGCACGACCATCGCAATGATGATGCCCTTTATTCCAGAAATCATAATGCAGCAAAAGTAACCATTATGCCTTTAGATCGGATTCATGTTCGACGTCAGACGTTGATTGATCATTAGACTCATGGTTATTGTCATCTGACTTACCTTGGGGATGATTAGTTGTGTTGGATTGAACAGCACTGTCAGCGTCATTGTCTGTGATTAGTTTTGATTCTTCAGACTTGGATTCAGGTTCAGCCTTCGTTGCTGTCGAGTGCCAGACCAGGTTGTGATGCTTTGGATTAGATTCATAGCCAAAATTTTGAATCAAGTTGAGTGATTTGCGGGTTATAACATCCCCGTCTGCCATCATCAATACCCCGATTGGCTTATCCTTGAATTCCCACTCATCCTTGATGAACCTGATGCCTGCTATAGTTGAAACATACTGTACAATGTACCATGGCATTTGCTTTCGCTTTTCATGAAACGCTTTTTCTTGTTCAGAAGTCCACTTGTCCACAATGGGGATCCACACTATGTTAAAATGGATGCAGTGCATACTTTCTTTCTTACTTTTTATTGACGAAATTTCATCGTCAGAAATATCTAGGCTCGAAATTATTAAAAACACATCCTTTGTCCTTAGAATTTCCATGTCTACCTCCTCCATCTGCTGATTGAACAATTGGATATCAAAATCAAAATGGCCGTAATTAAGCTCTCTAAAACAACATATATATATATATATATATATATTGGTTATATATATATATTGGTGTGTGTGTGTGTGTGTGTGTGTAGGTATCCATTCATAGGCTGCAGCAATATTCTTGCAAGCGGTTAAGACCATGAGAGAATTACAAACCTCATCTGTAGTGGAACCACCAATGAGGAGTTTCTGTACGTCAAGCTCAGCATAAATTATCAGCTTAAGAATCTCAACTACTACGTCACGAGATTCAGAACGTGCATATTTTAACATGTTGATGAGTCTCATGTAGATCTCCAGCTCCTCTGCATTGGGACATTAAAAAAAGAAGATTAATTAAGTAGTTGATTATATATATATATGTATTTCTGTAACTAAAATTGGTAAATCAACGTATATGTATGGCTAGCTAACTTTGTTGATGGCAGATTTGTTTATGCTTTTGAAGATCTCTATAAATAGTATTGAGGTTGTAAGTCCTTTTGGATAGATCTTGTAGTTGGCCCCTGAAATCATCAAAACCATGAACGCAAATTACAGAATAAATCAATTGAGGGTTATAAATCCAACATTTTTATCCAAAATTTAAGCGGTTAAGAAGTGATTTCAGTATGTATACGCAGCTTCCTATATTTTATATGTTAACAACTAAATACGTATATGAAAACTTACGTGTTGTTTTTGAGAATTGTAATCTGAGTGGCACAAGCCACAATAGTTGTGATAGCCTGATACGCATGTTTTCCGATAACTTTTGAAAGTTGTGATGCACTGTACCGGGAACGAAGCTTCTCCAACTCAAAGATGGTTTGGGTAACATCCATAATTAGATTGATGAGAGTGTTAAGCTCACCGAGTGCTTTTTCACTCCCAATGATCGTCACGCTCTTCAAGATTGCCATTGCCTGGAAAAATTCCTTCTCCTGTGAATTATTATTTTTACAGGACGTTTTTAAGTCCTTCTGGAGGCGCCAGATTTCGCCATACTCCAAAGCTAAGACGGCAAGGCTCAACCCTAGCTTTGCATCCACTGAATAGCTTGATAGCACTTTGAGGATTGCCTGAGTCTTTTTTTCAACATTATTAATTGCTTCACCCTGTGCCTTGCATGCCATCTGCTTAATTATTTGCAAATATCCATGCATGCATGCAATTAGCTGTTTAGTCGCTGAATAATTATTGAAGTACAAAATTGTAAATGATGAAATGAAATACGAATGAAATTTTGTGTGTGTGTATATGTGGCATGTGTTTAAATATTGGATGTAACAACCAGTTCGCAGGAAATCTGCTTAAGAGTGCATAAGGGTGACTTAAAGCTGGCATCGTAAGGCTCGGATTTCATGTTTCCTTGCCATTCTTTAGGCTGCAATAAGTCATTATCCATCATAAGGAATCTATTCCAAACTAATAAAATCAAGAAGACAAACTGACTGACCAATAAAACAGTTGACTGACTTTATATATATATATATATATATAGCTAGTGTGAATATTTGTGTAGCATAGACAAAGGGTTATATATATTAGTGTAATTAAATATGTACTACATATATATGTGTGTGTTGTGCATACCTGCACACCAGCAGCATCGCCGGCAGTAGACAAGATGTTATGGACTAGACTCAGGAGAGATTTAACATCCAACTCCTTGTCGCCGGTGGAATGGATCATCAAGTTAATATTTTCATTCATAGAAGCAGACTGATAAGCAGAAGTTGAGATGGTTTGCAAGGCCAGCGTATCCTCAAAATTAGCATGAGAAGCTGAGATTGGCGCTGCCATGCTTGTCAAACTGTGTGTGTAATTAACAAAAGGAGGATTAGAAATGCACAAAGAAGAAACTAGATGGATACTTGATTTAGCTGTGATTGTAGCTCAACATGGCCTCGCAATTTATAGCCATAAAAAAAGTGACGCTTTTTAATTGCTTTCCCATTTTGATCTTATCCAAAGCCAGCACCCCCGTTTGGCAATATTTTTTTTTCTTTCTCTTAAGTTGTAAATAATTTGTTTAATTAAAATTTATTATTATTGTTAGATCATTCAACTAAGCGTAAATATGAAATAAGAAAAAAAATACTTTATTATAGTTAGTTAGACATTCAATTAAATGTAAAGAAAAAGAAAAACAAACACCTAATAAAGAACGGTTTGAAATAGTTTCTCATTTAGTGTTTGTATTTTTTTTCTTTTAAATATTTTGGAATTTTTTGAAAGATGAGAACACTCGCCAACTGTAACTAATATTAACTAATGTGTAAAGAAAAAACTAAAAATAAAAACAAAAGGGGCAGTTAATTAATGACTTTATTATCATTTCCAAAAACTTCAACATATATATTCATTGTTAATAACAAGTCTTTTACTTGCATTGTTGCTAAAAGAAAAAAGTCTTTTACTTGCATAATTGCCAAAGTAATTAATTAACTTATGAGCAACATCAATCACATGGATACATAATTTATATGATAAAAATTAGAAGTTACACATATATAGTTTTGGGTTAAATGTATTTTAGTATCCTCTTGTTTTAAAATTTTGATATGGTGCTTTTAATTATTTCCTTTAAAATTTATATGGTGCTTTTAAAATTTTAATTATTTCCTTTTTCAAATTTTAATAGTTTTCTTAAATATTTTATTTTCCACAAACTTATTCCGAAACTCTTTGACTGGATGTCTTGCACAATAAAGTATCCTTAAAAAACCAAAAAATGTTGAATAAAAAACCAAAGAATTTTGAGGTTAGGTTTAATGGAGAAGTTATTAATTGGAACATATATATATATATATATATATATATATCTCAATGGATAAGGAATATATATTTCCTATAGAGCAAGTAATTCAAGATTCTATTCACCAAAAAAAGTAATTAAAGATTCTATATTTAACCAAAAAAGGTAGGGTGTCCACAAGAAGGCAAGATGATCCATTTAATTATTTCCTTTTCCAAATTTTAATATTTTTCTTAAGCTTTTTATTTTCCACAAACTTATCCTGAAACTCTTTTACTAGATGTCTTACACGATAAAGTTTCCTTTGAAAAACCAAAGAATGTTGAATAAAACAAGCAAAGGCATGATGCAATGTAGAAGTCATTTGCTGACAAGCTTTTGCAGATAAGAAACGAAAGGTCAGGATTTATCTGGGACAGAAAAACATCAGTTTAAAAAAAAAAAAATTAGTAATGTAATAAAATAAGAAATAAAGAAAAACAATTGTGTACAAAATAACCATATATATACCAAATATGTAACAATTATATATTTTTAAATTGTATATTATATATCTTTTTTTTGCTAGCTTGCAATGCAAGTTCATATGGGATAGTCTAGCTTTAAAATTGACGTCCTATATATATGCATATATATATATTAAGAAAGAATAAAATAAAATTGAAAATTTTAATAAATTGAACAACATTTAATAAAGTACTTGCTTTAGGAATAAGAATAAAACATGACGTGCTTTGGGTGAATTTTGAAAAGAATATTTCTTTAGTTAGACTTTACGAGAAACATATACACTTGAATTCGAAAACTGAATTGTAAGGTTATATTTGATAATATAATTATTTTTTATTTTTATTTTTAGATTTTTTCCTTTTAAGTTATATGTAATTTGATTAGTTTAAAATTGGTTAGAGAGTTTGTTAAATGTTAATTAGATTTCTTATTAAGTAAAAATATAAAAATAAAAATACTTAAAGTATTTTCATTTTCAATTTTGTATTTTTTTATATTTTTAATTTAATTAATATTTAATAAACTTTAACCAACTTCTAAATTAATCAAATTATACTTAATTTAAAAGGAAAAACTAAACACAAAAATAAAAAATAATTATATTCTCGGATAAATTCTAAATAAATTAGTCCCATGCAATTGAATGTTTGACGGAGGAAAGTTTTAATTTGCTGACGTGGCAGTATGGCCCTCAAAAGCATTGGTCTTTCGTGATACACGTTTCGTGTAATTCTTTTTTTTTTCCTTGTAATTTTGAAATATCAGGTTTAAATGTTTGCTGGTCATGACGTGTGAGCACTACCTTGAAACACGTTTGCACATTTGGCTCTGCGTAAAGAGATTGTTACGATCAAATAAAGCTGCGGGTTTACTGCGTGATTCTTGTTTCATCTTTCGTGTTTTTACTTCTTTTTTTTTTTTTCCAATAATTAACTTTTCTATTTTACTTCTTCACATAAAAGAAAAAATAATGTTTTTTTTCGCATGAGTTCTGAAATTTTACAATTTACGTGTTAAAATATAAGTGAATAAAACCTTACAATTTACGTGTTAAAGATATAAGTGAATAAAACCTTATCTATTACTATTAGACATAATCTCTATATTTGAATCTATTCATTTATTTATATCTATTAAGTGGACTGTAAAATTATAAAATTTATACTAATACTTTCAAAAAATATTATAATAATTCTCTCACGTTTCAAATTAGGAAAATCAATCAATGATTTTTCCAGATGATTTCAAATAATTAGAATTAAAAAATCACCTGACACAAAATGATTTTCTATGTACCTTATATATATACACACACACACATATCCATCCTTGCCTTTTTTTCTTTTTTTTCTTTTGTGTTGAGAAAATTGAATTTATAATTGATTACAAGGTCTAAAGGATAAGGAGAATTGTAAGACAGGTTAAAAAGGTTTAAACTAAAATAAAAATAGCTCCACAAAACTCTTTAAAATAAAGAGCATTTTTTAAAAATGTTGAGCAACTTTATAAGTAGAAAGTCAAATTTGTTAAACAGATCTAGTAGACTATCTATCTTATTCTTTATTACTTTCAATGAACAATTATGATATTATTAATTAATTTTTTTTTCAATAAGGTGTAAAAAATAACATTTTAAAAAAGGTAGATAAAAGCGCAAATTTAAAAGCTTATGTTTATTATAGCAAATTTAATTTAAATAGAATACTAATTGAAAGTTGTAGAAAATTTAATAAAAATGTATTAATTATAAAATAAAAAATGATTTTGACTATTTATATTTGAAGAGCCAAAATTTATTTTTTATTTAAATTTTTTTTAAAAAAATTATTGGAGCTCAATTTTATAATTTTTATTTGAGACAATAAATAAGGTAAAAAAGTGTCTCAGAGATACGTACTGCTCTAGGCAATGAAGTCCTTTTATTGGGAAATTAATTACATGATTATTATTATTATTATTATTATTTGTTTTTTGGAGAGAGAGACCCAGTACAAAGCGTGCATAGCATACATGACGTCATGATCCATGCGTCATCAACATTCATCATCCACGACGTGTTATCTCCGATATCATTAGCTATGAATATAATTTATTAACGTTTCTTCGTGATACAGGCTTCCGACAACGTGGGAGTTGTAGCCATTTAAATGCTGATGTGGATTCCACATGTACTATTGTCATTGGTTATACACCATGTGGATAATTAATCCATGTCATCTGTCTACCAAAAAGCTGAACAAAAATGTCTGCGCGTTAATCTTTTTCATCGTCTTCTTCACACAGCTTCACGAAAACAATTTTAAATTTTTTTTTTTCAGCTTCTCGGTAGACAGATGACGTGGATTCCACGTGGTGTGTAATCAATGGCACTAGTACAGAGCCAGTTAGGGAGTGTTAAGACTTTTTTATTTAGAAAAGGCAAAGGAAAAATTCATGTGGAAACTAATCAAAACTGATTATATTTTCCAATATCATAGTACTCAAATTTAATGTGTTTCTCATATGTAGCATTGAAAAATTATAAGAAAATGACAGTACTAGGCGTAATAACAGAGAAGCTGAATAGAGTTGAAATACTTAATCTTTACCATCTGTCACTTTACACATATAAATACAATACATCCCATGTACCCTACAAGGTATTGAACTTTATCAATTTTCTACATATTAGGAAACGATTTACATATATTTAGAATACATGAATATAAACACGATTATATTCATGCACTATGAAGCAAGTCAACTATATAATAAATAATATTGACAAATATACAATTAATAAAATTAAGGATTGTTTAGTGGGCTGATTGAATATATACGTTGACAACCAATATCCAATCACATCCAACAATTTTTTCCATTAAACGACTTAATGATACTAATTGATAAATGCTTAACAAATTAACAACCTGAAACTTGAAATATCTGAAAATTATACTCTTTAGTTAATGAAAAGCAAGGGGCTAATGTGAAAAATTATAAGTAAAAAAACTGAAAAGGCATTTTTTATTTTTATTATTATTTGAGTCTACCCAGGCAAAAAAAAAAAAAAAAAGTAAGAAAGAAAAGTACCGAAATGTATTGATGTTATTTTCACATATAAAAAGAAATTTCTGATGTAAGAATTCAATATCCAAAAAAGAGATGAAAGGAAATTAAAAAAGACATTATAATAAGAAATACTTTTATTAAATTTGAACAAGTAGAAATAAGGAACTAGTACAAATCAGCCAATAAAGCTGTAAGATTAATGGACAACAAGGCCGACATAACAAAAAGAAAGAAGATGGATTATTGCACACGAATTGAAAAACAACAGCAACGAACATAACTTGCACGCTTAACTAGTTGCCTATGGTGGCAATGGCATCACATGCACTATCATCGCAATGGTGATGCCCTTTATTCCAGAAATCATAATGCAGCAAAAGTAACCATTATGCCTTTAGATCGGATTCATGTTCGACGTCAGACGTTGATTGATCATTAGACTCATGGTTATTGTCATCTGACCTACCTTGGGGATGATTAGCTGTGTTGGATTGAACGGCACTGTCAGCGTCATTGTCTGTGATTAGTTTTGATTCTTCAGACTTGGATTCATATTCAACCTTCATTGCTGTTAAGTGCCAGACGAGGTTGTAATGCTTTGGATTACATTCATAGCCAAAATTTTCACCAAGCTGACCAAATCGCCAAATCTTTGGCCATCTTGAAGCCAGAACTGGTCCTTCTGAAGCCAGCAGTTCTGGAAAAACGTCGGCAAGCTATTGTTGAGGTTAATGATCTGATCAAATCCACTTTAGATGTGATCGGGACCATCCACAGGCTTCATCAATTTTCCAGAACCAACAATATGAAGAATGTACCGGGAATGGCTATGACACTGGACCATATCCCTGTGGATGTCTTTCGGACAATCATTACTATTGTAGCTTGCGCAACTAAGATCGACGCCCTTAGTAGTGCTAGTCATTAAATTACTTGTTTGGATGCTATAATTACAGAGACAAGCCTGATCAAGATCTGTCAACCTATTCTCAAAAGATCCACTACGTTCTAGACAAACTCAAGACGCAGCTGAAAATTTGGAACAAACATGAAGGTGGACTTGATTTCCTTTTGTTTAGGGGAAGATTTTTAATTTCTTGCATACTCAAAAATATTTTTCTTTTTTGATGTAGAGGACCAAGAAGCCTACCAGAAGATGAAGAAAATTGTTCACACCTCCACCGAAATTGTGGACGTTTAGAAAGCTCTGATCATTACCAAAGCTAAAGAGCAGCCAATTATTATTGGCCACTCTAACGAGAAGGTTCGTTTTGGCTTGAAAAACCCAGTTCTTACATAATTACACTAGAGTTAGATTATTACTAATTTTCACCAATCACTTTGCAGTCGCAAAATTGATAATAACACTAGAGTTATATTACTAATTTTCATAATTACACTAGAGGTAGTTATAACATAGTTTGCAATAACAAAATTCATGACCATATTTGTATCACTTTGACCATATTAACGTTCTCAACTCAATTTACAAAGATATGAAGAAAGAAAAACAAGTACTGCATAGTGTTGATCCCCACTGTGCAGAAGTGGACGGTTGAACTTCGAAACAAGTTTGATTCCATGAGGAACAAAATGCGGTGGTATGTTGTGCAATACTTTTCTTCCATTGCCGCTATCAGATTCATGAAAGAAGTGTGGCAGTTCAAGATTAGGTCTACCTTCGTCAAGGTGAGGAACTCACAAGGAAAGGTCATACATCCAAATGTAATTCACCAATTTTGGGTTATGGGAATTGAAGCCTTAAAATGGATCCAAACCTTACTAAGTAATGGGTAAAATAGTGATTAAGAACGCACTTAAAAAAGCTCAAAGGACAAGTGGCAATCCATAATAATCTGGAAATTCAATAGTTTGGATCCCAAACATTTCCAATAATAAACTCAACCAATTATTAAAATTTTAATATTAAAATACATATCAAAATTTGAAAAAATTCTTAGTTTTAAAAAATTAATTTATTAAAATTCCCAAAAGGTTCATAGTTTTTCAATTTGCATCATTGATGATCAACAAAAATAGATATAGAAATTGTTTTTTTTTTTTTCAAAAAAAAAAAATAATATATATATATATATATATATATGAAAGCATAATTTGATAATCTTGGGGAGTGAACTGGAATCCATGCGAGGGCTACGCTCCTGGGTCAGGGCCCAATTTTTAATAAATTTTCGAAAATTTGAAGTTTGGAAATTGACAAAGTCGAAAAGAGCCGTTCGTCCTCCTCTCCTCTTTTTTCTTCTACTTCCTCTGCTTTTCGATTGAAGAGTTCCAAATCCAAAAAAAATAATAAAATTGAAAACCTAAATCGAAACCCTAAATTGAATCCGCCAGCACACTTTCTCCTCCTCCTCCTTCTTCTTTTGCTGCTCTCTGTTGCTCTGATTTCGGTCGAACAAACCCTAAGTCGGAAAAACCCATGTGAATTCTGGAAATCCCGATCCTGGTGATTAGTGAAAGGTACAGCTACTTGACTTACGAATTCTCCGTCTCTCTCTCTTTTTTTTAATAGATTATAAATCCCAATAAAGGAATTCACTTTGTATGTGACTGCGTCTGTGATAAGTGTGAACTTTTAAATTCTATATTCAACTTTGGTTTTTATAATCCCCTTGTTTTGCTTTTCCAGTTTTATTTTATATTTGATGATAGTTGAATGTGAAGATTTTTTTTTTTTTTTAAAACCTTGGATACAAAGCTGTTCAATAATTTTCATTGGCTTTTTCTTTCAGTTTTAGATTATATAATCTACTACTGCTCCGCACTGTGTTAACGTCTATGTTGTAGGTCCCTTGTTTCCAAAATTAAATTAGGGTCTGTTCCGGATTAGTTTGGTGATCATGGCTTGTTTAAAATTTAACTATAAATGTCAAACTTTAATCTTTTAACTTTGTAAAATCTGAAATGGTAATTCCTCACATGTTTACTTTGCATTAGTTGTTTAGAATTGTTTGTGAGGTTGCTTTGTTTTAACATGGAACCAAATGTAATTCGTTGGCTTTTCCTTTCACCTTAGATTAAATATTATTCATCTACTAATCTATATATAGATATAACTTTTGAAATCTGAAATGCTATTTGCTTACTAGTATGCTTTACATTTCAGCTCAGTAATCATTGTACATTGATCAATATTATGCAGATATACATCACCAGTGCCAAGCTTCCTCATGAAGTTAACAATTTTAATTGGATCATGAAGTCAGTTGTGTAGGGTTGCTTTGGTTGCCATTTTTTAAATAATAAAAATAAAAAATTCAGAGCAAGGATTAGACTAAATGAAGCTAGAATAAAAAATAATGCGGTCCGAACCAATCTAAGTTATAAAGAATTCTAACTCCATCCAACAATCTCAATGTAGTGTCGCATCCTCACCTTCCAAAGCCAAACATTTCAGCTATTGGTGATCTTGTGGTTTTTGACAACAATTAGCCAGCAGTAGTAGTAATTGAAGAAATTAGAAGTCACTGTTTCTACTTACTCCAACCCTTCATGTCCCATGTCCAAGTTAGTCAAAAATTTGTTGCACTTCACACACCCCATTGCATACAATGCCTATACAATTCCCACTTTGAGCAGCCACTACCCAGCATTAGGGGCCTTTTGTTATTGGTCATACTTCGATCTTAGAGTGTGTCAGCCTATAGGCTTTTGAGTGGCTTTTCGTTTCGTCCCACATACCTTGTAAGCTCAGAGTTTGTGCAACTATTGTTTTGTGAAGTATTTTCTCAGAGTTTATTCTCCTTGCTGGCTTAAAGATGGGTTCAAAGTGTTCAAAGACAGGTCCACTCACAAGTTTCTGCCTCTCCAAACACTATTTATATGCCAGAGGTATGTTTGCTCTGTTTCTTACCTAATTAATTTCATCTCTGTGCACTCTATCATACAGGTTTACTTTTGAATTTGGCATTCCAATGAACTGTTAAATACATTAAAAAGCCTCTTTCGAATTTCATTCCCCTCTTACAAAGATACTGAAATACTAAAAAATAAAGCATGTTTTCTAAAAGAAAATTAGGAAGTCTTGAAATAAGATAAAATTGGCTTCCAAATGTGATACATAAAGACTCTTTATCTCGTTACTTAATGCTTTTGGTTTTTACATTGGTGGCTCAAATTTTTGTAGAATTTATTCATATTTTAAAATATATTATATAATATAACTTTGGATATATTGAAATCTAATTTTTCTATGTTCTTGTCATACAAAGTTTTCTCAAATAATTTTATTTATTATGCATTTGTTATTATGGTTCAGTATCTTTATACATCTTAAATTGTTTTTTATTTTTATTTTTCTTTTGGTAACGATTTGCAATGGGTTTATTATTAATGTTTGTTTTTCTTAACTGACTTGTAATGGATAATTTCTTTTTTTCAAAATATTTTTGAGGAGATAATAAAGGATCGAATAGTACAAAAGGACTATTCTTTTCTGGTTAATTATTATTATTATTATTATTATTATTATTTTATTTTTATCAGGGGAACGAAATTGAAAGGGGTTTTAATGCATTTACTTAAAAAACCATGGCATTAACTGAACGATAATATGTATAACCAAAATGAAATTGAGGTTGTTTTTTTTCTATTACTAGCTACATTTACTTCAATATTATTAATATTTACGATTTTTTTTTTCAAATAAAGATTTTTGTCATAAAAACGGAGTCTATAAAGATGTAGTTTTATAAGTTTTGAAGTCATATACTAAATTATATATATTTTTTTCACAAAATTCTTGGAGAATATGGTATTGTATCATAAATTTATGTACAACTTAATATTACATTTTCAAACATAATGTAATAATTAAGATTAATCGTATTGTAAAATGATTTTACTGTATTTATTAATATGGTGATTTAGCAAAATAACAAACATGGATTTTTTTTTTTTTTGTCATTAATATATTTTGATTTGAAGTTTGACAAATAAAATTGAAATGGGTTTCTGATTAAAAAAATAAAATGAAGTAGAAAATAAAGGTTCTGGGGGTTTCAGAATATGTGTGTGTGAAAAGCCTCGAAATTTGAAAAGGAAAAAGGCAATGAAATAAGTAAAGAGTTGAAATTAATGATACTTATGTGAAAAAAAAAAAACGATAATAAATTACTTAAACAAACCAAGTTTCAACTGGGATGCCAAATTCAAATGTTGAATATTATTTGTTAGAGTGTATAAAAACGAGGTGAAAGAGGTAAATAGAGTAAACACATGCCAGTGGTTGAAATGGCTTTGGGGGCTGAAATGCCAAAGATGTGAGACCTTGTTCATTAATAAAAACCCATCTCTTAGACTTATGGAGTATCTCTTAGCAAATCCTTTACAAAATTAAGACTTGCACAAATTTTGAATCAAGAGGGAAGGTGGGAAAGCAAAAAAAAGCAAAGCCTGTTGTAGGGGCACATACTCGTATACCAATATGGGTCTCGAACGCTGGTAGAGCATGCAGAAGGTCGGGGTTGAGAATTGAGCGGAGTGGTGGGTGCACGTACGGCATTTTTTTAGCAACTTTCACATGGGTGTGTATGGGGTCGAGTAGATATATAGTCGCCTTCTAACTCTTTAATTATGTACGTACGGGTACCGGCATGTTGTCAAAGCTCAAGATCAACGGCAGTAGACAAAGTGGGCAAACTTTGGGGTGAAGTGCACAACGTGTGAGGTTAATTTCTAAGTAGAGTTGCACCACTTTAACTATTAATTGGTGTTTTATAGGGTTAAAGATTGGAAGCAATTGATGAAAAAGCAGCACGCATAGGAAGAAGAGAGATCAGTACTCGTTGTGTAATTAGCTGGAAAAAAAAGAAAAGAAAAAGAAAAGGGAGAGCCAATAAAGAAAGAAATTATAGTCTATATATATTGATATTATATAATTGTTGTGACAGCATCACTGTTGTTGAGTATGGTCCAATCAATATGACGAGGTGGACAAGTGATTAGTAGTCACTCATCTACTTTCTGTTGGTTTTTCATCTGCTTGTCCTAATATGTATTTATGAATTGGGGATCTTTAGTAAGTGGGATAATGAGTGCCCTATCATGCGCATCACTTCCTTGCTCTATTTCTCTCCTGAAAACGAAATAAAAACGATGAGGGAAACGAAAACGATAAAATATGAAAGAAAAGAGTGTGAATACAAACTTTAGTTTAATAGATGCCAACACTAGTTTTTACACACTGTTATCTTTTTAGTGATGAAGCATAGAATACGTGATAAATAAATATTACAACACCCTTCTTTTTTTCTTCTTTTTCTTTTTTTCTTTTTTTTCTTTTTTGTTACATGAAGTGAGTAGTATGTGATAAAAGAATATTTTCAGCACAATTACAAATAAGAATGAATTTGTCTTTTAATGGTGACGATATATATATGTATAAAACTATGAAAACATGTAAAGTACATGGGACTGCGAGAGTGAAGAAGTAGCTCATCAAATTGGACTAATTAATGTTGCCTTGAGATATTATTTAAGCAATTGATTACATTATTAACCTTGCTAAAAAAACCTAAGAGTTTTGAATTTGATTGTAAAATTGAGACATTAAGGGCTTGTTTGATAACTTGTTTTTTTATTTTTTTTTCCTTTCGAGTTGTGTATAATTTAATTAGTTTAGAAATTGATTAGAATTTATTAAATATTAGTTAAACTATTCAGTTAAATTAAAATGTAAAAATAAAATAAAAAACACAATTAGAAAATAAAAATACTTTTAAAATGTTTTCATTTTTTGTTTGTGTTTTTACATTTTTACTCAATTGAATAGTCTAACTAACATCTATCAAATTCTAACCAACCTCTAAACTAATCAAAATACACATAATTGAAGATGAAAAAAATTTAAAAACAATAATAAAAAATAATCATATTATCAAACAAGCCCTAAATAAGATGTGTCAAATATGTTTCTAGAAAATGACTAAATTGATTTTAAAAAGAGTTTGAATTTGAGGGTAAAATTGAAAAAATTAAATAAAGTGTAATAAATGTCTTTGCAGCATGTCCATTACCTTGATAAAATGCTATACATAGTTAAAGAATGGGGGATGGATTGGATAAATGTAGCCCATTTTTTTTAAAAAAAAATCCGCTTGTATAGTCATATTCACCATTGGATAAATGTAGCTCGTGTAACACGGTTTGTCTCCATGAATAAGATTTTACATCATAGCCAGAGCAAATCCACGGTCCACATGGCGTGGCTCCCTTCATTGAAGCTCACAAGTTACAGGCGACAAAACTAGGATAAAATTGAGACAGTTTATCTGAAAAAGAGTATGAATTCGAGGATAAAAATTGAAAGTTTACCCTTATTATCCTCATTTAAGATTGAAAAATAAGGATGTATCCGGACAAAGCTTACAGCAGCAACATTTCAGTTTAGCAGAAAAATGGAGTCCTCATTAAGTTCGCATGAGGCTCAGAAGGAGTCTGATAACCTTATTCAGCAACACGACCACCAAATAGACATCACAGAGGAGGAAACAAAAGAGAAAATAAAGGAGTTCATGGAATATGATGTCTACGAGGCTGCTGAAAATGGCGAAATCAACCCTGCCTTCGAGCAAAGAAAAGACCGTCTTCATAGTTTACTAACTCCCCAAAAGAACACAATCCTTCATATCCATCTCACTTCTAATCTGGGGTTCTGGATCTGTACTCAAACCAATACAGATCCAGAACCAGACGAGTTTGTGGAAACGATACTGGGGTTCTGAGATGTTAGGTATTTTTCAATATATTTGTATCACTTTGAGCCTCCAGGTTACCATCGATGTTCTGAGAAGTAAACATGTGTTGCTGTTTATCTCGAGCCTAGACGTCTCTGATGATGATATATTAACGTTCTCAACTCGATCAATTTACAAAGAAATAAAGAAAGAAATTAAACATTTACTGCATTGTGTGGATCCCCATTGTGGAGAAGTGGGTGGTTGAACTTCGAAACAATTTTGATTCCATGATGATCAAAATGCCGGGATATGTTGTACAATACTTTTCTTCCATAGCCGGTATCAGATTCATCAAAGAAGATCAGCAGTTCAAGGCTAGGTGATGAACTCACAAGCAGTATTCTAAAAGACACTAAAAACCACCTCTATGCGCGATTAAGCACGAGATGCTTAAAAAACATTTCGCATTGGAGTAAGACTTAGCAAAAGGTGCCTTGACTCATCTATCTTTTTATTGGTTTTTCATCTAGTTATCCTAATATGTATTTATGAATTGGGCATCTTTAGTAAGTGGGACAATGTAGCCCTATCATGCGTATCACTTCCTTGCTATATTTTGTTAGAAAATAAATGGGTCAAAGTAAATATGCAAAAAGTTGAAATGAAAAAACTGAAATAAAATAGACACAAATATTTTACCTGAAAAACCTCTAAATAAATTGGGGTAAAAAACCACGGCCAAATTTGGGAGGACTTCACTATAGGGAATAGAGATTACAATACTTCCTCTTTAAATTCAAAGAGAGAACAATGATACTCTCTTTTGAATAAAGGAAAAACAATTCTCTCACAAAATTAAGAAGACAACACTACGAAGGAGAATCTAATTTTTCTCTCTTTTTAAACTCTCTCAAAGAACTGGAGGAACTCTCTTAAACTCTCAAATATGAGACTTTCTCTCTGAAATGGGATACCTGAACCTGAGGGATGAAGGGGTATTTATAGTTGATCACTCCCTTCCCTTTCTTCTAACAATATATTAAAGTATATATTAACTTTATAATTTTCAAAGTCAGATTTTAAGGCACCGAATTCGGTGGCCTCCAAACCTCCAATGTTGATCCCAAAAAATAGGTCATCAATATTGACATTATTTTAATATATTTCTCTTCTGAAAACGAAATAAAAACGATGAAGGTACAAAAGAAGTGAGTGAGAATACAAACTTAAGTTTAATAGATGCCTTTCTACCCTCTTTTGATCTTTTCTTTGATGAAAGAACATGTGATAAAATAATATTTCGACCAAAAAAAAAAATGTGATAAAATAATATATTTACATTCTTCATCTTTTTTGTGATGAAGTGAAGAATATTTTTAGTACAAACAAATAAGAATGAATCTGTCTTTAATAGTGCAAAGTACATGGGACTGTGACAGTAAAAAGTAGCTCATGTTGGACTAATTGTTGTATATATTAACATATTATTTAATCAATTGACTATATTAACCTCAAAAGATTTTTGAATTTGAGTATAAAATTTGAAACAATAGTAGACCGTCTTCAATGTTTATTAGCTCCCCAAAAGAACACAATCCTTCATATCTATCTCACCTCTAAAACCAGTACAAATCCAAAACCAAAAGTTAAACAAGAGCTTGCGGTACGTGTACCGGGGTTCTCTCCAAAAACCAGTAAAGATCCAGAACCAGAAATTGACGAGTTTGTGGAAGCTATACTTGGGTTCTGTCCGCCACTTCTTATGTCAATACATAAAGAAGCGACTCCTCTTCACATTGCCGCTAGGTATGGTCTTGCTTCAATTGTGAAGCAACTCATCAAACACGCAAAAGAATATCATCCTCATGGTCATCGTATTCAAGACAACCACAGCCATGGTGCGGAAGCAGCGAAGAAGATCTGGACCCTGCAGGCTTAAAATGTATTGGACAAACCCACACCGATCTGGGCTCTGCTGGCTTAAAGTGTAATGGATAAATTCACGCTGATCTGGGCCCTGCCGGATTAAAATGGACGGGCAGTTAAGCCCATGGAGCTAACAAGGTGGAGCCGAACCGAAAGGTTCCGAGCCAATGCCCTTGGTACGGCACGGCTCTTTCGCTGGTCCAGAAGTAAAGCTCAAATACGTTGGGCATAGTTTGGATGTAATCTGATTTGATGCAACTGAATTAGGAAGGTACGGTCCATCAATTAATGCTACATATTTCATTAATTTACTTTCTATATCAATTAGTGTCAACTTCAGACGCTCATATTCCATGATTGCTAGGGTTTTGACCCTCTCTATGGGTCAAATATTTTAACCCATGTAAAGAAAGATACGCATATACAAAAACCCATATACTTCTTCTTCTTCTTCTTCTTCTTTTTATCGATTTTACAAGTTAGAGATTAACTTACGGCTGATTTTGACAAAAATATTAATATATTTTACTACCCTCACAAAATTTTTTTATTTCAGTTACTACCTTCTGTTGCCAGTTTGTTTCAATTGAGTGCGTGAATGTCTCACAACTCTGTTAATGATATACCAACATATTTTTTTAAAAAATAACCCATAAATATGTAGGGCATATAATTAAAATCTACATTTCGTATCCTCCCTCTCGCGTGCCCAGCCCATGGGTTGTTTTAACAAATGTTGAAATAGCATCGATATAATTGTTAAGACTGTAATATCATGCACTCCATTGAGAGAAATTGAAATTAGATCGGGTAACGATTAACTAAAATAAAAATATTTAGGTGTTAAATTGAATTGTGGCCAAACTAAAGGCTTGTAAAAATGTATACCTATATATATAGAAAGTGAATTTAGTCTTATATACATATTATTGATTATAAAAGAAATGGTAGGCTGGGAGGCCATGATTGTTGACTCGCGGGGGGCAAAGCAAGCGCCAATATAAAATTAAAATAAATTTATCTATGTTTGTTTATATCGATAGAAAGATTATATATATTATGTCATAATAAACATGTAGTTTCTTCCATTAATAGTTAAATAATCACACACAAAAAAAAAATGAGGTGAGAATGAGAATTAATAAAGTTTGTAAAGGAAATAAAAACGATAAAATGGAATACAAACTTTAGTTTAATAGATGCCAACACTAGTTTCTGTACTCTTTATCTTTTTTGTGATGAAGCAGAGAATTAGATGCCAGCACTAGTTTTGTATAGTCATATTCATCATTGTATAAAAGTGGTCGCTCGTGTAACACTGTTTGTCTCCTTGAATAACCTGAGCAAATCCACCGTCCACATGGCGTGGCTCCCTTCATTGAAGCTAAGTTAAAGGCAACAAAGCTAGGATAAAATTGAGACAGTGTAGAAAATGATTCTATATGACCTTTAAAAAGAGTTTGAATTTGAGGGTAAAAATTGAAAAATTACCCTTATTTTTCTTATTTAAGATTGAAAAATAAGAATGTATTCGGATTAAGTTTGCAGTATAGCAATATTCAGTTTAGCAGAAAAATGGAGTCCTCATTGACTTTGTATGAGGCTCAGGAGACCGATAACCTTATTCAGCCACACGACCACCAAGTAGAGATCATTACCTTCATGGAAAATGATGTCTACAAGGCTGCTGAAAAAGGCGAAATCAACCCTGCCATCGAGCAAAGAAAAGACCGTCTTCATAGTTTACAAACTCCCCAAAAGAACACAATCCTTCATATCTATCTCACTTCAAAAACAAGTAGAGATCCAGAACCAGAAATTAACAAGTTTATGGAAGCTATACTGGGGTTCTGTCCCCCACTTCTAATGCAGGTCAACAAAAAAGGAGAGACTCCGCTTCACGTTGCTGCGAGGTACGGTCATGCGTCAATTGTGAAGCAGCTCATCAAACACGCAAAAGAAAATCATCGTGATGATCATAATCAAGACCACGAGAGCCGTGGTGCGGAAGCAGTGAAGAAGATGCTGAGGATGGCAAGTAAAGAAGGAGACACTGCTTTGCACGAGGCAGTCCGATTTCAACATCTCCATGTGGTGAAGATATTGATTAGTGAAGATTGCGATTTCAAACATAACGCTAATAATTCAGGAGAGACTCCACTCTATATGGCTGTCGAAAGAGGATATAATCTCATTGCGGAAGCGATAATAGAACATTGCAATTCACCAGCAAGTGGTGGCCCAACTGGCAGAAATGTTTTGCATGCCGCAACCATACGCAAGGATAAAGGTAGTGTTCTACCAAAAGGATAAAGGTAGTGTCCATAGATTAGTATATTAATATATATACATAAATTTATTAAGATTGCCACTTAAATATGCAAATCAGTTAGTCTGGTGTCTTTATAATATGCAGTTCGAGGAAAAAGAAAAAGAAAACTATTAAAAGAACTAGATTTGTTGCTGAATTTAACTTTTGTTGCCGCTAAAAGTGTTTTTAAGGAGAAAATTATATGGTGATTAAAAGTTCCTTTTTTTTGCAGTGATTATAAGCTAAAACTTATGTTTTTGAAAGTAACATATATAATTGCAATCTTTATTTTAGGAATGATAGATTATATCCTGAATGAAATTGGAGAACAAATGTTGAAACAACCAGATCAAGAAGGGTGGACTCCATTACACCATGCTGCATATATGGGATATCTTGATGCAGTGGAGGCTTTTCTCACAAAAGAAATGGGTAGAGAAGCAGCCTACATGAAAAATAGAGACGGAAATACAGCTCTTCATCTCGCAACTGTTTCAAAACATAGGGAAACAATGCGGGAAATTATAGAACGGTGCCCGGACAGCAGTGAATTAGTGAACAATAGAGGCTGGAATATTTTGCACTTTGCTGTGCGGCATCATAATCTCAATTTATTGATGAAAGATGTCCTGCAAAGTAGAGGTTCACTCAGCAACCTAATCAATGAAAAGGATGCTCAAGGGAACACACCCCTCCATCACATTGCGGTTTCAATTAACCACTCATGCCTTAGTCTCATCGATGACCCTAGAGTGGATAAGTTGGCGTACAACAATGAAAACGAAAATGCCCTCGACCTTGCTTCCACACCTCGAAATTTAGCAGTTTTTGTGGTGAGTTAATTTAAATATATCCTCACCCTATTAGTCATCTCTACTAGCTTACTAAATAATTAGTCATGACTCATGATACAAGTTGTTGATGATTTGATCCTCTTCATTTATCTGATCATATATATATCTATATCAAGGTTGATTTTTTTTTTTTTTTGGTTAAATTGTTTTGGCTTCATTAATATGAAGATTCATTTGGTCAATGTTAATTCAGTCATTCGTAGAAATATTTAAAATATTTTCATAATTTATTACTTTTTCCATCCTTTGGTGGCAGATTTACCAAGTCATGCACTCTCAATTAATTGAATTTGAATACAAAATATTATATATAGAGAGAGAGCAATGTTATAAATCTCAATAGGTAGGGATGCTATAGAGTTATCTGTGTGGTTTTTTTTAGGTCAATTTAGTATTTTTTTTTTTTTAGTTCAATTTGGCATTTAATATAGTTTTAGATTTATTATAAAAATATGAAAAAAAAATAAAAATTAATATAATTTTTGTCAATTAAAGAAAAAGAAAATCAAATAAAAGTATAAAAAGTTATTTTAAAACCTTAAAAAATTTGGAATTAATAAAATTTTTAATATTAAAATAATTCACATACATCTAAAATTATATTAGATGCAAAATCAAACTAAAAAAATAAAATGCTAAAAACTCTGCATTCCCACATGCTAGAGTTTACAACATATATATATATATATATATATATATATATTTGTAATGTAAAGCCCACACATTTATTTAAAAAAAGCTTATCAATATTGCAGGACCGTTTTATAAAACGTTTGAAAACAAATGGCATAGGGCCCGGTATGCGAATATCACCCACAAAGAACAGGAAGCAAGATAAAATAAGGGAACGCGAGGCCGCTGCTGAACTTAAGAAAGTTGAGGATGCTAATGTGATTGTGGCTGCACTCATTGCGACGGTAACTTTCGCTGCAGGATTTACTATACCCGGAGGTTATGTAAGTGAAACAGGGCAACATGAAGGCAGTCCAAGACTTGGAGGAAACTCGGCATTTAAGACATTTATGGTAATGGATACCATAGCTATGTTCCTCTCTACTTCTTCAGTCTTGATCCACCTCTATATCAATATCAACAAAAAACTCTTGTACGTCTTCGACTATACTTTGTGGTCCTTGATGCTCACCGTCTCAGCAATGCTAGCAATGGTGGTTGCATTTGCTACAGGAACTTATGCAATGTTTGGGTATTGCATTGAGTTTTCCATTGTTATTAGTGTCCTTGCATTGTTTTTCCTCATTCTCTTTGTGTGTCTCACAAAGGGAATAATTGCCTGGGGGGAACGAAGGAAGGCCTTAGTTTGGGAAGTTGATAATACTGTTTAATTACAATGGCTACCATAAATTTAAATAAACATTTCTGATCTTGTAAACTTAAAAGATCATTTATATATAATATATGGATATTTGGCTAATATTTTTCTCAATTTTTATAATTTTAAACCAATAGACTTTGTCCTTCTTGCTAAAAGGGCCTCTTCATCACTATTATTATTGAGTATCGAATATGACTTACCATCGCATGCAGGTTGGCTAAGTAATTATAATTACTAATTTCATCCATTAATTAACCAAGCGTTATTATTTTTTATTCATTTTTTTCTAGGAGAGAGCAGTAATGTATATAATTCTGATACTTGGTTATTAATATTATTTGGATGGTGTACTAAAATCGAATAAATTATCATCTAAATTAATTAATCCCTGGACTGTGCATTATTAGCCTTCTTAAATTTGTTGTTTGCATTTTAAGGGGTACGTAGCCATTTGTGAGTAGGTTGTTCATTTCTCTTTGGTTTTATTAATTATTATAAACCCTCATTGGTCGAAAATAAAATTTTAAAAACTGTTGGAGCCCATCATTTAACATCCTTACAACATTTGTGCAGTGTAATTGGCAGACTATTGCAGAACTCTAGTAGATATTATATAGATGACCTGATATTGGTTTTTACATTAAGGTGTTTAATAAACCCTTCTTTGCTGCATATACACCCTCTTTTCTTGATTCCATTGCTATTTCCAGTGCCACTCACCATTCTTGGTTTGAAACTGAGTTATCTAAAAAAAGGAAAGTGAGAAAGAAAGAAAAAAAGGACAGAGAATCAGAATATCATCGATATATAATGCCTCATAGGATAAAGCAAAACCAATAAAATATGCCTAGAAACATATTGGATAGACAAGTCCAGATGAGTTTCATGCTCATTTGATGGTCCAGAAGTATAGGTCAAATTCCTTGGGCTTGGTTCAGATGTAATATGATTTGGTAGAACTAAATTAGGAAGGTATGGTCCGTCAATTAACGCTAGATATTCCATTAATTTACTTTCTATATCAAAAAGTGCCAAGTTGAGACTTGCTCAGATTCCACGACAGCTAGGGTTTTGACCCTCTGCATGGGTCAAATATTTTAACCTAACTTTATAGGATACATCTCAACATGCAAAGGCACGCATACATAAAACTTCAAATATTCTTGTCTTTTTTCTCTGTCAATTTCACAATTTAGAAATTGACATAAACGCCAAAAGTTATTTGGCCAATACCATATTAGTGCCCCTAAGTTTCATAGTTTCTTTTACATGTTTAAGTGATTTATGGTGGAAGATTGAAGGTGAAGTTGATTTTGGCACAAACATTAATATATTTTATTACCCAATAATTTGGCCAAAATTCGATATAGTACCTCACAATTTTATTTTTTATTATTATTTCAGTTACTACCTTTCGTTGTCAATTTGTTCAATTGAGTGCATGAATATCTCACAGCTCTATTAATGATATGCCAACATATTTTTAAAAAATAACCCATATGTAGTTTATATGATTAAAATCTACATTTCCTCTCCTCCCTCTCACGTGCCCAGAACATGGGTTGTTTTAACAAATGCTGAAATAGCATCGATATAATTGTTAAGATTGTAATAGTGTGCACTCGATCGAGAGAATTGAAATTAGATCGGGCAGTGATTAACTAAAATAAAAATATTTAAATATTAAATTGAATTTTGGCCAAACTAAAGATAGTAAAAATGTATTTCCTACATATATAAAAAGTGAATTTAGTGTTATAGACATATTATTAATTATAATGGAAATGGTACGCTCGTAGGCATTGATTTTTTACACGCGGGGGGCAAAGCAAGCGCCAATATAAAATTAAAATAAATTTATCTATGTTTGTTTATATCGATAAAACGATTATATATATTATGTCATAAACATGTAGTTTCTTCCATTAATAGCTTTATATTCACACACCAAAAAAGGAAAAATGAAGTGAGAATGAGAATTAATAAAGTTTGAAAAGGAAATAAAAACGATAAGTGACAAAAGAAAAGAGTGAGAATACAAACTTTAGTTTAATAGATGCCAACACTAGTTTCTACACTCTTTTATCTTTTCTGTGATGAAGCGAATTATTAGATGCCAACACTAGTTTGTATAGTCATATTCGTCTTTGTATAAAAGTAGTTCGTGTAACACTGTTTGTCTCCCTGAATAATAATTTTACATCATAACCTGAGCAAATTGTTAGAAGTCCAGCCGCATATCAGCTGCAGTTAGCTGCCATCAACTTGCCACAAAACATAGTAAAGACTGGCTGCAAATGCATTGTATGGTGTTCAAAGATAGTGACTGAAGCTTATCTCTCAAATGGATGCAAGTGTTTTGGTTAGCTGTATGTTAGTTAGTAATTAAGTCGGTTTATGTAAGATTTGTATTAACCGACTTATATATGTTTATAAATAAGAACCCATCAGAGAATAGTTTGTAACATACTCCAAAGAGTATTGATAATCACCAAAGAATGAGAGAAATTGTGTATGTGTATGGTGAGGCTGAGAGGTTTTTATTTTATTCTTTTATTGTGTCATTCTATTCTTATAAAATAGAATTGTTTTTCTCTCTTGTTTCGATCCAATTGTGGTCAGAGAACCACAACACAAATCCACCGTCCACATTGTTGTGATTCTCTGATCACTAATGACAATTAATTTGAGAGAAATAAAATCTATTTCACAAATAAATAATTACACCGTGAAAAACAAAACCAAAACTCTCAAAACACACGCTTTCTCTGGAGCTCTCTTACAACTCTCTCTGGAGTTCTCTCCTCTCTGGGATTCAGGATCCAGGATACAAAACACAAATGGGGAGGGTTCTATTTATAAGCATACATAGTCGGTTACTGTACAAGTTCTACAACACTCTTACGTAAACCGACTTAATTACCAGCTAACATACAACTAATAACAGCAGTCCTCTTTGACTGAACTTGGGTGGCAAGTTGGTGGCAGCAAACTTTGAACGTGCATGGCGGCTGGACTTCCAACACACATGGCGTGGCTCCCTTCATTGAAGCTGCCAAGTTATAGGCAACAAAACTAGGATAAAATTGAGACAGTGTAGAAAATGAGACTATATTATCTTAAAAAGAGTTTGAATTTGAGGGTAAAAATTAAAAAATTACCCTTATTATTCTTATCTAAGAATGAAAAATAAGGATGCATCTGACTAAGTTTGCAGTAGTAATATTTCAGTTTAGCAGAAAAATGGAGTCCTCATTGAGTTTGCATGAGGCCCAGAAGGAGTCCGATAACCTTATTCAGCCACATGACCGCCAAATAGAGATCTTCACCTTCATGGAATACGATGTCTAATAGAAATGTTGTTATGTCTATAATAATGATCACATTAACATTTATCTTTTAGATAGCTTCTCTCCAGATTATTTTATTATTTTTCATTTTTTATTTTTCAGTGATAGTACTTTGTTGAGATCGATTTACATTAGTAGAAGCTCAGAACATAATTCTACAACTTATACAAGTTGTTTTCTTAGTTAAGTACACTAATGAATTGTAACTGAGGGGTTGCAGAAATGGTAATAATTAAGAGCATGTTTATGACTCAGTAAGCTTTTTTTTTTTCTTTTTTTTTTTGGTAAATTGCCTCAGTAAGCTTTAGACTTAACCATTTGACTTATTATTTTCTTCCTAATCTTCTAATGAGCTCAGAGATGATGATAGCTTACATTTTGTCTTGCGGAGTTTAATAAATAAAGCATAATTTGATAATCTTGGGGATGTGAGGTTACCATATGGACTCAGATTCCATGAGCCTGGGTTGCGTTCATGGGCCTGGGCCCAATTTTTAATAAAGTTTCGATTCTATTGAAAATTTGAAGTTTGGAAATTGACAATGTCAAAAATAGCCCTTCGTCGTCCTCCTCCTCTTTTTTCTTCTACTTCCTCTGCTTATCGATTGAAGAGTTCCAAATCCAAAAATAAAAATAAAAAATGAAAACCTAAATCGAAACCCTAAATTGAATCAGCCAGCACACTTTCTCCTCCTCCTCCTCTTTCTTCTTTTGCTACTCTCTGTTCCTCTGATTTCGGTCGAACAAGCCCTAAATCGGAAAAAACCCATGTTGAATTCTGGAAATCCCGATCCTGGTGATTAGTGAGAGGTACAGCTACTTGACTTACGAATTCTCCGTCTCTCTCTCTTTTTTTTCTTTTTTTCGTTTTTTCTTTTTTTTTTTGATAGATAATAAAACCCAATAAAGGAATTGACTTTGTATGTGATTACGTCTGTCATAAGTGCGGACTTTTAAATTCTGTCTTTGTCTTCCTTTTTCTTTTTTTTCTTTTATAATCCCTTTGTTTTGCTTTAATCTTTCAACTTTGTAAAATCTAAAACGGTAATTCCTCACATGTTTACTTTGCATTAGTTGTTTAGTATTGTTTGTGAGGTTGCTTTGTTTTTCCATGGAACCAAGTGTAATTCATTGGCTTTTCCTTTCAGCTTAGATCAAATATTATTCATCTACTACTGATCCGCACTTGAGTTACATGTATATTCTTGGCCCTCTGTCTCCAAAGTTATATTAGGGCCTGGTCTAGATTAGTTTGTTAACCATGAATGGTATCTAACAGTTTGTTGTGACAGTAACCTATATATAGATATAAATTAAGCTTTAATTTTTAACTTGGTGAAATCTGAAATGCTGTTTGCTTACTAGTTTGCTTTGCATTTCATCTCAGTAATCATTGTACATTGATCAATATTATGCAGATATACATCACCAGTGCCAAGCTCCCTCGTGAAGTTGACAATTTTAATTGGATCATGAAGTCAGTTGTATAGGGTTGCTTTGGTTGCCTTTTAAAAAAAAAATAAAAGTAAAAAATTCAGCACAAGGATTAGACTAAATCAGGCTAGAATAAAAAGTAATGCGGTCTAAACCAATCTAAGTAATAAAGAGTTCTAACTCCATCCAACAATCTCAATGTAGTGTCGCATTCTCACCTTCCAAAGCCAAACAGTTCAGCTATTGTTGATCTTTTGGTTTTTTACAACAATTAGCCAGCAGTAGTATTAATTGAAGAAATTAGAAGTCACTGTTTCTACTTACTCCAACCCTTCATGTCCCATGTCCAAGTTAGTCAAAAAATTGTTGCACTTCACACACCCCATTGCATACAATTCCCACTTTGAGCAGCCACCACCCAGCATTAGGGACCTTTTGTTATTAGTCATACATCAATCTTAGAGTGTTTCAGCCTGTAAGCTTTTGAGTGGCTTTTCGTTTTGTCCCACATACCTTATAAGCTCAGAGTTTGTGCAACTATTGTTTTGTGAAGTATTTCCTTAGAGTTTATTCCCCTTGCTGACCTAAAAATGGGTTCAAAATGTTCAAAGACAGGTCCACTCACAAGTTTCTGCACTCCAAACATTATTTGTATATGCTAGAGGTATGTTTGCTCTGTTTCTTACCTATTTAATTTCATTTTTGTGCACTCAATCATACAGGTTTACTTTTGAATTTGGCATTCCAATGGGCTGTTAAATGCATAAAAAAGCCTCTTTTGAATTTCATTCCCCCCTTACAAAGATACTGAAATATTGAAACTATAATATACAGCATGTTTTCTAAGTAGGAAGTCTTGAAATAAGATAATATTGGCTTCCAAATGTAATACATAAATACTTTTTATTTCGTTTCTTAATTCTTTTGGTTTTTATATTGGTAGCTGAAATTTTTGTAGACTTTATTCCTATTTTAAATCATATTATATAATGTAATTGTGAATATATTGAAATCTAATTTTTCGATTTTCTTATCATAAAAAGTTTTTTAAAAATAATTTTATTTATTATGCATTTGTTATTATGATTCGATATCTTTATACATCTTAATTGGTTTTTTTTTTTTTTGGGGTAACAATTTGCTATGGCTTTATGATTAATGTTTGTTTTTCTTAACTGACTTGTAATGGATATTTCTGTTTTAAAAAATATTTTTGAGGAGATAATAAAGGATCGAATATTACAAAAGGACTATTATTTTCTTGTTTATTTTATTTTATTTATTATTTTTTTTTTTTTTTTTGCTAGGGAATGAAATTGAAAAGGAATGCATTTACTTAAAAAACTATGACATTAACTGAACGATAATATGTATAACCAAAATGAAATTGAGGTCTTTCGCTATTACTAGCTACATTTACTACAATATTATTAATATTTACGATTTGTTTTTTTTCAATTAAAGATTTTTATCAAAAATAGGGAGTATATATGAAGATGTAGTTTTATAATTTTTGAAGTCATATACTAAATTATATTTTTTGTCACAAAATTCTTGGAGAATTTGGTATTGCACCATAAATTTATGTACAACTTATTATTACGTTTTCAATCATAATGTAATAATTAAGATTAATCATATTGTAAAATGATTTTACTGTATTTATTAATATGGTGATTTAGCAAAATAACAAACAGCAAAATAGCAAAAAGATTAATCATATTGTAAAATGATTTTTTGGTCATTAATATATCTTGATTTGAAATTTGACAAATGAAATTGAAAGGGGTTTCTGATTAAAAAATAAAATGAAGTAAAAATTTGAGGTTAAGGGGTTTTTGAATATTTATGTGTGTGCGTGTGTGTGAAAGCCTCGAAATTTGAAAAGGAAAAAAGCAATGAAATAAGTAAAGAGTTGAAATTAATGATATTTATGTCTAAAAAACGATAATAGGATACTTAAACAAACCAAGTTTCAATTCGAATGCCAAATTCAAATGGTGAATGTTACTTGTTAGAGTGCATAAAAACGAGGTGAAAGAGGTAAACAGGGTGTGTGGTGTGGTGGTTGTATGCGTTGCATTTTTTTAGCAACTTTGACATGGGTGTGTATGGGGTCGAGTAGATATATATAGTCGCCTTCTAACTCTTTAATTATGTACGTACTCAAGATCAACGATGGCAGGCAAAGTGGGCAAACTTTGAGGTGAAGTCCACAACGTGTGAGGTTAATGTTTAGGCGGAGTTGTACATTAATTGGTGTTTTATAGGGTTAAAGATTGGGAGCAATTGATGAAAAAGTAGCACGTATAGGAAGAAGAAAGATGGGTGCCATTGAGTAATTAGCTGCAAAAAAATACTTAAAAGAGAGAGAGAGAGCCAAAAAAGAAAGAAATAAAAGTCTCTCTCTCTCTCTCTCTCTCTCTCTCTCTCTCTCTCTCTCTCTATATATATATATATATATATATATTGATATTATATAATTGTTGCGATGGCATCACTATTATTGAGTATGGTACCAATTAATATGACGAGGTGGACAAGTAATTAGTACTCACTCATCTACTTCCTATTGGTTTTATCATCTACTTATGAATTGGGGATCTTTAGTAAGTGGGACAATGAGTGCCCTATCATGCGCATCACTTCCTTACTGTATTTCTCCCTTGAAAACGAAATAAATACGATGAAGCTACAAAAGAAGTGAGTGAGAATACAAACGTAAGTTTAATAGATGCCTTTCTATACTCTTTTATCTTTTCTTTCATGAAGCAAAGAACATATGATATAATTATAATTTTACGTTCATCTTTCTTTTTTTTAATGAAGCGAAGAACAGGTAGTGATAAAATAATATATTTACATTCTTCATCTTTCTTGTAACGAAGCGAAGAATATGTGGTAAAAAAAAATGTCTTTAGTACAAACAAATCAGAATGAATCTGTCTTTAATGGTGCAAAGTGCATGGGACTGCGAGAGTAAAAAAAGTAGCTCAAATTGGACTAACTGTTGTATATGTTAATTGTTAGGTCCCAGACTAGACTATGACAACGTTATAAAGATAATTAATTAGAGGTGAGAGAAAATCATCAACTTTCAAATATTGAATCTCCGACAACCTTCTACTAGCGATAGACTTCTTATTTAAAGCAAAGTCTAACTACTTTGGCAAATACTGTGTCAGCTACTTCCTATTAAAAAAACAACCACTACATTGAGACAATAAAGAATGCGTATTAAATGTCTATGTAGAAAATGAGTATATATATTATCTTTAAAAAAGTTTGAATTTGAGGGTAAAATTTGAAAATTTATATAGGGTGTATTAAGTGTCTTTGCAGCAAGTTAGGATATTATCCTTGATAAAATGCTTTAACAGTTACAATGTAGAATTATAGAGTGGAGAAGGATTGGATAAAATTATAAATAGATATATAAATTCCATATATATATATATATATATATTAATCCTTGATAAAATGCTATAGCCCATCATTGGTATCATAATTAAAGTCACATGATTTTATAGTCATATCCATCATTGGATATACAAATGATTAAACCTTTCAACAAAGTACATCAACTAGTTCTCCACAAAAGAATGATTATTGAGTGGATATAGTAACTAAAAATATGATCACTTTGTAGGATATGCAAGTGAACCCATCATTTAGAATTGGTTCCAATTTAACTCAAAAGTTCAAATTGATTAGATAGCTTCGAAATTATTATCAAAATAAGGAAAGAGAGAAAGACAGTGTACGTTGATGGTACATTTTGATGTGAAAGCTGAGGATGCATGTGTTCACATGGTTGGCAAGTAATTGGGGTTGGTTTCTCATCTTGTTAATTGGGGACAATGAATGCCCCCATCATATTTTGGTATTTTCTTAGAATTATAATTGAAGTTCCTAAAAGACCAATATATCCTTCAAAAATGAAAAAATGGCAGGCCTAAATCTGATCGTATTTTTGTCAACGGTACTGCTGTTAGATTTTTAAACTAAGACTTAATTTCTACTTTTTCATAATAGACCCTATTCATCATTATGGTTTAGTATTGACCATCGCAGGCAGGCTGGCAATGTAATTAGTAATTAATTACTCATCATCTAATATTTCTCTTGGTTTTATAAAAAAAAACCCCCTCATTCATTGAAATCAAACAAAATTTAAAAACTGTTGAGTGCACTATAAGACATCCGTACAATATTTGTGTAATCTAATATATGTCGGCCTATCGACCAGTTTTGCTAAATTTTGGTGCAAACTATTTATATACATATAAATATATATAAAAGAACCATGAGCTTCTTTTTCAGTATGTTATTCATCCGAAGAATTTAAAAGAGTTGGACGTCTACGTACCGTTTTTAATGTGGAGGGTGGACAACTCGTGACAGCTTTGTACCCTTGGTAATAAATTAACGTCATTCAATGAAGGTTAAAAAATTTATCCATTTTTCACACCCTGTCAGAACATAAAAAGTATGATTTGAATTTTTTTCAAGAGAAACTTAGTAATTATAAACCATATTATTGCATTATTGAGAAAACCAATAGTGTATATCTTACTTTTGTTTTTAAGAAAAAAATTATCTAGCATCTGGAGGTGTAACCTAGCAGTAAAGAAGCCAATCGAGCCCTCATACTTATTTATGAGAGTTATGATTTGAATTTTAATAATTCTCCGTCAAAGTTCTAAGTGTAGTCAACCTTACCAAACGTCAAATGCAGCAGCAAAAAAGCTCTATCTCTTAACAGAATTCTGAACTTATAATTTTTATATTGAAACCCTTTTTCATTTAAAAAAATAAAAATATTGTCTATATATCACCTGGGAAAGTTGCCGCTACATGATCCATCTTATGTATATCTTAAATAACAAACAATATTCTAAAGTCTACTTCTAATTAAAGACAATATTAAGTTTTTTTATCACCTAACTAAAATTTTTTACTAATAACTATCTAGGCGATATATATCTATATTTACATTCATGTGTATCACGTGACATGAACGATGACTATGACTCATCAGTAGTAATTAATATTATTGGGTTTTTAATTTAAATTCTTTGGAAATTCTGATGGTTGTAAACTAGCAAATTCATAATGTAGAAACTCCACAAACCCTGGCCCGTAAGTGGGAAATAATAGTTTCTGAAAAGCATCACATGTGATAGAAGAATATTTTTAGTACAATTACAAATAAGAATGAGTTTTTCTTTTAATGGTGACTATATATATATATATAAATATAAAACTATGAAAACATGTAAAGCACATGGGACTGCGAGAGTAAAGAAGTAGCTCATCAAATTGCAAATCCACGGTCCACATGCCGTGGGTCCCTTCATTGAGGCTGACAAGTTACAGGCAACAAAACTAGGATAAAATTGAGACAGTGTAGGAAATGACTCTATATTATCTTTAAAAGAGTTTGAATTTGATGGTAAAAATTGAAAAATTACCTTTATTATCCTTTTTATTGAAGATTGAAAAACAAGGGATGTATCCGGACTAAGTCTCCAGTAGCATTGCCTTGTAGCAGAAAAATGGAATCCTCATCGACTTTGCACGAGGCTCAGGAGGAGTCCGGTAACCTTATTCAGCCACATGACCACCAAATAGTGAAGATAGATCAGCAAAAGAATCATGAGGAGGAAACAAAAGAGAAAGTAGAGGAGGAAATAGAGAACATCACCTTCATGGAATATGATGTCTACAAGGCCGCTGAAAAAGGCGAAATCAAGCCTGCCATCGAGCAAAGAAAAGACCGTCTTCATAGTTTACTAACTCCCCAAAAGAACACAATCCTTCATATCTATCTCACTTCTAAAACCAGTAAAGATCCAGAACAAGACGAGTTTGTGGAAGTTATACTGGGGTTCTGTCCCCCACTTCTTATGCAGGTCAACGCAAAAGAAGAGACTCCGCTTCACATCGCCGCAAGGTACGGTCATGCTTCGATTGTGAAGCAGCTCATAGAACACGCAAAACAAGATCATCCACATCATCATAATCAAGACCACGAGAGCCGTGGTGCGGAAGCAGCGAAGAAGATGCTGAGGATGGCAAGTAAAGAAGGAGACACTGCATTGCACGAGGCTGTCCGATTTCAACATATCGATGTGGTGAAGATATTGATTAGTGAAGATGGCGATTTCAACCATAACGCTAATAATTCAGGAGAGACTCCACTCTACATGGCTGTTGAAAGAGGATACAATCCCATTGCAGAAGAGATAATAGAACATTGCAATTCACCAGCTACTGATGGCCCAACTGGCAGAAATGCTCTGCATGCCGCAACCATACGCAAGGATAAAGGTATTCTCACATTTTTAATTAATTAATATACAAGCATACATTTATTAAGATTTCAACTTAAATATGCTAATTAGTGAGTCTGGTGTCTTTATAATATGCACTACGAAGAAAAAACTTGAGGCGATGCGATAGTGTTTCAATCAAAACTAGATTTGTTGCTAAAACTTATGTTCTACCTAGAAGTGTTTTTAAGGACAAAATTGTATCGTGATTAAATGTCCTTTTTTTATTTTTTAATAGTGATTATAAAATTAAAACTTATGTTTTTCGGAATTAACATATATAACTGCAATATTTATTTTAGTAAAGGTAAATGAGATCCTGAAGAAATTTGGAGAAGAAATGCTTAAACAAGCAGATCTAAATGGCACTACAAGAAATTTTGGATTTAGTCACGAAAAAACCTTGCTACAATTTTAAAATTCGTAACTAAAGCATAAGATTTAGTTATAATTTTTTTTTTCGTAATTAAACAGAAAAAATTGTTATAATTAGTTACAACATAAATATCATGACTATATTTCGTAACAAATGTTAAAAAATGATGACGTCACTATATAAAAAATTTGGTTTAGTCACGAATTGATACTACAATTTTTAAAAAATAAATAAAAAATAATAAAATCCAATACACGACGTCGTTCCTTCATTGGAATCCCAAAATTAACCTAGTTCCTCTTCATTCCATTTTACCTAAATTTTCCCTAAGTGTTTTGTTCAAGTGAGAGCTTGTGGCTTCTAAAGCATTTTCTCTAGTTCTTGCACGAGACCAATTCCTCCTTCTTGGTCAATATCTACAATGTCTAGAGGTTGCGAGTGAGATCCAAATGGGTACACTCTGTTTGAGAGCACCCATTTTCGGGATGATTTTGCCGGTCCTCATTTGAGTCTATAGCCTCCTCCTTCATCCTTTTCGAGTTCTTTGTTTTCATTTTCTTCTTGCTTAGGCTTTGCTTTGTTTTTCTCCGAAATTCAGTGTTTTCAAATATTATTTTATAGATTGTTTAGGACTTTCAATTTGTGTTTCATATATTTCACAATTTGTTTGACTCCTTGTCGATCCGGGGTTTAGAAATTTGGGGATCTTGAAATTGTCATAAATGAATTTGAGTGTTTTATGACTTTCGCCGTCCACATCGTCGAGTTCGTCTAATCCTCTCATTCTCGGTTGTGTTTACATCTGGTTTTACATTTTCTCATAAACTAATAGTATTAGATTTCTGATTTTGATCCTTGCATCATCTAATTTTGATATGTTATTTTGTAATTCAATCATTGAAATCCAAACAAAGTAACGAAGCTCTGGATCGATGGGTCGTGGAGTTCAACGAGAGGAAGAAGAAGAGGATGTAGTTGAACCGTGAATCTTCTCGGCCCAAGGAAGAAAGCGGCAGCAAATGAAGGACCGACAAACAATGTTAGCGCTTGCAAATTGCAAACAATCAGATTCAACAGCTAATCAAAACCGGGGAGCGGCGTCCATTCAAATAGATTCCAAGAACCAAGTGCTAGAGGCTCAAAAATGGAACTGAATGATCAATTGGTCCCTCAACTCTTTTTTGTATTAAAGACTCTAGCGTGCGTGCGTGGACAACTCGTATTGAAGATGCATGAGTATAGGCTTTAAGAAAAGAATCTTCTTGAGAGATCTGTTTAGGTAATTTCATAATTGTTTCCAGCTTAAGAACTTTATTGATGGAAGTGAATGATATGATTATGATTTACAACTTAAAGACATCATTGGGTAATGATATTGCTATTCATGTGCTAATAGCCTAATTGTCTTTGGAGGTTCTGGTTTCTAAGCATATGTCTTTATCCTTATTGTTTATGTTCTTAAATAATTAATTGTGCAATTTATTACATGCTTAATTTTGACCTTTTTATTCTCATGTGGGATGTTTTATTTTTCTCATAATTAACTTATTATATAATATTAGTTGCCATTTCACGGTTACAAAGACATAATTGGATAGAATTATTATTTGAGCAATGATGATGAAAGGAATCTAAAACTCACTATTTACATGTCATTGCAACCTACCTAATGAAACCAATGTGCAGATCTTTATTGGAGAATCCATGGCATAATTCGTCCTTTGAGGGTGGGATTTGTTAGATTGTTTCTTCTTACAATTGAATATGTTTGAGGTGAGTGTATGAACAATTCCAATGCATGGATTTATTGCACGCTAAAGTTTGTCACAGAGGTCTTATGTAACTGTGTACTTAACCTCACTTGTAATGGTAGCAAGGACTAAAATAAAAAGTTTATTGGATAATTTTGAGACTTCCATGATGTATTTTGTGCTTTTTTTTTCGGAAAGCGTCAGGTTCTAGTGACAAATGGGAGTGGATCATACCCCTTTTCGTGGATATTTCTAGAAACACAAGGTTCTTGTTCTCAAATAAAACATTGATCCGAGAAAAGGCCATTGCAAAGTCAATTGTAAGATTCATATGATGTTGCCTACATTCTGCGGTGTTGATGACTTTGTGACCGTGTAGATTGTTTGTAATAAATCCTTATGTAATATGATATTAATATAATTGCAAGTGTATTTATTAAAACACGGTAGCTTAGTGCGAGCGGTTTGAGAAATTGGTCAACCTCTTAGAAAAGTCTGTATACTTATTGAAATAATCATTTATAATACTAAAATTTTGTTTGGAGTTGTTTATGTTATTGGTTAATACTTATCTTTGTTGTAGATGCTACTACCCTTCTAATGGTTGTCTTGGACCTATTCATTAGAGCCTTTTGCTATACTTGGTCTTACCTTTTGTGGCATCTTGGTTATATATGGCCTTGGAAATGGTTTGTCATGATCTTTTTTTTTTGCATTTCAAAATTATGGAAATTTTACATTGATTATATGCTGTTTTCTTCATATATTACCCTAGAATCTTAAATCGATCACGTGATTTTCCCTTGCAATATTATGACTCTGTTTTGGGGCCTCCTGTAGGTGGATAATGTAGATCTAAATGTATTAAAACTTTTTATTGCGAACCAATGCTGTTTTTATATCATATAGTTGGTCAACGACTTGTCTTAAGGAGACAACTCGTACTTAAACACGTGACGTGGTATCTTTTTATCATTTATGAGAGAGGGAGAGCTTGAGAAACCTTTGTTTTTATTAGGGATGTCGTATATGTGTGTAGAAGAAGATTTAGAAGATGGGGAAATTCCACAATTCTCCCCCTTTTATAATAAACCATTAAAAGTGTATTTTTTTGTTTTATTCTAGTTATTATTATTTTTATTATTGTTTTGCTGTTGTTGTATCATCATTAGGTTTTGAGGAGCTTTTGGAGGAGGCTAAGGAGGAGCTTTTGGAGGAGGCTAAGGCAGCTAAAGCGACCTTGGAGGAAATGGATGCGAGTAGAAAGCTATTTTTGAAGCCTTGTATTTAAAAAAAAAATGTTTACTAGTTTTTATAGCTTATATTGGAAAACTTGTTTTGATGAGATTATATTATGATACTGGGTCCACTAAAGTGTGGAAAAAGTTTGTGTTGGCTTTGTAACTTTCACATGTTGGTAGACTAATTTACATGCGTGACTTTTAACCTCGTTATATCCTAGACTCGATTGCTGTGATATTTGGTGGGCTTAATAACCCTTTTTGGCAGGCTTTCTAGTTTATGAATTCCTTATTATCTTAAAAATAAATGTAGGCAAACAAAGGGCTTGGACTCACGGCACATATTATCGTAACTAAAAAGTTAGTTACAAATTTCATAATCATAGCTATAATTTACACACGTATATAAAATTGTAACTAATGTGTAGTTACGAATTGTGAATTCGTAGCACTTAATTAAATAATAACGAAAGAATAGTCGTAACTAATAGGTTGATCTTGTAACTAAATGGTCACATGATTAATATTTTGGATCCCAATTAGTTACAAAATGACTATTTAGTAACAAAAAAAAAATTTAATTAGTAACGATAATTTTTATAAGTAAAGGTACTATATAGTTACGAAACATGTGTCGTAATTAAAGATACTATCTTTAGTCACGAAATGATAATTTTTGTGACTTAAGACTAATCTATTACGGTCCTTTAGTTACAAACAATCCACGAAAAAAATTTGTTACTATATAGTATTAAGGCACGAAAAATCGTAATTGATTAATCTTCAGGTACGTTTTTTAAGTTTGTGGCTAATTGAAAAATTTCTTGTAGTGTGGGTGGACTCCACTACACTATGCTGCACATATGGGAAATATTAATGCAGTGAAGACGTTTCTAGGAAAAGGAATGAGTAGAGAAGCAGCCTACATGAAGAATAGAGACGGCAATACAGCTCTTCATCTCGCAACTGTTTCAGATAATAAGGAAATAGTGCTGGAAATTATAAAACAGTGCCCGGACAGCAGTGAATTAGTGAACACTAGAGGCTGGAATATTTTACACTTAGCTGCGCAGGACGATAGTTTTCAAACTCCAATAAGAGATATCCTGAAAACTAGAAGTTCACTCAGCAACCTAATCAATGAAAAGGATGCTATAGGGAACACACCACTCCATCACATTGCGGTTTCAGTTGACCGCGGTCGCCTTAATGATCTCATCGGTCACCCTAGAGTTGATAAGTTGGTGTACAACAATGAAAATAAAAATGCCCTCGACCTTGCTTCCAACAGTAACGTATTTCGCTTTGTGGAGGTGAGCTATTAGTTATCTCTACTAGCTTATTATATAATTAGCCATCACACAAGTTGTTGATTTGATCTTCTTCATTTATCTGATTATACCACGTATCAAATTTTAACTGTTGATTTTTTCTTTCTTTTTTTTCTTTTTTCTTTTTTTTTTAAATATTGTTTTTGCTTCACTAATTCATGAAGATTCATTTGGTCAATGTTAATTCAGTCATTTGTGGAAATATTTAAAACAGTTTTAATCTTTACTGCTACTTCTATCCTTTCGTGGTAGAATATTATTATTATTTTTTCTTTCACACACACACAGTATATATATATATATATATATATAAGTATATATATATATATATATATATAAGTACTAGCACTACATGCCCGCTTAAGACATATATCTCTGGAAACCCAACACATTCATTAAAAAAAAGAGCTTATCAATACTGCAGAAGAAATTTAGAAAAGACTTGAAAAAATATGGCTTAAGGTCCGGCATGCGAATATATACATCCATAAAGGATAGCAAGCAAGATAATGAAGAGGAACGCGACCTTGAAGAGCTTAAGAAAGTTCAGGATGCTAATGTGATTGTGGCTACACTCATTGCGACGGTAACTTTCGCTGCAGGGTTTACTATACCTGGGGGTTATGTGAGTGAAAAAGGGCCACTAGAAGGCACTCCAATACTAGTTACGCAACACAAAGGCAATAAGCATATGAGTTTCCTATTGTTTATTAGCTAATGAATTCTGTTTAGAAAATCTCTGTGTGAGACTTCCTTTTGTTTTGCGTTCCTTCTTTGTCTGTTTGAATGCAAAAATCCTTTTTTCCAAAATGCATTCGAGTTTCCTGTTTTGAATTGTGTCTCTCAATTCTACTTTGGCTCCCAAATAAAGAAATAAATAATGTTACTAATTCTCCACTGTAGAAGATATTGCAAGTTTAAAACTCATAAATTTAGAATTCATGTTACTAATTCCATTTTAATTTTGCTACAAATATTAAATAAAAACTACATAAAAAGTTTATAATTCATGACGTGTAGAATAGATATTACCAATTTTTTCAAAAACAAAAAATGGGTATAAATTTGGACACAGTTGAATCATTCCAACAGTTTAGAAATGAACCCTAACTAAGAAAAATAAATTTACTAAATAAAACTTTTTAAGGAAAAAAAATAAACCCTAAATGTAAATTGATATTTTAAATATGGACCATTATTTTAAACCTAACAGTTCACACATTTTAAAATGCAGGTGTCCCGCATTAGAACCACATTATATATATATATATATATAGATGATATATTGGATGACGATATATTGGATGACGTCGCTCACAATATCCTACGTAAAAAAAAATATAAAATAAAATAATAGACATTTTCATTAAACGTGGGGGCCTACAATTATCACTCGGCCAAATTGCCGAGGACTTCGGCAATTTAGCCGAGGGGTGCTCAAACAAGGCACCCCTCGACCAAACTGCCGAGGACCTTGGTAATTTGGTCGAGGGGTGCTCAAACAAGACACTCTTCGGTCAAATTGCCGAAGGTTGCTCAAACAAAGCATTCCTCGGCTAAATTGTTCAAATAAGGCATCCCTCCACCAAACTGCCGAATCCCTAGGCAGTTTAGTCTAGTGGTGCTCAAACAAGCACCCATTGGCCAAACTATCGAGGCCCTCGACAGTTTGGCCAAGTAACCCTCACATATAATAAAAACACACGTTATTTCTTCTGTTTTCTTGTATAAGATATAGTGATCGATGTCGCCCAATACATTATTTCTATATATATATATATATGAGAAAATTTTAGGATAAATCACATACGAAGCTTATATAAGAGCAACTTTGCTGAAGGCTAGGTCCTAGTTTGCATGCACGGATCTATTAAGGACAGGAGGGTCACATGCGGCTCTCGGTAATTTTTTTTTAAAAAATAGGTATTTTTCAATATATTTGTATCACTTTGAGCCTCCAGTTTACCATCGATGTTCGGAGGAGTAAACATGCGCTGCTGTTATTATCTCGAGCCTAGACGTCTCTGATGATGATATTAACGTTCTCAACTCAATTTACAAAGAAATAAAGAAAGAAATTAAGCAATTACTGCATTGTGTTGATCCCTATTGTGGAGAAGTGGATGGTTTCGGAACAAGTTTGATTCCATGAGGATCAAAATGCCGTGGTATATTGTGCAATACTTTTCTTCCATAGCCGGTATCAGATTCATCAAAGAAGAGTGGCAGTTCAGGGCTAGGTGATGAGCTCACAAGCAGTATTATAAGGCACAAAATGGCGGAGCCTAAGCGCGACATATTTAGAAGGCACTTTGTATTAGAGTAAAATTTAGCAAAAGGCCTATTGACTCATTTGCCTCCTATTGCTTTTTTATCTAGTTATCCTAATATGTATTTATGAATTGGGGATCTTTAGTAAGTAGGAAAATGAGTGCCCTATCATGCGTATCACTTCCTTACTATATTTCTCTTTTGAAAACGAAATAAAAACAATAAGGTACAAAAGAAGTGAGTGAGAATACAAACTTAAGTTTAATAGATGCCTTTCTACACTCTTTTGATCTTTTCTTTGATGAAACGAAGAACAGGTAGTGATAAAATAATATATTTACATTCGTCAACTTTTTTGTGATGAAGCGTAGAATATTTTAATACAAACAAATAAGAATGAATCTGTCTTTAATGGTGCAAAGTACATGGGACTGTGAGAGTAAGGGCTCGTTTGGAACTGCTTATGTAAATAGTATTTTTTTCAAAAGCGCTTTTTATTTAAGCACTTTAGTTAAAAAATACTTTTAATAATAAAACAATTTATATTTGGTGGAAAACTATAAAAAAATACTTTAAAAATATTTCACAGTCTTTAAAAAAGCACTTTTTTAGAAAAGCACCTATCAGGTGCTTCTCAAAAAAAGCACTAAAAGTGCTTTTTTTTTAAAAAAAAAGTGCTTTATAATTTTTTTGCCAAACATATTTCAAACTACTTTTTTTTTTATGAAAAAAACACTTTTTCATTCAAAAAGCAGTTCCAAACAGACTCTAAAAGTAGCTCATATTGGACTAATTGTTGTATATATTAACCTATTATTTAATCAATTGACTATATTAACCTTAAAAGGGTTTTGAATTTGAGTATAAAATTGAGACAATAATAGGCCGTCTTCAAAGTTTATTAACTCCCCAAAAGAACACAATCCTTCGTATCTATCTCACCTCTAAAACCAGTACAAATCCAAAACCAAAAGTTAACAAGCATGTGGTACGTGTACTGGGGTTCTCTCCAAAAACCAGTAAAGATCCAGAACCAGAAATTGACGAGTTTGTGGAAGCTATACTTGGGTTCTGTCCGCCACTTCTTATGCAGATCAATACAAAAAGAAGAGACTCCGCTTCACATTGCCGCGAGGTATGGTCTTGCTTCAATTGTGAAGCAACTCATCAAACACGCGAAAGAATATCATCCTCAATTTTAAGCCCTGCCGGCTTACAATGTATTGGACAAACCCACACCGATCTGGGCTCTGCTGGCTCAAAGTGTAATGGATAAATTCACGCTGATCTGGGCCCTGCCGGCTTAAAATGGACGGGCAGTTAAGCCCATGGAACTAACAAGGTGGAGCCGAACCAAAAGGTTCCGAGCCGATGCCCTTGGTACGGCTCGGCTCATTTGATGGTCCAGAAGTAATCCGATTTCATACAAACTGACTTAGGAAGTCCATCAATTAATGCTACATATTTCATTAATTTACTTTCTATATATCAAAAAGTGTCAACTTTAGACCCTCACATTCCATGATTGCTAGGGTTTTGACCCCCTCCATGGGTCAAATATTTTAACCTAACTCTAGTAGATACATCCCAACATGTAAAGATATGCATACATAAAAACTTAAATACTCTTATTTTCTTTTAATTCTATCGATTACACAATTTAGAGATTAACTTTAATAGTCAGAGATTTATTGACCGATACCCTATCGTTATCCCATAGTTTTATAATTTTCTTCTCTCTACAGGTTCAGGTGACGTACACTGGGAGGCCATGATTCTTTACTCGTGGGGGACAAAGCAAGCGCCAATATAAAATTAAAATAAATTTTTCTGTATTTGTTTTTGTCCATAGAAAGATTATATATATTATGTCATAAACATGTAATTTCTTCCATTAGTAATTTTATATTCACACACACAAAAAAAAAAAAAAAAAAGAGAATGAAGTGAGAATGAGAATTAATGAAGTTTGAAAAGGAAATAAAAAGGATAAAACAGAATAAAAACTTTAGTTTAATAGATGCCAACGCTAGTTTCTACACTCTTTTTCTTTTTTTGTGATGAAGCAGAGAATTAGATGCCAAAACTAGTTTGTATAGTCATATTCGTCATTGTATAAAAGTAGCTCGCTCGTGTAACACGGTTTGTCTCCTTGAATAACCAGAGTAAATCCACCGTCCACATGGCGTGGCTCCCCTAATTGAAGCTGACAAGTTAAAAGGCAACAAAACTAGGATAAAATTGAGAAAGTGTAGAAAATGTCTCTATATCACCTTTAAGAATAGTTTGAATTGGAGGGTAAAAATTGAAAAATTACGCTTATTATCCTTATTTAAGATTGAAAAATAAGGATGTATCCGGATTAAATTTACAGTAGCAATATTTCAGTTTAGCAGAAAAATGGAGTCCTCATTGAGTTTGCATGAGGCTCAGAAGGAATCCGATAACCTTATTCAGCCACATGACCACCAAATAGAGATCATCATCTTCATGGAATATGATGTTTACGAGGCTGCTGAAATCAACCCTGCCATCGAGCAAAGAAAAGACCGGCTTCATTGTTTACTGTACTCCCCAAAAGAACACAATCCTTCATATTTATCTCACTTCTAAAACCAGTAAAGATCCAGAACCAGAAATTAACAAGTTTGTGGAAGCTATACTGGGGTTCTGTCCCCCACTTCTCATCCTGATGATCATAATCAAGACCACGAGAGCCGTGGTGCGGAAGCAGCGAAGAAGATGCTGAGGATGGCAAGTAAAGAAGGATATAAGTAAAACAGAGGATGGAAAAAGGCTTAACTTGTATATTGAGTTGAAACAATATAAATACATCTCGTACACGTGGTAGTTACAGGTGATAAGTGATTTATAAAACAAACTATCCTATATACAAGGAACAAAGAATATCAAAAGCCGAACTAGCAGAATACATGGGTATGGATTACAACATGCTATTAGGCCCCCTCAAGATTTGGGTTCTGTCATGAACACCAATCTTGGACCGTAGTGATTGGAAAAACTTTTTGGAGAGAGGCTTGGTAAGGGTATCAGCAAGTTGATCATTGCGTGAAACATGAGAGACGCGAACAGAGCCATCAGAAATTTTGTCCCGGACAAAGTGAAAATCAATGCGCACATGTTTCATTTTAGAATGAAGTTTGGGATTGGCACATACATAGGTTGTTCCAAGATTGTCGCAGTAGATGGTGGGTGTAGTAGTGGAAGAGCCATTCAGTTCTTGAAGCAGTGAAACCAACCAACAAACCTCAGAAGTGGTATGAGCCACTCGATACTGGCCGATGGAAGACCGAGAAACAGACTTTTGCTTCCTGAAGGACCATGAGATGGGATTGCAGCCAAGGAAGACAATGTAACCTGTGGTTGAAGTGCTGTCATCCCAATTTCCTGCCCAATCAGCATCAGAAAAGGCATGCAAGGCTAAGGGTGAGTGCCGGTGCAGATGAAGACCAAAAGAGGACGTGCCGTTTAAGTAACGGAGGACTCGTTTAACAGCTGCCCAATGAGAGTCCGTAGGTTGATGCATGAACTGGGAAAGTTTGTTAACAACGAATGCAACATCAGGTCGTGTGAGAGAAAGGTATTGTAAACTGCCCACTACTTGTCTATATTGCTTTGGGGAAGGTAGTGGTGAACCATCAGACAAGGTGAGAGAGGTAGAAGAAGCCATTGGAGTAGGAACATTCCGTGAGTTTAACATGTTGGATTTTTCAAGAAGGTCCAAAATGTACTTGCGTTGTGATAAAAATACACCGGTTGCTGTGGGAATGACCTCTACACCAAGGAAGTAATGCAGCTCACCAAGGTCTTTGAGAGAAAATTTGTTGGATAATGATAAGACAAAGGAGTGAAGCAGAGAACGGTTATTACCAGTGAGAATGATGTCATCGACATAGACTAAGAGGTATAAAACCGAGCTTGCGTGGCTGAAGATGAAGAGAGAAGTGTCTGCGTATGCATTCTTGAATCCATAGGCAAGTAAAAATGAGCGAAGTTCCCTGAACCAGGCCCTGGATGCTTGTTTTAAGCCATAGATGGCTTTCTGGAGGCGACAAACATGAGATGGAGTGGAGGAATTCACAAAACCAGGGGGTTGTTGCATGAAGACTTCTTCACTTAAGTGGCCATGGAGAAAGGCGTTATTGATATCCATCTGCCGTATGGACCAACTATTGGATAAGGCAAGACATAATATTACACGAACTGTGACTGGTTTCACAACAGGGCTGAAGGTATCGAAGTAGTCGATGCCGGGGCGCTGATGGAAGCCCTTTGCTACCAATCGGGCCTTATAACGATCCACGGAGCCATTTGGGTTTCGTTTGACACGAAAAACCCACTTACAACCGACTACGTTCTGCGAAGGATGAGAAGGAACTAACTCCGACGTACCATTACGTAGTAAAGCATCATATTCAGTAGTCATAGCATGACGCCATACAGGAGACTTTAGCGCTTGAGAGGCTGTTCTTGGCTCATCTGTACTGACAAGAGATACATTAGAGGCAATAAAGTCTTTAAAGAGCTTAGGTTGAAACACATTGTTTAAGGCTCTTGTACGCATTGTATGCGTACGTAGAGGGCGCAAGGGTGACTGGGTACGTGATGGGAGCATGGGTACAGAAGAGGGTGACTGGGTACGTGGCTGGAGGATAGGTATAGAAGAGAGAGGGGAACGAATAGGAGAAGAGTTATCTCGATGAGCCACTAATGGTGTGACACGGGATGGGCCCGATGCATGCATGGAAACAGGTGGGACCAGAAAAGGATCTTGATTAAGAGATGAGCAAGGACTGGATAGTAAGGAGAGCGTGGGACCTGGAGCGGAAGGTGGCAGTCTTGTAGGTGATAGATAGGGATAAGGGATATATATGTGGGGAGAGTCAGAGATAGATGGGACTTCAATGGAAGGAGGAGATGAAGGAAGAGATAGAGTTTGAGATAATAAAGACTTGTAAGGAAAGATGGATTCCACAAAAATTACATGACGTGAACGATAAAAAGTCCCTGTAACAGGATCAAAACAAATTGACCCACTTTGTGAGCGCAAGGGGCCAAGGTAGACACATGGGTGGGATCGGGCATCAAGTTTAGTGGTGGTGTAAGGGCGTAACCAAGGATAGCAAAGACACCCAAAGATTTTAAGGGAATTATAATTTGGCGATTTTTGAAAAAGCTTCTCAAATGGCGAATGGTTGTGCAAGGTTGGTGTGGTGAGTCTGTTGATGAGATAGGTGGCAGTAAAAAAGGCATAAGTCCAGAAGGTATGGGGTAGGCTAGCCTGAGCCAAAAGAGACATGCCAGTTTCACGAATGTGGCGATGTCGCCGCTCGGCATAGCCATTTTGCTGAGGGGTGTGTGGGGTTGTGAGGAAATGAGTGATGCCGTGCTGTTGGAAGAAAGGTTGAAGTTTAAGAAACTCCCCTCCATTGTCAGAGTAGAAAGAGATAAGAGGAAGCTGAAAAAAATTTTCAACTAGACGTTTGAAAGTAATAAATACAGAGGAAACAACAGATTTATTTTTAAGAGGAAAGAACCAAATATATTTGGAAAAATGGTTCACAAACAAAACATAGTATTTAAAGCCATCATATGAAGTCACTGTAGGACCCCAAACATCTGAGTACACAAGCTGAAGAGGTTGTGAGCTAGACATGGAAGAACTACCAAAGGGAATCTTATGAGATTTATTACAACGACAGGAATCACAATTAAATTTCCTATGAGAACTAACAGGAAGAGAAAAACGAGAAATAATGGTTTGAAGGACAGAAGAGGACGGGTGACCCAGACGTTGATGCCATTCCTGGAGACTGGTCGAGATACTGAAATAGGCGTGAGGAGATGAGGAAGACAACGCATGCATTGGCCATTCATAGGTAGCTCCATTAAGTGGGCCCTTGAGAAGAACCGCTCCTGTCCGTAGATCCTTCACATAGAAACAGTTGGGTAAGAACTCAATTGATGTGTTGTTGGATTGACAAAATTTAGAGACTGAGAGAAGGTTTCTTTTCATCTGAGGAACACACAAAACATCAGTTAGGTGAAAAGATTTAGAGGAGGTGGAAAAGGTGGTGGAGCCAGTATGAGTTATAGAAAGAGCATTACCATCACCAACAGTTATCTCATCTGTACCGTTATATTCGGAATGCATGGAGAGGTTACTGAGATCAGTGGCAACGTGATGAGATGCACCAGAATCCATAAGCCACGGGGTGCTATGTGGTGGAGGTGATGGTGGAGAACCAAGAACTGAGCCAGTGTGGAAGGCCTGTGGAGGTGGAGCCCGAGGGAATGATTGTTGCTGCTGAGGAGTATATGTCCACTGTTGACGGAGAAGAGAGCAAAAACGAGCGGAGTGGCCCTGAGTGAAACAAAGTTGACACCGACCCTTGTAATTGCTCGATGGTTGGACAGGACGTGGTGACGAGGTAGGGCCATGCAACGGTGACGAAGGAGGTCGACGTTGAGAATCAGAACCAGGATGGCGGTGGTGCGAAGGCCGCTGATTAGAACCCCGAAAAGGGCCTTGAGTTTTGGTGGCGACATGAGCAGTGAGCGGAGAGTCATCAAGGGGGGCATCAAGTCGTTTCTTGTAGCTGGCGTGTTCAGTGAGTTTTTCATAAATTTCCTCAAAGGAAATAGGCGTATCACGGGTGCGAAACGCGGCAGCTATGTTTTCATAATCACTGGAGAGACCGTTGAGGATATAGAGGGTGAGTTCATCCTCACTAATGGCATGGTCAAGAAGAGCGAGTTCATCTGCAGCAGATTTGACGTCAGTCAGGTACTCAATCACAGAGCGAGAACCTTAACACCGAATAACTTTTTCACGAAGACGTAGCACGCGAGACCGAGATGGCTTGGCAAAGGTTAATGCTAGCTTCTGCCAAGCACCCTTAGATGTTGTAGCAGAGGAAACAAGCCGATGAATGTCTTTTGACAAAGAGGCAAGGAGTGCACTCAGAAGTAGAGAATCTTGACGAACCCAAAACAGAAAGTCTAGGTTTGGAGAGTTGGTGGTATCGGGTAGAACGGATGGGGGACAAGGGGTGGTGCCGTCGATAAAACCATAGAGGTCATAGCCTATAAGGAGGGCATCAAATTGTTTCTTCCAAGGGAAGTAGGTAGTATCGGTGAGTTTGAAAGGTGCTTGGGTTGCCACATTTATGACAACTAAGGTGCGATTAGCAAAGGTAGGTTCAGTGCTAACAAGCAAGGGACCGGTAGCAGAGGTGGAGGAAGGAGAAGGAGTTGAAGCCATGAAGAGGGAGCAGAAAAAAAAAAAAGGAAAATTGGAAACTCGTGTGAGCAATCTCGCTCTGATACCATATAAGTAAAACAGAGGATGGAAAAAGGCTTACCTTGTATATTGAGTTGAAACAATATAAATACATCTCGTACATGTGGTAGTTACAGGTGATAAGTGATTTACAAAACAAACTATCCTATATACAAGGAACAAAGAATATCAAAAGCCGAACTAGCAGAATACACGGGTATGGATTACAACATGCTATTAAAGGAGACACTGCTTTGCACGAGGCTGTCCGATTTCAACATCTCCATGTGGTGAAGATATTGATTAATGAAGATGGCGATTTCAACCATAACGCTAATAATTCAGGAGAGACTCCCCTGTATATGGCTGTCGAAAGAGGATACAATCTCATTGCGGAAGAGATAATAGAGCATTGCAATTCACCAGCTACTGGTGGCCCAACGGGCAGAAATGTTTTGCATGCCGCAACCACACGCAAGGATAAATTTAGTGTCCATAGATTAGTATATATACATAAATTTATTAAGATTGCCACTTAAATATGCAAATCAGTTAGTCTGGTGTCTTTATAATATGCAGTTCAAGGAAAAAAAAAATTACTAGCCAAAAAAGTTTGTTCCTAAAGACGTGGCTAAATCTTTTTGGCCACACAACACTGTACTTTTTTTTAGAGGCGATAGTGTTTTAATCAGAACTAGATTTGTTGCTAAATTTAACTTTTGTTGCCGCTAAAAGTGTTTTTAAGGAGAAAATTATATCGTGATTAAAAGTTCCTTCTTTTTTTTTTTAAGTGATTATAAACTAAAACTTATGTTTTTGAAAGTAACATATATAATTGCAATATTTATTTTAGGAATGATAGATTATATCCTGAACGAAATTGGAGAATAGATGTTGAAACAAAAGAAAAGAAATGGACAACCAGATCAAGAAGGGTGGACTCAATTACACCATGCTGTACATATGGGATATTTTGATGCAGTGGAGGCTTTTCTCACAAAAGAAATGGGTAGGGAAGCAGCCTACATGAAAAATAGAGACAGCAATACAGCCCTTAATCTCGCAACTGTTTCAAAACATAGGGAAACAATCTTGGAAATTATAAAATGGTGCCCGGACAGCAATGAATTAGTGAACAATAGAGGCTGAAATATTTTACACTTAGCTGTTGTTTATGACAGAATTTGCTCCACCACAAACCGTCATGCACTCCGCCACTAGTTTGCAAAACAAAGGAAGCGTGAAACTTTTGGGGGCACCGGTGTGGTACCGGCCAAAGAGACTCCGACGCTCAAGTCAAATCTATTATGAGTATAGAGAGTCGAGTTTGGGCTTTGAATGCTTAACAATGTTAGAGTTCGTATCTTTCCTAAGGAGTGATGATGGGGTATTTATAGACTTCGTTTTACCTTTTTTAATAAGGTAGGAGTAGAAACCCTAGCCACCTTGATTTTGGGCAAGTCCCCAAGTTAGTTCATCTTAAATTTGGAAAGTAGAATATAGGAAAGGATCTAGCATTAATTGCTTAATGAACTTTTATAATTTGAACTTTCCTTAATTCGTACCACATTCGAGTAAAGAAAGACCATTCCAAGCAACTAATGCAGGTCGTGGCTCGGCTCTCTTCATGTCCGAAGGAACTGTTTGAGCCAAACATTGATATTTCTTCCGAAGGACTTCCTGTTTGATCGAGCCAAGCCACTATTTGGACCCCCATTCCGGTTGGTTTGGCTCTGTTAGGTTAGTCCACTGAGTTTGATGGTTCTTCTACCTTAGGCCTGGACGGCCCAATCCGGTCTTCCACCCTAGAGCTTGTTCAACCCAGCTCGGTGGAAATTTGGTCCATACAGCTATGTGGCATCATAATCTCAATTTATTGATGAAAGATGTCCTACAAAGTAAAACTTCACTCAGCAAGCTAATCAATGAAAAGGATGCTCAAGGGAACACACCCCTCCATCACATTGCGGTTTCAATTAACCTCTCATGCCTTAGTCTCATCGATGACCCTAGAGTGGATAAGTTGGCGTACAACAATGAAAACGAAAATGCCCTCGACCTTGCTTCCACACCTCGAAATTTAGCAGTTTTTGTGGTGAGTTAATTTAAATATATCCTCACTACTAGCTTATTAAATAATTAGTCATGACTCATGAACAAGTTGTTGATTTGATCTTCTTCATTTATCTGATCATAAATATACATCAATGTTGATTTTTTTTTTTTTTGGTTAAATTGTTTTGGCTTCATTAATTCATGAAGATTCATTTGGTCAATGTTAATTCAGTCATTCGTAGAAATATTTAAAATATTTTTAAACTTTATTACTATTTCCATCCTTTGGTGGCAGATTTACTAAGTCATGCACTCATAATTAATTGCATATGAATACAATATAATATTTTTATAGAGAGAGAGAAATGTTATAAATCTCAACAAATAGGAACGCTATAGAGTTATCCTTATGGTTTTTTTAGTTTAATTTAGTTTTTTTTATTATTTTAGTTTAATTTGGGATTTAATATAGTTTTAGATTTATTATAGAAATATAAAAAAAATAAAAAATTAAAATAAAAATTAATATAGTTTTTGTCAATTAAAGAAAAAGAAAGTCATATAAAAGTATAATACTGTTTAATTATAATGGCTACCATAAAATTAAATAAATATTTCTGATCTTGTAAACTTAAAAGATCATTTATATATAATATATGGATATTTGGCTAATATTTTTCTTAATTTTTATTATTTTAAACCAATAGACTTTATCCTTCTTGCTAAAAGGGCCTCTTCATCACTACTATTATTGAGTATCGAATATGACTCACCATCGAATGCAGGTTGGCTAAGTAATTATAATTACTAATTTCATCCATTAATTAACCAAGCGTTATTATTTTTTATTCATTTTTTTCTAGGAAAGAGCAGTAATGTATATAATTCTGATACTTGGTTCTTAATATTATTTGTATGGTGTACTAAAATCGAATAAATTATCATCTAAATTAATTAATCCCTGGACTGTGCATTATTGGCCTTCTTAAATTTGTTGTTTGCATTTTAAGGGGTACGTAGCCATTTGTGAGTAGGTTGTTCATTTCTCTTTGGTTTTATTAATTATTATAAACCCTCATTGGTCGAAAATAAAATTTTAAAAACTGTTGGAGCCCATCATTTAACATCCTTACAACATTTGTGCAGTGTAATTGGCAGACTATTGCAGAACTCTAGTAGATATTATATAGATGACCTGATATTGGTTTTTACATTAAGGTGTTTAATAAACCCTTCTTTGCTGCATATACACCCTCTTTTCTTGATTCCATTGCTATTTCCAGTGCCACTCACCATTCTTGGTTTGAAACTGAGTTATCTAAAAAAAGGAAAGTGAGAAAGAAAGAAAAAAAGGACAGAGAATCAGAATATCATCGATATATAATGCCTCATAGGATAAAGCAAAACCAATAAAATATGCCTAGAAACATATTGGATAGACAAGTCCAGATGAGTTTCATGCTCATTTGATGGTCCAGAAGTATAGGTCAAATTCCTTGGGCTTGGCTCAGATGTAATATGATTTGGTAGAACTAAATTAGGAAGGTATGGTCCGTCAATTAACGCTAGATATTCCATTAATTTACTTTCTGTATCAAAAAGTGCCAAGTTGAGACTTGCTCATATTCCAGGACAGCTAGGGTTTTGACCCTCTGCATGGGTCAAACATTTTAACCTAACTTTGTAGGATACATCTCAACAGGCAAAGGTACGCATACATAAAAATTCAAATATTCTTGTCTTTTTTCTCTGTCAATTTCACAATTTAGAAATTGACATAAACGTCAAAAGTTATTTGGCCAATACCATATTAGTGCCCCAAAGTTTCATAGTTTCTTCTACATGTTTAAGTGATTTACGGTGGAAGATTGAAGATGAAGTTGATTTTGGCACAAACATTAATATATTTTATTACCCAATAATTTGGCCAAAATTCGATATAGTACCTCACAATTTTATTTTTTATTGTTATTTCAGTTACTACCTTTCGTTGTCAAATTGTTCAATTGAGTGCATGAATATCTCACAGCTCTATTAATGATATGCCAACATATTTTTTAAAAATAACCCATATGTAGTGTATATGATTAAAATCTACATTTCCTCTCCTCCCTCTCACGTGCCCAGAGCATGGGTTGTTTTAACAAATGCTGAAATAGCATCGATATAATTGTTAAGATTGTAATAGTGTGCACTCGATTGAGAGAATTGAAATTAGATCGGGTAGTGATTAACTAAAATAAAAATATTTAAGTATTAAATTGAATTTTGGCCAAACTAAAGGTAGTAAAAATGTATTTCCTACATATATAAAAAGTGAATTTAGTGTTATAGACATATTATTAATTATAATGGAAATGGTACGCTCGGAGGCATTGATTTTTTACTCGCGGGGGGGCAAAGGAAGCGCCAATATAAAATTAAAATAAATTTATCTATGTTTGTTTATGTCGATTAAAAGATTATATATATTATGTCATAAACATGTAGTTTCTTCCATTAATAGTTTTATTATCACACACAAAAAAAAAAGAAAAATGAAGTGAGAATAAGAATTAATAAAGTTTGTAAAGGAAATAAAAACGATAAGCAACAAAAGAAAAGAGTGAGAATACAAACTTTATTTTAATAGATGCCCCCACTAGTTTCAACACTCTTTATCTTTTCTGTGATGAAGCTAAGTATTAGATGCCAACACTAGTTTGTATAGTCATATTCATCATTGGATAAAAGTTGCTCGTGTAACACTGTTTGTCTCCCTGAATAATAATTTTACATCATAACCTGAGAAAATCCACCGTCCACTTGGCGTGGCTCCCTTCATTGAAGCAGACAAGTTAAAGTCATAATCATCATTGGACAAATGTAGCTCGTGTAACACGGTTTGTCTCCCTCAATGGTCAATAGTATTTAATTACATCATAACCTGACCAAAGCCACGGTCCACATGGCGTGGGTCCCTTCATTGAAGCTGACAAGTTACAGGCAACAAAACTAGGATAAAATTGAGACGGTGTAGAAAATGACTCTATTATCTTTAAAAGAGTTTGCATTTGAGGGTAAAATTTGAAAAATTACCCTTGTTATCCTTTTTATTTAAGACGGAGAAATAAGGATGTATCCGGACTAAGTCTGCAGTAACAATACTTCAGTTTAGCAGAAAAATGGAATCCTCACCGACTTTGCACGAGGCTCAGGCGGAGTCCGGTAACCTTATTCAGCCACATGACCACCAAATAGAGATTATGGAGCAGCAAAAGAATCATGAGGAGGAAACAAAAGAGAAAGTGGAGAAGGAAATAGAGATCATCACCTTCATGGAATATGATGTCTACGAGGCTGCTGAAAGAGGCGAAACCGAGCCTGCCATCGAGCAAAGAAAAGACCGTCTTCATAGTTTACTAACTCCCCAAAAGAACACAATCCTTCATATCTATCTGACTTCTAAAACCAGTAAAGATTCAGAACCAGACGAGTTTGTGGCAGATATACTGGGGTTCTGTCCCCCACTTCTTATGCAGGTCAACTCAAAAGAAGAGACTCCGCTTCACATCGCCGCAAGGTACGGTCATGCTTCGATTGTGAAGCAGCTCATCAAATACGCAAAACAAGATCATCCTCATCATCATAATCAAGACCACGAGAGCCGTGATGCGGAAGCAGCGAAGAAGATGCTGAGGATGGCAAGTAAAGAAGGAGACACTGCTTTGCACGAGGCTGTCCGATTTCAACATCTCCATGTGGTGAAGATATTGATTAGTGAAGATGGCGATTTCAACCATAACGCTAATAATTCAGGAGAGACTCCACTCTATATGGCTGTTGAAAGAGGATACAATCTCATTGCAAAAGAGATAATAGAGCATTGCAGCTCACCAGCTACTGGTGGCCCAACTGGCAGAAATGCTTTGCATGCCGCAACCATACGGAAGGATAAAGGTATTCTCACATTTTTAATTAATTAATATACACGCATACATTTATTAAGATTTCAACTTAAATATGCTAATTAGTCAGTCTGGTGTCTTTATAATATGCACTACGAAGAAAAAACTTGAGGCGAACTAGATTTGTTGCTAAGACTTATATTCTAGCTAAAAGTGTTTTTAAGGGGAAAATTATATCGTGATTAAAAGTCCTTTATTTATTTATTATTTTTTATATAGTTGTTATAAAATTAGAACTTATGTTTTTTCGGAATTAACATATATAACTGCAATATTTATTTTAGTAATGGTAAATGAGATCCTGAAGAAATTTGGAGAAGAAATGCTTAAACAAGCTGATCTAGATGGGTGGACTCCATTACACTATGCTGCACACATGGGAAATATTAATGCAGTGAAGACGTTTCTAGGAAAAGGAATGAGTAGAGAAGCAGCCTACATGAAAAATAGAGACGGCAATACAGCTCTTCATCTCGCAACTGTTTCAGATAATAAGGAAATAGTACTGGAAATTATAAAACAGTGCCCGGACAGCGGAGAATTAGTGAACAAAAGAGGCCGGAATTTTTTACACTTGGCTGCCCGGAATCGTTTTTCTAATTTATTAAAGGACGATGTCCTGCAAAGTAGAAGGTCACTCAGTAACCTAATCAATGAAAAGGATGCTGAAGGGAACACCCCACTTCATCACATTTCCATTTCAATCAACTACGACTACCGGCTTAATCTCATTGATCACCCAACAGTGGATAAGTTGGCGTTCAACAGTGAAAACAAAAATGCCCTCGACCTTGCTTCCACAACTACCGTATTTGGACTTTGGAAGGTGAGTTAATTTATATCCTCACCCTAGCTATTAGTCATCTCTACTAGCTTATTCTATAATTAGCCATCATACAAGTTGTTGATTTCGTCTTCTTCATTTATCTGATCATACCACGTATCAAATATTTACTGTTGATTTTTTTCTTTCTTCTTTTTCTTTCTTTTTTTCTTTTTTTAAACACACACACACACACATATATATATATATAAGTACTAGTACTGCATGCACGCTTAAGACATATATCTTTGTAAACCCAACACATTCATTAAAAAACAAAAGAGCTTATTAACAATGCAGGTGTGTTTTAGAAAATGCTTGAAAAAAAATGGTTTAAGGTCTGGTATGCGAATATATACACCCATAAAGGATAGCAAGCGAGATAATGAAGTGGAACGCAACATTGAAGAAATGAAGAAAGTTGAGGATGCTAATGTGATTGTGGCTGCACTCATTTCCACGGTAACTTTCGCTGCAGGGTTTTCTATACCCGGAGGTTTTGTGAGTGAAATAGGGCCACTAGAAGGCACTCCAGTACTTGGAAGAAACTCGGCATTTAAGACATTTATGGTAATGGATACCGTAGCTATGGTCCTCTCTACAACTTCTGTCTTTATCCACCTCTATATCAAACTCAGCCAAAAAGTCGGATACGTCTCCGACTATACTATGTGGTCCTTGCTGCTCACCATCTCGGCAATGTTAGCAATGCTGGTTGCATTTGCAACAGGCACTTATGCAATGTTAGCGCATTCCATTGCGCTTTCCATTGTTATTTGTGTCCTTGCATTGTCTTTCTTCATTCTCTTTCTCCATTTTACAAAGAAGTATATTGTTTATAATTACTCATCATACAACTTGTTGGTTTGATCTTCTTCTTTGTATGATCATACGGTCATACCATATATATATAAATATATATATATATATATCAAATTTAAACTCTGTTGCTTTTTTATTGTTTTGTTTAATTGTTTTGGCTTCATTAATTCATGAAGGTTCATTTGGTCAATGTTAATTCAGTCATTTGTAGAAATATTTAAAATATTTTCAAACTTTATTACTATTTCCATCCTTTGGTGGTAGATTTACTAAGTCATGCACTTTAATTAATTGCATATGAATATAGTATATTATATATAAAGAGAGAAATGCTATAAATCCTAATAGGAGGGGATGCATCTCTACTACTTCTGTCTTGATATCGCAGTACACCACTGGAACTTCACAGTCATGATGCAGATAATGCAAGGCCACGTTCAATCTATCCACCATGTTCAATGCTTCTCCATTCGCTTTCATTTTCTTGCCCCTAACCCAGGCCTCAAAGCATCCATTCCTGAGATACTCATAAACCAAAGCCAGAAAGTTCAAGTTCTTGAAGTCTATGCTGGAGCAGGATTGATCAGTCTACCAAGATTCCGGTGTCTTAAATTCATCTGAAACAAAACTTTTCCAATACCCAATTGTTTACATGTTTAGGACGCTTTAATCCCACCACAGTTCCTAGTCTTAAATACCCTTTGACCCAAATCTACCATGTCCAATCAAATTTTGCTCTACAAAATTGGCAGTTCCCTCTCCTAGTTCTTCATATGAAACCGTCTGATGTTGTCCTTTTCGTGCTTCATACATTTCTGCAACTTTTGCTTTACTTTTCCGTACATATAATAGCAAGACAATTATGACAAAACAGAGCTAATAAAGTTGCGATTATAGCAGTAATGATAACTATCATGACCACTCTTCTTCCATGTGATCGAGTACTTCCTCTGTTTGTGCAGTCCAGACTCCAGATGCAAGCAAAGCTTCTTGTTCCCTTGCAAATCAACAATGGACAAATTGTTGGCAAAAATTGCCCCATTTGGAACAATTCCTTCCATGTCATTAAATAATAAATTCAAAAACTGATTTTCTAATTGTTCAGGAATGGACCCAGAAAGCTGGTTTGAGGATAGGTCTAGTATTCTTAGGCCTTTTATTTGTCCAACATAATTTGTAATAGGATCTGAGAGCTTATTTTTTCCCCATGAGCAGCACCTCCAAGCTTTTACAGTTTCTGTTGGAGAGGTCAATGGTGACGAGGATTTCTAGGAGCCCAACATTTTCAGGCACATGTGCTTAAAAAGTTGTTAGAGAGATTCAAAATGGTGCTCAAGCTTGGGAGATTGAATGATTCATAAGGAATGCTTCCATTGAGCTTATTGTTGGACAAATCCATTGAAAGCAGAGTGGAAGTTTTCAAAAGTGTAGGGTATGTAATCAATCAAAGAATCTCCAGATAAATCCTTCGTAGTTCCTGCAACTGACCTATTTGAGATGGGATTTCACAAAAGACAGAATTACGCCAACTCAAGCTTCCAACTGAGGTATTCATCAAAAAAAAGCTTCCAACTGAGGTGGCTATTTTGCCATTTAAAAAAAATAAAAAGAAAGGCTAAATAGTTTGTAATTGAAATTCAAGCACATCTAAAAAAGGAAACAAAAGGGTAAAATAGTAATTAAGAATGCACTTAAAAAACTCAAAGGACAAGTGACAATCCATGACACTTTCCAAGTTATCTGCGAATCCAAAATTTTGGATCCCAAACATTTTCTATAATAAACTCAACCAATTATTAATATTCCAATATTAAAATACATCTCAAATTTTCAAAATCTATTAACGATTTTGAAAAATTTCTTAGTCTAAAAAAATTAATTTATAAAAATTCCCAAAAGGTCCATAGGTTTTCAATATGCATAATTGATGATCAGCACAAATAGATTCATAAATTGTTTTTTATTTTTAAATGAAAAAATTAAAGCATAATTTGATAATCTTGAGGATGCGAGGTTACCAGATGGACTGGATTCCATGTGCTGGGCTAAGCTCATGGGCCACGGCCCAATTTTAATTAATTTTCAATTATTGAAAATTTGAAGTTTGGAAATAAACATTGTCGAAAATAGCCGTTCGTCTGCCTCCTCTTTTTTCTTCTACTTCCTCTGCTTTTCGATTGAAGAGTTCCAAACCCAAAAATAAATAAAAAATAGAAAACCTAAATCGAAACCCTAAATTGAATCTGCCAGCACACTTTCTCCTTCTCCTCCTCTTTCTTCTTCTGCTTTTCGATCGAACAAGCCATAAATCGAAAAGACCCATCTGAATTCTGGAAATCCCGATCCTGGTGATTAGTGAAAGGTACGGCGACGTGACTTACGAATTCTCTGTCTCTCTCTTTTTCTTTTTCTTTTTTCTTTTTTTTTACAAAAATAGATAATAAAACCCAATAAAGGAATCGACGTTGTATGTGATTACGTCTGTGATAAGTGTGGACTTTTAAATTCTGTCTTCCGTTTTGGTTTTTATAATCCCCTTGTTTTGCTTTTCCAGTTTTATTTTATATTTGTTGATAATTGAATGTGAAGATTTTTTTTTTTTTTTTTATTACCTTGGATACAAAGTTGTTCAATAATTTTCATTGGCTTTTTCTTTCAGTTTAGGTTATATAATCTACGATTGCTCCGCACTGTGTTAACGTATATGTTGTTGGTCCCTTGTTTCCAAAATTAAATTAGGGTCTGTTCTGGATTAGTTTGGTGATCATGGCTTGTTTAAAATTTAACTTTAAATGACAAGCTTTAATCTTTTAACTTTGTAAAATCTGAAATGGTAATTCCTCACATGTTTACTTTGCATTAGTTGTTTAGAATTGTTTGTGAGGTTGCTTTGTTTTTCCATGGAAACAAATGTAATTCATTGGCTTTTCCTTTCAGCTTAGATTAAATATTATTCATCTACTAATCTATATATAGATATAAATTAAGCTTTAATTTTTAACTTGGTGAAATCTGAAATGCTATTTCCTTACTAGTTTGCTTTGCATTTCATCTCAGTAATCAAGCTAGAATAAAAAGTAATGCGGTCTAAACCAATCTAAGTAATAAAGAGGTCAATCTAAGTAATAAAGAGTTCTAACTCCATCCAACAATCTCAATGTAGTGTCGCATTCTCACCTTCCAAAGCCAAACACTTCAGCTATTTTTGATCTTGTGGTTTTTGAAAACAATTAGCCAGCAGTAGTAGTAATTGAAGAAGTTAGAAGTCACTGTTTCTACTTACTCCAACCCTTCATGTCCCATGTCCAAGTTAGGCAAAAAATTGTTGCACTTCACACACCCCATTGCATACAATCCCTATACAATTCCCACTTTGAGCAGCCACCACCCAGCATTAGGGACCTTTTGTTATTGGTCATTCATCGATCTTAGACTGTGTCAGCCTATAAGCTTTTGAGTGGCTTTTCACTTTGTCCCACGTACCTTATAAGCTCAGAGTTTGTGCAACTATTGTTTTATGAAGTATTTTCTCAGAGTTTATTCTCTTGCTGGCTTAAAGATGGGTTCAAAATGTTCAAAGACTGGTCCACTCACAAGTCTCTACCTCTCTAAACACTATTTGTATATGCCAGAGGTATGTTTGCTCTGTTTCTTACCTATTTAATGTCATCTTTGTGCACTTTATCATACAGGTTTACTTTTGAATTTGCCATTCCAATTTACTTTTAAATGCATTAAAAAGCCTCTTTCGTTTGTCATTCCCCTCTTACAAACATACTGAAATATTAAAACTAAAATATACAGCATGTTTTCTAAAAGAAAATTAGGAAGTCTTGAAATGAGATAAAATTGGCTTTCAAATGTGACACATAAAGACTTTTTTATCTCGTTACTTAAATCTTTTGGTTTTTACATTGGTAACTCAAATTTTTGTAGAATTTATTCGTATTTTAAATCATATTATATTATATAATTTTGGATATATTGAAATCTAATTTTTCTATGTTCTTGTCATAAAAAAAAATTTCAAATAATTTTATTTATTATGCATTTGTTGTTATGGTTCAATATCTTTATATATCTTTTTTTTTTTTTGGGTAACAATTTGCTATGGCTTTATGATTAATGTTTGTTTGTTTTTCTTAACTGACTTGTAATGGATATTTTTGTTTTTTAAAATATTTTTGAGATAATAGAGGATCGAATATTACAAAGGACTATTCTTTTCGTGTTTATTTTTATTATTATTACTATTATTTTATTTTTTATTTATTTTTTATTTTTTATCAAGGGAACGAAATTGAAAGGGGTTTTTAATGCATTTACTTTAAAAACTATGACATTAACTGAACGATAATATGTATAACCAAAATAAATTGAGGTTTTTCTCTATTGCTAGCTACATTTACTTCAATATTATTAATATTTACGATTTTATTTTTTTTCAAATAAAAAAGATATAAGGATTTTTATCCAAAACAACGGAGTATATATAAAGATTATATTTTTTGAAGTCATATACTAAATTATATTTTTACTTACAAAAGTATTGGAGAATATGGTATTGTACCATAAATTTATGTACAACTTATTGTTACGTTTTCAATCATAATGTAATAATTAAGATTAATCATATTGTAAAATGATTTTACTGTATTTATTAATATGGTGATTTAGCAAAATAACAAACATGCATTTTTTTTTCTGCCATTAATATATTTTGATTTGAAATTTGACAAATAAGGGGTTTTTGATTAAAAAAATAAAATGAAGTAAAAAATCAAGGTTCAGTGGGTTTCTGAATATAGATATGTGTGTGTGAAAGCCTTGAAATTTAAAAAAGAAAAAAATCAACGAAATAAGTATTAAGTAAAGAGTTGAAATTAATGATTTTTAATTAAAAAAATGATAATACAACACTTAAACAAACCAAGTTTGAATTGGAATGCCAAATTCAAATGGTGAATGTTTTTTTTTAGGGTGCATAAAAACCGAGGTGAAACAGGTAAAAAGAGTAAACACTTGCTAATGGTTGCAATGGCTTTGGGGAGAGATGAAATGGCAAAGATGTGAGACTTAGTTAAGAAATAAAAACCCATCTCTCAGGCTCATGGAGTATCTCTTAGCAAATCCTTTACAAAGTTAAGACTTGCACAAAGTTTTGAGAAGGTGGTAAAATGGAAAGCAAAAGAAGCAAAGCTTATTGCACGGGCACATACTCGAAGTGAAACGTATACCAACAAGGGTCTCGAACGCTGCTAAAGCATGCAAAAGTTGGGGGTTGAGAATTGATGGGTCTGTGTGGCATTTTTTTAAGAACTTTTGACATGGGATCGAGTAGACTAGACATAGTTGCCTTCTAACTCTTTAATTATATACCTACTGGTACCTGCATGTTTTCAAAAGTCAAGATCAGTGATGGTAGATAAAGTGGGCAAACTTGAGGTGAAGTGCGCAACGTGTGAGTTTAATTTCTAGGCGGAGTTGCACCACTTTAACCATTAATTGGTGTTTTATAGGGTTAAAGATTGGAAGCAATTGATGAAAAGGTAGCACGTATAGGAGGAAGAAAGATCGGTACCATTGAGTAATTAGCTGCAAAAAATGCTTATAAAAAAATAGGGAGAGAGAGCCAATGAAGAAAGTAATTAAAGTCTATATATATTGATACTATATAATTGTTGTGACAGCATCCCTATTATTGAGTATGGTACCAATTAATATGACGAGAACAATCAAATTTTTTAAAATGCATTACTTAAGTTTTTTAATCATTGACAGAAAAAGATGGGTGTTGGTGGAGAATTTGGGGAATCGAGCTCTTTTTTTATCTGATCATGGATGCGTTTCAGTATCTTCTCGAGATTTTCCGGAACTAAGAGAAAATTTAATATACTACACAAGAAACGATGGTATTGATATCAATGGTTTCAGAATCTACAACTACAAAGAAAAAGTGTTAGTGGAGTATATTGGTATTGATGAATCTTTGGATTTTTGGAACGTTCCCTTCTTGGTTGTTCCTAATCCATAGTGAAGTTGAAAGTTGAGTACTATGATGCGGAGAAACATAGTGAAGTTGAAATTTGTTTTCTAGCTATTAGGCAGTGTTTGATTTTTGAATTATTGAATTTTTTGAATTGTCACATTGTGGATAGGTTGTCATTATATACCTCCTACACACAGATTTTGCGGCTAAACTTGATTATTATAATGTGGTGTTTCCTAATTACTATCTATATGACCATATTCTATATTCCTAAAAACACGTATGCTTTGTGATTCTTTTTTTATTTTGTATTTTTTTTTCTCTGACTCTATTTTGAACTGGGGATAATCGTGGTTGCTACAGATTAAATGTTGATGGAGCTTTTTTTTTTTAAAAAAAAATATATATATATATATATATATTTGTTATGGATATCAGAGATGATGCTAGCTCATATATATTTAGGCAAAAAAAAAAAAAATTTACATTTTTGCAATGTAGCTCCATTGGCTATTAAGCTGTTGGTATGGAGAGGAGAGTTAATTATGGAAACCGATTGCAAACAAGCAATTTAATAAATGAAAATTCTATGATCGTCGACGTTCTTGATTACTTTGTTTCAGATGTATTAATATCACTTCCTCATCATCGTTTTTTTTTTTTTTAACTCTTCCTCATCATCGTTTTATTAGTTCTTTTTATTTTCTACTATTTTGTAGAGGGTTATTGTTTGCTTTGGGCTCTTACTTATTTAGCAAAAAAAAAAAACCCGAAATAAAAAACAAAAATATTCCAGTCCTTCAACCAAACAAGATGAAAGGGATGGCTATTCCAATATGAAAGATGCCGGTATGTACTGGTACCAGCATCTTTTCAAAGGTCAAGATCAACGATGGTAGACAAAGTGGGGAAACTCTAAGGTGAAGTGCACAATGTGCGAGTTTAATTTCAAAGCTCAATGACGACGGTATGTTTTCAAAGCTCAAGGTCAATGACGATAGTAGACAAAGTGGGCAAACTTTAAGGTGAAGTGCACAACGTATAAGGTAATTTCTAGGCGATTTTAAAGTAAAGTGTACAACATGTAAGGTTAATTTCTAGGCGGAGTTGCACCACTTTAACCATAATTGGTGTTTTATATGGCTAAAAATTGGAAGCAGTTGATGAAAAAGTTAGCACTTATAGGAAGAAAGATCGGTACTCCATGAGTAATTAGCTGCAAAAAATACTTTAAAAAAAATGGAAGAGAGCCAAGAAAGAAAGAAATTAAAGTCTATATATATTGATATTATATAATTGTTGTGGCAGCATCACTATTATTGAGTATGGTACCAATTAATATGACGACGAGGACAAGTAATTAGTACTCACTCGTCTACTTCCTATTGGTTTTATCATCTACTTATCCTAATATGTATTTATGAATTGGGGATATTTACTAAGTGGGACAATGAGTGCCCTATCATGCGTGTCACTTCCTTGCTATATTTCTCTCTTGAAAACGAAATAAAAACGATGAAGGAAATGAAAACGATAAAATACAAAAGAAAAAGAGTGAGAATACAAACTAAAGTTTAATAGATGCCAACACTAGTTTCTGCACTCTTTCATCTTTTTTGTGATGAAGCAAAGAATATGTGATAAATGAATATTTTTACACTTTTAATCTTTTTTCTTTCATGAAGCGAAGAATATGTGATAAAGGAATATTTTTAGTACAATTACAAATAAGAACGAATTTGTCTTTCAAAGGTGACGATGCATATGTATATATATATATATATATATATATATATATAACTATGAAAACGTGAAAAGTACATGGGACTGCGAGAGTAAAGAAGTAGCTCATCAAATTGGACTAATTAATGTAGAAAATGAGACTATGCTATCTTAAAAAGAGTTTGAATTTGAGAGTAAAAATTGAAAAATTACCCTTATTATCCTTTTTATTTAAGATTGAAAAATAAGCATGTATTGGACTAAATTTGCAGCAGCATTGCAGACTATCAATATCACTTCCTTACAATATTTCTCTAGTCTAAATGGCAGACTATCAATATTTGCTAAACTTTAGCAGCAATTATATACATGGAGGAGTCTAATTGTCATGCTGAAATTGGATTTTATAAATATAATTCATAACTAATTTTTTAGGAAAGAGCATTAATGTATATAATGCTGATACTTCATCATTAATATTTGTGTGGATGGTTTACTAAAATCGAATATATTAAATACGTACATATACTGTGCATTATTGGCCTTCTTCAATATGTTGTTTGCATTTTAACGGCTATTTTTCATAGCCATTAGTGAGTAGGTTGTTCATTTCTCTTCGGTTTTATTTCGAAAATAAAATTTTAAGTGCACTATTTGACATCTAACAACATTTGTACAGTGTAAATGGCAGGCTATTGAAGAACTCTAGTAGAAATTATGTAGATGAGTATGTATATTTGTTATGCTGATATTGGTTTTTATATTGAAGTGTTTATATACATTTTACTACTCTCTAGTTTGGCCTAAATTCAATTTAGTACCTCAGAAATCAACTTGTTTCAATTGAGTACTTGAATATTTCACAATTCTGTTAATGATATGTCAGCATTTTTTAAAAATAACTCATATGCAGGGCATATAATCCAAACCTATTGTTCCTCTCCTCCCCTCACGTGCCCAGCACATGGGTTATTTTGACGAATCTTGACGTAGCGTCGATATAATGGTTAAGATTGTAATATCATGCACTAGATTGAGAGAAATTGAAATTAGATCGGGTTATAATTAATTAAAATAAAAAATTTATGAGGTATTAAATTGAATTTCGACCAACTAAAGGGTAGGAAAATATATTACCTATTTTATAAAAAGTGAATTCTATGTTATATATATTATTAATGTTTATGGGAAAAAATAAATTAAAGAAAATGTACAAAGTATATTGAACTTCAAGTTAAACTTTTCACTCTTTATTTTAAAAATTAATAAAGATGCTTTTTATTATTGAAAATATAATATTTAATTAAATTAAAGAAGAGATGCAATAGCATTGCAGTTTTTGATAACCTTATTCAACCACATGACCAGTTAATAATAAATAATGCTGTGGGAATCCAGCTTTGCATTTAAATGGCTACAACTCCTGTGTTGTTGGAAAGGTGTATCACGAAAAAGCATTAATACGATATATTCATAACTAATTAGAAGGGCTCAATTACAACAAATACTCGTTGACCCATAAATAAACCAAACTTAATTATATTATATGGATGGTTATTGGTATGATCAGTCATTATCAGTGACAACTGTACGTGAATAACAGGATATATTAGAGATGACACGTTGTGAATGATGAACGTTATGATGATGCATGGGTCAGACATCATGTATGCTATTTTCCTTTAAGCAAATGGACCCCATGCTTAGCTTATCTTATTTGGTGAATCCAGTTATATATATATGGCTAGCCGCTCGCCTTTGCATATCACTGCAACCAACACCAACCAAAATCACATTACTTTCTGATATCCATCTTGCGCTCCAAGAAATTAACCAAAGAGCGTTTTCCAACCCGAACCAAGCTGACTCTACTGATCGCATTATAGCCATCTCGATGTCGAACCCAGCTGACTCTGCTGATCATCATCTGATCGGTTTCGCACCGGCCAGTACACTCGATTCAGAGGTCATTGCACTGGCCACGGAAGCGGACAGTAAAGCTGCTGACTTTCTCGATCGCTGTTTCCCCAGTCGTCCGCCTCTGTATACGCCCTCAGGTGTTTTTTCTTTATGCGCGTTTTTTCCTTTTTCCTTTTTCTTTTTCTATATTAGTTATAATGGATCTACTTAAAATTTATGAATTGGGCTCTTCAATAAGTGGAAAAATGAGTGCCCTATTATGCGGACAACATTGGAAAATTTTCAAAGAATACCACGGTCTAGGAAAGGCCTTATATGTATTTCATATTTTTCTCAATTTTTATAATTTTAAACCAATAGACTTTATTCTTTCTGCTAAAAGGGCCTCTTCATCACTATTATTGTTGAGTATCGAATATGACTCACCATTGGATGCAGGTTGGCTAAGTATTAGTAATTACTCATTTCATCTATTGATTAACAGAGCATTTTCTTTCTTTGAGGAAAGAGCATTAATGTATATTTACTTCATTATAAATATTATTTGGATAGTCTACTAAAATGGAATAAATTATCACCTAAATTAATTCCGTGTACTGTGCGTTATTGATTTTCTTCCATATGTCGTTTGCATTTTAATAGGTACGCAGCCATTTGTGAGTAGATTGTTTATTTCTCTTTGGTTTTATTAATTATTATAAACCTTCATTGGTTAAAAATAAAATTTTCAAAAATGTTGGAGTCCACTTCGATATCCTTTACAGTATTTGTGCAGTGTAAATGGCAGACTATTGAAGAACTCTAGTGGAAATTATATAGATGAGTATATATAAAAAGTGTACTACTATATATATCTATATATAAAGTGGATTTAGTGTCATACATATTATTAATTATAAAGGAAATCGTACGCGGGGGGCGCCACGATTCCTACTCGTACAGGAACAAGCGGCGAGTTCTCCGTATACATGGATCCAATGTTGTTCCGGGCAATCATGGAAGATAAAGTGGACGTGGTGAAGCAAAAGGTTGACCAGCTCGAGCGCAAAACTACCCCAAATAAAAACACATCTCTTCACGTAGCAGCTCAGTTTGGCAAAGCCAATTGCGTTGATGCAATTCTCAGTCTATGTCCGTCCCTCTTACTGCAACTGAATGATCAGGAAGAAACTGCTTTACACATTGCAGCCAAGAGAGGAGATTTGAGAATGGTGGAAGCTCTACTTGAAAGTGCCAAAAAAGATCACAAAAACTACGACACTGAGGTGGAAGGAAAATCGGCGAGGGAATGGCTTATTAAGAAGATGAGTAAGAAGAAGGACACGGCCTTGCACGAGGCTGTGAAATACAATCGACTTACAGTGGTGAATATTTTAATAAATGAAGATCCAGATTTCGAATATTCCGCCAACGAATATGGGGAAACTCCACTCTATTTGGCTGCAAGGAAAGGATTTTTCGAGGTCGCTGTTAAAATTTTGGAAACTTGCAGATCACCAGTTTACGATGGTCCCCTTGGTAGAACGGCTTTGCACGCAGCTGTTGCCTGTAACCATGAAGGTAACCCCTGTTTGGTAACATTTTTCTTTTTGATTTGCAGTTAATTTATTTATTTTTTGTATCGTGTTGCTTAATTTGTTGGAAGATTCTAATGTTATGTAGACCACTTAATTAACTATATAAATATGAAGGAGAAAAAGAAAAGGAAAATGCAAAGCTACTCTATAAATTTTTTTCCTTCATATTTATAGTAAGCTGAACACGAATTAACTCTTAGTAGCATTATTTAATCTATGAATTAAGTAATTTACACACAGCTAAGTAGACAAAATTTAAAATAAAAAACACAGGTTATCAAATGGACCATTAGCTTTTAGTGTTCATTTATCAAATTCCTTCAATAAGTTTCAACGTTGTTGTAATTTGGTTATTTTTTTGTTTCTTTTATTTTTTCTTTAAAAACAAAAAGGTTTGTGTACAAAATTACTGAGTAAAATACCAGAGTTAGCTAAAACAGCAGACAAGATAAAGAGGACTCCTCTTCATTTTGCTGCATGGTTTGATAGAAGTTCACTGGTGGAAACATTACTGAATTATGATCCAACGTCGGCTTACATGAGAGACGATGAAGGAATGACACCTCTACATATTGCAGCAAAAGAAGGCCATAGTTCTTTCATAAGTATGCTTCTTAAACATTGTCCGGATTGTTACGAGATGGTAGACAAAGATGGCCGTAATGCACTTCATATTGCGGCTGAGAATGGGAACATGGATCCACGGAAACTGAAAGTCATTCTTAACAATCCACAAATCATAAGCCTTATAAACGAGGGGGACAAAGATGGCAACACACCTCTTCATTTGCTTGCTATTTCTAGAAGGTACATAAAAACCTTCTTAAAACAACCGGAGCTTGATAAAAAAGCTGTGAATTACAGCTACTTAACTGCGTTGGATACTCTACCACCTATATCTTTTAGCACGCCTGACGCTGTGGTGAGATCATCTAGCTAGCTAGATTACATGCATATTTTTACTAAGATATTGTTCCTTTCTGTAAATTAATATTCTCCATTGGATCTTTCAACTTTATCTTTAGTTTATAGTAAGTCATGTACTAAGTAAAAAATCGTGTCCAGATATATATATATATATATATATATAATTATATAGTAGTGATATGATGGGCAACGTCGCTGGCTTAGTACATTATAACTACTATATATATATATATATATATATATATATATATATAAACAGGCACCCACAATCTCATGTCAGGTTGGTTGACATGAAATTTTTTTAGTCATGCTTTCATTTTCAGCCTTTATATTTTAAACATCTAACTTATTTTTTTTGATAAAAGAACATCTAACTTATTGGACTTTCGAAATCTCAAAATGTTTATAATAAGTTGCAACGCAAAAACAGGACCACCTTCGTTTGGCGCTGGAACATGATGTGACGCCTACTGTAAAATATTCTAAGGGTGACAATGATAATAAAGACGATGCCTCGATTATCGACAAAGTTTCTGAGATCCATGTAGTAGCTGCAACCCTAATAGCGACTGTCTCATTTGCTGCGGGTTTCACCTTACCAGGTGGCTACAATGGCGATGAAGGACCGAACACTGGAACAGCTACACTTGCAAAAAAGTCTGCCTTCCAGGCCTTTGTCATTTCAAATACCATAGCCTTGTTGCTATCGATTTGTGCAGTGTTTACCCACTTCTTCAGGGTTCTGAAAATTAACGTCGAGTTTAACAAATATATAACTATGCGCGGTGCTTATCTTACAATTACAGCCATGGGTGCAATGGTAATTGCGTATGCTACAGGAACATTCGTGGTTTTAAGGCCGTCCCTAGGGCTTGCCACTGTTAATTCTATTATTGGATGCTTCTTTTTCTTGTACGTGTTTAATATTATTAGAATGCATTTGGCTAATTAGTTTTTATGTGCGTGCGCGCGCTTCCATCTCCTATTGCTGAGAGCAAATGACATTTATTGTAGCTTCTAGTTGTATTGAAAGTGTGTTTGATGTATATTTAGTTCAGCATGTATTTGCAAATTACTTTTTATTTGATACGAAATTTAGTGCATCTATTGCTGAAGCCTAGGGCCATGGCCCCTCTTTTTTTGTTTTTATTTTTTATTTTTTCAATATATTAGTCAAATACGGATCCCAATAAATAGGCACTATAAGGCAAGTCAACTATATAATAAATATTGGCAAATATTCAATTAATAAAATTAAGGATTGTATAGTGGGCTGATTGAATATATACGTCGACAACCGTCCAATCACATCCTACAATTTTTTCCATTAAACGATTTAATGATACTAATTTGATAAATGCTTAAGAAATTATCAAACTGACACTTGAAATATCTGAAAATTATACTTTTAGTTAATGAAAGCAAGGGGCTAATGTGAAAAATTATAAGTAAAAACACTGAAAAGGCATTTTTATTATTATTATTTGAGTCTACCCAGAAAAAAAAATAAGAAAGAAAAGTACCGAAATATATTGATGTTATTTTCACATATAAAAAGAAATTTCTGATGTAAGAATTCAATATCCAAAAAAGAGATGAAAGGAAATTAAAAAAGACATTATAATAAAAAAGAACAAGTAACCATTAAACTTTTGGAATGAGTGGAACAAGTAAATACTTTTATTAAATTAGAACAAGTACAAATAAGGAACCAGTACAAATCAGCCAGTAAAGCTGTAAGATTAATGGAAAACAAGGCCGACATAATAAAAAGAAGAAGATGGATTATTGCACACGAATTGAAAAACAAAAGCAACGAACACAACTTTGCACGCTTAACTAGTTGCCTGTGGTGGCAATGGCATGACATGCACTACCATCGCAATGATGAAACCCTCTATTCCAGAAATCTTATGCAGCAAAAGTAACCATTATGCCTTTAGATACTAGATACGACTCTATCAAATTCGTGTTCGACAGATGTTGATCATTGACTCGTGATTATTGTCATGACATGTTGATAATATTCTATCTTTTTATATCTTTCAATATATGATATATATATTAAACTCATATTTAACATATTGATAATAATTTATCTCTCCATGTCTTCCAATATATGATACACATATTAAATTTATTTCTTAATAGCCCAATAATTTAAACTTTTGGAAATATTAAACTTATTTCTTAATCGTCCAACATTTTAAACTTTTGAAATGAAAGGTAATTTAATATAACCTACCTTGGGGATGATTAGCTGTGTTGGATTGAACAGCACTGTCAGCACCATTGGATGTGATTAAGTCAGATTCTTTAGACTTGGATTCATATTCAACCTTCATTGCTGTCAAGTGCCAAACCAGGTTGTGATGCTTTGGATTACATTCATAGCCAAAATTTTCACCAAGCTGACGAAATCCCAAATCTTTGGGCATCTTGAAGCCAGTACCGGTCCTTCTGAAGCCAGCAGATCCGCAAAAACGCCGGCAAGCTATCATTGAGGTTAATGGTCTGATCAAATCCACTCTAGATGTGACCGGGACCATCCGCAGGCTTGATCAATTTTCCAGAACCAACAATATCAAGAATGTACCGGGAATGGCAATGACACTGGACCATATCCCTGTGGATGTCTTTCGGACAATCATTACTATTGTAGCTTGCGCAACTAAGACCGATGTCCTTATTAGTGCTAGTTTTCCTGATTATATATATATATATATATATATAGTTATTAAATTACTTGTTTGGATGCTATAATTACCGGGACAACCCTGCTCAAGATCTATTCTCAAAAGATCCACTACGTTCTACACAAACTCAAGACGCAGCTGAAAATTTGGAACAAACATAAAGGTGGATTTGATTTCTGTTTGTTTATAGGGGAAGATTTTAATTTCTTGCATACTCAAAAATATTATATTTTTCTTTTTTGATGTAGAGGACCGAGAAGCGTACCAAAAGATGAAGAAAATTGTTCGCGCCTCCACCGAAATTGTGGACGTTTTGAAAGCCCTGATCATTACCGAAGATAAAGAGCAGCCACTTATTGCCGGTCACACTATCGAGAAGGTTCGTTTTGGTTTGAAAAAACCCAATTCTTACATAATTACACTAGAGTTAGATTATTACTAATTTTCACCGATCACTTTGCAATCACAAAATTGATAATTACACAGGAGTTTGATTATTACTATTTTCATAATTACACTAGAGCTAGTTATAACATAGTTTGCAATCACAAAATTCATGACCATATTTGTTTGAGCCTCCAGGTTACCATCGCTGTTCTGAGGAGTAAACATGTGTTACTGTATATCTCGAGCCTAGAAATCTCTGATGATGATATTAACGTTCTCAACTCAATTTACAAAGAAACGAAGAAAGAAAAACAAGTACTGCATTGTGTGGATCCCTACTGTGCAGAAGTGGACGGTTGAACTTCGAAGCAAGTTTGATTCCATGAGAAACAAAATGCCGTGGTATGTTGTGCAAAACTTTTCTTCCATAGCCGGTATCAGATTCATCAAAGAAGAGTGGCAGTTCAAGGCTAGGTCTGCCTTCGTCAAGGTGAGGAACTCACAAGGAAAGGTCATACATCCAAATGCAATTCACCAATTCTGGGTTATGGGAATTGAAGCCTTAAAATGGATCCAAACCTTACTAAGTAATGGGTAAAATAGTAATTAAGAACGCTCTGAAATTCAATATTTTGGATCCCAAACATTTTCAATAATAAACTCAACCAATTATTAAAATTTCAATATTAAAATACATCTCAAATTTTCAAAATCTATTAACAATTCTGAAAAATCTCTTAGTTTAAAAAAATTAATTTATTAAAATTCCCAAAAGGTCCATAGTTTTTCAATTTGCATAATTGATGATCAGCAAAAATAGATTCAGAAATTGTTTTTTTTTAATAAAAAAAAAAACTAAGCATTATTTGATAATCTTGGGGATGCGAGGTTACCAGACGGACTGGATTCCATGCGCTGGGCTACGCTCAAGGGCCTGGGCCCAATTTTTAATAAATTTTCGATTCTATTGAAAATTTGAATTTTGGAAATTGACGATGTCGAAAAGAGCCGTTCCTCCTCCTCCTTTTTCTTCTACTTCCTGCTTTTGGATCGAACAGTTCCAAATCCAAAAATAAAATAAAATAAAATAAAAATAGAAAACCTAAATCGAAACCCTAAATTGAATCTGCCAGCACACTTTCTCCTCCTCCTCCTCCTCTTTCTACTTCTGCTACTCTCTGTTCCTCTGATTTCGATCCAACAAACCCCAAATCGAAAAGACCCATCTGAATTCTGGAAATCCCGATCCTGGTGATTAGTGAAAGGTACGGCGACGTGACTTACGAATTCTCCGTGTCTCTCTCTTTTTTTTTTTCTTTTTTTTTATAAAAAAATAGATAATAAAACCCAATAAAGGAATCGACGTTGTATGTGATTACGTCTGTGATAAGTGTGGACTTTTAAATTCTGTCTTCCGTTTTGGTTTTTATAATCCCCTTGTTTTGTTTTTCCAGTTTTATTTTATATTTGTTGATAATTGAATGTGAAGATTTTATTTTTATTTTTTTTAGCTTGGATACAAAGTTGTTCAATAATTTTCATTGCTTTTTTCTTTCACTTTAAGATTATATATTATAATCTACTACTGCTCCGCACTGTGTTAACGTATTTCCAAAAGTAAATTAGGGCCTGTTCTGGATTAGTTTGGTGATCATGGCTTGTTTAAAATTTAAGTATAAATGTCAAGCTTTAATCTTTTAACTTTGTAAAATCTGAAATGGTAATTCCTCACATGTTTACTTTGCATTAGTTGTTTATAATTGTTTGTGAGGTTGCTTTGTTTTTCCATGGAAACAAATGTAATTCATTGGCTTTTCCTTTCAGCTTAGATTAAATATTATTCATCTACTAATCTATATATAGATATAAATTAAGCTTTAAGTTTTAACTTGGTGAAATCTGAAATGCTATTTGCTTACTAGTTTGCTTTAAATTTCATCTCAGTAATCATTGTACATTGATCAATATTATGCACATCACCAGTGCCAAGCTCCCTCATGAAATTGACAATTTTAATTGGATCATTAAGTCAGTTGTATAGGGTTGCTTTGGTTGCCTTTTTTAAAAAAATAAAAATAAAAAACTCAGAGCAAGGATTAGACTAAATCAAGCTAGAATAAAAAGTAATGCGGTCTAAACCAATCTAAGTAATAAAGAGTTCTAACTCCATCCAACAATCTCAATGTAGTGTCGCATGCTCACCTTCCTAAGCCAAACACTTCAGCTATTGTTGATCTTGTGGTTTTTGACAACAATTAACCAGCAGTAGTAGTAATTGAAGAAATTAGAAGTCACAGTTTCTACTTACTCCAACCCTTCATGTCCCATGTCCAAGTTAGTCAAAAAATTGTTGCACTTCACACACCCCATTGCATACAATGCCTATACAATTCCCACTTTGAGCAGCCACCACCCAGCATTAGGGACCTTTTGTTATTGGTCATTGATGGATCTTAGAGTGTGTCAGCCTATAAGCTTTTGAGTGGCTTTCAATTTTGTCCCACGTACCTTATAAGCTCAGAGTTTGTGCAACTATTGTTTTGTGAAGTATTTTCTCAGAGTTTATTCTCCTTGCTGGCTTAAAGATGGGTTCAAAGTGTTCAAAGACTGGTCCACTCACAAGTTTCTGCCTTTCTAAACACTATTTGTATATGCCAGAGGTATGTTTGCTCTGTTTCTTACCTAGTTAATTTCATCTTTGTGCACTTTATCGTACAGGTTTACTTTTGAATTTGGCATTCCAATTTACTGTTAAATGCATTAAAAAGCCTCTTTCGGTTGTCATTCCCCTCTTACAAAGATACTGAAATATTAAAACTAAAATATACAGCATGGTTTCTAAAAGAAAATTAGGAAGTCTTGAAATGAGATAAAATTGGCTTCCAAATGTTAAACATAAAGATTTTTTATCTCGTTACTTAATTCTTTTGGTTTTTACATTGGTAGCACAATTTTTTGTAGAATTTGTTCATATTTTAAATCATATTATGTAATCTAATTTTGGATATATTGAAATCTAATTTTTCTATATTCTTGTCATAAAAAAAATTTTCAAATAATTTTATTTATTATGCATTTGTTATTATGGTTCAATATCTTTATATATCTTAAATTTTTTTTTTTTTTGGTAACAATTTGCTATGGCTTATGATTAATGTTTGTTTGTTTTTCTTAACTGACTTGTAATGGATATTTCTGTTTTTAAAAATATTTTTGAGATAATAAAGGATCGAATATTACAAAGGACTATTCTTTTCTTTTCTTTTTTCTTTTTTTTTCTTTATTATTTCTTTTTTTTTTATCAAGGGAACGAAATTGAAAGGGGTTTTTAATGCATTTACTTTAAAAACTATGACATTAACTGAACGATAATATGTATAACCAAAATAAATTGAGGTTTTTCTCTATTGCTAGTGACATTTACTTCAATATTATTAATATTTACGTTTTTATTTTTTTTTCAAATAAAAGAGATATAAGGATTTTTATCAAAAAAATCGGAGTATATATAAAGATTATATTTTTTGAAGTCATATATTAAATTATATTTTTATTCACAAATGTATTGGAGAATATGGTATTGTACCATAAATTTATGTACAACTTATTATTACGTTTTCAATCATAAATGATTTTACTGTGTTTATTAATATGGTGATTTGGCAAAATAACAAACATGCATTTTTTTTTCTGCCATTAATATATTTTGATTTGAAATTTGACAAATAAGGGGTTTCTGATTAAAAAACAAAATGAAGTAAAAAATCAAGGTTCAAGGGGTTTCTGAATATATATGTGTGTGTGAAAGCTTCGAAATTTAAAAAAGAAAAAAGCAATGAAATAAGTAAAGAGTTGAAATTAATGATTTTTAACTAAAAAAAATGATAATACAATACTTAAACAAATCAAGTTTGAATTGGAATGCCAAATTCAAATGGTGAATGTTATTTGTTAGGGTGCATAAGAAACGAGGTGAAATAGGTAAAAAGAGTAGACACTTGCCAATGGTTGTAATGGCTTTGGGGAGAGCTAAAATGACAAAGATGTGAGACTTAGTTAAGAAATAAAAACCCATCTCTCAGGCTCATGGAGTATCTCTTAGCAAATCCTTTACAAAATTAAGACTTGCACAAAGTTTTGAGAAGGTGGTAAAATGGAAAGCAAAAGAAGCAAACCTTATTGCCCGGGCACATACTCGAAGTGAAACGTATGCCAACAAGGGTCTCGAACGCTGCTAAAGCATGCAAAAGTTGGGGGTTGAGAATTGAGTGGAGTGGTGGGTAAGTGTATAGCATTTTTTTAAGAACTTTTGACATGTGATCGAGTAGACTAGACATAGCTGCCTTCTAACTCTTTAATTATATACCTACTGGTACCTGCATGTTTTCAAAAGTCAAGATCAGTGATGGTAGATAAAGTGGGCAAACTTGAGGTGAAGTGCGCAACGTGTGAGTTTAATTTCTAGGCGGAGTTGCACCACTTTAACCATTAATTGGTGTTTTATAGGGTTAAAGATTGGAAGCAATTGATGAAAAGGTAGCACGTATAGGAGGAAGAAAGATCGGTACCATTGAGTAATTAGCTGCAAAAAATACTTATAAAAAAATAGGGAGAGAGAGCCAATGAAAAAAGTAATTAAAGTCTATATATATTGATACTATATAATTGTTGTGACAGCATCCCTATTATTGAGTATGGTACCAATTAATATGACGAGAACAATCAAATTTTTTAAAATGCATTACTTAAGTTTTTTAATCATTGACAGCAAAAGATGGGTGTTGGTGGAGGATTTGGGGAATCGAGCTCTTTTTTTATCTGATCATGGGTGCGTTTCAGTATCTTCTCGAGATATTCCGGAACTAAGAGAAAATTTAATATACTACACAAGATACGATGGTATTGATGTCAATGGTTTCAGAATCTACAACTACAAAGAAAAAGTGTTAGTGGAGTATATTGGTATTGATGAATCTTTGGATTTTTGGAGCGTTCCCTTCTTGGTTGTTCCTAATCCATAGTGAAGTTGAAAGTTGAGTACTATGATGTGGAGAAACATAGTGAAGTTGAAATTTGTTTTCTAGCTATTAGGCAGTGTTTGATTTTTGAATATCCTATATTCCTAAAAACACGCATGGTTTGTGATTCTTTTTTGATTTTGTAATTTTTTTTTCTCTATCATTTTTATAAGATTTGAACTTGGGATAATCGTGGTTGCTACAAATTAAAAGTTGATGGAGCTTTTTTTTTTTTTTTTTTTTAAAAAAAAGTTTGTTATGGATATCACAGCCGATGCCTAGCTCATATATATTTTGACAAAAAAAAAAAAATGTTACATTTTTGCAATGTGGCTCCATTGGCTATTGAGCTGTTATGGAGAGGAGAGATAATTATTAAACCGATTGCAAACAAGCAATTCAATAAATGAAAATTATATGATACGTTCTTGATTACTTTGTTTCAGATGTATTAATATCACTTCTTCATCATCGTTTTATTGTGTTTTTTTTTTTTTACTCTTCCTTATCATCGCTTTATTAGTTTTTTTATTATTATTTTCTACTATTTTCTAGAGGGTTTTCTTTTTTGTCAAGCGAACGAAATTGATAGGGGTTTTTAATGCATTTACTTAAAAAAAAACCTATGACATTAACTGAACGATAATATAAATTGAGGTTTTTCTCTATTGCTAGCTACATTTACTTCAAAATGATTAATATTTACGATTTTATTTGTTTTCCAAATAAAAGAGATATAAGGATTTTTAGCAAAAAAACGGAGTATATATAAAGATTATATTTTTTGAAGTCATATATTAAATTATATTTTTTTTCACAAAATTATTGGAGAATATGGTATTGTACCATAAATTTATGTACAACTTATTATTACGTTTTCATCCATAATGTAATAGTTAAGATTAATCATATTGTAAAATGATTTTATTGAAGTTATTAATATTGTGATTTAGCAAAATAACAAACGTGGATCTTTTTTTTTTTTTTTTTGGTCATTAATATATATTTTGGTTTGAAATTTGACAAATAAAATTGAAAGGGGTTTCTCATTAAAAAAATAAAATGAAGTAAAAAATCAAGGTTCAGAGGGTTTCTGAATATGTGTGTGTGTGAAAGCCTTGAAATTTGAAAAAGATAAAAGCAATGAAATAAGTAAAGAGAAGAAATTAATGATATTTAACTAATAATAATAATAATAATAATACAATAGTTAAACAAACCAAGTTTGAATTGAAATGCCATTCAGAAATAAAAACCCATCACTCAAAGTTATTGAGTATCTCTTAGCAAATCCTTTACAAAATTAAGACTTGTACAAAGTCTTGAATCAAGAGGTAAGGTGATAAAGTGGAAAGCAATAGATGCAAAGTTTATTGTACGGGCACATACACGAAGTGAAATGTATACCAATAAGGGTCTCGAACGCTAGTATAACATGCAAAAGATGGGGGTTGAGAATTGAGTGGGATGGGGGTTGAGAATTGAGTGGAGTGGTGGGTATACGTGTGGCATTTTTTTAACAACTTTGACATGGGTCTGAATGGGGTCGGGTAGACTAGACATTGTTGTCTTCTAACTCTTTAATTATGTACGTACTGGTACCGGCATGTTTTCAAAGCTCAAGATCAATGACGGTAGACAAAGTGGGCAAACTTTGAAAAAAACTCTAGTACTTCCCATATATATTCTTTTATTATTTAAATAATATTATTTAATATTCTATTAATATTTATATTTATATAGTATAATTTTAATGGTAAGAAAGTAGGTATTTCGGAAGTTCCGGAGTTTTTTTTGGAAACTTTAAAGTGAAGTGCACAACGTGTGAGGTTAATGTCTAGGTGGAGTTGCACCACTTTAACCATTAATTGATGTTTTATAAGGTTAAAGATTGGAAGCAATTGATGTAAAAGTAGCACGTATACGAAGAAGAAAGATCGGTACCATTGAGTAATTAGCTCCAAAAAATACTTTAAAAAAGCAGTAAGAGAGAGAGAACCAATAAAGAAAGAAATTAAAGTCTATATATATTGATATTATAGAAGTGTTGTGACAGCATCACTATTACTGAGTGCGGTACCAATTAATATGAGGTGGACAAGTGATTAGTACTCGCTCATCTACTTCCTATTGGTTTTTCATCTACTTATCCTAATATGTATTTATGAATTGGGGATCTTTAGTAAGTGGGACAGTGAGTGCCCTATCATGTGCACCACTTCCTTTCTATATTTCTCTCTTGAAAACGAAATAAAAACGATGAAGGAAATGAAAACGATAAAATACAAAAGAGTGTGAGAATACAAAATTAAAGTTTAATAGATGCCAACACTAGTTTCTAAACTCTTTATCTGCTTTGTGATGAAGCAAAGAATATGTGATAAATGAATATTTTTTCACTTTTTATCTTTTTTGTCACATGAAGCGAAGAATATGTGATAAAAGAGTACTTTTAGTACAATTACAAGTAAGAATGAATCTGTTTTTTAATGGTACCTGGGGACTATGAAAACGTGTAAAGTACATAGGACTGCGATAGAAAATAAGTAGCTCATTAAATTGGACTAAGTAATGTTGCCTTAAGAATTAAGATATTATTTAAGCAATTGACAGCATTATTAACCTTACTAAAAACTTAAAGAGTTTTGAATTTGATTGTAAAATTGAGACATTAAATAAGGTCTGTCAAATGTCTTTCTAGAAAATGACTATATTAATTTTAAAGAGAGTTTGAATTCGAGGGTAAATTTGAAAAAAAAAAATTAAATAAAGTGTATTAAATGTCTTTGCAGCATGTTAATTATTATATTCACCATTGGATAAATGTAGCTTGTGTAGAACGGTTTGTCTCCATGAATAAGATTTTACATCATAACCAAAGCGTGTAAATCCACGGTCCACATGGCGTGGCTCCCTTCATTGAAGCTGAAAAGTTACAGGCAACAAAACTAGGATAAAATTGAAACAGTGTAGAAAATGACTCTATATTATCTTAAAAAGAATTTGAATTTGAGGGTGAAATTGAAAAATTACCCTTATTATCCTTCTTATTGAAGATTGAAAAATAAGGATGTATCCAGACTAAGTTTGCAGTAGCATTGCCGTCTAGCAGAAAAATGGAATCCGATAACCTTATTCAGCCACATGACCACCAAATAGAGATGATAGAGCAGCAAAAGAATCATGAGGAGGAAACAAACGAGAAAGTAGAGGAGGAAATAGAGATCATCACCTTCATGGAATATGATGTCTACGAGGCTGCTGAAAAAGGCGAAATCAAGCCTGCCATCGAGCAAAGAAAAGACCGTCTTCAAAGTTTATTAACTCCCCAAAAGAACACAATCCTTCATATCCATCTCACCTCTAAAACCAGTACAAATCCTAAACCGAATGTTAAAAAGTTTGTGGAAAGTGTACTGGGGTTCTCTCTAAAAGCCAGTCAAGATCCAGAACCAGAAATTGACTAGTTTGTGGAAGCTATACTTGGGTTCTGTCCACCACTTCTTATGCAGGTCAATACAAAAAAAGAGACTCCGCTTCACATTGCCGCAAGGTATGGTCTTGCTTCAATTGTGAAGCAACTCATCAAACACGCAAAAGAATATCATCCTCATAATCATCATAATCAAGACAACGAGAGCCGTGGTACGGAATCAGCGACGAAGATGTTGAGGATGGCAAGTGAAGAAGGAGACACTGCTTTGCACGAAGCAGTCCGATTTCAACATCACGATGTGGTGAAGATGGCGATTACAATCATAACGCTAATAATTCAGGAGAGACTCCACTCTATATGGCTGTTGAAAGAGGGTACAATATCATTGCGGAAGAGATAATAGAACATTGCAATTCACCAGCTTCGGGTGGCCCAACTGGCAGAAATGTTTTGCATGCCGCAACCATACGCAAGGATAAAGGTATTGTCCATATATTAATATATATACATACATTCATTAAGATTGCAACTTAAATAAGCAAATCAGTTAGTCTGGTGTCTATATAATATGCAGTTCGAAGAAGAAAAAAACAAATTATTAGCTAACAAAATTTATTCCTAAAGACGTGGCTAAATCTTTTTGGCCACACAACACTTTACTTTTTTTTTAAAGGTTAATTATATTTATCACCTCTATATTTTACATGCTCAATATGGTCTCTATACTTAATTTAAATAATTACAACTTTTATATTTTCTAATAAGATCAAATAAATTTTTCTGTTAAAATTTTCTATCAAAGTTGACAGACTATATCATATTATAGTCCAAATAAATATTCAGGTGGAATATTTTTTATTACTTATTTGATTTTACTGGAAAATATAAAAGTTATAATTCTTCAAATTAAAAATATAAGAACCATATTGGTACAGCATCCAAAATGTAAGTGTAATAAATATTATTAACCCTTTTTTTAGAGGCGATAGTGTTTTAATCAAAACTAGATTTGTTGCTAAACTTAACTTTTGTTGTAGCTAACACTGTTTTCAAGGAGAAAATTATATCGTTATTAAAAGTCCAATTTTTTTTTTTTTTCTTCTTTTTTTTTTCTCTTTTCTAGTTATTATAAACTAAAACTTATGTTTTTAAAAGTAACAAATATATTTGCAATATTTATTTTAGGAATGAGATTATATTCTGAATGAAATTTGAGAAAATTATATCGTGATCAAAGGTCCTCTTCTTTTTTTCTTTTTCTTTTTTTTTTTCTTTTCTTTTCTGTATTAGTGATTATAAACTAAGACTTATGTTTTCTGAAAGTAACATATTTAATTGCAATATTTATTTTAGGAATGATGCAAATTATCCTGAATAAATTTGGAGAAGCAATGCTGAAACAAGCAGATCAAAGCGGGTCTACTCCATTACACTGTGCTGCAAGTATGGGAAATTTTGATGCAGTGAAGACTTTCTAACAAAAGAAATGGGTAGAGAAGCAACCTACATGAAAAATAGAGGCGGCAATACAGCCCTTCATCTGGCAACTGTTTCAAAACATAGCGAAACAATGCTGGAAATTATAAAACGGTGCCCGGACAGCAGTGAATTGGTAAACAATAGAGGCTGGAATATTTTACACTTAGCTGTGCAGGACATTAGTTTTCAAAGTCCAGTGGAAGATATCCTGAAAACTACAAGTTCACTCAGCAACCTAATCAATGAAAAGGATGCTCAAGGGAATACACCACTCCATCACATTGCGGTTTCAATTAACCACTGGCGCCTTGGTCATCTCATCGATGACCCTAGAGTTGATAAGCTCGCGTACAATAATGAGAACAAAAATGCCCTCGACCTTGCTTCCACGTCCCAAGTTTAGCAGCTCTTGTGGTGAGTTGATTTATATATATTAAATAATTAGTCATGATACAAGTTGTTGATTTGATCTTCTTCATTTATCTGATCATACCATATATCAAGGTTGATATATATATATATATATATATTTTTTTTTTTGTTAAATTGTTTTGGCTTCATTACTTCATGACGATTCATTTTATCAATGTTAATTCAGTCATTTGTAGAAATATTTAAAATATTTTTAATTATTATTATTATTTCCATCCCCTCGTAGTAAATTATTATTATTATTATTATTATTATTATTATTATTATTATTATTATTATTATTATTATTATTATTATTATTGTTATCGTTACTATTATCATTATTTTATTTTTACACAAACATCTGTGTGTTTGTATATCTATATATATATATATATATATATATATATATATATATAAGTACTACTACTGCATGCACGCTTAATTTGGACATCATTCATTGCACATGCATATAATATATATTATCTTTGTAAACTCAACTCATATATATTCATTACAAAAAACTTATCAATATTGCAGAACCGTTTTAAAAAACGACTGAAAACAAAAGGCTTAAGGTCCGCTATGCGAATATATACACCCATAGAGGATAGCAAGCAGGATATTGAAAAGGAACGCCAGGTTGATCACCTTAAGAAACTGCAGGATGCTAATGTGATTGTGGCTGCACTCATTGCGACGGTAACTTTCGCTGCAGGGTTAACTATACCCGGAGGTTTTGTGAGTGAAAAAGGATCACTGGAAGGCACTCCAATACTTGGAAGAAACTTGGCATTTAGGACATTTATGGTAATGGATACCATAGCTATGGTCCTCTCTACTTCTTCTGTCTTGGCCCACCTCTTCATCAACGCCGATCTAAAAGCCAGACACAGCATGGTCCTTGCTACTTCAGCTTTTTATCTCACCATCTCGGCAATGGTAGCAATGGTGGGTGCATTTGCTACAGGCACTTATGCAATATTAGGGTCTTCCATTGCATTTTCCATTGTTATTTGTGTCCTTGCACTGTCTTTTATCATTGTCTTCATGACTTTTTTTACAAGTTATGTGAAGGGCACGATGCGCAAGAAAACTCCATTAAGGTGAGCGCCCAAGAAAAAAATTTATTATTATTATTATTATTATTATTATTATTATTATTATTATTATTATTATTATTATTATTATTATTATTATATAAATTCATTAAATGTACTTATAAATAATATAATAAATAACTTATTTAATAAAATGCGGGGCCCATTTTATTATTATAAAAATGACGAAAAATTTAGTATAAGAAATCCTAATAGAAATGTTGTTATGCTTATAATAATAATCACATTAGCATCTATCTTTTACCTAACTTCTGTCCAGGTAATTGTATTATTGTTCTTTTTTTTTTAATTTCTCAGTGATAATATTACATTGTTGAGATCAATAGAGAAGCTCAAACACAATTTTGCAAGTTACAAGCTGTTTTCTTAGTTACACTTTTGAATTTCTCTTCGAGAAGTTGGGCAAATGGTAATAATTAGGAGCATGTTTATGACTCAGTGATCTTTAAACTTAATCATTTGACTAGTTATTATTTTCTTTTTTATGTTTAATTTTCTTATGAGTTTAAAGATGATAAAAAAATTAATATTTTGTATTGCAGAGTTTATTTAAAAATAAATTTTTAGAGGAAAACTATTATCGTTATTCATATTTTAGGGAAATACTAAATTGCAACTTGTAAATTGAGGCCCCAAATTCAATTTTTTAAAAAACAAGGGGTCTGGAATGCATTTTAATCAAACTAGATCCTAAAATGCATTTAACCGCAACTTTTAATTATTTGAATTATATAAAATAATTAATCCATTTAATTACGCAACACAAAGGCAATAATAAGCACATTAGAACATATTAGGATAAAACATATACGAGGCTTATACAAGTGCAACTTTCTTGATGGCTTGGTCCTAGTTTTGCATGCACGCATGCGGCTCTTGGTAATTTTATCAAAAACAATGTAGGGATTTTTCAATACATGTACGTATATATCCTTTACTTATAAGCGCGTCCCCGGCCCCACGAAAATTGTCTTTTTTTAATGCTTACCAGTCAGTTGTTTTGGTTTGAGTGTTGGGACGCCCCACGAAAATTGTCTTTTTTTAATGCTTACCAGTCAGTTGTTTTGGTTTGAGTGTAGGTACGCTCGGTATTATTTTAGGTATATTCAATTTTATTTAAAGTATCAGATAAAGTTAATTAATGTAGTTTGAATTTTGATATGCTCCGATATTATCTCAATATTCAACTTTATTTAAAATGTCAGATGAAAAGGGATATGTTAGGGGGTTGAATCAGCTATTTTAGACTTCTATAAAATTACAAAATTGAAGTAGTAAAAAAACTCTATCCACCGATAGAATTTTAAATTGATGAAATCAATAATTTATTTTATTCACAAAAAAATAATAATAATAAAAATTTGTATGTATTTATTACGTCATTTTCTTCCCTCACACCATCTATTATTGCCGCTACGCCACCCAATGCACCCACAATTTTACATTTAACTGTTGAGAAGTTTATTCACCAAAAAAAAAAACTGTTAAGAAGTTTTAATTTTTTTTTTCTCTCTTTATCCTAATACAACTCTTAAAAGGTGAATTAAGTACATAAATACTCCCATTTAACAAAATAATAATAATAAATACTTCCTTTTCTCTTTCTCTTTAGTATGCTCTCTCTATCCCTCTTTGATAAAAAAAAATAACAATAATTAGACTTGACGAATTTTATTAATATATATTTGCTTTTCTCCTAAAAAAAATTATTTTTCTGTCTTTTATTATTTATATTTTCAAAAAAGGAAATACTATGGTTCCCCTCCTGAACAAGTTTTCTATCCGTCACAGCTAGTTTGTACACATCTGTTCATCATAATCATCAATGGTTTATGATTAACAAAACCAAAGGCAGTATGCTACTCCATTAAAAACTTTCACAACGTTACTTTCAAATATCATTCATAGGTTTACAACTACCACGTTAACAACTAACATTCATAAGCTTACTTTCATCTAAAAGGTACAAAACTATAAACATAATTCCACAAGGCAGTAGTAGGGTTAGCAGAAGGGAAACTCACTATGCAACCGGTCCAAGATAATCACCATCCAAACTGACCAACGCCTGAAATTCCCTATCTGCTTCAAGCCACTTAGTCCCAATGACGATAAAACGAATCATCACATCTTTCTCAATCTTAGACGACTTGTCATTCAAGAAGCAAGGATTCTCCCCCGGCATATGTTTATAATCCGGCATTTTCAAAGAAGATAGATAAACATTTTCTACAGGTCCACATCTCAAGAGAACTCCATGCTTCAAAACCTTGTGAACAACCCCCTCTAGGATCTCTCCCCTCAAAAGCTTGAAAGTGATGCAACTGAAGACAACTGGAAACAACACATCCCCTGTAAGCTGCCGGACTTTTCCCTCCCCTATTTTGTCCAGAGACGTAACTGCAAGGAAATATCCAAAATCTTTGGTTGCCTTTTTAGTGGAAAATTCATCCAGTAAGCGGATGATAATTTCCTTTTGGAGCATCAGTCCTTTCACATCGAGGTTTTCAGCAGGGATTACAACATTCCATGGTAGCTCTGCTTTGAGAAACATTTTCCTTACCTATCATTCACTAAAGGAAACCAATTATACACTATTTTGGACCTGTATATCTACCAACAGCATTCTTGCATTGTGTTACTTAATCATCAAGACATGTGTATGTTTCATGCACACAGAATCACAGAGGATCATTAAGTTACATAATAGAATTGTGATTATCGTTCAGATATAAGGAAAAGAATCTTGCAAGCAAAACCACTGAAAATCGAAATCCTTCTATTGAGGACAACCACAACTTTATGAAAGTAAAATCACACAAAAACCATCTATCAATTCTTATCATAACAATCCTTACGAATGAGAAGGCTCAAATACATATATAATACCACCCATCCTCAGATGTTATCAAATGCACAAAATCCAAAAAAAAAAAAAATACAACAAGAAAGCTGCACATTACAAAATTACTAATAGACACATGGAACAATTAGAAGCAAGCCAATCATCAATAGAATGATAGGAATACATTTTCACTAACAAACTAATTCAATTGAATAAAGTGAAGCAGCCATAAAATTAGTCCAGCACCTATGATTTCTACAGATTATTTAGCAAACAAAAGTAACTGGCAGCTCATATGTTGTTTACCATCGTAAGTAACAAAATAGAAAGTCAAAATGGTGGAGATTACAAGGTTTTGCATTTCAATTGATGGAAAAAAAGAATACAAATTTACTTCAATCAATAAAATAAAAACGCAACGAAATTTCAAAATCCCATTTTTAGGTCATCAACACAGATTGATACGGTATCCCTGAACCCAAAAACAGGGCTGTTTTATTATTCGAAGTTTTATCAAATCCTCGCATTGGCAGTACCCCAAAAACTCTTTTTCTCAGTCTACTACACGTCTGAACCAAACTAAGCAAACCCTTTACTAACACTGTAAGCAAAATTAACAAAAGGATGAGCTCCTACAAACTAAATACACAAAAGCCCGTAATTTTTTCAGAAACAAACCCGTCATTGACCTAGCATTAGTAGAAAACTTCCCCTTTTTATCTAAAACTTTTAAGTTGATGAGCTAAAACTCATAAACCCTAATAAGAAAAATGAACGACGACCAATTCTACAAGACATCTCAAATACAAAATAGGAACACAGGGGTAGGGTTTGCGGAGGTTCAAAAGCAGTACCTTTGAATGAGAAAACCTTGAAGAGAACTGGGATGGAGACGATTTTCGTTTCGGCCGAGACTGAGAATCTGAGACGAAGGAGGCCAAACTGGAATTGGCAGAGAGACCCACAATATTTAGCGCTCTCCGTACCAAATTACAAATTATTTCATTTTCCCTTTTGTCTAATTTTAATTATTTTTTCCTCTATTTATTAATTATTTTAATATATATATATATATGTGTGTGTGTGTGTATTATAGTTATTTTTTCCTTTTCTCTTTTCTTGAATTTTAACTAAAAATATATTTAGAAAAAAGATATGTAAATAAATTTCTAGGGATAAATTAAAAGAACAAAATCATTAAGATACATGATTCATCTAGAGGGACTCTGACTTACCTAATAAACTATTGTAGTTCTTTTTCTCTCTCCTTTATTTATTTTTTATTTTTTATTTTTGGAAGTAGCTTTTTGCCTTTTACTGTATAATTTATTAAGTACTTTACCCTAACGTAAATTTGGGGAACCAAAAGACAATCCACAAAGAAATCAGCATTTGTAGAATCACTAGTCAGCCGTTTCAAAATCCAAAGTCCTTCTCTAACTACAACAACGTTTTGCTTTAAACCATAAACCACACCACACACTATCAGAAAAAAAATTCTAATAAAATTAAATGATCATATAAAATTCATTTTCCACAATTAAAAAGAGAGGTCAATGAACTCATATATGGTGTGTATATATATAGCTTTACAAAAGAAGCGTGTCCTGTGAAATTTCAATATCTTAACAGATCCAATTCATCAGAACCAGAAAGTGTAATAGGACCAAGAGAATCACCATCTACACTGGCGAGCATCATAAATTCCATTTTGATATCTCCCCTTTTCTCTATCCATCTAACATCAAGCACCATGAAACTAACTACAACATCAGTCTCTATCTTTCCAAGTTCATTGCTGAAGAAGAGCGGATTTTCCCCCGGAACGTATTTGTAGCCAGGCATTTTCCGAGCAGAAAGAAAAGCATATTTAATAGGTCCACATCTCAGGAGAACTCCAAGCCTAAATATCTGATGAACAACTCCCTGTAAGATCTCTCCCCTCAAAGGTAGGAATGTACGACAGTTGAAGACAATGGGGAAGAACACATCACCGGACTCATCCACAACCTCTCCTTTGCCTATCCTCTTCAAGCTGGTCACTGCAAGAAAGTAGCCATAATCCTTGCTGGCCTTCTCACGCAGCAAGTCCTCCAAAAGCCTCGTTATAATGGACTGCTGAGAAATAGGTATGTCTCTCTTGAAATTTTCCGCAAGGACTGGCACATCCCTTACCAATTCCACTTCACAGTACATATCTGAAATCCACTTCAATATGATCTAAAAATAGAGAAACATTTATAATGTATTACACAATTTTTTCACAATTGATCAAACGACTTGATAGTAAATGAGTCAAAAGAAAGGTTCCTAACCAAATGAGCAAAGCAACAAACCACATCACTGCAAAAATAACATGAAAGAATAACCAAATTGAAAACATGGATAGTTTTGATTTCCGAGAAACAGGAGCTCTTCTCTCTATGCATGAAAAAGATGACCATTTTGATAAATAATATAATGTATGAGATATTGTGTGTCAAACTAAGAAAGTATCTGTCTCAGAGTGAGCAAGCATTCAATGTTCTAAGTAAATATTGGGGAAGCCAAATATCCACTAACGAGAAGCTAGAGATACAAAGTCTGACATTTGGTGAGCCATCAATACACCAAACCAACTAAAGTTGTGAAGTGATGGACAACAATACATTTTGGCTCAAACTCCGTTTAAGGTACAACTCAACAATGCTAACAGACCTAGACTAATAGTTTGCAAGTAATTTATAAGAAGTGTTTTCTTACATTTTTCAAGATTTTGATAATTGCATAATACGATATCAATCTTTCTTACTTGCCACCCAAAGGATTAATAAAATATCACATAAATGTGACTCATCCGAGAAAGTTTAACAAATATGGCACAACTATAGTTTATCCATGCGGTAGTTATCTCTTCTGCTTTCATTCTGTCATCATGGCATGTTGCGGCATCCTCTAAAAGAGCACAATGGATTTATCCCAAGTACGCCTCTCCCTATTAAAAGTGTAAGTAAGACAGCAAAAGGAGTTGAAGAAGTTCTACTTGTAGTTCTCTAAACTGACCCATATAAGCCACTGTCATATGTATGTGAATCTATGCTAGCTACCTAATTGGAAAAGTTAACCACATAGCTACTATGGTTGCACTTACTACTACTTATGTAGAGGATTGCTAAAAAAAATTAAAACAAAAAAGAAAGAAACGCAAATTATTAATACTGGTAAATTCAGGAAGGTCAGTATATGATTTTGATACCAATTTTAAGACCTATCATGCAAATCTCTTCAGCTTAATCACACCCAATTCCACCACTCTGACATATGAAATGAAGGGCAATCCTTTTCACAAATTTCAACTTTTCTTAAAATCCATTATTCCTACATAATGCATTCAGATGTACTATACACACTATTTCTTTTCTTCTTAAAGTCTCAGCAACCAAACAAGGGCATATGGTTATGGTTCAACTGGTAATTGTAGTATTTGTACATGTAGTATAATCAAAACCCATTAGAGAAATATATCTAGCATCAATCACCGGTTTTTTGCCTCAAATAAAACTAGAAATTAAAAAATTAACACATACTTAAATAAAGTAATTTTCCCAAAAACCATTTACACAAGTTCTAAATCAATGAAACCAAAGATCCATCCTCCAGCAGTAAAACCATAAGGGTATGAAATTAAAACAAACCCAATACAAAGTATTTTGCGAATTATGATATAGAGGGATTAATAGAAAGAACCTGGTTAGAACTTGAGAGAAACCCAATATAGAAGAGCTAAAGTTGCTTAAAGAGACCCACTGGAAGTTCCAATTTGAAGTGCAAGGAAACGAGGGTCCGCATTGCTTACACTCAGTTTTCTCCCTGTGCGGAAGAGACAACGCTGCACCATGCTGTTTGGTGAGGCGGTTACCATATCCCAAGATGGGCTAAGGTTGAGTTCCCCCGCAATCATAGTTAGGATCTTCAAGTGTTAATTAAAAAAATTAATAATAATAAAAGGAAGAAGAAGATCCTCCATTTTTTTATACATAAATATCTTATTATGAATCATGCTGAATATTTTCATATATCTCAAAAAATACAAAATGTTACATATATCAATTTTGTATTCACATAACAATATTTAAAAAAAAAAATAGAAGATGCATATTATATATTAGATAATAAATTCATTTTAAATTAAATATTGCACAAATTTATTATTCCTAAAATATATTCACCAAAAAGCTGGTGTATAATATCTATTTGTCAAATCAGTCAATTGATTCCTTAAAGATGAAAAAAAAAAAACACTCAATTAATAAGAAAAATGTCATGAATAATTTATATTGAGGAATAATATTATTTTCTGTTTGACCAAAAATTATTTTATTTAAATATATCTGTGAGTCTAATAGGTCCAAGTATTAATCTGCTTTTTTTATTTTTTTGGTTTTTTGTGGTTTTTGGATTTTTTTTTTTTAATTAATCTGGACAGGAATATCTGAACCACACCTGGCTGATGGATGGGGTGGGAAGTCTAACGTATCCAAACACACCATATTGCTCTCCCCGCCATGGATAAAAACAGAACCAGTTAGCCACAGAAGCGTAGAAAATAAAAATGAAGATTTTGATTTGATAGTTGTGTCCGTTAAACCCCTAAACCCCACTCTAAATTGTTAAGAATTTCGTAATTCGTCTTCTGGATTTGCTTAATCTTGAATATTTTATCTCAACAGATAGATGCATCATTGTTTCTTTATTTTGTGATGGCTCTCGCGCCCACTCGCCAATTCTACCCATCGACCTTCTTTGATTCATTCCAGAGCTCATTTTCCAAGTTCCATGGCACCCACTTCCTGTTCTTCAGGTGCGGTTCGTCAATTACTTCCAGAAAGCACACTTTCTATGCGACCCGGTACCCTGTCAACTCTTCTTCAACCCCTGAACAGAACCCAGGAAGAAAATCTAATTTTTCAAGCAGACCCTATACCAATACTGAGTATAAATCCAATGAGAGCTTATCTAGTAGCAGTTGGATAGATAAATGGAATGAACCCCACCAAGAAATTCGGCCAAAACCACCTAGAGCCGTGTTGAATTATAGGAGTAGTGAGAGTAGTAATCCGTCAAGTTCAGGTTTTGATAGCAATGGTAGTAGTAGTGGCAGTAATGGTGATGGGGGTGGTAGTACCATGGAAAGGATTGTTGAGAAATTGAAGAAATTTGGGTATGTTGACGATGTTAAGGATAATAAAGAGGAGAGGTTAGAGAGAGTGATTGAAAAAGGATCTGTGGAGGATATATTTTATGTTGAGGAAGGAATGTTGCCAAATTCAAGAGGTGGGTTTTCAGCTGAATCACCATTGGGGGTAGAAAGTGTGTTTGGAGGTGATGGTGAGGTAAGGTTTCCATGGGAGAAATCAAGGAAGAAAGAGGAGAAAGAAGAGGGTTCTTTCAGGAGGAAAACTAGGAGTTCAGTGGCGGAATTGACTCTACCAGAGTCGGAGTTGAAGAGGTTAAGGAACCTGACATTTCAGAAGAAGCATAAGACCCGGATTGGGGGTGCCGGTGTTACACAAGCAGTTGTGGACATGATTCATGAGAGATGGAAGGAATCAGAGATCGTTAGATTGAAAATTGAAGGACCTCCTGCACTTAACATGAAGAGGATGCATGAAATATTGGAGGTTTGCTTCCTTGACTTTACTTACATCTGTATGAGTATTGTATAATATTATCTTTGTACATTCTTTATTTTACATTAAATAAAAAACAAGATAATGCATGCATAAAGAATATTTAACAAAACTTACAAAGTACATGTAGGAGACTCCATGCTTCTGTTGAATCTCCTTTGGAATTTAGTATAGGAACACCAGTGCTCTTTAAAGATGGACTGGACTGACAGCTAATGAGGGATCAATTGCTTCCATTCTCTTGTAGATCTTTTTGACTCCTTTTCATGCATACAGGCCGTCAAAATAGCAAATGCGCATAAATTTTTAGCCCCAGCTACATAGCCTTTAAGTCTTTCTAGAATTTATGAAAAGTTCTTGCTCAACTAGGGGCTTCTCAATCTAGGGAATGAACAAGTCAATATAAATTGATCTGGTGCAAATGAATGTACTTGAAAAGATCGTGTGCCAGTTTTTTTGCTGTGAGTCATCAATTATCAGGGCAAAGATGATTATTTCTAGGGAACTTCTTCCTCAAGGTAGCCATCCAGCCAAGGCAAGCTGAGAAGCATGAGGATTTTGTATGTTGTTTTCTTTCAGAGATAGTTTGTTACCAAAGGCCAGCCATGAGTATGATGATATGATGATAATTGTCCCTGGGCACTGGTAGATGATGTGATGGAGGCTGAAAATGGAGACCTTGTTTACAAATTCTTTTGCATACAGTCATGTTAGGCTTAGAATTGGCCAGAATTTCTTTATAATCATCATATTCACATGTAAGATTAGTATGTCTTAGAGGTTTCTTTTTCTTTTCATGAATCATTTTCTTTTATTCTCAGCTGATCATGCAACACTGGAATGCCAATATGTGTTGCCAAAAAAAAGGAAAGGAAAAGAGAAGGATAATCTTACTGCATAATACATTTAAATTTTTTTCTTGAATTTTTCTATTATGTGCAGAGAAAAACTGGTGGTCTGGTGATATGGAGGTCTGGCACATCTCTTTCTTTGTACAGAGGTGTGAGCTATGAGGTTCCTTCAGTGCAATTGAACGAACGGACATACACTAAAACTGAAATTTCTTCTACATTACCAACGGTTTCTGATAAATTGATTGGACAGCTATCCAGAAATGCTACTGATGATGAAAAGTCAGAATTTACTTCCCAGGAAAAGATGGACAGAGAACATTTGCCAGAAGTGAAATATGAAGATGAAGTGGACAAGCTTTTGGATGGTCTGGGTCCCAGGTATGCAGATTGGCCTGGATGTGATCCACTACCAGTAGATGCAGATATGCTCCCAGGTATAGTTCCTGGTTACCAATCTCCCTTTAGAGTACTTCCTTATGGGGTGCGACGTTCGCTTGGTTTAAGGGAAGGAACTGCTTTACGACGACTTGCTAGAGTTCTTCCACCACATTTTGCCTTAGGTATGCATGTTATCTTTTTCTGAAACTCCATACATGTGTGAAGATGCTTTTTTCTATTAATGTACCAAATTTTGCATCCAGGTAGAAGCAGGCAGCTTCAAGGCTTAGCTGTGGCCATGATTAAATTATGGGAAAAAAGTTCAATTGCAAAAATTGCACTCAAACGTGGTGTACAGCTAACTACTAGTGAGAGAATGGCTGAAGATATTAAGGTAATGGAACTTGGTCAACTTTTATTACGTACTTGGTAGATCCACAGAGCACATTGATGATTCTTGCATTTCACTACTAAAGTACAAAATGGTATGCTCAGTTATGGACAACCAGGCAGATGATAGCTCAGACTAATGGGATTACTTGGGAAGACCAATGGTTATAGATGGTTTTGGCTAAAATGAAAGGGAATACAGGAAATCTTCTCATAATAGATATGTGCTTCTTCATGCATGATGGTACAAAACTGAAAGGAAAATATTTCTCTGACCATGAATATAAATAAAAACAATATTCCTTCATTCTGTTAAAAATTTGAAGCTTTGTATCTATGTGGCACATGAATAATTCAATACAACTGGAAATAACCTTATAATGATACTAAATTCTTCAATTCTAGTGTTCATTCTGTTATATGGAGACTAAACATATGAGATCAATGAATCCTGAGTCCTAACAGAGTAAGATCCTACCATCCTGGACTAGGTTGTTGCAGTGTCTACTTATAGAATGAATAAAACATGAATGACTTGACGATTTAGCTTGTTACCAGAAAACAATCACGTTTTATTCAGTAAATGTATCTAAGTTTCATATTAACTATTTGGGGACTCATATTGAATTATAACAAAGCTTTAGTTGTTGGCTGCAGATATTGACAGGTGGCATTCTGCTCTCTCGAAATAAGGACTTCTTGGTCTTCTACAGGGGAAAGAATTTTTTGTCTCCAGATGTCACTGAGGCATTACTGGAAAGGGAGAGGTTGGCAAAGTCCCTGCAAGATGTAGAGGAGCAGGCTCGACTGAGAGCATCAGCAATGATGATACCACATATTGACATATCTGAGCAATCTAGAACTGCTGGTACACTTGGAGAAACATTGGATGCAAATGCTAAGTGGGGAAAGAGGTTGGATGATCATCATAAGGAAATAGTGATGCAAGAAGCAGAAAAATTAAGGCATGCAAACCTGGTCAGAAAACTTGAGAAGAAGCTTGCTTTCGTAAGTTGCTGGAGACATAGATTACTTGGCATTATATTTTATGGATTTAGTAATAAGAAAAATCTACTAACCTGACAGCTTGCCTTTTCACTTTGGAAATTTATTACATTTTTCCATGTAATTCTGAATGCTGGTTATTTATTCCTTTGCTTCACAATGTTCTCTAATCGTAATATGTTTTATTAAAATATCAAGACTACATTTAGGGAAGTCAAAGCAGTAGATAATATATGACATTGTAATGTGGTTCCAGTGCGTGAACCTTAACTTTTAAAAAATGCCTGTCAGGCTGAACGAAAGCTAACAAGAGCTGAAAAAGCCTTGTCTAAGGTAGAGGAATGTTTGAAACCAGCAGAGCAGCAAGCGGACCCTGAAAGCATAACTGACGAGGAGAGGTTTATGTTTCGTAAGCTTGGTTTGAGAATGAAAGCTTTCTTACTTCTAGGTATAACTCTTCAGCTGTCAAATTTATCTTGTTTTTTCTCTTATTATTACCAATTGTTTAAGGGATGTTGATTTCATACTTCAGGTAGACGCGGAGTATTCGATGGTACTATAGAGAACATGCATTTGCACTGGAAATACCGGGAATTGGTTAAGATAATGGTACTAGCTAAAACTTTTGACCAGGTTAAAAAAATTGCACTAGCACTTGAAGCTGAGAGCGGAGGCGTCTTGGTTTCAGTAGACAAAGTTTCCAAAAGATATGCTGTAATTTTGTTTAGAGGGAAGGATTATCAGCGCCCTTCAACATTGAGGCCAAAGAATCTCTTGACGAAACGGAAGGCTTTAGCTCGTTCAATTGAGCTTCAGAGGCAGGAGGTATCTCTAGAATCTCTTTACAGTTCTGAAGCGCATGTTACTTTAAAAATGATGAGCATAGAATTCCTAATTGTAATTATAGAACTCACTTCAGTATTCTTTTAGGTTATCCCTTATCTGTGTGACTAAGGAGCTTGTCTTAGAAATTTCTATGCTAGGTGAAATTGGTGTACCCTGCCTGATTTCTTGCTGGCCTGCCAACTTTACCATCATGTTGGTTAATATATCACATTGCTTTGTTCATATACATTTAATTTATTTAAAAGGGTGTTGGTAGTAGAAGAGAAAGGAAGGACGTTGGCAAAACACGTGTTAGCATATATGATTTGGCAACTCGCTTCATGCATATAACGATGTCTTCATTTTGTTAATTGGCATGTTTGTCTACAAGAATGTTTTAACTGATACTCCTTGTGAAACAGGCTCTCCTAAAGCACATGTCAGCTATGCAACATAAAGTGGAGAAACTCAGATCTGAACTTGTATGTCCCTATACATAATTTTGCTACAAGTAGTATAAGCTAAGCTGCTTCTCAATGGCATACATAGAAGTATCTGATGCTGCCACATACCAAGGCATAATTCTAACTCCTTTGTGTCTCATGCTGATAGGAACAAATGGCTATTGTGAAGGACCGAGGAGATGAAGCATTATATGAAAAACTAGATTCTTCTTATCCTTCTGAGGATGATGAATCTGAGGTTACTTTAAGCTTCTAAATCCTGCGCTCTGTTTATCTATGAAACCAGCTGATCCAATATCTTAATGTTTCCCTTTATTTCATTTTTGTAGGAAGAAGGAGCGGAGGCTTATCTCAAGCAATATAACAGTGAAAATGATGATGAGGATGATGGTCTTGATGATGATGATGATGCTGATGATGGTCTTGATGATGATGAAAGCAATGTCCCTACTCACAATCTCCACCTGGAAACTAAGTTTCCTTACCATGATGACGATGATGATGATGATGACGATGAGGGTCTTCATTCTCGTAATGGCAATGAGAAAGTAGAGTATGAAGATAACAACTTTAGCTCGTGGAATCAAAAGATGGTACAACGATCAGCATGACATAGTTGACGTATTGGCAGGTTATTGCAATTGCATATGGTCTCTCTTCATTGTGTAAATCATTTTGAGAGGCACGCATGTAGGTATGCACGGCCTTCTTGAACTCTTGTAATGGTGGTGTACATATGAATCAAGCAGCCTTAAAGGCAAAGCCATTAAAAGCCCCACGAAAAGCAAACCTATAAAAATATTTATTTTAAATATATAAAAGTTTTCGTAAAGATTATTTATTATGTATGACAAATTAATTTTCTCGTTGATTTTTTTTTTTTGTTGGAAGTTTGCGATTAGAATTAAATATATTTAGTCAATTTTCAATTATAATTTATGCCAAAAAAAAATTGTATACAATTTCCACTTCTTAAATCATAACAATTATGAAATAATCTTCCACTTTGGTGCTCGATTGCTATTATTTTATTATCACATCCCCGGTTCTTTCTCTGGCTTCTATTGCCCAAAAGGCAATTGCAATGTTTTGATGACAAAAAATGACAGCGAGAATGACGATGTAAAATAACATATTCTTTTCAACATAATTATTATAGACCATAGCCATTTATTCTTAAAGTTTGTGAATATCAACAACAAAATATATAATCTTAGAATAAGCATGTTTTATTATTTATTACGAAAATAATATATTCTCTTATAGGTATTCATTTTCTGATGCTTATTGATTCCACTTGTACAAACAACAGACGTTTATTTTGATTTTTGTTTTTGGTCAAAAGCCATTGGGTTATTCCTCAAATAACTATTTGTTTGACTTATTGGACCCAAGTCAATTGGGAAAAATGACCCCAAAAGAAAAAAAGTTTACTGAACAACGTGTCAAATATATAAAAGTTTATGGGGTAAATACGTTTAATCTTAGATAGAATGCACGTTTTTTTATTATTAAAAAAATAAAAATAAAAACACGTTGTAAATCCTCGGTCAGGTGGGTTAGTTAAGCCCATGACAAGAGACTTGGAGACCTGCGAGCTCAGGACCACGACAAAATAAGCTTTTGACACCCGAATTTGACCAGGGACACGTACAGGTCTTCCAAGACCAGAACCATCCGTTTGACCACGTGATTGATTTGCGTTATTGAGATTATAAATTTATAATCCAGTTTAAGTAGTAACCGCTACAACTGAAATTTGAAATTCCCGGCAACACAGACCAAAAACTAGAACCAAAGACATGTTCTTCCCACAGGAGGTTGAGGACAACATGACCTTCTTGTATGAGAGTCTTCTTCCAGTGAATCAAAGCGCTTTTGTGGACTACTCCAACAGACCCAGAAACGAAGGAGGTCGAGAAAATCATTGTATTCGTCTCAGCGCCATGAACATGAACAAGAGGATGATTGAATTCTTGAGAAGAAGCTGGCCTGGGAGAGTAGGAAATGGCTTAGAGCTTGAGAAAGAAAAGTGTTACAGGCACATGATGAGCGAGAGGATGAGGAGAGAGAAAGAGAAGCAGGGCTTCTCGGCTCTGCATGCTATGCTTCCTATGGGAACCAAGGTCGATTTCTGAGTGAAATTGTCAGATGGGCTTCTTTTCTTTGATCCGAACCTCATTGTTTTAATTGTACATGTTTTGTTGCAGAATGATAAGAAGTCCATTGTTCAGATCGCCACCATGAAATTGCAGCAAATGCAGAAGGACAAGGAGGAGCTGTGGACAAGAAACACGGAGCTTGAAAGAATTTTGGGTTCCAAGGAGAGAGAGATGGATATGGGTACCATGATTAATCTGAAGGTAAAAAATCCAGCATCTGGGGTTGATTCAATGGTGGAGGTTCTTAAATTTTTGAAACAGAGCAGATTACAAACCAGAAGCATTCAATCAGTTTTCTCTCCAAAGTTGTTTTCAGCCCAACTTCAGATTCAAACCGAGGTACATATATTTTTTTCACATCCTTTCTGTCTAGAACAGTTTATTGAATAATGATTTTTGTTAAGAACAATGCTAATATAGAGGAATTTTAATGGCATTAATCATTTTAAGTTTCAAGAGGTGTTTAATAAACAATTACGAAATACCATATAAGTAAATAGCAGTTCTGATGTTGATTACCAACGGTGACAAATAGCATTAATTTATTTTATTGTAAAGCATAGGTGGAGCTGTATACTTGCTTTTTTTTTTTTTTTTTGTAAATGGGAGCTGTTTACTTGTGAAACAAGTAAGAGAATAATTTGATCTTAGACCAAGTCAATTACTAAATAAAATATAGGAATTTGGGCATGAGGTTTTTACAACTTAAAAAAGTAATTTACTAGAAGCCTCTCTTATCTATTGTATAAAGATTGGAGGAGCCGAGGTAGAAGAAGCTATGCAGCGGACTTTATATGAAGCTGAGAGGAAACATCGATCTCATTTCCAGGAAAGTGAAGGAGCCTAGAAGGAAGGAAATGGGAATCTATATTTGTTTTAACTTTTACCACAAAGAAAAGGCAATTGTTACGTGGAAGTGCGCGGTCAGTATGCCTTTGGGACCCAGAGAAGTCAATAAAGATAATGGGTCAATTTTTTTGTCAATGGGATTTGACAAGGTTTCAATTTCAAGCATGTTAATATAATGGAAACTAATTATTTTAGTAATAGCCTATTATTGTTTAGTTTTTGAGTTTGTCCTTGTTATTTTTCTCAAATTCAACCCAACGAAACTTTTTGTAAATAAGATAATTGAGGGGTACATTGGTTTGTGCTAAAATTGAGATTATAACTATTATTTTATTGTTCATTACTCCAAAAGTCGCAGACCCGCTAGATAAATTCATTTAAGAACGTATTGATGTTTTGACCATGAAAACCCATCTCAGAAGAATTGTAGGTCTTGACCATATAAACAAGAAAAGTCAAGGCCACACCAAGAAAATCAATAATTAAAGGGCAAAATAATCCACTAAAGTTGATTAATCCAACCCCATGTTCCGCCTTGGACTGCATAATTGCGTTAAATAAGTTGATTCTGATATAGGGTACGTGTACGCGTAACGTAACAAACCAATCTTAGTGTATAATATATGTATATATATACACACACACTTCTTATTTTTGTACGACGAATGTTGAATTCCTTAGACTAAAATGTTTTCTTTTCCTTCTTTATGCAATATTAAACTGTTTGTATTTTGTATTGTGCATGGAAGTTCATTCCAATCTTTAGATACTTACAGATCCCATCACCTAATAAATAGTTTTAAGATCTATTAAAAGGCCTAGTAGTAAAAGACGTGATCAAGTATTTTTGTTTATTTGAAACAAGTGTATTCTAGTGATTAGACTAGTTAAACAGAGAAGCATTGAACAATCAGTGCCGTCATGTCTTCCTACTGGTTCGTGACCGCAGAATGCGATTTAACTGCATAGTAAATTTATGGTGGGATGCGGGGCAATAGGTCGAATTACCATATAAAGAAGAGTTGTAAACCATAGGACTTCTTGTTTGAGTAGGAAGACTTCGGTTTTTCTCGTCCAAAAAGTAAAAAACACCACTCAGTTGTAGATCATCCAAATTAGCAAAATTGAAAACTATAAACTTGATCCATCATCTAACTTGAAGAGTAATTAATAACAATAAAACATTTTCAAGCAACTTGGTAAAAAAACCCAAAATTTCATTGACATAGAAGTCTTCAGAAAATAAAGCGACTGAACATCTAGGCGACTGGAACTGACTTCACTTGAGAGGAATGAACCTTGAAGAGTGGGTAGCACCAATACCTGGTCTACCGTGCTTGACAGGCTTATATGAGATTGAGAACTCAGCAAGGTAGTGACCAATCATCTCAGGCTTTATCTCAACCTGATTGAAGGTCTTGCCATTGTAGACCCCAATGATGCTTCCGATCATCTCTGGAACAATGATCATGTTGCGCAGGTGGGTACGAACTGGCTCTGGCTTCTCACCTGCTGGGGCCTCCCTTTTCTGCACCAGAACATTAAACATTAGAAAGTTTGAGTGACATTTTCACCAGCCAATTGAACATGTAACAATCTGCAAGAGAAATTATTAGCCAAAACCTCAAAACTGCTTATTTCCCAACATCCACAAGATATGAAATTATAATAATGTGAAACATAATGCCACACAAATCCTGATGAAGACTCCGATAGAAAATATGAATCCAAAAAAAAAGGTTAGTCCAGCGACCAGTCAGCACAAACAATTTCCGGATCATAAACTACCATCAATAGCAAAAGAACCTGGGTCATCATTTCAGATCAACACTACCCATGAACTTAACAAACACAGTAATGACTTGAAGCTACACTGTAATTGTTAAAAATCAATACTCAACCACTGTTTCAAGTGCATTATTTCTCCAAACAAAACTCAAGTTTCATGGGCACTATGGATAACGAGTTAACATATAAATTGTGAAAAAATATTTTGTAAATGAAACAACTGGGATTTCAGCAAAGTTCAAATCTTACTAAACACCCATTACATGCATTCAATATAGAAGAGGAAAAAAAACCTTAACCACAGAAATATCAATACTTTTCCCAAATTAATTCCTACAGATTTAACCACTTAGTTCAACACAGCCACAATAGTCACTAAGCAATTAATTAAACTGCTATCATCCCTCAAACTGTTTGTGATACCTTAAGTAGGTTCAAGAACCCCCACACAAATTTTAAACAACACACCTTGACTCAAAAATGAATGTCAATTACCCTTGATAATATGATTAAGCGGCACTCAGCCGAGAACGAAAAGCACCATGAGATCCATGTCAATCAAATGCAATTCATCCACACAGACAAGTTATATTACCAGAAAGAATCTATTATTTTCTTATTCATGTGTAAATTCTGTTAAAAACAAAAGAGGTATAAGATGTTCACAATTACACTTAAGGAAAAGTAGGCACTGAGTCGACTAGTCATCAGTATATAAAACAACTTAATACAAAATTGCCCAAATACATTTCAAAATATAAACATAATAAAGCTATTAAAGCTTTTGAACTCACCAAAATCTAAAAAATGGCCCCTATAAGAAATACCACATTCAGAAAACCAATAACTACTGCTTGCAAACATATAAAAGAAGATCAAGCATGTTCATTTCACAAATTTCACAAATAAATTAAAGCCCAAAAGTAAATCCATACAATGCCCAAATCAACCAGATATAAAAACACCAATATTCGCACAAGAACTAAGCATGAGTCAACATAACCTAATACCAATAGAGGAACAAAAAAAAAAAAAAAAAGCAGCAGTGATATAGGACACTCACTGCCTTACGCAGCTTCTTGATCAAAGCCATTGGCTTGCGCTTCAAACCCCTCTGGAACCTAAGCATTACAACACAACCATAACAAACAATTAAGACACATTTCTCAGAAGTAACCAAATACAGATGAAAATTCGTTTTGAGTTTTACAATTACCTTCTGCGAGCACGGGCAGTGAAGAGCTTGACGAGCTCATCAGTGGACATGTCGAGGAGAGCATCCAAATCCACACCTCTGAAGCTAAACTTCTTGAACGTCCTCTTTTTCGGCGCGCCTGCGGCAGCCACATCGGTCTCAACTTCAGCCTGAAAATTGGAACAGAGCGAGACTGTTAGAGATAAAAGACAGCTGATCGAAACAGATGTAAGAAAGCCAGTGAATTTGAGGCTCACCATGACTGGAGCTTCAGAATTGGAAACCCTAATTCGGAAGTTGATAGGTGGATCTGTGACTGTGTGGCCGCTAGGGTTTTTGGAGAGCCCTGATTTATTTAGCGCAGAGCTATATATAGGAACCCTAGAAAGACGATAATAAATATTTGCACTAAAAGGTCCTTATTTCTTGAAAAATTACGGAAGGCAACGAAATAATGGGTCGGATCTCACTTTACTTGGGCCTCCAAAATGGTAGACGGCCCAATATCCAGCCCATATGATTATAAGTTGGCGTAGGCCTATATTTGGTCCGGTTTCAAGAGGATCTCGAATTGGCCCTTTGGATAATAATGTAATTTGTGAAACTTTTTATAAAAAAAATTATCTTTAATCCAAGAAGTTTTTTAATGTATAAAATTAGGGAACTTTTTTAAAATTTTCATAAATTATTTTTTAAAAAATTTATATAAAATTTATTTTTTACAATTTTTATTATTCAATAAACATATTATTATAATTGAGTAAATAAAGTTATTTTATATAAAATTCTCAAATGCTAATGGAAAAACTATATTTTATTGTCCATTTCTTCTACTACTTTAAATGAAGAGTCAAAGCTATCCCAAGATCATTTGTTTCTCTTTTCCTTTTCTTTATTTGTTACAATTTTTCGCTCTTTTAATATACGCAAGATTTGATTGAATATATTACTAGCACTTCATTTCATTAAAAAAATTGATTATAAACACAACCATTAAAAAAAAAATTGTGAAATGTTGAACTGCATTGGGCAGTGATCCAGATAAAGATAAGAATATAGATATATAATGCAGCAATCATTGACTAGTCTGTAATTCAATTTTTTGAATGGCAGTTTTAAGCTCCAATTGAAGAGCTGGCCTTGAAGGAGAGAAAACGATGTCGTTCCAAATAGAACTAGGCTTGAGTATAAGGCTCGGATGCTCATAAAGATTGTATATAGAATCAGCATCAGGGTTCAAACTGCTTATATTTCTCAAGCATTCGATTTCTTCAGTGTCCACTAGCAGCTTGCAGTTATCTCCATCCTTCCATCCTATTAGCTGCATGCATTAATCACATGCATTACTAATACAATTTCCATAATTTAATTCTAGTGATCGTCATTCAAAATCATCTATTATATATATATGATATTATATATAAATTTGTTATAACGTACGTATATATATGACACATGCATGAATATATCTATACGTACGTTATAACAAATTTATATATAATATCATATATATATATATATATATATGATTTTTGAAAAGAGTTGTAGAGTTAGGTACCTTAGGAGGGCCACAAACAGCATTAGTGCAATAGAGCCTAGCATTATCAACAAGATTGCAATATCTTGGAAATGCACTTGCAAATCTCTTGTGGGAAATCAACTGTGAGTTCACTCTCACTGCTCTACCAACCATTATGGCTCTCCTGTTCATCAAAATTCACATTAAAAAATGGAAAAAAAAATTTGGTGCATTTCCTTGGAAATATAAAGATTCATTGTAAGAGAACATATATTGTGTAGTTAATAATTAACCTTTTAATATATATATATATATATATATATATATATATACCTAATTCCTCTAACAACAGCTAAATAAGCATCACAAATAACTCCAACCAGCTCTATCCTATATGGCTTTCTCTTTGGTAGCTCTCCACCATCCCTATCTTGGAATTTTTCCTTTACTTGCTCCCAATAATTCTCAGTAATGGTACCGTCCTCGTCGACCTTGTATCCTACCCCCATGCGGTAACGGTGTTTGTGAACGCTCCTTGCCATGGCAATTGTCTGCTCAACGAATGGCTCCCATGAAAGAGTACCATCCATGATCACGTCCCGTCCTTCGTTGAGTGCCGTCACTAGAAGCGATGACGCTGCATCCGTGGACGATTGGTGCACCTAAATTAGTGTCGAACACCTATATTAGTACCTTAAAATCAGCTCAATACATGTACATGTTCTTGTGGTAAAACAATATTCCTACTACATAGCGATAGCGTATGACACAAGAAAAGCAACAGAAATTTATCTTGTATAAACCCCGTGAAGATTCAGATATAGTTGGATTTAATATGTAAATTACCAATTCCGCAGTTTGGAGCATGTCATGGTGGTGGCCCATAGACCTAAGTGCTCTGTAGAGAACATCAGTCTCTTTGAAAGCATCTGCCTCTACAACAACTGCATTTGACTTGGCATCTGACCAGAACGATCTGTGTCAAACGTACGTACTCTCAGTTCTTGCGTGCATATTTTGGTCTTGTTGATTGCTTAATATGCACTAATAATTTATTATGAGAATTAATGGAATAATACTTAATTATGAGTTATATAATTATACTTACTCTCTGAGAATGTCTTTGAGGACGGTGCTTTTGCCAGCTCCCATACCACCACCCATGAGAAGGAGCACAGGACTTCTCTCATTGTGAGCCACTGGAACCATCACGTCTGTGCATTGTGAATCACTCTTTGGTATGTTGCTGCCAATTGCTTTCATTTCCTCTACCAACGTTGAGAATACCCTTGTCACCTTTAGGTCCTTGGCTACTCTCTCAAATCTCTGTTTCCTGTTTACCATTTTAATCTTAATTAATCCATAAGATACTAAGGGTTAAAAACAAAAAAAAAAAAAAAACCCCAAAAGTGGAAGTTCAGTACATGTTTCATCAATAAGATTGCATGCCAAAAGGAAGTTAGTTTCTGTGCATTATCAAATTCAAGAGCTTTTCTTTTTTAATAAGGATCAATTATCTTACACTCAGACTTAATTAACTTATATATAGTACTATATTTGATGGTTCTAATGTCAAGAATATTTGAGTTAACCTTATTTGATCATTTCCAATAGCTCTTTAAGTTCTTAAATGAACTTATTAAAGTTGGAAATGAAGGTACTTTGTAAGATTATTGAAAGGGATCATGGAATTTATTTTTATTGACCCCAAAAAAAAATAAAACAAAACAACAACAACAACAATGCCATATTAGTTGGATGCTTTGAGAAATTTGAGATGAAAATAAGTAACCAAAGGTGGTCTTGCTTTTTAATATTTTCCAAACCAACCACAGTGGATTTTGTATTGAAATTGAAATTAAAAAAAGTCGAAAATGATGGTGCACTAATTATATCTTAATACATTTATGAATTTGTATCCTCATCATGTCAATGTGATCCATATATATCCTCATCACGTGATGTGGACCATATGGGAATTATGCATGCAAGGCATTGTGTTTGTGTCTATGAGGCAAATCAAACCCTACAAGACTCAACATATATTTTCTGTTCTATTTCAGAAACCAGAATTTTAAAGTAATTGGGTATATATATCCACAAATCATCAATAATGCAGTGCTCTACCTACCTACTACTTTAATTTTCTGTTTTCTAATTAATAGGTGAATCTGAATCCTCAATTGGCATCATTGAATTAATAAAAATTTACTAACTGATTAATGAAAATCCAAATTTAACAAAGAAATATATTTTCATATTCAGGTGAAAAATAGTTTCTGATTTGCCATAGGTTAAATATCAAATGGGTACATCTATAATTTAGGTGCTTAAAGATAAATAAAATATCTGTTTATTTAATATTATAAATAAATAAATAAAAGACAAAAGCAAAAAGCAAACGTTATCACTCTTTACAATCCCATCAGAAAAAACAGCGAGAACGTGACTACTCTATTTAGGACCCAGCTGTAACCAGAAAGCCAGGAAACCCAAAAAAAAAAAAATGTTTTAATCTCTTTTCTCTATACATATTATAATTTATAAATACAAAATTGGTACCCAAAAAATATATATATTTAACGTAACAAGTATATATATATATATATATATATATATATATATATAGGAGGATACAAGGCAGAGAAGAGAAAAGCTTTTTTATGTCGTGGTACTAGTTAATGAAAAATGAAATCATTTACGTACGTACCTTGTAGCTGCCATAACAAAGCGTTTGAGCTTTGTTTTCTTTTCAGACTCTACATTCAAAAACTGCATCACATACGTACATAATACTTATTAAACATACGTAAAATGCGAATAATTAATTAGCAGATAATTAAATTAATGCGAATATATATATATATATATATATATATATAATAAAAAGCTCAAAAGAGAGAGACGCAACTTGTAAAAAGCATGAAAATGGTGGATTACTTTAATAATATTATTTAATAAAATAATAATAGTAGTACCATACCTGACCAAGCATGAGAGGGACTTGGCTCCAATGAAATGCAAAATAAGTGAGTATGCATTTATCAAATTCTTCGATTAACTTCGCACACAAATACTGAGCTGCTTCTTCATCACCAAAAAATTCACAGATGCTACTCTCACACCCTTGTGATTTCCTCAAATGTTCATATGCTAATTTGCATAGCTGCGGGCACTCACTTGCATCCAAAAATCCCATTTGTCTGGCTGCAAAAATTAAATGAATAAATAAAATAAACATTTATATATATATATATATATATGGGTTTCTCCAAGAATTATCTACACCTGTTTCTTTATTAATTAATCTTTTACTTTCTCTTTTCTGAAGCTAAAGTGGGATTAATTAGTAGCAAATTGAGAATATTAGTTACCAACGTAATGGGAGAATCTTTCAATTTGAGCAACACGGCCTGATTCTGTCCTCTCTAGCCGCGGAACCATAGCTGGGTCTCTCATCTGCTTAGACTTTCGCCGTCGGCTGCAAAAAGTCGCCGCAGCGGCAGCGCCGGCGGCTGCAAATCCCAAGAAGGAGGCAGCGATTATGCTGGTGAAGCTGATTTTGTCAATCTCCACCATATCCACCGCCTTTAATCAACAAAAATGAAGTGTTTTGAGAGAGGCCGCGTGAAACGTCGTCGTATATGTGCAGAAGATACAAAGGAAAATGTTATGATTAATCTGGCTCACCACGGCGATGCATCTGTCGTTGAAATTCTGGAGGCTTTCGCAGAACTTGTGCCTGTTGGCTTTGATGGTTGTGAACCTGATATAATTAATATTCAGAAATTATGGAGCTCTTTGATTAGAATATGGTGCACAGTCCATTATTTCAAACGTGGTTAAGTCTGAAAATGTAGAATAGTCTTATTATATTAGCAGCACTTGACTTTTTGGCCTTGTTTAATACTGCCTAATGTTTGCATTATGCTCCATATTATTACCAACTTTGCTCACTGGATCATTTCTCTATAATTAATTATATATATATGTAGATGATTAAGCTTCCTAATCCTTGTCCATTATCCATAACATAATTAGAGATTACCCATTTATTCAATATTCTTTTTTAATCATTCAATGAGATAAATAGGACCAAAAAAAAAAAGTATTAAATTATGCGAGTAAAATAATTTGTCATGTGATAATATCTCTAGTTTGTGATTAAGAATCTCATTAATAAATATTTAATTATAGTTAATTTTATTTATATAACCAACTCCACAACTAAATTAAACTTATACAATGATATAATATTATTAGGTTAAATATATATATATATAGACTTTTTTTTTTGGACATAATTAAAGGTTATATTTGAATATAACCTTTTGATGATTAAACACACACTCGATTACAATATTTAATTATAGTTTAAAGTTAAAGTATAACATTTAGTCAATAAAATGTTGCGATTAATTAGAAATAGATTTAATCATGATTTGTTGTGTAATAACAAGAAAGTGTGTCATGAAAACTCACGACAAGAGTTATATTTTTAATGTATTGAACCAATAAAATAGCAAGTTTAACGTCCATGTACGTAGTCTTCGCTGCGTTACTCATTAAAGCATACACCAAATTATAACTTTTGTATTTTATTAATTCTTTTTCAGTACTTTTTTAAGTTTTAACCTCTTTTTTCTTTTTTTGAGGTAAAGTGTTTAATCTATTTAGGTATATATATTTAAAAATAATTGACCACAATAACAACATTAATTATAGTGTTGTATAGGGTGTATATATATATATACGTACATGTACATGTGTATTTGTGCATGCATGAGACCAGCATGCAATTGATCTCTAGGGATACATTAATATTCGATCTAATCCTACAAACAGATTAGATTATGAACTGTAAATAATAATAAAAAAAAAAAGTACCAACTAATATGTACTAGTTAATTAATATCAACTACCACATACACTCCTCTAGAATCAGCAAATATGAAGAAAAACTAAGTAAAAATAAATTCAATATAATGCATTCCATATGATTTTTAATTGTACTTTGTCGATTGCATCCATTACCATATATATACCCATCTTCTATATTCAATATCTTCTTGGAATTTATTTGACTATCTTTTTTTCTATTAATTCTATGCCAACAAAGGTATATATATATTCAATTTGTTTCCACCAAATCAATGCAGAGAGTTTTGAAAGAGTATATTTTAATAATTTGTAGGCCAACCCATTTTTAATATATTGCAGGAGGATGAGTATAGTGACATAGCACCAACCAATCATTTATTTCAATATTGTCTCCCTTCATATATAACACACACACACGTAACCACTACATAATTCCATATATTATACATTTTAATTCAGTAGTAGGAAATGGTGCTGAATCACATGCTCCTCTCTAATATTTCAATGTCATATGCTTTATTAATTAAAAAATATATATATATGCATGCATACACACAGTATATGGTATTTTTCTATGAAATAAATAAAAATGAATATTCTGATGTAATTGCATTTCACATGTACCATAAATTCAAGAAAGTGAATAAGAAGCAGTCAAAAGCAGATAATTTTCTTCTTTCTTTTTAATTTTTTTTTTTAAATACGGAAATAGTAGACCACTTTCTTGGATTTATGGAAATGTGGTTCCAAGTAAAGAAATCAAACTGTTAGAAAATTGTGAATTTTACAGTAAGACTGTGACCTCAAAAGACGAGCATGGCCACAGCCGTTGCAAGTGGCATCGTCATCATCTTCTTGTCTTTCGTGGGTCAGCAAATGTACATTATTTTTCCTTTTATAGGTTCCCATTCAAATTGCCTGTTCGTGGAGGAATTATTAATTTAGTCCCCATTTATTTTCATTTCTTTAATAAACATAAAGTTTTTTTTTTATATAATTAATTATTACATCAGACAAAAATGCTTTTGCAGACGGGTTGGTTGTTAATACAGTATGTATACATATATGGAAATATTACAATAAAACTCCTATTTTATCAGTTTTTTAGAAAAGCTTCCTTTTTTTTTTTTTTTGGAAAATATTTAAAAAAAAAAAAGAAAAAAAGAGGAAAACATGTACAGTAGACTGACCATGCACTCAGCAAGCTCATTTCTCACTTAGTTTGCAGTATAATAATTCAGGCTAACCTTGGCTTACGCCTGAGATTTTAATGATAAAAATCTTCTAAAAGCCTAACATCCTTTTCCTCTTTATCGTATCTCTTAAATCTTCTTCTGATGCAGCTTTGTCACTATTCCTCGAGGTTGCAGACCACCATGCCATGAGCTCATCCTGCAATATGGTAAGTGGCAACAACTACTTGAGATTCTAAGAAAATAGAGAATATAGTTGACAGTTGCATGTGGGATGATCATCGTATTCACTTCTCGGGGTTTGCAGTTAGGACTTTCTTTTTAGTTAGTATCTTAGTGTCTTCCAAATTTGTAAATCTTTGAACCATAGTTCAACTCAAATTTCTATATATGTTACCTACAAGTGACAACTATAATCACAAGCTGGTTACAGTCCCATAACACTTTGAATCTTAAACCGTGTTGTCCTAAAAGTGAGGATATACATAATCTTGATCACCTTATTATAATGTCTGTCATGCAAAAGGCAAAGTAGGTATGAGTTTAGCAAGCTGTGTTTATCTCAAATGGAATCTTCTTCATACTTGAAGCAAATTCTGCAGAAATGAGAAGATAATGGTAAGAGTCGGATTACTACCTCAAGGAAATCATGATTGGAAACGTATCGACTCTCAACCAAGAATCTGATTCCCCCAACGTTCACTGATACAGACTTGGTATCCTGTGATGCACCCTCCCTTTGTGTCCCTGCACATTAAGGACGGAAAGACGAGGGAAAGTGTTATTAAACTACTCACTAAGTTTCAAATAAGCGCATACAAACAATGTACGAATGATGAACCCCTACACTATCTACATATGAAACAGATGTTTGACAAAAAAACAAGATAACAAAAGCATGATGCAGCTCTAATTATACCAGCTATGCAAGCCACGTAGTATCCAGTTCCCCCCAGTCCTTCAAACTTCCCAAGACGCAATCTTAGGAAAAAACCATTGAGATGTGAGAGTGACATATGGGAATTCATCCATCTGATGCAAAAAAACAATAAAGAGAAGTTAGAGCACAAAGAACAGAACCTTTGCATTTCATTTTGGATAAATTGGGAAGGATAAAGTTTACTTTTGTAGAAGTAATCCTTTGAAGTTGTTTTAAGTTTCACTGTAGTAATCAACACTATATCAAACCTCCGAGAAACAGTTTTTATTCATGGGGTTTTAAGTTTTCACTACAGTAATCAACATTATTCATGAGCCAATTATCAGAGCAAATATGAAGTGTAGTTGAACACACTATATTATAAATGCAAGGAAAGCCCTGTAAAGGATGTAATCAAAGAAAGCAAATTTAGTTACAATAATCTAGCTGGTAAGTTGCACTCACTTCAAGATATCTGTCCGAGACAATCGAAGCCCTTTTACAGCATCAAATAGTCCTCTTGGTACGTCCACAATTCGTGCATTGACAACATGTGACAAAGGCATGATCTGATTTTCGTTCAACTCGTTTTCCCCAGATTCTGAAGCAATGTGCTTCTTAGCTGAACTAGCACAGGGTCTCTTTTCCTTACAAACTACCCCTTCATTCACCTTCATGCTAAAATCTGGCTCTACTCTCAGGTCATCTCCATGACAGGATGTGTCTGCAACAGCAACGTGAAATTGACTCCCTCCACCAATTTGAAGCTTCACATTTTCTTCATTTCTTGCCTTAAGCTGCAATTCACTAGGACAACAGTGATTACCCAAAGAAATATTAGATTCCAGTTGAAGTCGTGCTGTCAAGGATACTTTAGGACATGCAACAGCCCAATGACTGTGTTCAAAACATCTAATGCACAGGGAAGGCAATTCTTCTGCCCCACTATATCCATTGAGATTCTTCAGAAGTTCCTCCAGTTCAGTTTCATTTATCTCTGAACAATTCCCTAAGCTATGACCTTTTATGCCACAAAAGAAGCAGGTCATCTCAACGTCATCTGTTTCTTTTGATGGAGGAATGTGCTCAAGAGCATCCAATCTCCTTGCGAAGAGAGACGCCATTGCCTCTGAAATTTTCAATTTAGGAGATGGCAAGAAGGGGTTGAATTTATTCAAAGATTTGTGATCATTGTGGCTTTCGATCCTGTTCATAGTAATATATCCCTCATTTTCAGCAGCAGAATTCTGCGAGTTTTTACCAGCAACAATCAGTGGATATTCCACAGAGTTCTTCTTAGCCTCCACAAATTTGTGGACATTGAGAAAATCAACATGGTTCTGAGAGTGTGGAGGCTTTAGGCATTCAGTAGAGCACTTGGGAGCTTCACCAGCATGATCCAGGGTGGATGATGGACCAGGGTTTCCAATGGTTTTTGAAGCAAACCGAGTTATCCACAAGCTTGCCAGAGGGTCATTTTTGGGACTATATTTAAGAGGGGTCCCAGCACTATTTGTCTTTCGTTTACCCAGAGAGGAATTGGAGCTTGTTTTCTCCTCTTTACTACAAGCCAAGTTAGATGTACTCTTATTCTCTGCAAAGTTAGTATCACCTTCTTCCTGACAACCAGCAATTCTTTCCGACAAAATTCTCGAACAGAATGTTGAGTCCACTTCATTTCCAGATGTAGATTCATTGAATCTATCATTCAACTGAAAAATTCGTCCCCCTAAGTTCCAATGACAAGCTATTGGAGTTGCATTAATATCACAAACTTTATTAGCTGGCTCAAGTTCCTTAGACCCTTCTCCAATTTGGTAATTGGTATTCAACATTCTTGTCTCTTGACCCTCCAGCTTTGGGCAATATAAGGACTGAAAAATTGACTGGAAACCAATATTTTTTAATCCAGGCTCTTGGTTCTTGCTGCAGGTGATAAGTTTTTTATCAGGATTTTCATGTTCACGATAAGGATGTGGAAGGGTAAGAGCAAAAGGAGGTGCATCATCCTGCAATGATCTTGAGAAGCCTTTCATCATGTTTGATATCCAATTCATGAAGGAACTATCTTGTCTAACAATGGAAGTGGAACCATTTGTACCTTCAATTTGCCTTTTCAACCTTTTATTCCCAACAATCAAGTCTTCTTCATAGCTCAACCTCTTCTTGCCAGTTGAAGATAACCCGGCACTGTTACAGCTTTCCACACTCTCATGGCTATCATCTCTGTCTATTGACATTCTTCCATTAAGATCTCCATCAGATAAAGCTTTTTCCTTGCCTTTCCTTCGACACATATGGATTCTGTTGTTAGTTGGAGAATGTTCTGCCAGATAAGTATTATTTATAGGAACTTTTTCCCCGTCCTGCTGAGAGTTGTCTTTAACTTCAGGGGCAAATTCTGATGGTAAAATCTTTGTTGTTGCACCATAAGCATATTCACATTTTGAGTATTGCATATCATTCTCAGAAGTTGACTCCATTTTTTCCAAATGCCTAGCATCTTGGGATATCTGATTCGGTACTGAAGCAGAAAAAGCTTCAGATTCATTTACAGGGTTAACTCCAGATGTCAAACCCAAACCCAATTGCAATGTGTGCTTGCAACTATTGACATCTCTGTCTCCAACAATAGGATCCCCTGATAGTAGATCTGCTTGTACCCCATCAGGCTTAAGCTGATCTGATCTAACAGATGATATATCATCACTGTCTCTGTTAACCTGACCTGCAGGTTTGGCAGCATGAAAACAACACATTAGGCATAAATAATGACATGAACTACACTTTCTTTGACAATAGTTGGATTTGTAGCAGCATGCACCTAGCACAGTCGAAAAATGGGTTCTTTCTGGTCTAAATTTTTTCAGCTATTTCAAATTCAAACTCACCATAAATATTGTCCTCTTTACTGTTTCCTAACTCCTTTTGATTAGTATGTAAAAGACATTCCTAAATTTTTATTCATTTCCTATACTCAACTCCATGCGACCCTCACAACTTAATACAGCATGACAAGGACCCTCACCTTTTTCATGTTCATGAATGAGTCCACGTAGTTGCATGACACCGGAATCACTTTTAGAAGATTTAGTCAAAGTATCTTTGCAGGCAACTTCGTTCTTCAAATGAAATGATGTAACTGGTGTTAAAAAGTTCTCTTCATCTATAGGTTTTTCAGTAGCAGACCTTCTGCCTGTAATGCTTTGTGGTGGTGAAAGAGCAACATTGCTTGGACCTACGCCCCAGAAAAGTGAGGGTTTTGTATTGGCAAAGCTGGAATCAGTACATTTTATATTCAAACCTTTACGTGGAGACCAAACTAGTTCAGACAGAGGATCATTGGCCACAAATGTCATGTCTATCCTCGAACCTGCATTTGCACCTGCACCTGAATCATTATTTGATCTTCCCTGCACACACTGATTGGAATAACCCAGAGCAAGTCCTAAATCAGTCACTGGTTCTATGTTCTCATTATCTACATTCATTGCTATCCCAATAAAACCTTTAGTGAGCAATCCTGGAAAGCAGCAATGGCCAAAAGGTTCAAAATTAGACATCTTAATGAAGCTAAACAAGTAAACTATGCCTACAAGAAACATAAAATCTACTTTCTGTACTGTGGTAGCAAGTTTTGCAATGTAATTTGAGATAGAATTGCTTGGGACAAGTTATCCTTTGAAATATAACTGCCATTGGAAACTTGGAGATAACAAGCGGGCAAGAATATGGAAACTATGCTTGGAACATGCTACGAAATTTTTATTTAAACTCGTGTAATTAAAAATGAGATTTCTTACAGTTGCAGAGTGCTTTTCTATCCCAACATATAACATAGACATGACTCAAGTATCATTATCAGCACTAACCCACCAACCAATACTGAGTAGGCTATTGTAAATTATAGAAGCCTAATATGTATGCATATTACCATAGTTACTGAGGAGTCTAAATTAAACTTATCAGCACCAATTAAGTAAAAGAGCAATCATAGAGTAGCTTACCAGATTCAATACGCAGATAAAATAAGTGACAACTCTCATCAACATAAATTGATGAAAATCATTATTCTAATTCTAAATGCCATCTTACACTCTTCCATTCTACCTCTTCCTTCAACACGCATAATGTAAACATAGAAATTTGATTATACCTTCACTTTTCCATTGTTTCTCTTATTTCAACAAATAAACTTAATAATATAATCCAAATGTAATAAAGATAAACATTAATTATGTCTTGGACATATTTCACTTTATAAGTGATAGTAACATGAGATATCATACATAAAACGAAGAAACAGCTTGAAAAAATATTACTCCCTGAGGGAGGAGGAAAAAATGGGAAAATGTAGAGAACTTTGATACATGTAGAACACTGGATAAACATTAAAATTTCATTCACGTGAAAATATCTTTTAAGGCAGAAAAAGAAACCACTATGGAACAGTGGAGGAACATGAAAATTTCCATTGCAACAAGATATCTTTTAGGGGGTTTTAAGGACCAAATATTAGCTGATATCTGATCAATTATCAGCAAAACATTGTTACCTATATATGAATCATATTGTCAAAACCTACTTTAGAATCATTTGCTAGATCTCCCAGTTAATAATTATGGCTTGTAAAAGTTCCTCTGGTTCTAATTCAGCATAATGATATTGTTTTTTCCATTTGATTATGTCAGGTCTTGGACATATTTGTGGGCTAAAGCCTTTCCAAGGTCTAATTTATGTGGGTTTTCCTTCAATGAATTTCTAATAATACTGATTCAATTTGTTTTGACACTGAACTAGTTAATATGATCCAACAGCATATTTAAAAATGTTTTTACAACTTGAGAAATGCTTCTAAAAGAGCAGGAAAATTGCACAGCTTGTTTGATAGTGTGTGTGGTTTTCGATTTTTTCTCTTGTATGTAATTTGCTTAGTTTAAAAGTTAATTAGAGTTTATTAATGTTAGTTAGACTTCTCAATTGAGTATAAATATGAAGGGAAAAAAACACAAACAAAAAATAAAAAAGAAAGCGATTTGGTGTTTATGCTTTTCGTTTTCCCATTTATAGTAAAATAAAAAGACTAACAAACCTTAGCTAACTCTTGAATTGAGCAAATTACACACAGCTCAAAAGAAAAAAAATCCATAAACAAGCACATTATCAATCGGGTACTAAGTTAAGAGGTCGTTTGATAACGTAGTTTTTTTTTTTTTCCTCTTGAGTTATATGTAATTTGGTTAATTTAGACGTTGATTGAAATTTATTAAATATTAATTACACTACTCAATTGAGTAAAAATATAAATATAAAAATAAAAAATAATAACACTTTAGAGGTATTTTCATTTTATGTTTGTATTTTTTATTTTTTTCACATTTTTATTCAATTTAGTAGTCTAATTAATATTTAATAAACTCCAACTAACCAAATTACACGTAAGAGGAAATAACTAAAAACAAAAATAAAAAATGACCATATTATCGAACAAATCCTAAGTATTTGAGTACTAATTGTTGATTTTCATATCCAAGCAAAAAGCTGATTCCCTTTAAACGGCTAGCTCCATACAAATTAAAACTCATAGAGCTTATCCTTGCCCAAAAAAAAAAAAAAAGACTTTAACCTTTACTAGCCATTAGCTTAAAGCTACACAAATAACAAAGCTTTATCTATATTATCTAAGCACACAAATAAATTAAGCTAGTAATATGAATCAGATAAACTAGATTCGGAGCCAACTTCTTGATTTTGGGTAAGAAAACCCAAAAATTTGATCGCAAAGGATGTAAAAACGTTTAAGCAGCTTGATACAATGAAAAAGACAGTGAATGAACAAAGATAAAAACTTGGAGGTTTCTTATCAACAATCTCACAGAATTATGAACTAAGAATTTCCATATGCCAAATTAGACAACAAAAATTAATCAAACACTTAATATTAAAAAAAGCACATAAAATCTCCTTGATACGTACATGCACTGGAAAATCGAATTAAATCTTCAAAGGGACACCATTCTCAATCAAACAAGCAGTTTCAGAATAATTACCTAGGGTTAAATCCAACAAAATACAACAAAATTTTGTTCTAAATAAAAACGACAATATTCAGAAACACCCATTACGAAAAAAAGAAAAAAGAAGCTTTAAACCATGGAGACCCACAAACCTTATATCCCTTAAATCCAACGCAATTGCTATTTTGCTCCACAGTTACACACAGCAATACTGGAAACCAACACACGGTACACACCAATGAAAAACATATATACATAGAGAGAGAGAGAGAGAGAGAGAGAGAGAGAGAGCGCTGTTCTATGATAAAGGAGGAGGAATAAGAAGAAGAAGAAAAAGCTCAGTTAAGCTCAAAAGAGAGTGACAACCGCCATGCGTCTTGATTCCACCGTTGCCCTCAGGCTTTTATTTTCCCATAGATTCTGCAGTATGAGGTTACGATTAAGCCACGTGGACCATTGCATGCCAAGTGCTCAAAAGTCAGAGTTTAGACTTCGCATTTTACTTCATTAACTTCCACGTAAAAATATTAACTTACCAGTAGAAAGAAACAGGCATAGAATCTTACATATAAGAGTTGAGAGAAAAGGTCGGTGTATTGGAAATTATATTACAACTATATTTTGTTTGGCTTCTACGTGGGTCAGATTTCAAAGGGATCCATATCATTTGCTGTTTTATTTTTTTCACTTGATGCATTGAATCTGTTTATAAATTGCGATTTGTCGTTTTATGATTATAAATTGTTATTGTATTTGTCATCACAACTCACTTTTCGTCTCTAAGTATGATTGCTCATGCTTTTTACTAAAGTTGCAAGCTTTCAGTTCCAAGGTTCTTTAACTCTCAAACTAAACGCACAAAAAATAAAGGTGCTTTTTTTTTTAATTTAAAAGTATCTAAGAAAGAAACTATGTAGAATATTGTGATAAAATAAAACTCTAAAAAATTATTTCTTGATTTTAGCTGATAAGATATTTAAAATTCTAGACTTTATTTACAAACCAAGATTCAGAAAAGCAATTATATACTTAGTACGTTTTTATGCTTTATTTTTCTTATATATAATTTGTCTATTATCATATGGACTTGATGTTAAAATTATAGGTTTTTAATCAAAACCTTGATTCATTGGCCGAATAAATGATCAGGTCTAACCAAAATGGCCGAATCTAATAAGTTTATTTTTTAATTTTTAAAAAATAGATTTTTAATATAAAAATTATCAATTTAGAAATCAAAGGATGAAGCCTAATTGGTATTCCAACAATGTAACCTTATAGAAGTTCAAAATAATAAGTTTAATAAAATTAAATACACCTGAATCATAAATAGATGTGATTTAAACTTTAATCCTAATAAACTGACTCTTAATTTATATAATATATAATGTTGCTAATATTATGGAGTATATGGTAAAAATAAAAATAAAAAAATTGCAGTTAAATGTAGTTGACTATTCTATATCTTTATACTTACTCAAACTTCAATTGGCTAATTTTTCCCATACATTATGTGTCAATTAGCACTCCTACATTTTTTTTTTTTTTATGCTTCACAATGTTGTCAACATTATGTACCATATCATCCCTATATTTGTATATGAATGTACGTTAAATGAGATACCTAATTGTCCTAGAAAGGATATCCCATGTTTTAGATTCAAGCTTTTTTTCAGCTTTTGTTACCGCAAAAGAATTTAGCACCCAATGATATGAAGAAGGAATACATTAATTAATTTGTTTGAACTACTGGAATAATCTTGATGCACCTTTTTCAGTACTAGCCAATCTTCCATTATTCTAAGACAGCTGTTTTGAACCCTCCAGTCTCTACTACTAAGCTAGAAGTTTCAACTTTGCTCTAAATATAGGTCCACCTCTAAGCCAATTGGTAAGTGATAAGGCAAAAAAGAGACATTTAAAAGTCAAGCACCCAATGAAACACAGTAATGTGAAACACGAATACAGGGGTGGCAAGCTCTACAGCTTTCGCATAGGACCACATGTCACAATCCCTTTTTCAATGCCTACCAATTAAGCCTTAACGTCGTGGATATAGGAACTTAGATAAGCAAAGGCAGATTGATAAACAAAAATTTGATCGTGTTTGGATGAGATGTTGAATCCCCAAAGCTACTGTCCAAATTTAAGTGGGTACCAACTTCACTACAAATTCCTGATCAATTATTATTAATAATGTAACAGAGTTAAGATACTGGCCCAATGTCAACCAAACGGTCTAGACCATTTGGCACCACTACTCATGCTTATTAATATATATATATAAATATATATATATATATATATATATAATAAAGTGTTTTGGTCATATTATACCCATCTTGATTAATTCTTCATTAAAAGAGAACTCCCACATTAGTCTAATATATTTAAAAATTATTAAACTTTTAAAGTATAATGATTTATAGAGTGCTTCTCACAAAAATTAAATCATGTGATAAGGAAAAGGAGTACCTTTCTTTACGAGAATAAATAAATTATTTTAAATTCTTATTTAATTGTAAAATTAAAATAATAATGTGATTCTATCTCTTAATAGAATAAAATATATGTTGAAACTTTTTTTTTCTATATATGTACATTTATTATTAAAAAAAAAACTAGGCTAACCCCTTGTGGGTCATGCTTAATTTAAAGCTTGGTCTAGCTTAGCTAGCTGTATATTGAGATAGTGCATGAATCATAAGGCATGAAAGATGGGTATGCTGTTGTTGTTATCCAATTCCAAAGAATAATCCACAACATAACGTTTCTTTCATCATAAAAGGCTTTGATTAGTGTTTTTTTTTCTTCTGTGAGCATTGTCAATGAAAATGACCACTTTTGACAATGGAATCTAATATGAGATGTATAATATATAATAAAGCTGAAAGAGAAAACTAATATATATATATATATATATATATATATATATATATATATATATATATATCCACATATTAAAGTCTAATTTTTTTTTTTGGGAGGCATTTGAAGTGGAAACAGCTTTGATATATTAGCCAGGAAAGAATAATAATATTATTATTAATAGGCTTAGTTATATTCTGTCTCCCTAACTTATTACATGTTAAGCTATAACTATCTCACATATACAGATTTCAAACTACACCGTTTTGATTAGATGAAGTGTAATAAATCTTTTCCATGTTGAACTACAACAATCTCACATATACAGATTTCAAACTACGCCGTTTTGATAAGGTAAAGTTTTAATAAATATTTTCTTCTTTTTCTTGTTAGGAGATATAAAGTTTTTTTTTTTTTTTGATAACTTAGGAAATATAAAGTTTAATACTATTATTAGGTAGTCAATTAACAAAGATTCTCAGCATTTAATGACAAGAAAGCACCGTGCCGAAGGAATGAGCATCACATGTTGGCATTAGATCTAGGCCTACGATTCCATGCAATCTGGGTCCCAATCCATAATTACAATGAAGCCAATTTTCTTGGGAAGTCCAAGTTGCAAAGCCTACTTGGGTGTGTCCAATTAACATATTGGGTTTGGCCGACTATTTATATATATATATATATATTTAAAAATAATAATAACTTTTTTCCTGAAAAATATTTATAATATGATTTTTTTAGTGAGTGCCATCCAAATTTGACTGACTGGTTACTTGCCGACAGATTGGAATACGGTGACTGCTGTTAAATTATTATGTTGTGAAATTAATGAGAAAATGAAGGGATTTTTTTAAAAGAAATAATAATAATAATAATAATAATAATAACAAAAGTTTCTTCTATTTAGATATAGATATTATTTCGAAATCTATAATTTTAAATATATGTAAGCGGTGTGTGAAAATATTGGTTTCAAATTTTTAAATCCGTCTAGTTTTGAAGAAAAGTGAAAGTACTACAAATTTGTTTACCTTTGTTTTTTTAAATTGTATTTTACCTTCATTTGGTCTTCTTTACTCATAATTAATACAAAAAAAAAAGCCTTTAAAGAAAATAATAATGAAAAAAAAAGACAAGAAAACTTGTAATCAAGTTATTATTCTTTATTTTAAATTTATATTTGGTTATAAGGAAAGTTATAGAAAATGAAAATAAGAACTCCTTAATAACTATATATATTTATATTTATATATATATATATATATATATATTTTCTTGTTATTTTAAGTGTTTATTTTAAATAAATATATACAAAAATTTGAAAATAAAATCAAAAATCTTAAATGCATTATTTAGCCAAAGTTACGAAAGAAATATATAAAAAAAAATCACGATAAAGATACTCATGATCGTTTGTTTGCTTACATAATGAAAATCCCTCCAAAAAAGATATAAAAATAAAAAGTGTAATATATTTAAAATGTGGATTTTTTTTCTTAGGATCTCCCTTTTGTGGGGCCCAAGGCAGCGGCCTGAACTGGCCTTGCCCTTTAGCCGGCCTCGGAAGCAAATGGAGATACAATTAATAGCCAGTGACTCTCTGCTAGAATGACACGCTCACCTCCTTGCGATTCTTTGCCCAGCTCCAACTAATAAGGCTTTCCCTATTGCACCTGTGTGAAGTCCACAGACCAAAGCCACTGTTCCACCTAAAACTAGCCATTTCCAATCGATTCCTTGATCCTTTTGTCTCCTATTGTTCATGGCCTGCCTTTTCTCTTCTTCACCAAACGTCGTCTCCAAAAGAACCATAGTTCCATCAGATGGTATCTTTGTGGTGATTCTGGCCATCAGTGCACTTCGAGATAAAGACGCATCTGATTTCCGAGCATTTTGGTACGCTCTCATACCATTGTGTAATTTCTTGACAGCACCCCACATCCCATGGCGAACACCCCACTTCCCCACATCTTTTGGGATCCCCATGTCTTCATAGTGTATAAGGGTAACCTCGCATGCAGACAACTGTCCATCTCCTTTGCGAGACTCCACTGCAGTCGTTTTCACAATTCATTGATTTAAAATACACAGCTATAAAGTCTCACCCAAAGTTTGACAAACAAATGTTGCAAAATTCAAATGATTAAATACATGACTGCTTACCAGCCTTGATAATCCAGCTTGAGAAATAAAGTTCTACGCGTCTAGGCTTGTCACGCTTGGGCAACGCAGGATATGGCACACCCTGCAACAATACAGCTCTTACAAGTTACACTTCATTCTTCATATGCTAGAAAGATGTTAAGATTAAATGTAAATCCATATTCCGTTTCTAAATTCATATTCTGTTAAGTTGTTGTTAATCAATATTAGTGGACAGTTATTGTGATTTTTATCAATGTTGTCATCATATGATTAAAATATTCTTTATAGACATATGTGCAATATTTGGCATTAAATTCTCCTCTCAACTAGTTAGGAAACAGTGTTTCACAAAAAAGAAAAAAAAAACTAGTTAGGAAACAGTGGTTACATGCTAGTATTTAACACATAAGAATAATGAGGCACCGCATAGAGGGTAGCTTTAAAATTCCTTTGAAATGGTAAATAGCACTCGTTATTAATGTTATTAATCCTATTCTCATTAGTATTATGATTAATAGTCGTTACTAGTCCATTTTATTTGTTCTGTTCATAGCAACATTCATATTGGCACTGGCATGAAACCAGAGTAATCTTGTTCTTATTTCCTCTTAAATTTTAGTTAATCATACAATTCTTTTTGCCTTTTTCTCTCTACGATGAAGGATTTTGTGCCACTCAACATGCCACAATGTTTTCTTCCTCAAAGGAATGAAAAGAAGCAATGGAAGATTACAAGCTACAGCAGAACCTAGATGAACATGCCCAATCATACCTTTGTCACACAATAATAAGATTTACCAGCCTCCCATATTTTTCGACCAATGATATATTCTCGATCACTGCAGAAAAAAGGGAACTGCATAAAGAAAGAACAAACTGAGGAATCAATCACAAACTTCAAACTAAAAAGTAATAAAAGGAAACAACAAATCAACATATACAATTTTGAAAATCCTCTGTTCCACAAACCTTTTTAATCCACTGAACAATCATTGTCCCTGTATTAGGGCATGCCTCCAAAATTTCGCGATGAGCAAGCATAGGATCCCATCTAGGTCGAAACTCATCATCCCAAAAGAAATCTCTTACCAACTCCGGAGTTGCATCCTCAAATACAGTTCTACTACGGTAAACAATGGGGCCTGCCTGATAAACAAAACCACATCAGGTATTAAAACATGATAACATCAAAGTTACAACAGCATCAGGAAGAAGAATAAAGATTTCAAAAGTATAATATCCAGGAGTAAGATAAATGTAAAAAAATTGGCAAAAAAAAAACTAGAGAATGGCAGTATGGCAGGCTACACCTAGCATGCCAGGCATCTTACTGCCTGACATGTAAAAGTATAAAAAAAGGAAAAATAACATGCATCCATATGCAAGCAATATCTATGAACATAGAAATATAAGAAACAGAAAGCAAGAAATATAAGGATAAGAAGCAGCAGATTTAAATTGAGCATCCTCCCCATTAATACATTTCTCAATAATAAAAACCAGTACAAATGCCAATAATTGCATATTTTCATCAGATGAATCACAGAAATACTTTTAAGAAGCCAAGTTAAGAAAATCAACCTCAGGTTCATGAAGCCAAGCTTGGTACGCCATGTTTGGAATAGACCTAGCCATCATACTTTGCCACTCCATTTCTTCATCCCTTCCCTCAAGAAAATGCAATAGGTGTTCTAAGTCCTTCTCCGTGACAACATCCTGCTCTGTCTTCACAGCTGTAGGGTTGGATCTGTAAGCAAGTAAGAGTCAACATAAAGCATTATTGCTGAAAGATATATCAATAACCATGCTAGACGAGTATAATTACACAATAATAATGACCAAGTTATCATAAAGTCATTAAAGCATTCATACAGCTACAGGGGATTCCATCTTCAATATCTACTCTACGAGAGCAAATCATTCTTTTTCAGAAGACCTAAAATGGCACAGAAACCATAAACCCTATCACCAAAAAAAAGGGTTTTTAAAATTCTAATTTCAATGAGACAGTCAACAAGCACTACCATTTATAATAATCAGGACCGCATTTCCCTGTGAGCTGTATATAAATTTCTCAGTCCTATGTTAGAACCCAAAAACAAGTTAAATTTTTCAAACTTCATAGCCACAAGTCACATACTTGTTCATTTTCAAAAAGCTCAGACCTATGTTGGAATTAAAAAAAAGTTAAATCTTTCACACTTCTTCTAGCCACAAATCACCAACTTGTGCATTTTGAAAAAGCCAGCTTAAATTTCAATTTCATTAAGCACGCCCATAATGATTGCCAACTTAACAACGTAAGACGTTATAACATACCACAGAGTATTTACAATCTATGTGTGCGTAGTATAGGCCAGTCCACCCCATAGAAAACGCATTGCCCATTGACATTCAGTGAAATCCAGTTGCTATACAGACATACTCGAAATCCTAAAACTTCATATTCTAAAAACCAAATACTTCAATATAGCCTAGAAAACGATACCCACTATAATTACTATACAACTGCAGGAAAAAGGAAGAGAAAAGGAATCCTCACCCAACAGCGTCCCCAACATTCTCCGGCGAATGCTTGGAGGCAGCCGCCGTCGAAACTGCAGCTCTGACCGCCGTCTCCGGAACCGTTGACGGCGATCCTTTACCCTTTCCCTTGAAATTGGACCAAATCGTGCGGCAAACGGAGAAAGCAGAGAGCGCCGTGAAAGCCAACCAGAGCCGCCGGGCACCAAATCCCGGCGGAGCCGTCCAGAGGAATCGAAACTTGCTTCGTAGCCCGAGAAATACGAGCCCTGTCCAACGAGGCCTCCAAGACCACCCGATGACCAACCCGATCATAACAGCCAGCCAAATCGGAACTGCGCATAGCAAAATGTCGACGAATGTTTCTGTTATCGAGGGCTTCCTCAGAAACTCCACGAGGTCGAAGAAAGGTTCCTCCATTTTCCAAGGCCTAACAAAATTTTCCCGAGAAAATGAGAGCTTTTCCCCCAAAGAAAATCGAACTACATGATCCTCTCTCTCTCTCTCTCTCTCTCTCTCTCTGCAAGAGATCCAACCAGGCAAGTCAGAGAAACTAAAAACCAAAAAAATAAATAAAAATTTAGAGAAGAAGATAAAATGTATTTTTTCGGGAGATAAATTAGGAGAATTTAGGCGGTTTATTTCTACAGTACGGTAACGTAACGTGGCAGATTGGCGACCGTTGATTACGGTTGAACGAGTTTAATAGCCTGCAATTTAAGAAACGTGGTGAGGTGCGTTAGGGCGTGCGTTGCACGCGTACAAGGCGACCATGTGAAATAAAGCTGTTTATCTTTCTTATGGATAAGTTATCAGATTTTTGTTCGGAGAATTATAAGCATTTTTACTGTTCCAGATTTTTATCCTCGGATAATAGCATTTACTGTACTTAATTTTATTACATCAAATAAAAGTAGTTTGATTTTCGAATTAATAATTATCATAATAATGTTTCTTTTTCTTTTATTTCACCGGAATAAAATAACCACGCCATTGATCTTTCTTTAGACACCTTTCAAATTATAAAAGAATATTCGTTGCATTATTCTTTCTATAATAATAAATATACCAAATCATTGTTTTGAATTTGGAGTCCACACACCAGTAATCTACCTAATTTGTAATTGTTGAGGCTAATTATTGGGATTTGCTTATTTTTTAATATAATAAGAAACAAGTATCACGGAAATTGAATATGAACTGATAAAAATGAACCTACTGTTATATTTTTCATTATGTAGTCGCTAATATAAATCAACCATTTTGTATGTATGCATTCTAATTATATACCTTATTATCAAAAAATTATAATTATATACCTATTTATATGGTAAGCAAAAGCAAAAGAGTAGTTTTGCTAATTGTCTAAAATTTCAGATATTCAATAATATATTTGTTTTTTGGGTAATTTTTTTTTTGTTGCAAATTAAAAATTTGTATTACAAAGGTAATCATAGTAGTGAATGATGATGCTATGATTGGGCTTCTGTAGATGCCAAGGCAAAGACAAAGACACCGTCATATTTGCCAAACCAGAGAACACTCCTAAACCCAGGAAAAAAATGTCCCTGAAATTCTCTGACTTTGTGCTACTTTTGCTCTTCATTTGTTTCTCATCTCCAACCTTAGCTCATAATGGAGATGACCCAATTACCAGAACAATGGAGGAGTTCTCGGGATACCCAATTCATGAATCTCACTCTCACAGCGTTTCTTCACTATCCGTTGATGCTCGAAGTTTGCAGAAACAGGTGGGTACTTCACCAAATTTCGTTGACACTGTTAAGGATCAGATTTTTACTGTTATGGTCTTTATTTCGTGGCTTATTCGTTTTTGTTTATTGGGGTTTCTTTCTTAGCGCGTTTATGATTTATAATTTTATAACTGAGCTAATTTTTGTGAAATTCTGCTTGCTAGATTGATGAACTTGCAACTTTCTCAGATACGCCTGCTCCATCAGTTACTAGGATTCTGTACACTGAGAAGGATGTATTGGCGCGTAGGTATATATGATTTCGTCTCAACTCAAATCATCTTTTATGTTACTAAACCCTGACACGAACAACATGGAGTTTGGCCATTTGGAAAAAGGGAAGTCTTTATATGTTTTGTTTCTACTGAAGTGTCCAAGTTTTTTATGAGGGATATAAATGACAACTGTAAAAAGAGCCTTTTGGACTCAACTCCTTTATTAAAATGAATTTGGACAAACTAAGATGCAACAGTTATAATCTATTTTTTATCAGTGAAACTTACCTTAAAGTTTTAGGTTGTTTTCTGTTTTAGTTGCCTAATTGTTTGGAAATGTCAAGGCGGGGCATTCCATGAACATTGGATTTTATGTCGAACATTTTTTTTTACGTGTAATAACATGATTCTATGCAGGACCATCTATTGGAAAGAAAAACTTGAATAATCCCATTAAAAATGAAACTCAGGCTTTTAAATTCGATATTGATTCAGTTATTGGCATTGTAACTGTTGAATATCAACGTAGTACACTTTGTATGTATAGATTGTTAATTTGACATTCCGTTTGTCAAAATGCAGTCTGTGGTAGAGAATTTAGATTATGTCTATGAGTTTAACTTGCTTCATTGTTGTACTTTGAAGATTTTAACATTGAATGCAATGGTGATAAAAACACCACAACATTATAATTATACATTCATAATGACACAGACAGGAAGATTTTTGGTTTTAGATTTTAGCTGAGGCTTGATTCCTACTTTTTTAATGTGCAATTGCAGGTTCATTAAAAACTTAATGGGACTTTCTGGTTTATCTATCAGAGAGGATGCTGTTGGCAATATATTTGGGCGATGGTAAGTGTAGTATACTTTGGAATTTGAATTTTATTCATAATTAGAATAGAAATTCAACCCAAGTACTTAATTTAGGTTTTGACTGGTAAAGTTAATAAAACGGGAAACCTCCAACTGCTTGCAGTTCAATTGAGAACTATTTTGCACAACAATATATACTCTGGTGCTTGTAACCCAGTTAGCATGTTGACTTGATGGGATAAAAAAATGATCAACAATAGTTGTCAGCTTATTGATAATGAAATGAACGTAACTTGTTTAATTCGTTAATCAGTAGAGTACAAATTACAATAGAATGAATGAAGAATTCCATCAAATTATGAAGGCTTTTTTTGTTGTTGTCGGTGTCATTCTTTGATATTTTCTTGTATGAAAAGTTATGTTCTTTACTAGCGGCATGAAAACTCTTGGAAGGTGGTTGTTTTGTTATGTTTGTTTTTATAGCTTATGATTGTGGTTTGCAATGAGCTTTTTGGGACCTTAAGCTCCTAATAATGTGTTTACTTCATTTACCTGGGTCATGTGGTTCTCCATATATTATTTCTTTAACAAATTGTCTTTTGAACTTTCTGTTTACCTGCATACAGGGAAGGCTCTGAACCAGAGCTTGCTGCAATTGCAACGGGTTCTCACATTGATGCCATTCCATACTCTGGAAAGTATGACGGAGTTGTTGGTGTTTTAGGTGCTATAGAAGCTATTAACACTCTGAAAAGGTTTGAAACTTTCCTCACTGATGTAATCTGCATCTGGTCTTTAATTTAGGGATTACAAAATGAAAGTCTTGCTATGTACTGTGGACATGCCTGGACCCTTGGCATTTTCTGTTTGACACTAGAAATTCTACTCTAGTGAAATCCGTTCAACATATCTCAAAATGACTTTTCTAGTCATAGTTATATTTATAGTTGCTAAGGGTGGTTTGTTATCAAACACACCTTTTTTGTAGCCAAACATGTCAGGAATTTAGCTGAGACACAGACAAACATCTTGCTTTCAAAACAAAGTAAGTGAAGGTCCATATAGTTGCCGCTACATACCTCACTTGTCCAAAATGTCTGAAGATGGATTTGAAACATTGATTGTTTCTAATAGTAGACCTATCCATCATTCAAAAATGTTCCAAATCCATTGCAAAATGGGTCTTTCATAATCAAATTGTTATCTTGGTTTCTCCCATCTTTGATAGTACTAGCTGATGCAGACATAATTTTTTCAACTTGATTTATCAGATGGCATCATAAATATAATTTCAATATAGAAATTCATATGGTATTCTAGTTTCTGTGTCAATCTCTATTCTAGCTTCTAAACTTGAACAGGTCAGGATTCAAACCTAAAAAGTCACTGGAAGTCATCTTATTCACCTCAGAAGAACCTACACGTTTTGGAATCAGCTGCCTGGGAAGGTTAGAACCACTATCTGGTTACAATTTTATCAGTCAGTGAATGCTGGTGCAAATGCTTCTCTAATTAGTTTCTACTTTGATTATTGAATAGCTACTTCTTTCGTAGTTTTAACTCCGTAAAATGTTTTCATGATTCACTTTTACTACAAGTGTTAGGCATAATGATTCAGTAATAAATCCATTCTCTATTTTGAGTCTTCTTATGTGTTATTATAAATGTGCAGCCGCTTATTATCAGGGGTTGAGGAACTTGCAAAAGCTCTAAAGACAACAGTGGATGGTCAAAATATATCCTTCATTCTTGCTGCAAGATCTGCTGGTTATGCTGAAGAGAAAGATGACTTTTATAGTGTATCATTAAAGAAAGGAAGTTACTCTGCTTTTGTGGAATTGCACATTGAGCAGGGACCCATTCTGGAAAAGGAAGGTTGAACTATTTTAAAATTCTCTTTTTAGCATTAGGCACAATATTGTATGTCTATCAACGTGTAATGTTCTTTGATATAGGTATACCGATTGGCATAGTAACTGCCATTGCAGCCCCAGCAAGTATAAAAGTGGAATTTGAAGGCAATGGAGGCCATGCGGGTGCCGTCTTAATGCCAAATAGGTGAAAATTTCTTCAGTGTGGGCTTTATAGCATTGTTGATAGTTTGTTAATGGACTTATGAGTTTTATTGTGCTCTATTGATAATCTTCTATTCCTTGTGCTCTATTGATAGTATTCTATTTCCAGATATCAAAGTTTTAAGCTTTCTTGAAACAGACCTTTCTAAGTTACCTATTAATTATACTTGATGAGTTAAGCAACAATACCAACTCTTTCATTCATCATTGGAAGCAGAAATGATGCTGGACTGGCAGCTGCAGAATTAGCATTAGCTGTTGAGAGACATGTCTTAGAGTCTGGATCCATTGATAGTGTTGGTACAGTTGGTAAGCTGTGTTTAACTTCATAGTTAAGCAGAGGACTTTGTCACTGTCAACTGTAATTTAGTCCTTTGGACTATATTTCATATTTACTATTTTTACTAGGTGGTTCATGGTTCAACTATTTTTCTTTTTCTTGATTATTTATGTTGTTTTAGACCTCTGGTATGAATTGATAATTTCTTTTCTTCAAGGAATTCTGGAGCTTCACCCTGGTGCAATCAACAGCATCCCGAGCAAATCACATCTTGAAATTGGTATGCTACATGATTACTTTTCTAGGACAAGATACATACAGTTTAGACCTAGTTTTCTAAGAATGTTCTCATGAATTTTCCATTCATTTTTTGTGATGATATGTCATCCTAAAATGTTGTCTTCACCAGTGTTCGGCATTATGGTACCAATAACATACAGCTTATTAAGTTACCATCAATCTTAAAAACTTAAGTTATTAGGAAGTGAACACAATTATGCATACCAAGCAAAATATTACATACATTAAACAGATCATCATTTAGTATCTTTGTCTGTGCATGCTATATAGTATATATACATAATATATTTTGTTTTGCAGACACGAGAGACATTGATGAAGAGCGGAGAAACATAATTATTGAGAAAATTCGTCAATCTGCAAGTGCAATAGCCAAAAATCGTGGTGTAAGGTTAACAGAGTTTAAAATCGTAAATCAGGATCCACCAGCACTTTCTGATAAGTCAATAATTGAGGCAATGGAAGCTGCATCAAAAGAGCTTAATCTTACACACAAGAAGATGATTAGCCGAGCATACCATGATTCACTATTTATGGCTAGGTAAGAGAGAGAGAAAGAAAGGGAGAGAAGTTAAGCTTCCATGTATCTGTCATGCAGTTTTTGTGCAAAAGTTAATGTGCGACATTCAGTTGGCGGCTAGAGTTATCACCCTTGATACAAATAATTCCCAGCCCTAGTAGTCCTCCCAAATATTATATGTTGTTGTGTCTGAGTGTGTACCGTATACATTTGCCGTAAACATAATATAGCTGTCACTTGGTTACATTGTTCCTCATTGTTCAGCTGTTACTTTGCTTAATGGCTCTCCATCAGGAAGCTTCTTAGTACGTTATGCTTGAATTTTTAAAGTGATTGACTAATTAAGGATGCTTGAATAGTGAAGACAATGCCTTTCCTTTAGTTTAACCAGAAATGGGTGCTGATCATGCATTTTTCACATCCTTGCAGAGTATCTCCAATGGGTATGATCTTCATTCCATGTTACAAAGGTATGACCTCCTTTGCTTTTTGTACAATTAAAAATCTGAAGATGCCTTCTTTTATTTTTCCTTGTAAACATGGTGATTCTTGTAATACATTTTAACTTTTGAGAATTATATTGAAATTAATATATAATTTTGCATCATCTAATTTAAATCAGTTAATTGACTTATTGTGGTAGCATGTCAGTTGCCTAACGTACATTGTTGTTCATGCTCCAGCATAACTATTCACATGCAAATTCTTGTATAGATTAAAAAGCACAGAGATCTATAATTTCTTCTATTCTATTTCCCTTGAACATCATTGAATAGCTGGGCACATATAACGAAATATTGCATTTGCATCTTTGAAAGCGTATCCACAGACTGAACATTACAAAAATATAGTCATCAAGGCAAACCAAGTCTGCTCACATCCATGAACCATTCGGTTTTGCAGGTTACAGCCACAAGCCAGAAGAATATGCCTCAATTGAGAACATATCTAATGGGGTCAAGGTATTAGCAGTTACCCTTGCTAAATTGTCACAGGGGTGATGTATTCTGGTAAATAATTAGATATTCAACTTTTCATACGGGTAATATTGTCTTTCAAACCTTAACCCTCGTGCAATAGTGACTAGTTGTAAGGATGCTCTGAATAAATTACATAAAGAAATATACTTTTCTTTTGACATGGAAACAATATATAGAAATTAGTATCACCCTCACTTTGGGAAGCTCCTTGTGCTAAGTGCTTGAATTTCCTAATCCACAGTCACTAAATTCTAGTGTTCTCTATTTCAAGTTTGAATCATTTACAAATTAGAGAGACATCCTTTCAACTTCTGGAGATGATTATAATTAAAGCATACAATCCATTTCATTCATTTGCGAGTCAAAATTAGAGAGAGAGAGAGAGCGCTGTGAAAAACTTGGTAAATATTGTATTATGTATATATGCAGTTCATGCTACATTGGACCACATCATATCTATCCTCACTAGGTCACCTCTAATATCTCTCGTACACTTGATTATTCTCTAATTTGACTAGCCCAAAGAACCAGCTACTTCTAGTCATATATCATCTCCAACTTTACTGGAAAAAAATAGAGGAAAGAACAGATATTTGTTTCCAGAGTGAAACTACAGAAGTGCCTAATCATGCCTTCTGATCAGCAGTCCTTTGATGGTATTTCAACAGAGGTCTCCGCAAGTTCAGCTGCCGATTCCAGCACAATTGCAATCTATGGCACACAGAGAAAGAAAGAGAGAGATTCAATACCCATAAGAATAACAAAGACCTTTTAAACTAATAAAACTGCAAAACCCATCAAGAAATGGGGAAAAGAAAAACAACCTGAGCCTTTTCAACCACCCGGCCCTTCTCATCTTCCTTGGTGCTCACAGTAGATAAGCTGATCTCTGTTCCATAGTTTCCCAAACACCAATAATTATATTTCATTAGACAGCAATTTGAATAGGGTGTTTAACAAATTGACGACCAATTACAGAAAGGACCTTACTTTTTTCCACTGCCAGACCCTTACGTTTCAGAAACTCAGAAACTCGAACAACAGTAGGAATAGCTGTACGAAATTACGATGAAGTTTTAGCCAAAATTTTCTTCAGCATAACAAATCAAGTCAAATGGCTAAAGATATCAAATACAACACCTGCATTCATACAAAAACTCAGGAGCCACAAGAATATTCTATTGAGCATATTTGGAAATAAGATTCCTACTTCCAGTTGTCTTTGCGCTTTAATTAATAGTAACGAAAGCTTATTACCAAAAAAAAAATACTAATGAAAGCTAATTTACAGGACCCTAAATCCTTATGAAAAGCTAATTTACAGCACAGATTATAACATTTTTTTTAAACTTAGATAACATGGAAATTTCAATTGAAACAACATGGGTGAGGATTCAAACGTAGTAGTGACGGATAATCAATTCACCTCCTGAAAACATAAATTCTCAGAAGCTCCTTTAGAACGAAGATGCAAATTATAAAGAAGACGAAAAGAAGAGTGTCTAAGAACTCGTACCCATGCCCAGGGCAGAGAGCTCAACAGCCTTGTACTGCTTTATGTATTTCTGCCATAAAGATAAAAAGAAAAATTAATTGAGCTTTTGCCCCATTTTCTTTCCTACGGCTTCTTGCCAACCAAACAGCAGAGAATTGAGGCGAGAGAAAGAGATGGAGAAAGAGAGCGAGAGATTCTGAATATACCTTTGCAAGAACGACGTAGTAGATGAAAGGCCTCTTAGTGTTGGAGACCTTGATTCGATTCTTGCTCTGCTTCTTAGACTCAGTAGCAGCAATCTTGCCCTCACCTCCATTACAAGCAACAACAACGAGCTTCTCGTTCTCGTCGACTTTCACCATGTTCTTGACTCCCTCCGTGACATCAGTAACCCCTGCAACAACCAAGCTCGCCTCCATCGCTGAACTCTCTCTCTCTCTCTCTGTCTTAAGTGCGTGAAAATGGCGGGGAAATTTTGATCAGAAGCTGTGTAGAAGAGCAGGACTGTGACTGAGTAGCTTTATGTAGGCTTGCGTTTTGTAGCGTGTCCGTTTGTGATTGGCTGAGGGATTTTGGCGGTTAGGGACAACGATATGATTAGTCAAGTCGTGTCTGGTAGTTTCTCGTTAGTTAACTAAATGACAGATTTGCCCTTTGACCGCCTTATGGGGCCTTCCAAAGTATTTTGGGGCAGAGCCTTTTTCATCATCAAGTTCACTCAACACGGGCCTAGGCCCAAAACTAAACTCACTCAACAATTTCTCTGTTTTTATTTTATGATAAAAAACATAGATTAATTAATTGTACAAAATAAAAATTGATTTCTGTTTTTGGGCCTCAAAACTTATTTACTAGGGTTTTATTAGATTATATTTACTATGAATTCCTTGATGCCAATCCTAAGAAACTAGTTTAATTTTGACATGTTCATATTTTTTAGAAGCTTAGAGAAGATGGAAATTTCTAAAATAATAGTAGCTATGCACACATTGTGATAGCTCATTTGCTTCATTTTTCTAAATCCATCTGCTTGCTTGCGGCAGTTGGAGTTTAACTCTTGATAAGTCATATTTAGTACTTAAAATATATTTAGCATTGCAATAGCCGGTGGAGAGAGGGTTCAATTTAATTAATAATTACTATAATGAGATCTTTTTTTTATTTATAAAAAAAATGTTGTGAATTTATTTGGGAAAAGAAAAATAAAGGACACAATTTGGTGACACCCATCAAATCCACTTCTCAACTTCATTTATATTCATTTGCCTGTTAATCTAACAACAAACGTGGTTTAGACTATTTTATGCATATCACAATTAATTTTTTAATTTATCTAATTAAATATAAAATATACACATCAATACTAAAATATTCACAAATTTAAAAATTAGGGTTATCCAATCAATTTGCGCATATCTCAATTAATCCCGCTCACACATATCTTAATTAATCTCTTTCTCAGTCCGATCAAATATGGGCTATGCAAATAAGGATTGAGAAATTTTTAGAACATAATAAAATACTAATACCATGACCTTGAAAGAACTCTGATTAATTAAATTTTAGTGGCCGAAACCATAATTAAGTTATCCTTCCGTGTTTTTTTTTGTTAAAAAAAAGAGATCTCAATATGTATTTCATCAGCTAGCAGATAGAGTCATCTTGCTACTTCTGCTTTACAATCATGTATGAGTCTAAAACAATTAGTTCACACCCCTAATAGATCTTCCATCATCTGACTCTTCAAGTATGACCGAGTACACCTAGGATAATAATGAGCTTACCAAAACTTGAACTATAACTCTTACAAGTGAGTGTGATGGAACGATCGATTTTTTTTCTATTAGGTCACACCTCCAGGTGCAGCTATACTTTAGTATTCAATTATATTAATTAACAACTAAGAGCTACGTTAATGCAAGAATATTTGTTCCTTTTTTGTTTTTATATAAACAGATCTTGTCCCCTATCTCATTTTATACTACATAAATGGATATATGTTAGAAGTAAGAAGAAGAAGAAGAAACCATCTTATCCAAAAGAACAATATAATTGCAGCAGTTTTGACTAGAAATTAAAGTTAAAAGATTACTAAACATTATTTCTCAACCTTTATAACTAAACATACTCAATGTGAAGAACATAACAAAGGTTTTGTAACGGGCACATGTTGGGTCCGCAAATAGTAATTTGTCACAAAATCTCATCCATTAAATCAAATCGAGCCCCTTGGGAGGAGCTCACAGGAACTCATCACATACGTAATCTCATGATAACCTTCTTTTCTTAACATTGGTCTAAATTTTTTTTGTGGGACCAATTGGAGGACCAAACTAAGAGATTATGATCGTGATGACAGCCAATCATGACCGTCGAATGTTCAAATTTGGGAAGTGGGACCCAATATCACTCTCCTTCGGTTGAACAATCAAGCCGTGATATAGGGTTTTTGGTGGGGTCCTCCTCCATTCTTTAATTTTTTTTTTAAATTCATTTTTGTATATTCCTTGAACGGTACTCTTTCTCCTACTCACATTCTCACAGTTCATCACAGCTCACAAATAGCCCACACCGAGTCCTCCATTGGCTCCTCCCTAACCTCCCTTCTCCATAATTGCCATTAAATCATCTCCTAATATCTAATATACCCTCAACAAATTTTAGCATAGAGTTTTGCTTATATTTATAATTGACACCAACCAAAACTAAATTATTGTAACAAATTGGCTTTACAATGTGTACCATAAATAATTTATATGTATTATCTTATACTTTTTCATGGATTGATATGATTAAAAAAATATATAAATGAACCTTCCACCAATGCTACCATTATAATATGTCAAACCCAAATCCTAACACATTCTTCCTAATGCATTAAAATTTCATTTGGTTAAAGATAATTTTAAAACCTTTTGGTATTGGACACATACTTTAAGCAATTGGGTGTAATTGTTAATATAATACAATATTATTATCAATTTAAAAGGCTTAAATTATTAGAAAGTATATGTAGAGCTAATATAACAAACCAATTAACATATCCAATTGTCATTAAACTCGCTAAGGATGGTTGGTCAATGACAAATTAGGTGGGTAATACGGAGGATTAGAGGAAGGAAGGGGCAAGTTGGGAATTTGGTGAAAAGGGAGGTGGTGGTGTTTAAAATTTGAAATTAATTAGAGGGTGTTAGGACATTGTCAAAAGGGTTAAGAAGGAATAATCAAAGGGATGGGGCCCTAATAGCAATAATTTGGATGGAACATCTACTCTCTTTTATTGCTTTTTGGTTACGACATGAACCTCCTCTTGACAAGCTGACAACCGTCTAAAAACGTCACGTTTCCATCTCCAATTAAGACTTATTTTATTTTCGTAAAATTAATCACATATACCTGTTTCTATTTTATAGAAACAAAAAATCTTTCATGGAAAGCATTTATTTTGTTTTATTATATTTTTACATATTTTGCATAGCATATTGGAGAATAATTAAAAAGGGTAATATTAATAAAATTTAAATTTCTTAGCATATTTATAATTCCATCTTGTAGTTTTAAATTATAAATCTTTTTTTTAAAGGAGCATGTAATAATTTTTATAAGTATGGATTTTGCGGATTCAAAATTCTCAAAACTACAAGAATCTAAAACATTTTAAAAAATAAATAATTAAAAAGGGTGAACATTGAATTGTCATTGCAATAAATGGAATAATAAAGTCTTACCATTTGATGTAAAAAGTAAAAATGAAAAATAAAAGTGATTAAATTTTGGTGGCTTGGATTAAATGATGATATGACCTAGAATTAATGTGAGTTTGACATATTTTCTATACACCTTTTTTTGGGATTTCTTTCTAATTAGAAAACAAACTAAAAATTAATTTATATATATATATATATATGTATTTTTAACATTGGAATTACAATGTTTATAAAAATTTCTCTTTATTTATTGCGCATAATATCATGAATTTAAATGCCTGCACTACTCAAACATAAAATTTCAATGAAATAAATTTTCCAAAAAAAGAAATTTTAATGAAATAAAATCCCTCAAATTGTAATTACCAATTAATAAAAATTAGTTTAGAGACGGCGAAGAAACGGCGTTAGTGCCGACGAGGGAGTGCGCATATAAAAACAAGCAACAGAAACACGCAGACAGACAGACATAACAGCTCGATAAGGCAAAGAAAATTGCAGAGGCAGTGAGGCCCAACACAGAGACACACTCGCAGAGATAGCTTTCGGGCTTCTTTCGCAGATCGGGGACTGAAACACTGTGAGTAATTTACGACATTTGCCATTTCCTTCTTCATTCGCTTCTGCTCGATGATTTCTCTTCGTGCATGCATGAAACGTAGCTCTAAATTTCTAATGTCGATTTGTACGGTTCGTTTTTTCGCTTGATCCGTGTGGTTTTGATTTCATGTGCATTTGGTTTTTTTTTTCAGTTATTCTTCATTAATACTTTGGATTGAAACAGAAATAAAAGGCTCTGTTTGGGTGCTGAGAAAATGTAGGGTATAAAACCAGAGAAATTTTTTTGATGTGAGAGAGAAGTTTTCCATTGTCTGGAGTCAGATTGAACAGGAGCTTCTCCTTTATGATTTGGATGTGAAAAAGTGGGTATTTCCTCATGTTTTATGCATGTCTGATTGAATGTGGGAAATCAAAGAGAAAAAATGTCTGATTTTTGAATTTGTTTTCTAAAAAGCATTTGCTTGAATTTATTCTCTCTTTTGGAGGTTGTTTATTATGTCAAATGCGTATGTTCTGACTTTTTTTTTAAAAATCAAACTTTTGTGAAATATGTGTGCAGTACATTCACAACTTGATTCTAGACTAAGTTGTGTGTGTGCAGTAAAATAAGATTAAATGCAATAATAACCAATAGGAGATGAGTGGGTTTTTTTTTGTTTGGACCCATTATTTATGATTTTGCGTTTCTTGTTGGGATAAAACCTTGGGTAGCTTCTTACCTAAATGCTTGTCTCCGAACCCAGGAGTAAAAACACCTTGCAAATTTGCAAGCAGGGCTTTGCCACTAGGCTAGAAGGCCTTTGGCCAATTGTTTCTTCCTTTTTATCATATTACCCATGCCTCCAATTGGTTATTATTGCATTTGCTCTTATTGTAGCGCTCCTTCTTTCATTTGCTTTGTCTACATCGTTATACATTTTGTTTTTCACAAAAAAGTTCTCATTGTTAAGTTGGACTCATCATTGGAATTATGGATTTAGGCATCCATCATTTTTAGTACCTCAAATTCCTATTTCTTTACTATTCTTTCTCTCATGTGATCTGCCATCTCTGGTTGTTAGGGAAGGCAAATGATTATGTTGCTTGCCTTGTGTTCCCCTCAATAATTAGCATATTTTTCATTCTTACCAATGCTATTGTGTGTACTTTAATTGTTTACTCTTTTTGTTTTTTTCAAGAAAAGAAAGTCATTTTCTTTCATCTCTCTTGTAGATTGTTTGATAAAAAAACTAATATCTTTTTGTGACTGAAAATATTTGTCTGCAGTACTATTAATACTTATTTGCTTCTCAGTGTTCTCATGATGGATGTTCGTAAGTAACTCCGTTTATAAGTGTCAAAGTGGAATGTTAGTGTGAAAAATAGATCATTGAACGGATGACTGCATGCTCCCAGGTTAATATGATGAAGCTTACATCTGCAGGGTTCATCATGTCATGGCTGTCCAGTGTTGGAGAGAGAGAGAGAGAGAGAGAGGGGGGGGGAGAGAGAGAGACCGAAAGAGAGAGGGGTGGAGGAGAGAGAGAGATAGAGTTGGGGTGGGGGGGGAGGGTGAGGTGTTAGCACTTGTAAGGTCATAGAACTGTAAAGGTTTATCTGCCTTGTTAAATCTACGTCGGTTATTCTGATATTTGTTCAAGATTTAAATATCACTTTATTTTGCTGTCATATTTTCTCACTTTAACACTAAAACCAAGTTCTTAACCATCACAGAGCATATATCTACCATGGTTAGATTCATATCTTTTTTAATAACAATTAAAGCAGCAAGGTGATTTATTGCACCCCTTAGTCCTCCTCAAAATTTTCAATTTGGATTGGCTTTATTATTTCTGGTTTTATTGAACTTGGATTTTATGAAGGAAAACAAAATTGCTTTCCTCTCTATCTTATGGATTGATTCATTTAGTAAAAAGTGTTTTCAGCCCCCAAAATGTAATGGATGGGTACATTTTGAATTAGTAAAAAGCTCAGAATGTGGTGCTAATATGGTTTTTAGTCTCCCAAATATATTCATGATTTTGATTTGATTGTGACTGTGAGGTTTCTGTATTGCAGTGAAATGGGGATAGAAGTTACAGATATTTGCATGGACAAAGAATCAGATTGTGTCATAGTTTACTCAAAAGGTGATTCTCATGATTCAGATCTTGAAGCAATTCCTAATGGTAATGCTATTTCAGAGTCATATGAGCATATTAGTGGTGATCGTAAACTCCAAAATTTGGAAGAGAGCACTGAAGTTAAGGAATATGTGGTGAAGGAGTGTACTATAGAAAGTATATCTGAACTGGGTCATAATGAGAAGCAGAATGCAGTAAGCTCTGATTCAGGGGTTGGCCTGCCTGTGGAGAAGGTTCAACCGGATTTAGGGAAAGGAAAAAATCAAAATAAATCTCGATTAGTTGTGCATCATGTATCAAAACCTGCTCTTGCAAATGTTAGAACAACACACACTGTTCCGCAACCCTTTGCCCTGGCAACTGAAAAGCGTGCTTCCTGTGGAACTCGTCCTATTGGTGCTGTGCCTGATGCCAGTAGTGGTGTGAGTAAGTCTTCACATATAAACAAAAGTATGCGGCATTTTAATACTGCAAAGAAGAATCAGGTAATGACTGTAACTAAACCTAGATTTCTTATATTTGATGCATCATAATGAATTTGCCACTAAATCTTTTATTTCATAAGACAGGAAAATGTTTCTTTCCCTGTGTTTTTCTTTGCTTTGATTCAATGCTTTCATGCTGAAGTTGTAAATGTTCTTGATGAAGTCTGTATTTGGTTATAATTATATATGAAGCCAACATCAACTTTAGTACCAAGGAAGCCTTTGCAACCTGATAATAAGAAGCATCCTGATGAGGAAGATTCTTGTTCTGTTGCTTCCTCGTATCCTCCTACATTGTGCAGTCTGAACATGACTGATTTTCCTTCTGTACTCTTCTTTCATTGATTGCTCTGATTCCGTTTATCATTTTCACAATAAAGTTTATCCCTTGACTATACATAGCACAGCAGTCTCTGTAAGGAAATCCAGGGCAACTTCTGCAACAGCTCCAGTGTTTAGATGCAGTGAACGTGCTGAGAAAAGGAAGGAGGTAGTACCTTGTTCAATTCTTAATATGTTTAATTCATTTTATATGTCATTTCTTGGCATTATCTGTCGTGCTGTTTTAAATATGTGCCTTATGTGATCATATTGTAGTTTTATTCTAAATTGGAGGAGAAAAACCAAGCATTGGAGGCTGAGAAAAATCAAAGTGAAGCAAGGACCAAGGTTTGAAACTTTACCGAGTGTTTCTTAATTATAGCAGTTAGCTGCTTTATCTGTAAACAAACATGAATAAGTCATTTCCCTATAATGCTTCTCCTGCAATTTTTAATATCTATTTTATTGTTTATTTAGGTTTATCATTCTTTACTTCTAACCTATATTTTGTATTTGCTCCTTTTCATTAATCTTGATATTTTAGGAAGAGAAGGAGGCAGCGATAAAGCTGTTAAGAAAGAGTTTAACGTTCAAGGCAAGTCCTATGCCAAGCTTTTACCATGAGGGACCTCCACCTAAGATTGAACTTAAAAAGGTCTGTTTAGCCTTGTACATGTTTTTATGCTGCGTTCTAGCAGTATAGGACCTTATAAGAAATAAGACCACGAGGGTAAGTATTTGATTTTCTTTTCTGGATGCCAGCTACCACCAACCCGTGCAAAGTCACCCAAGCTTGGTCGAAGGAAGAGCTGCAGTGATACAGTAGCCAAAGTGAAAGGAATTAGTGGTCGTGCAAATCGTCATAGCTTGGTTAGTTACAAAGGAGAAGCTACCAATGTTGGTCTCTTGATCATTAAGGATCAGAGAAATCTCCATAACATTACCTCTGTTTGTGAGTTTGATGATGAGCCCGAGCAAGCTGGTGAGGTAAAGGTGAGTCCAGCCAACATAACTGAACAAGGGAATGTGGACATTGTTGTCCAATCTTGAGTTTTCTGGTGAGTTTCCTTAATTTATATAAGAGGAGAAGAGTCTTCACTTCTCTCGAAATTCTTGTGAGTGGCTCTAAAAGATGTGCACTTTTATTTAAGTAGCAGTGACTCATTATTGCAATGTTGTGTGTAATGCATGTGTAAATTTTCTGTAATTTATCTGTTTATATATACAAAAGCGTTACCATTTCTCTCTTATTTGCCTAGTTGTGGAAAAAAAAAGGCTGTTTGTACTCTTTCTTTTAATACTCTAATTAATCTGTTGAGATCATTTTAATTTAGTATCCAACTTTATATTTTCTATAACTTGAATAAGTGTGGCATCGAGAAATTGAAAGTGAACATTGTAAAAACAGACTATTCTTTTATGTGTGGGATTCTGCAAGACAGAACTTTGTAAAATTATGACAAATATTTTTGTCTTCAGTGGAAGATTGCATACTAGAAACTGACCGGTTTGCTTGGTAGTGTGTGAGAAGTGTGATAGAATGCTCACTATTGGCCATGATTGTAGAAACAAAAAAGTTGAGGGCAGAGGGACCCATAAATTTGTGCTTTAGTGTGGAAATTTTCCTTTGATGGGATGGAACTTGTTTTGCTTATTTCTATTAAGCTTCACCACTAGAAATCTCTTTAAAGCAAAAAGAAAAAGATACCACAGAGATAGTAAAGCACCCATTGTTGAAGTGTTGTGCAATTTAACAGCAAAAGATGACTTTTTGAGCAGTCTATACCCCAATTGTGGAAGCAAAATTACTAGTCAAAAGGAAGCTTGCTTTAAATTTTTTCTCTACTTACAATTTTTTATACCATAGAAAATTTTGAATACTTTGTTTTATCTTAGTTAACATATTTTTGACTTGTTAAATTGATGGTAGAATAGAATATTGACTTGTTATATAATTATAAAACTAGAGATGCAAAGTGGTTTCTCAATTTTTTATCTCAACTTATGTGGCATGTTAACATGTTATTGGCTTCCATTTAGTATTTATTTATTTTTTATCATGGTATATTAATTTGTCAACCAGTAATGTCACATCATAGTTGAAAAATAAAGTTAGAAAATATTTTTGTACATGTAGCATTGCTCGTAATATAGTTCATATTCCATTAGTCAGAATCCAAATTTTCAGTGGATGCACCTTGGCTTGGCCTAGCCTATCAGGCCAAAGCTGAAATGAAGCTATGTCTAGCTTCTGTTTTAGAACACTTTTTAAGTAGATTTTGCAAATTCATGAACACTTTTAAATCATCAACTTTTGATAACCCACAGCTGTATTTCGTACTCCAAATTATTTATTAATTGGTTTCATAATTTGTTTAATATTTTGTATCTTACCATTTTATTTTATATACCAAATTTTTTAGTCCATAGGTCACCAATATTCATCTCCTGCTTAATTTTTGCACCCAATGAACTTATACCTATAAAATTCATGCAGCAATATATACTCGACCCCACTATCATTACGATTGGTCCTTCCTAAGTCATGCTCTTGCATGCCTTCTGGCTGAGTACAAATCTGATTATAAAGGATATGAAATCATAATTGTTTCGTAAACTATTGGATAATTCATCAAGCAAGAGACAATATACTTAAAGAAGAATAATGATGACCAATAATATTGTATGAATTCAACACCCTTGGCAATTAGGTGCTGCCTTTACCAAATTATGCAATTGAAAACTGAGAGGCTATATTGGTAACGACCTGATAAAACTGGTATAATTTAGAAGAGAATATTATGCAAGAAACTTATTCTCTGTGTTTTATAAGAGTGAATCATGTTGTTTTCACTTTTCAATGCACACAAGTAATGTGATTAACCATTAAGTTTCAGTGCTCGCAAGCCAATCTCAAATTGCAATTTGCTCTTCTCTAATAAATAAATGGTTGATTTTGAGGTCGATCTGAGCAACACTTTCTCCAGATTACGGCTTGTTGGACTTTGACTGGGATGTCATCCAAAGTGCATTAGAAAAATGGAAAAAAATGGTCACCCTTCTAAGATGATCTTGTTTATGTCATATTGCATTGCTTGGCACAACATGTAAGGAAGCTTTGCTTCTAGTGGCAGAGCAGCTGACAAAAGTGCTTCTGCATAGAAACAAAAATAAAGTTAAATATATATTCTTGTTGCCCTATTTCCCTGTTGTGATCATTCAGTCAGATATAGTCTGTATAGATGGGAATCTTTGTCGTTAGTACCTCAAAAATTTGCTTCTTAATCCCCTATATTTGTATCTCATAAGCATTAGATGTCTTACAATAATCAGAATTTATAGATTAAAATGAAATATGATCTAAAAAAGCCATGAAGTGTATTAAGCATGCTGAGCTTTTTTCTCTTTCAAGATGCTTTGGTTTATATTTCCTCATTACTCTCTCTCTCTCTCTATTTTTTTTTAAATTTTCTTGGCTCTGCTCAAGCTTTAACAGGCCATCCTGTATTTCTTTCCATTTAAGCTTGGTATCCACACTATTTTAGGGCATGCCCTTCACCAATAAAGGCAATCCCAAATAACCTTTTAACCCACAAGTGAAAAGCAAAAGAGACAGTACCACACTTGCAAAACAACCCGTCAGTACCACACTTGCAAAACAACCCGTTTTAGAATACTTGATAATCATACACTAATCTTTCTTCATTTTGCTTTAGATTAAGTCATAGTTAATAAGTAGTTGTTCATGGGTAACATAAAATTGTGTGAAATGATTAAAGGATGATTATTTTATTGATAATGTTGCTCTATCAATGGCAATAAATATAATCCAGCATGTCCCTATTGGATGATTAATATGACATGGGCTAGTAAGAGTTTGGCAGGCTGGTAGGAGAGAGCTTTTGATAGTCTTTAAATATATGTTTAAAAAAGCTCTTGCTTTGACCTGAATACTGCTACAATCTCTTCCTTTATTTAGACCTATATAATTATAATTGACACATGGTGTTCATTTTCTCCACCAAACAATGTCAATTTTCAAACCCTTTGACATCTTATTTCCCATATAGATCACCTTAAACAAGTAATCTTGCGGTTGTGATTCTAAAAACAGCTTGATTCTCTGTAGATACAGTATACAATTTGGCTCTAACATACAGAAGAAGATCACCAAATTGCTTGCAGATCTCTCTTTCTTTCGGCAAACTATTATTAGGTAGGGAAAATCCGAAACTGGTTTTCTTTTATTTTTCACTAGTTTTTCATGCTCTAGGACGGTAGTAGCTAGGCCAAACAAAGCCTAACATTAGTTTACATTTCCAACTCGGTGTGGAAAGCAAGCACGACAGAGAAGCCGTGGAAAGTGGCACTACCATATCAAATCTGACCCACAAGAGACAGTCTCCCAAACCTCACGTATATAAGGGTCCCATGAAAACCATTGCATGGCCAAATCAGAATCAAACAGTCTCTCTCTCTCTGCTCTCTCTTTCTATCTTTCTCTCCCTCTCCTCTCATGAGTCATGAATAGTTGAGGGGAATGCTGTCTGGTTCGAGACCATTCATTTGAAGCTACAACTTCCTTACTCTGAATGATCTCGGACCAGGCTTCATTCCCCCCAACAAAACTCAAAGAAACTCGCACTTCCTAGTCTTCAATCTTCAACAATCAAATCCAGTAAGAAAATCCTTCATAGCATCTCTATTTACCATTCACCATATCCAGTTCTTCATATATGTAAGTGTATCCACTTATTGTTTCTCTTCACTAATGTTCTTATCACCATGACTAAATGTATTTTCCATCTATTTATTTGCAGCTAAAAAGGACACTGAAGAACTTATGAAAACACTAAACTATAAGGAAGCAGATAATCTTATCCGGACAGGTATATATATATATATATATATATATATATATCATGGACTACTGAGGATTAACATACAAGTGAGTTTTAGGTCTCTATCATAAAATCTTTAAAAATTACAACACAGAAGATTGGAGCATATAAGATTTCAAGGCTCATGAGAAAGGAAGCAACCTAAACAAATGCGAACTTCTAATCATATAATAGGTATTAACTGTAGCTTATTTTGAAAGAAATTAGTAAAGTATTTAGTGGCACATTAATACTAAGTATTATAGTAGGAAAGAGTCCATCATGCAGGTTACTGAGGGAAATAACTACTAGAGATAATGTCTTTAGACAAAATGGTACTGCTACTGTCTATATGTGAGAAGCTAAAATATATAAGCTACTAAAAATCATATGGATGAACTTAACTGCATATACTTTAGAAATGGCTGAAAAATCTTTGGAGTTGAGTTTTCGAATGCATCCTATAAGTCTCTGCATACCCTTTCATTGTTTTTAACAAATTCGTTGAAGAACCGAGATGGGTTTTAGTGTGAAAATATGACTGCAAAAGGAAAAAACCAAACTGAAAAAAAAAAAACAAAGTTAAGTTTCATCTTTTTGCTGTTGAAATTTTGCCAAATTGGTCTTTGCTTGTAGAGAGTTACAAAGAATATAAGCCAGGGAACTTTCACTTTATTAGTTGCATGAGAGGTGGGAGATATTCTTTGGGAGTGTATACCCATGAAAGTTGGGTTTTGAATTTAGTCCTTTTTTTTCACCTTAAGACTGCCATCATAACCCATCTCCTTAGTCTTACCCCATAACCACACTTTTTCTAAAACCATGTGGGTCAGACCCAGGCTATCCCAACTGTGCATGGAAAACCTACACTCCATTTTTTGAGTCTTCCCCAACATATCTTATATTTTCAGACTATATATGCCCCCACTATTTACTACTTTGTGGCCCCCATATTCTATCCCATGTGGATGCATTTAAAGCCTCTGCAAGAGCACATACCAGAGTTACAGGATGATCATACCAACATATGATTATTTGATTGTGCATTCTTGAAAGTTGGGAAGGAAAAAAACTAAAGTATGCACTTATTGTTTGGTCGGCTAGGAACTATACAGCTTGGGAAGCAAATTAATTTAATAGGATTTGTATCCACCAAGACCTTCTCTTATATCATCCTAGGCTCCTAGCTACCAGACCTGGGCTGAAGAGATGGGTGTGTATGTTTGTGTGTATATATATATTTAAATATTGAAAATTTCCAAATAGACTGCAGCTTTATGTAAGTTTGTTTTGTCATTTGACACATGGTTTTGACTAATTGACAAAAATAATATGACTCTAATTAATAGCTAACCTGACAATGTTGTCCTCCATTGGTTGCGGCCTCTAAACTTTCAAAACTTTCTTCGTTGTTGGTTCCAAGAAGTTGCCATGCACACGCGTTGTTGCTAGCTAGTTTTCTGTCATTACAGAATCATTAGCTAACAGTTGAGAAAAAATAAATAATGCTTCTTGATAACTGTACTGACTATAATCAGTGTTTCAGACCAAAAAAAAGCCACTGTCATGAACCTGCATTGGCACAACAGCAAACACATGGTGATCACCATTGTATGGTGTAGTGTAACAACAAAAGAGCAGAGTTACCAAATACCTAAGTGCAAATTAGTCACAACCACAGCTTAACGAACTATGCTTTTTGCCTATTCATTGATTTTGAGAAACCCATAATTAATTAAATCCGTATATATATATATATATATATATATATATATATATATATATATATATATATATATATATCATGGTTCCATGACATAAAAGAAAAAAAAAAAAGGGATTCTGAAAATAGGGCTTGGGCAACAAAATATTATGTACTTTGTGATCCCCAGGGGAGTCAAAAGAGAGAAGAAACATATTGAGTATGTAGGACAGAAAGTAAATCCCTATGCTCGATAAAGCTCATTTGGAAATTCCCTTCTCAACAAGTTATGAGAGATGTATGGGTTGCCCCAATAATACTTTTTCAGTGCTTTTTTTTTTAGACTTGACCATTTGTAAAATTCTATAAAGTATTCAAACAGCTAAATTAAAAAATGCCTGGGAAAGTCCATTTTAAATGAGTGAAAGAGAGATTTTGTTGGGGCATCACTATCACAAATTTTTTTGCAAACACAAAGTTTGTTTTAGCCCCCAGAATCACCTTTAAAAGAAGTATTGTAAGTATGTGTGTGTTAAATTTACATATACATATATGTGGGAAAAGTGATCTAATATATATATACATATATATACTTGAGGAACAAGTTACTATTGGTCATATACTAGAACGTTAAACTTAATTGCTGCATTCTTCAAATGGATTTTTTTTTTTGGGTAATTTTTTTTTGACGTGGATAATTATGTATTTTCCTTTAGCAAAGATGATGTTAACATAATTTCTTTTTAGCAAAAGAATACATTGTGCAACATGCACGGTGCTTTTCTCAAAAAAAAAAAAAAAAAGAAAGAAAAAGTTTGAGTTTTGTTAAATGCATACAAGCTTTATTCACTTACAATTTAAAAACACCACAAATTTAGAATTTGGAAGAAAAATTTAAGTTAATCATACCAAATCTTTTTTGAATGAACAATTCAATCATAAACAATTATTTTCACATTAGAATAATTTTTTTAGAAGTGGTTGTTCATTTTAAACATTAATCTAGATCATAATACAATATGTTAAAAAAATAATTATATATTTGTAAATAATCAATATTTAGTTTAATCTTCGAGATACTCTGAAATAATAATAAATCAAACTCAACCACAGTCGTGATTTCAAAACATTAATTTGACCATGATTGAGTTTTCAAAACTCAAACTTGATTGCGGTTGGTTTTCCAAATTTCAATGTGATGGCTATTTGATTTTCAAAATTTAAACTTGACCATGATAGGGTTTTCAAAACCAAAACCAAAATCGGCCAATTGTAATTAGGTTTTTAAATTCAAATTCGACTGCAATTGAGTTTCCAATATTAAAATTTGATTGCGATTGAGCTTCCAAAATCTAAAATCCAAATCTGATCGCATCAGATTTTAAAAACCTGAATTCAATCATGATTGGATTTTCAAAATTAAAATTCAACTGTGGTCTAACTTTCAAAATCCAAATGCAACCATGGTTTGATTTTCAAAACTCAAATGTGACTACAGTCGGGTTTGTAAAATCCAAATAAGACCATGAATGAGTTTTATATAATCCAAATCCTTGGATTTCCAAAAATAAAAGTCTCCACAGTTGAGTTTCGACAAACACACTTAATATATATATATATATATATATATATATATATATATATATATAATGTACCATTTAGAGAAAGTTAGTATGGATAAAGAAAAAAAAGAAAAGAAATGAAAAGAAAAAGTTAGGGCCCAAAGTATGCATAAAGAACCTTTGCAAAGCTTTAAAGCATTACACTGAGTTGGGCTTAGATGCAAAAATATTTTGGGCTTCTTAAAAAGCCAAGTTGGTCTCATTTTAGCAAAAACACATTATGGCCCAACTCTGAATTGGCGGGAATTCAATCCTTCGTCTAGCAGCTTCTGAAAGAAGCGACGACGATGGACACGACCAGGCACACATGCTTGAAGCTCGAACTCAAAGATGCAGAACCCGTCTTTGCCAAAGGCACCTGGTTCGAATTCCACTTCGACCTCTCCATAACCGACGGCCGCAACGCTTGGATTTGCCATGGTACGCTTTTTCTATTATTATTAATTTTTTTTTGGAATTTTTTTTTTAAATTTTGTTAATATTTAGTATTTTAGAATGTTTTCTGTCTCTGTTTTTTTCGATTCCAGCATCGGAGGAGCAGGTGAGGGAGCGAGCGGCTCAGTGGGACCAGCCGGTGACGGAGTACGTGGCGTTGGCTGAGAGGTACTTAGGGTTTCAGCAGCCCGGTTCGGTGTACGGCTTTACTGATTCTGGGGACGGCCATAAAAGAGTTTGTGCTTTTAAAATTATAATGGAATTTATTTTTATGTGGTTGATTTAGAAAAAGAAGGAGACTTTCTTTTCCTCAGTAATGGAATTAGTGAGCTACATATTTAGCTTTTACCGGTTTTGCAAAATTGTTGGTTGGGATTTTTTTTGTTGATAATTTTGGACTTTGGAGTTTAATTAAAGGAAGTTTCTTGTTGAGGCTCTGGTTAGCTACATTCTGATGTTCAATTTTCGTTTTTTAGTTGCTTTAGAATGTGGGAGATTCAAGCACAATCTCTATAATTGTTTTATATATATATATATATATATATATATATATATATATATTTGATAAAAATATGAAATGCATAATATATGTAAAAAATTGAATAAAAAGGTGGTATAATACCCAGAAAATGGAACTTTTAGCTGCAGTTTGTAATTATAAAATCTAATGGATACAGTGCATGACATGAAGATGTTATTTTCATGTAGGATTTTTGTTTCTGATCAACACACTTTGATTTGGCAGAGTAGTGGAAAATGTTTGTAATAGGAATGACTAAATATGTTAATGCTTGATATGTTGAAGCATAATGAAATATTGCGAGTATGAAAGCTTTTTCAGTAACAACCATGTTAATTTTGTCATATTCTGTAAATTTGAGTGGAAATAGAGATTCATACAACTTCCTTGCGTGATAGGTTAAGCAATTGTTAACTATTCTATTGTGTCATATATTGCAGCTGTCATGGACTTTTGAGAAGGAAGGGACCAAGCTAGAATGGCGGTGGAAATGTCAACCATCACCTGATAGTAAGAAAACTACAGTGGAGATAATGGACTTTCTCATGGATGCAAACATAAGGCTAAGTGTATGGGGATCATTGTTCTGTTGTTTTTGCATTCACATCAAGTTCACCTTATGGCATTACTCTTCTCTTTGGTAGGCAATAACTCTTCTACAAGTATCTGCCTTTATGTGTTTGGCTACAAATGTTGAATTGCATTTGTAATCACTGCCAGAAATGAAATGCTTAGTTAATGTCCACCGTCCAAATACCCTGTAGGAACTGTTGTTATACTTAAGTAATTAATAATACTTGGGGTTTATTTCACTGATGAGCCTTTTGCAATAATGAAAAGTGTTAAATGTTTAGTTTATTACTTGTTTAAAAAACTCTTGAGAAAATTAATTGAAGCAGGTGTTTTTTTCTATTTTTCATGCATGAATCATTGTGTATTGAAACTGATTGAGCATAAACGTGTTTGTTTATTCGATTAATACTGAATGTTTCTGTGCTTTCTATAGGAAGAAGTTGTACGAAAGAATCATTCATTTGAAAGGTTGAAAGTAGAATCTGAGAAGTGTTTGGCACAGAGTGAGAAAATAAACAACGAGAAGATGGAGTTTGAATCTGCAATTTACTCAAAGGTGTGTACTTTTAGATATCTTGTATATCTTTTGTTATTAGCAAGCTAGGTTTTCTAAATGTGTAGTCAAACTGTTTCATGAATATTATAATGGGAATTCAAACTTCTTCTAGCATGTGTGTAACTGTTTTGTTAATTGCCATTGTCCAGGGAAGTTGTTCAGTTGATGCCATCTTATCACCTATGAGATTGAATGATTATATTGTTTTGCATCTAATACAATGAAGTTTTCTGATATCTATGTTTTTAGATGAATAAATTTGAATATGAATGACCATGCATAAATTAGGGCGAAGGTCAGAATTAAATACCTTGAGGTCACATTCGGGTGCGAGGGCCTGGAAAGAATTTACCAATTTTCTGTTATTTTAAATGCAGTTCAGGCTCTTTTACATTTAATGCGACCAGCAGAAAAGCTAGTTTTGGACGAGTCCCTTGAAAATTGTCAAATGAGATTGAATAATGAAATATAGTTTAGGCTCCTTTCACATGGCTAGTTTGATTAATAAAAAGCAGGATACTTGAAGCAATCTTTTCATAATAGAGTTGTTCTTCATGCTCTGAGTGTGTTGGCAGCTGATTTTCTGAATATTTTGCTTTCTTTTTTTAACTCTCTAATTGTGGCAACCTGGTTCTAGTTTCTTGGAGTCTTGAATTCAAAGAAAGCTAAACTCAGAGAGCTTCGAGACCAGCTTATACAGCAGAATAAAGTAACAGGGAAATTACCGCAAGAAGGAGAGTCCACAGACAAAACTGAAAGTTTCGACGAAGTGAGTGACGATGAAAAAAGCGAAGAAGAAGAAGCATTTACAAGTCACACAGCCACTTCAAAGGACATTCCAGCGACTAGGCCTCGTCGTGGTCGGAAGAGGATGATGCACAAGTAGCGTTACAACTTCTCAACTGAAGAACGTCGATTCACACAATTTTAGGCCAATGCCTGTTGGCTTTCTATATTTTTATTGTTATCCTCTCCGTACTTTTTTGTATTAACGAGTTTTTTCTAATATATAATTAATTGTAATTTACATCAATTGTGAATTCTTCTTATTTATTTTTCGAAACTCAGAACAATTATATGTTTTACTTATTTATCAAAACTTGAAACTTGAAAACCACTTTTCTTTTTCATTTTCGGTGAATAAAAAAGGGCTCTCAACATGAGAACAATTTAGAAATCTCTTAGCAGATAAAGATCTATTTGTATAATTCTATGAAAGTCTATAATAGAGCGGCTTCATCCCTAAAAGTTCTTTTTTCACCTAATATTTAGCAACACTATACAGAACGTATAAGATTTTTTCCTCCACCTAACATTTGGCAACACTATATAGGGCATACAAGATTCGATCCTCAACTTTTACAAGCGGTGTGAGATTGATTAAATATTTACATTTGAGATGTTGATGAATGTGAATTAATTTTGTTACACACAGCCAATAAAACTCAAATTATAAATACAATGAGCTAGAAAGGCACGTAAGGATGATGACATGCAAAAGTAATAACACATAAACATATATTATGGGTGTTCATTATAATCCCATTAATAAATTTAATAGAGAATATTGGAGATGAGTATAATGTGCGTGGCGCATGGTCAGGTTTGGTTATTCTTGGTTTCTTATCTTTTGACCTTCTTGTGTTTTGTTTTCTAGGTTACAATGTGCGTGGCGCCAAAATGCCGACCTATCCTTTCACGTTTTTCCTTACAATTAAAATTAATATTCAATAAATGCATTTAAGTTTTGATTTGGTCAATGTGTAATAAAATATTTAATTCCCATTGCAATATATATAATTAGATAACCGCACCGAGGATTCAAGAAAAGCATTCATACACCTTCTTCTAGTCATGATCAATGAAGTATGGGGGCATTCAAAGTTCAAACGTGATGGCTATGTTTATGTGTGTGTGTGTTATTTCTCTTACGTGACTGCATTAAACTTGAAACTTATTTATGGATAACAACCGAAAAAGTCAATAGTAACCAAACAACCTCAAGAAATTAATGCCTATATATAGTTGCCTCCTCAAAACACAAAAACACAGAATCATCAAATCAAATTACTATACAAACTTATAGTTAAAAAGGAGAGAGTGTGCGTGATATATATTACATTTAGCTAGCAAGGATGAGTTCAGAATGCAAAGGTAAAGCATTGCATTTTGGTAGATACAATAGCTAGTTCTAGACGAGCTATAATTAGTGTATATATATATATATATATATATATATATATATATATATATATATATATAATATTTTGCAGTTCTTTCATATTCTAGTTTAATTACTTTCTCTCACACTAATTTTTATGTGTAATGGGTGTGTGTGTTTTTAGGTAAGGATTCATGGCCAGAGCTTGTGGGACAGCAAGGGAAAGTTGCTGAAGAAATAATAGAAAGAGAGAATCCTCTGGTGAATGCAATTATTGTGGACGAAGGCTCATCAGTCCCTTTGGACTATCGCTGCGATAGGGTTTGGGTTTGGGTTAACAAATCTGGCACTGTTATAAGTACTCCTAGAATTGGTTAGGGGCTACATATATATATTTGTGCCTCCTCATATGCTAATACAAGCAAGTTACAATCTGTATTACATGTAATGTAAAAATAAATTCCTGCAAAAGGAAATTAATAAGGAGATACTATATGTATTCCAAACTAAATGTAAGGTGTTATTTGGAAATTGTGCATTACTATATATGATAACTAATATTAGTCAATACATTATTATTTTAACTAATATTTTACTTTATCTGTTTTTTCTTTATCTGATCTATCAATAAATTTGTTAATTAAACAATCAACAAGTACTCTAAAATCTCTAAGTAATAATAAAAAGAAGTTGTCTGGAATATCAAATATATATAATTGGCAAAGAAGCCCCAACCCAACGTTTTTAACAAAAAAAAAATAAAATTGATGAGTACTTGTGGAAAAGATTTATATTAGTTAGGTTCTTACATATTGAATGAACAAGTATGGATGCATATTGAAGCAAAGTAGCTCAATTATTAAACAACTTTCTGCTGCTAGAGGCAGGCGATCGCTTAAGGGGGCTCTTAAAAAATATTTATTATATAATATATATTTATTAAATACAATTATAAATAATGAAATAAAAATTTAAAATTAAGTTTTTATTAAATAAAATATTTATAAAAAATATGGCCCATATTATTGTTATTATCATTTATTTTTTCTGTTTCTATTGAATTTATCTTCTTTCTTCTTTTTTTTTCTTTTTTTTTTTAAATTTTAATATTATAAATTATTCTATGTATTTTTGAAAAAATAAAAATATTTGTGAGGCCCTCTAATTGAAATTGGCCTTATAAGGCTCTCAAAACTTCATGGCCGACCCTGCTACCAAACATGATATAATTACATGCATTAGTTATGTTTGCATTTGTTGGATCCTTTCAATCAGCCACCAAACTTAATGTCTGTTATGATTATCTAATTTATGAATATTAAAATTAATTGTGAGATATGTGAATAGACAGACAATGAGACGAAATATCTAAGTTCATAATCTTTGTACCCATATACTGGTCAAGTGACCTGAAAGGGTCTCTATGATATTCCTGCGTTCAATTATGGGAGTGCCAAACACCAAAAGCCATTAATTAGGAATAAAATACCAATTATTTATGAGGACTTCTATTTCAATCTTATGAGACAAATCAAACTTTTAGGGCACAGCTTGTGAAGTTTTTGAATTTGTTAGATGTAATATTATACATGGATTGGATAACAAAGACTAAATTTTAGGTAACATAATATATTACATGGAATTTGTACGTAGCATTGTTCTCAAACGGTCGAAGCTATAAGAGGGGAGCTAAAATTTGGTTATACACTTTTAAGATATATATGTATATATATATGTGCATATATATATATATATATATATATATTGTACAAATACACAAATTTACCAATACATATGAATTATCTTCAGTTTTTATGAACATGTATATATGCTAGCTGTATCTATTTTGACCAAGTAACTAATAATCTATATATCCCTAGGTCTTTTACGTACCTTATCTGAAGCCATTATTCGTACATGCATTCTCCGCAAATTGGACGTACATAAATATTAATAATTAATAGTTTATATAATTATATATATTGGCTGCGAATTGAAGAAATCCATCATCAACCGCACCTACCATTACGCGTTTAAAATAATGCATGCAACTTGCAAGGGAAAGTCAAATACATCCAAATTGCAATTTGAAAACTTGTACTATTCAATTTCCGTGCACAAAACTTGAGACTTTCATAGGTACGCAACTCTACAAAGTAAAAAAATGCTCAAATCACATTATCATTCACAACACGAAGACTTGATCCATATATATATAGACCTCCCTCATCGATCTTATATATCATCATTATCATTCACAAAGCAAAATCACAAACACAGAAACTTAGCTAATTAATTATTCTACAAGAAAAATGAGTACTTGCCCAGGTACGTATACGTGATGCATATATGCATGCACATTTATATATATATGCGTATAAATATATGTACAGTAAGTTTAATTATTTGTATATATATTTATATGGTGATTATTGCTTTGTAATTTGGTCATTTGGTGTGTGTTTTAGGCGATAAGACTTCTTGGCCGGAGCTTGTGGGAACACAAGGGGATGTTGCCGTGGGAGTAATCAAGACAGAGAATCCAAATCTGAATGTTTTTACTCTGCCAGTAGGCTCATTCGTCACCGGCGATCATGATTGCAACAGGGTTCGCGTTTATGTCAACGCAAATGACTTTGTTGCCAAGGTTCCAAAACTTGGTTAGATCATGCAGCTCGATTACTAGCTCTTCTTTATATGTCATTGTTCTTTTAAGGTTTTCTTATGTAACAAAGTTTATCCATGTTTCTATGCATGGAAGCGAATTAAAGTGTGTTTTTTAATTATACTTTCTATGATTACCAGAATAAAGTATTCATTTTTTTTTGGTAGAAAGAATGAAGTATTCATGATGTAATAAAAGTATTCCTTTTGTACGTACAAAACACTGTGTCATGCTCTATGTATACAAAATTACATATTATAAATAAAATAATTATTTATTTGACTTATCGAATTGAGATTTTGTTTTTAGCTCCTATTTGGAATTGTAACTTGAATGTACGTATTTAAGACATATCCTAAGCTTCTGGGTCTGCGTCTAAGCAACAAATCACATTTGTTAAGCATATTGATTTGCAACTATATAATATTGCCATTTTCCAACATCTTTTTTTATGATTTACATATTTTTTTTTTTGCAAAATTAAATTATAACATTATTCTCTTAGCTAGCATATTCTAGGCATACAAATCCAAAAAATGATATATACTACGGAAGCAAGGCTGAAAGAGTTGTGATAACATCCAGGAACTTATTTAAATTTCGACATGAATAAAAGATCCAATATATATATTTTAATTTTTTTTTCCATTTAATATTGGAGATGAGAGGATTTATTTAAATCATTGTCAAAGAAACTGTGGCTTTTTACTAATGGACTGTTCCTGCGGATCATTTTATGTCCGGCAACTAAGAAAATCAGTACGAATATGCTTCAATTGTTCCACTCGGTTGGGGTATATTTATTCTTCTCAGGTAACCTTTGAAACAGATCGTTTTTTCTTTCTCGTAATAATCGACGAAAAAACAACCTAATGGAACATACATAATAATTTGTAACTGTATATATTAGGTCCATCTTGTCTCGTAATAATGTTTAAATCCAGTAATTTAGTCAAATATTCTCACACTCTGCCTGCCATCCAATTAAAACCATAATAATAATTGATGTAGGAGAGACGCAAACATTCATCCTAAAAGTTACAACTAATAGGAGAGACGCAATCAACGCCTTTAAACATCATTCATGACTAAACATGGGCTTTCACCCCTAAGACTATTCGTTTGGGCCCTTACTTCGAAGAGTCTCTCATGAATTCATTGGACACACTGATAGATGAGCTTGACCTACTTCGAGGCTCAGGACACCTATGCCCACCCTCAAGTTTTAAACATGCTCCCTGCATCAATAATAATGATAATAATAATAAAAAATAAAATACTTTATTATATATGTATGATTTCTTTCTCTCTTTTCTCCTCTGTAAACCCACATCCCTCTCCCAAACAATGGACCAAAAAAGAAACGAAAAAGGAACCAAATTACAGATGAAGATGGCAAGTAACTGCAGTACTAATACTGGTAAGGTTTTTCTTGTAAACTTCAGATATATATATATATATATATCTGATCAAGCAAAGTAATTAAACACTGTTTTTTTTGTGTAAAGTGTAAACTAATTTATACTATTTTTGTTGATTAATTTTTTGTGTTGCTGGATGATATTATATAACAGGTAAGAGTTCATGGCCAGAGCTAGTGGGAACAAATGGAGAAGCAGCAGTAGACATCATCAAAAGCGAAAACCCAAATGTGAACAGTGCAGTAACAGTGAAAGTAGGATCCATGGTCACTATGGATTTTCGTTGCGATAGGGTCCGGGTTTGGGTTGATGATGCTGGTTTTGTCAAATTGGAGCCTAAAATTGGCTAATCCAAACGATTGGTCTTAGAGTTGATCAATGTAATGGACTAAAATAATCACTCGAATAAGATTTTGGGCATTTCAAGCATTCTATTTGAATTACATGGAACTTTTTAAGTTACAAGTTCTTGTGCATGTTTTAATTTTGCTTATATGACTTTAGCTGGGTCCATTGTTCTTTTATTTATTACAAGGAAAGGAAAAAGGGTTTGGAGGTTCAAAATATATATATATATATATTTTTTTGTGAATAAAAAAAGATCTCAATGTGGATCTTATCAGCTCAGAATTCTGTTAGTAGATAAGGCATTCTTGCTGCTCCAGCTTTGCAACCTTTTCAGAATCTAGAGCAGCTAGTCCACACTCCTAATAGATTTCCCTCCACCTGGCGCATTAAGCAAGACTGAGTACACATGAGGTAATAGTTGGGCTTGTCAAGACTCGAACCATAACTCTCACAAATGAGTGTGATAGAACGGTCGGCTTCCTTTTTACTAGGCCAAATATTACATTCAAGCTACCATAAATTATGATTTGAGTAACAAAATACAAAATCCAGGTAATATATGTAACTTAATAATTCCACCAACATTGTTTAAATTTCATAATATAGTATTTAGTTTGTGTAACACAACATATAATCATGTAACACGTATCTGATATATATATATATATATATATAATTTTATTATGACATGCAGTTTAATTATGTGATCATTTTGAGTACAAATTAATTAACTACGATCCAATTAAGTTCATAATCCAATGTGGATCATGACCAAACAAAGTGTTAATTAATTAGCAATTTCAATAATAGAATAGTATTGTTGTTGGCGAAAAAAAAAAAGAAAAAGAAAAGAAAAGAAGCTTTTGTATGTATATAGTTTATTGAAAAGAAGCATCACGAGTAAAGCATTATTTATTTATGCAATTGTAAACAATACTTGGAATTTTGGGGACAAAAATCAGCTATGAAGTGGGATATTGATTTTCTAATTGTTTCAGTATATATATATAATGTACGACATCGCTTATATATGTTAAGCGACAAATGATGTGATATATATTTTTAATATTTTTTTATTCATTTGATCTCATATATAATTTTTAAAATTTTTTTAAAAACATATGACATATCATTTGTCATTTAATATATATGAGCGACGTTGAGAGCATTTATATATATATATATATATATATATATATATATATATATGTCAAACTTTGTGAATTATAAATATGATAGTCAGCCTAATTTAAAATAATTTTTAATTAAAAATTTAGTTTATATTTATAACATTTATCTTCTACATACCAAGTCTCTCAGTGCCATAAATTAGTCAAGATTATGGTCTTATTCCTATATATTCAAACTTTCACATTTTTCTTACCAGTTTAGTACAAGCGTCCATATGAAGAACGAGAAATAAAAGAAAAAACTTTTCAACAATCAAATATATATATATTTGTTTACATCTTGAATTATTTACGTTCTTAATTAATACCAAAGAATACCAAAATAAGACAATTAATTCGAACACAAAGAAATATGGCATAAATATATTATTAGCACTAGTGTTGGTAAACTCTACCGGCTGTTTCTTCTTTCTTCAACACTTCAAACTAATCCAACGCTTTTTAAATTTTGAAATATCATAATTTTATTCTAAAAGAAATCTAGATTATATTAATATATGTGATTATATTTTTATTTTTATGAAGGTGAATACGCATATGCATGCATCCAATGACATATATACTTAATTTGAGGATCGAAATCCACTATAATTATTTTGGATTAAGGCCAAAATACATTTTAAGTTTGAGCTTGATGTGTTAAACTAGCTTGATGTTTTGATTTCTTCTTACGTACCTAATTGAATATGCTAAACTTATTCTTAAGCCAAAAAAAAAAAAAAATTGAGGAGAGAGAAAAAAGGTAAAACAACAAATTTCCATTTTCCCACAATCACACACATTATGTATAATAAAATTTGTGCCTAAAAAGTCAGTTTTGTAAATCCTTTTCACCTTGTCAAAAATTAAAAGTCCGCCTCAAAATTTTAAATCCAAACCTTTAAGATACTAATTAGTTTTGTTGATTAACCATCTTCACTTTCAATCAAAAGTGCATCATAGTGCAAACTTTGGAGCTTAATTAACTTAGTAATATAATAATTGATTAGCCGCTTTTAATTAATTTGTATGAGCAATTAAGCAAAAGGGCCTACGTGCATGATCATGTACCTAAAAGTTAAAAAGACGTAATGGCCTAGCTTAAATAATCAAAATAGAATACTATTTGTGTATTTGAATAAAGTTCTGGTCAAATACAAACTGCCTCCCAAAAATCCTAAGCTTATCCAGCTTGCAATCACAATCCGATCTTCTCTTTTTTTCCGCTATAGCCTTGTAAGAATCTCCATAAATTATGTAAAAATCTCTTAAATTAGCCGTCTTATGAGTCATTACCCAATATAAGCTGTGGGACATTGAACAAATATAAAGAGTGAACAACTCGTATACTTATTTAATTAATCAATAATCTATGCGCCATTTCTTTTTACTCGTTTTTGACAATTAAAAAGGTGTGTGTATATATATATTTTTTGCGAGTGAATTCAAGATTTTAAAATAGGGTGAGCCACATTTACAGAAAGGGATTAAAATTTCTAAGTAAATTTGCCTAAAACCTGAAGAGAAAAGGATAGAGGAGGAGAAGAAGTCGAGGTAGGGAAGAGACATAGATTGAGCCTAAGTTGAATTTAAAATATACATAAGTTATATATAAAAAAAAACTTCATCAGTTATAGCCCATGCAGCCTTGAGCCTACATATAAAAAAAAATGCAGCCTTTAGTGTAGATTCCTCATAAGACATATAGGATTTGACCGGGACAGCGTTAGACCATGAGCAACATACTGCTTGGAAGCAAACGAGATCTTGAAGAGATTTTCGTCATGCCAGTTATATACGTGGCAAATTCGTACCTATCCCAAAAATATTCAATGAATGCATTTAGTTTTTCATTTGGTCAATATATATAGGATTAGCTAGCCGCACAAAGAATTCAAGAAAACCATTCATAAACCTTCACGTCATGATCAATGTGGTACGGGGTTCCAAGTTCAAAAGTATTGCTATCTATCATAATGATGAGTATATGATAGCTTCAATAATAATTTTTTTTTTAACCAATTAAAACCTGCCATATTATTTTTTAAAATTCACAAGTAAAATAGTATTCAGAGTTGAAGCATAGAGGCTATATATATGGTATTATTTCTCTTGCGTGTACTCATTACACTTGTAACTTTATTTATAGATAACAACAAACGAAAAAAATCAATAGTGACCAACAACCACAAGAAACAATGCCTATAAATAGTCACCTCCTCAAAACACAACTCACAAAACCAAAGCTATTATGCAAACTAAATTATAAGGGGGAGAGGGAGAGTGATATATATTACTTGCAACTAGCAAGGATGAGTACAGATTGCAAAGGTAATGCATGCATTTTTGTAGCTGGTATAGCTAGTCTTAGACCGACTAATTAGTATGTGTTTAACTAATTTTTCATATTCAATAGTTTAATTACTCTCTCTTATGTACACTAATTGTTTTTCAGCTGTTTTGTGTTTTGGGTGTGTGTGTTTTTAATTAGGTAAGAATTCATGGCCAGAGCTTGTCGGACAGAAAGGCAAAGTTGCTGAAGAAACAATACAGAGAGAGAATCCTCTGGTGAATGCCATTGTTGTGGACAAAGACTCAGTCGTCACTGCGGACTTCCGTTGTGATAGGGTTTGGGTTCGGGTTGACAAATCTGGTATTGTCGTATTTACTCCTATAATTGGTTAGGGCTACGTCTATATGTGCCTCCATGTGCTAATATAAGCAAGGTACAGTTATGTAAAAATAAAGTCCTGCAAAAGGAAATTAATAAGGAGATACTATATTCTCCATTTGGTAATTATTATTTCCTTGAGCAATATTTAAGGTGTTATTTTGCAGATTATGCATTACTATATGATTACTCTTTGATCTGTTTTTGCTTTATTTTATCGATTATTAAATCTGTTAATTAAAGAAACCAACTCTCTTTATATATTAATATACAAGTACAGATATTATACTGCGCTTAATAAACCCACCAACACTTTTTTTTTTAACAAGGAAATATAAACCAACACATTGAAGCAAAGAAGCTCATTCGGAAAATTGAAATCTTTATAGACTTGGTAATTTAATTATTCATCAGCTTTCTGCTGCTAGTTATTAGCTGTTTGCATATGTTGTATCCTTTCAATCAGCTACCAAATTTAAATGAAAAAAAAAAAAATTGAAAAAATAAGAACAATGGCTGGCAAATCTTCAAATTTCGTATTTTAAAACTTTGCTATTCTATTTCCGTGCACAAAACTTAAGACTTTCATACGTATGTTCGCAACTCTATAAAGTAAAAAATGATATCGATCTTATAAGATATATATACATATACATATATATATATATAGAGGCTCATCAATAATAAAGGTAGAAAGAGAGACAGATCACATATATAATAAAGTTTTTTATTATTATTTATTATCATTATTATTTTAATTGTGTGGCAGGCAGAGTTTGAGATTACTTGAATAAATTATTGGAATTAAATATTATGTAGGTAAACAAGACAAGATGGACCTAATATTTACTATTACAATTTATTATCATCCATAGGTTGTCTTTCTTGTCGATTAGTACGAGTAAGAAACAAGGAAATGTTATTACCAAAAAAAAAAAAAGAAACAAGGAAATGTTCATAGATTACCTGGCAAGAATATAAACCCAACCAAATGGAACAATTGAAGCATCTTCCTACTAATTTTTGGTAGCCAAGCCCAGCCCAGACAGACATGAAAATATATACAACGACCAACGTTGGAACCCCCTCCATCTCTGATATCAAAAGATATATATTGGATATTTTATCCAGGTAAGAAATTTAAAAAAGGTCCAAAGTTTATGCTAGCATATGCCATTGCTAGCTCAGAGAATAATATTATAATTTAATTTTGCAAAAAATATATAAATCACAGAACAAGATGTTCGAAAGTGGCAATATTATTTGCAAATCGATGGCTTAGCAGATGACATGGGTTTTGTTGCTTATACGCAGATCCGAAAGGTTAGGATATGACGTAAATACGTATATTCAATTTACAAATCCATATATATATAGGTTCTAGAAAGAAAATCTCGATTAGATCAGTCAAATAAGCAATTATTTTATTTATAATATGCAATTTGTATACATATAACATGATACAGAGATTTGTACGTACAAAAGGAAAATCCTTATTTCGGCAATTATAGAAAGAATAATTAAAAACACGTTATAATTCACTTCCATGCATAGGAACATGGGTAAACTTAATTACATAAAAAACCTTAACTAAGCGCCATTATTTATGAATTTCTTTAATTTGCAGTATATATATATATATATATATGTACGTATCTATGTGTATAAACTATTGACCACACAAAATTAATTATTGATATTATGTATGTCCAATTTGGGAGAATGCATGTAGGAATAATGGTTTGAGTTAGGGTAGAAGACCTAGGGATATATATATATATATATATACGGATCACATCTACGTGGAAAGCAGTAGAGCATAAGTTTCTTATGGCTGCAGATTATTATAAATAAACCACTTTATTAGTTACTTGTTTAAAATAGATACAACTTGCATATATACGTGCTAAATAATAACCAGTGAAGATAATTCATAAATATTGGTTAATTTGTCTATTTGTGGACGATATCTGTTAGAATTTACGTTTTATTATAGTTCAAGCTTTTAAACATAATAAAATATATATAGATTCAAGATAACATATTATATTATCGAAAATTTAATATTTGTTCTCCAATCCATGTATAATGTTACTATCTAAAAATTCAAACACTAACATTGTTTCACTAATTATATGTAACACAAGCATTAAATAAGTAACTTAAAATAGTTACACTATAACATTGTACATAATTCGTGTAACAAGGATATAAACATTATTGAGTTTTGGACAGGCAACGTAAATTAAATTTCATAACATTAATTTATTCTGATGTATTAATAAAAATTAAAAATGGCTTTGTTAATCAATCACCATCCTCAGCTGTATGTATCATGATCAATGAATAGGAACAATACAACAGCAACAAGTAGAGAAGAATTGGAAGAATTTAGAAGTGGGGGTTGAGGCAAGGATATGCTACAACAAAGATAATGTAAAATTTTATTTGATTTAGGAGTAGAGGATTATGGTTAAATAAATTATTGATATTTATCTCATACATACCAAATGCTTGCAAAAATTTCTCCAATATTAATATTGAATCTTCATTTGAGTACATACATATATACGTACATATTTTCAAACATTATCAAGCTGCCTCAACATATGTTCTATCCTTTATTTTATTCATTATTTTGGTACGTGTTTGATTTGGAGTTTAGTTGGACCAACCTTGTATTCAAACTTCAAACAAATGGGTAAAGTCAATCTACGTAAAAATGTCTCTGTTTAAATGTTTATTTCTATGACTATTTGTGGAAAAATAAACACCGTTAATTACCCACTGACATAAACCAAAATTAAATATTAAATATAATATAAACTGGCCCTTAAAGTTCAACACAAGAAAAAAGATGGGTTTTCAAACAGATCGATATGGTCGCTTCGTTAAGCTTCATGAGCTTGTAATTTGGTGTATATATAAGGCTCCTTTGACTTGGTCTTGAGAACAAATTAATTAACTATGATCCAACTAAGTTCATTATCTAATGTGTGGATCACGACCAAATAAAGTGTTTATTAATTAGCATTTCCAATAATATGTATATAGTTTATTGAAAATGAGCATCACACGTAAGACATATATATTTATTTATTATGCAATTGTAAACAATACGTACCCTTTTGGTGTTGGAATTTTGGAGACAAAAATCAACTATGTTTGATGTGGCATACTGATTTTCATGTGCATGTGGATATATGTCAACTTTGTTAATATATTATATATGCTAGTCAGCCTAATTTTAAAGAACTTTTAATTAAAGAATTTAGTTTAGTTTATATTTAGAATATTAATCTGTTACATACCAAGTCTCTCTCTGCCATAAATTAGTCAAAGATTATGGTTCTATTCCAATATAATCTATTATATCCAAACTTCCACATTTTTCTCACCAAGTATAGACGTCCATATATATGAAGAACGAGAGAAATTAACAAAAGAATAGCAAAAAAATGATTAAATGTGAACATTATGAAATGTGGCATAAATTATATTATTAGAACTTGTGTTAGTAAACTCTAAATTTTTCTTATCTCTTAAACATTACTAATTAAACGTTTTAACTTTCGAAATATCAAAATTTTCTTCTAAAACAAATTTAAATTATATTAATATATCATATATGATAGAAATGCTCTTTTAAATTAGGTAACTTATATATGCTTAATTATAATCACGTATTATTTTATTATCTATAAATAAAATAATAAATACATAGCATTAATAACTTTTTATTAGGCTTTATATGAATTGATCGATTCTACTTCTATTTAGCTCAATATATATGAACTATATAGCGTAGGATTATGTTTTATTTTATGAAGGTGAATACATGCATGCATCCAATGACATATGTGTACTTCATTTGAGGATCAAAATTCACTATAATTATCTTGGATTAATGCCAAATTAGTCTTCCATTTAAGGTTTTAGCTTGATGTGTTAATTGAACTAGCTTAATGTTTCAATTTTCTTTTTGCATACCTAATTGAATATGCTTAACTTATTTTTCTTAAGGAAAGAAAATGGGAGAAAAAAAAAATACATAAAACAACGAATTTCCGTTTTCCCACCACACATATATGTAAATTAAAATTTGTGCATAAAAGGTCAGTTTCGTAAGTCCTCTTCACCTTGTCAAAAAAATAAAAGTCCGCTCGAAAATGTCCAGTCCAAACCTTTGAGATACTAGTTAGTTTTGTTGATTAATTGGTCAAAGTCTAGGCATAAATTTATCAATGAAAGAAAAAAAGAAGAAAAGAAGTGCTTGTTCTAATCCAAAACTGATCTCCTGAATTATATAGTCAACAAAAACAACAACCATATAAGAATACTATTTAGTATAGATAAAAAAAAGTAAATACAACTTATTTATTATATATTATTTTTATTTTTCATTGAATTTTGTATAAATTAGTTAATTTTACTCTTATTATAATTCAAGATATAAAAGCTTATAGTCCAAGATATATATATATATAAAAGGGTGATAGTAGTTCCTACAATCAAATGAAACATCAGCTGAGACACCATCTCCATTTTTAAGTGCATGATATTGCAAATTTGGAGCATAATTAACTCAGGAAGATAAAAATCGCTTAGCCGCTTCTAATTTGTAGTAATAATTAAGCAAAAGCGGCTAACGTGTATGATCATGTGCTTAAAAGTTAAAAACATGTAATGGTTTTAGCTTAAATAATCAAAATAAAATATTTGAATAAAGATTTTGACTAGTTCCGGTCAAATGCAAACTTCCCTCCAAAAATTCTGACTTTATCCAGCTTGCAACCACAATCCCCTTCTCTTTTTTTCCGCTAGCCTTCTGAAACTCTTCATAAATTACGTGAACGTCTCTTAAACTAGCCGTCTTATGAGTCATTAACCACTATAAGCTGTGGGACATTGAACAAATATAAATAGTGAACAACTCGTAAACTTATTTAATTAATCACTAATCCATGCACCATTTGTTTTTACTGGTTTTTGACAACAAAAAAGGTGTCTATATATATATATATATATATATATATATATATATTCTGTGGCAGGAGAATTTACAGAGAAGGATTAAAATTTTCAATCAAACTTAACGAAACCTGAAGAGAAAGGAGGAGAAGGAGGAGGACTCAAGGTAGATGACCATCCAGCCTGCGTGTGCATTTAAAAAAATAATAATAACAATAAGAAACTGCATGAGCTACAGCCCATAAAACCCTAAGTAGATTCGTCCAGAATCAAATTAACATGCATGTATTATACATATTATTATTGATCAGAAAAGACGTACTTTAGTTACAAAGATATAAATCAAATTTGTAAAAAGAAAAAGAGTACAAGTAAATAGTCCAAAATTACACAAGTAATACACTAGAGGGATAAAAACTCAAGAAAACTCCAAGCTAGCCATTGGATTTTCATGTAATGAGCTGTGGCGAGGTACAGAACTAGTCCCTGTTAGCATATGTATCTGAGTGGTTCATTTCTACTTGGTAGCGACACCAAAATGGGGCATGAGACGAGGATAAGAACTAGGAAGGCCAAAAGAATGGCGTGGTGCATGGTCGTGTCTCTCATTTAGTGGACAGCTTGAGCCACCAGTACCGGGAATATATGTGCACCCAGAAGCCTCCGAGGATGGATCTGTGCCTCTCGGAAGGGACTGCAACCCTAGCTTTTCCTTCACTACTAGTGTCTCTGACTCTTGATCTTCATGATCATGCAGTACTCTCGTCGCACTGTTTGGTTCCAAACACACAAGAGCAAGAAGAAGCATCACTGCCAAAGCAATACTTAGAAACCCTGCCATAAGGTTGAATTGAAGAGTTAGCTTAGATATATGTGTATGTGTATATATTTATATAAAATATATTATGAATGACTTTCATGGTGGGTTTATGTGGTATTTATAGCAGTGGGAGGCTAATGGAATTTGAAGAGCTTATTATTATAATATTTTTGTTGAAGGAATTTGACCGATTTCCCTGGCCAAGTCCCATTCAAAATGGTATTCTCTCTCGCCCACACAAACAATTTTTTTTTTCCGGTGGAAAACCTGGTGTTTATAATATAATATTTTCTTTGTATCAAGCAATAATAATATTAATTTGTTGTAAATCATATGACATGTATTCGCATTAAAAAAAATATATGAATGTTCAACGTCCTCCAATATTTTCCAAAATTTCTAAGCCGCTTAATGGAGAAAATAACTAAATTATCATCTAAAAGGAAAAATAAAAAAGATATAGAACTGTATTTATAAATTTGTTTTTCAAAATAAAAATGTGAAATTATATTTTGTAGTTTCAAGATCCAAGAACATGTCTGGTAAACATTATTCAAAAACAATTTTTATGTTATTACCACCCTCTAAGCCCATGTATGGGTTTCCTAGTTCAACTCAACTCAGGATTTCCTTTTCTTTTTGGTTTAATGATTAGTTGATTAACTTTATTAAAATTTTAATTTGTAAATATTTTTACAACTATTTTTTGTAACTTAATAAATTTACCATTACAATATAATTTTATTTTCTAAAAAAAAAAGAAAAAAAAATTCAAGTCCATAAGAAAATAATTTTGCAAGTGCAATTTCTATTTTTCAACTAACGTTTCTTACTTTTATTTTAATTTATGCATTTATGAATTATTTTTACTTATTTATTTTATTTTTTTTATGTAAGGTAAAAAACTAATATCATGGGAATGTGGGTAAGAAAGTTTGACATTCGTTTATTTTCCATCATGCCCATTTCAACTAATAACCCAAGAAACGCAGAGGGGCACAAATCAAAAAGGCTATAAATATTTTCTACCAACTTAGAAAGGCTGGAAGACAAAGAAACACTCTTTACAAAATGTTTTCTTATGGAAAAGATTACAACCTCACTCCAAATCTAAAAAAAGACCCAACCAACAACTTTCCTCAAATACATTATTACAACGGAAAATTTGACCACACTAAATTCGCAGGCAAACTCCGTCGTTCTTTTTTTTCCCCTTCAATGCCCGTTTGAAGGCCGGAATACAGTGTAACCATTGGCGTTGCACGCCAAATTCGAATACTCTGGATTATAATATGGGTAACCTTCACATTCCGCATTCCTCATGCCAAGTAAAGAAAGATCTGAACCTGCCATCGGCCACTGGTTTTGAACAAGGCCATCAATCTGCCCATTTACATAAGGTAGATGACTAGCTTGTGGAACATACTCTCTGAGGGATTCATAATGAACACCTGAAGAATTATAGCTCCTCTGGAACCCACCGTCCTGGTAACTCCGCGTTCGCTCAAACCTGCAAGAGCTACTTGAGGACCCCATGTCGCTAGCTGCTCCCAATTCTCCGGGAAGAGAATACTGCCGATTTAAATGGCTTGGACCATTGCTTCGAGACTCAAATACCGAACTTCCCCTAGCTGCCCCAATAACATATTCATCATCAAGCAGATCATTGATGATATCAAGATGCGGAAATTCATCTGCTGCTGAAACACCTTGGATCTGGCGTCCAGAAGTGCCAGCTGAGAACTCCAAGGACAAGTGTTCCCTGGATCCACTTTGAGGCTGGTACAAGTTGAGGTTTTGAACATCGTTAAGCAGGGAAGAAGTATCATAGTTCATGCTTTTGCTGGATTCCCTTTGTGAACTCTCCATCCAGTGGGCTCCATTATGTAACCCATCTCGAGGCATCATCCCATAAGGAAATCCTGACTTGATTGTACTTGGGTCCATTCTTTCGGAGCTCTGAGGTAAGAACATTGGAGACGATACCAATGCCGGAGGTTGTGAGTATGAAAGGGGTTGGTTCACACCCGAACTTGATGCGTTGGCATTAGTGTAACCAGCGGAACTGGAAGCAACATGGTTACCTATTATGGCATTTCTATAAGACTGAGGAACATAACTGTGGGTTGCAGGTGAGGGATCAGGGCCCAATCGACCAGCCGCACTCACTGAACGGGCAAGAAGAGGAGCTGTTTGAACCATGGAAACAATAGGAGCAGTAGGCCTCGGACCAGGAATTAGAGGAGCACTGGAGGGCCTCGACATCACAGGAACCTGCTGCGCCATGGCTTTTTCAGTCGGTTTTGGAATTGCACTCTTCTGGGTCTCAGGTTTGGACATGCTAGTAATCTGGGATGAAGTAACCAAAGATGTTGGTCTATCAATCTGTTGTGTGCCATTTAAGGATGATTTCCTAACTGGAACAGAATCCAAAGTAGTACTGCTCTGGTACTCAACCTTTGGTTGAACAGGTGAGGGCAGAGTTTTAGGAGGGCTACCAGGAGAGGAAGTTATTGCTGATGTCTTCTCTTTAATGGGTCTATCTACCTCAACCTGATCTTTAATACTCAATTTTTTCTGCAGTGGAACCGCTTCTTCCTCCTATAATATAAAAGGCAGATAACATCATAAGTAATAAAAACAAATTAAGGAGACATGAAATTCATGGATATGGCATAAAAATTATGGATGGCCAGATAAAAATAAATTCTAAACAAATTGAAGAGATGACAAAAAGGTTGAATGCCAACAGGCCAAATGTGATTTGAAAAACTCAGGAAGGATCAAATTTAAATACAATAATCCCACCTTCTTAATATGATGCTCAGACCGCTTTACCCGATCCTGCAAGCCGTGAACAACAGCCTCGGACTCAGATTCAGCTGCTTTACCACTTCCAGAAACATCATTCACATCCCCTGCCTCAATAACAGGTGGTGCAGATGGCTGATTATCCGTCTCATTTGCCCAACTATTCCCATCAGACATTGCCTTTCCCCGTTGATTCTTCCCTCTACAAATTTGAAGTGCCAAATTGATTACATATCTTCATTTAGTCCAGTATCACATAAAGAAATATTGGCTATATATTTACCTGGTAGCCGGTTTTTGGTTTTTGAAGTTAGGAAATGAATTCCCCTTATATGGCCCATTCATTACCACTGAAGGGACCGAGTCAGTAGAACAAGTTGAGGAACTGTCATCCATTACAGATGGGCTCTTTTTGTCAGAGATTCCATTCTGTATAGATGACAGGCCACTTATTCCAGTACTACACGCTTCAGTGGGAGGATGAACTTCTGATGTGTCAGTGTCCCAATTGATAGGGCTAGCATCTCTGTCCTCAAAATCAGGTTGAAGTACTTCTGCAATACCATCTACTGAATCAGATACATCAGATACATCTTCAAGCATAGTAGACTTTTCAAGCACAGGTTCAATATCCTCTATTGTGGAGTCCTCTACTTCATTACTAGGGTTTTCTTCTTCAGGCTTGTCCTCTACTGCTACAATAGGCCTTTCCTCCCTACCTTTATCCTTTGCTTTCCGATTGTTGCGTTTCTGTTTAGCCTGCAAAAATAAGCCAGGGATTTTTATTGAGGATCAAAGAAAAGAAATATTTAACATTTTTTTGCCAAATTGAATGTGGGGCAAAAAAGTATAGTATAGAGATCAACCTTCTATCAATATCTGAGTTGGAAACTGTATCGATGGGGTGATATACCAACTCAAATAATAGAAAGGTTTAAGTGAAAACACTACCCATGAATCTATTACAAGTTTGCCCATAAAACATTCAAAATATAGTTAAGCCATACTTGAGCAAAAGTGATAGCAACTAGTATCTCACAGCACACTGGTTTTAAGCTGTAAAAGCATCACCAAACAGGTGAATTGACTAAAGAATATCACTATGAGCAAGAACTAGAAAAGCTTACAACCATGCATGTCCCTTATAATAGCAATTTATATAATCTATTACAAGTTTGCACATAAAACATTCAAAATCATTAACCAAAAAAATAAAATAAAAAATACAAATTCTAGTTAAGCTATACTTGAGTAAAAGTGATAGCAACTAGTATCTCATAGCACACTGGTTTTAAGCCGTAAATGCAAAGAATATCACTATGAGCAGGAACTAGAAAAGCTTACAACTGTGTGTGTCCTTTATGTTTCTCCCTTATATAACCCATTTCACATGATTGTCACTTCAGAATTAATTTATGTTTCAACAAACCCCCAACTACTCAATTGAATAAACATATCAACATAGATTATCAAAATTCTCTCAACAACCTTAATATTTAAACTTACAATTACAAACCAAAAAAAATACAGCAAACTTGCTCTGTATTCATTTCTCTAGTTCCTTTAATCTGACCTACCTTGAGACTCAAATTTTCAGGGAAAGAAAAAATTAAAACCTGTTTTTTCTTTAACTTCTTTTCCTTTTCAGTTGCTCCACGTTTTGCCTTCTGCTCAGTTTCAGCTTGCCATGCTGCCTCTTCTTCACGGATGAGCTCCTCTTGCCTCTTCAATGCAACAGCCTCTTGATAGGCAACTTCAATTTTATTGCTGTGTGAAAACAGGAAAACATTTAGAGCATCTACAAGTACAATTGTACCAATGCAGAACTGAAATTAATATGAGATCAAATAGAAGAATGCAGCACTGAAATTCTATAATTAAATAACATAGTTGAAGATATCATCCAGTATCTTCCACTCAACTTGCTTCAATAATGAGATCAACAAAAAATATATAAGTGGCAAACTTCATTGGAAGGCCGAATGTGACTAAGTTGACCCCCGTTTTTTTTTTTTTTTTTTATGCGGGGGGGAGGGGAAGATTATTTGCCAAAAATGTAGAAATAAAAAGCCAATAGTGGGAAAAAAGACAAAAAAGAAACACACACACATTTGCATTGTTCTTTGATATATTTTTCATTCTATAATCATTGCAAATAGAATTACATAATTAACTCGTAAGAAGTCAGCAAAGATCAAAGAAAACTACTATAGTTTATTACTGGAGAATACTCTTAATGAGATAGGAAAGTTATCAAACAAATAGAGAAAGCTCAAAGAATGCAAGACTAACCAGTGATAATCACTAATAGTATCATTTCTTAAAGGTAAAAGTCACAAGCAAGAGAAAATCTTGAAGTTCATAGATGCAGATGAATTGCTGTTGAAAATACTACCTGAAAATATGAGCAAGGACAAATATTTCTACAGTCCTACGACCCAATTCAGTAAGGCGCCTTTCATCACGCTCGATGGAATCTTTATTGAAGTCCTCTCCTGAGTTTCCTTCCTGCATATAGCAAGATACCATTAGGTCACTAATGATTAAATCATATTCTCAAGTCTCTTATTCAAGGCACACAAACACCATGACAAATAGTGACTTTATAAATTCCAAGGCTAGATTGCATAAAGATAGTTACTAAAGTCTGTAAATAGATAATGATCTGTATTAAACTAATTTATAATAGCACAAATATATTTGTGTAAAAATTTACTAATTTCCAACTTCGTAGAGAGATATATCAACAACCTTTGCACTTGATGCTTTTACCCAGTAAGCAAAGAAAAACAGCATTTAGGCAAAGCAACTCAGACGAAACCCATGAAAAGAAGAGAATAAAAACAAGGACAAACAAAAGTGAAAACTGAATTATATACTCAAACCTTGTGCAAAATCACTAGTAAGCTGAAACTATTTTACAGATCCAGAATGAGTGAACCACATCGAAGTAGGTAAGGAGTCAATCAAAAGATAAACAAACCACAAAAAGAAAAATGACCACTAACAGTAAAGCAACTATCTTATAACTCAAACCTGCCCAGTTGATCATAACTCATGCCAACATCACCAGCCATAACACAATCTGATAATAAAAACAAAATGTTTGAGATATCTACTCACCTTGGTACGATTCTGAGGACCCTTCTCATCTTTAGGAGGTAATGGTTCCATGGCAGCCCTCTCAAGTAAAAGCAATACATCATCCACCAATACAAATGTATCTTTCTCCACACGAACAATAGGTGCCGGCATTTCTTCGGCATCCAACAATTTCACCCTACCTTTCTTGCATTTATTCTGGCCTTCAAGAGCCTTCAGTCCACTATACAATGAATCCATTACCAAAGTAGATGTCACTTCTTTCTCAATAAAGAAGTGTTTAACAACTACTTTCAGAATTGAATCTGTCTTCTCCCTAGACATACGTCGTCTAGAATTTTGGTCAATTCCCAACCAGAAAGCACAGAAGCTGCAACACAATTACAGACTGTTGTTATTGAACAAATACTACAACATGTACTTAATGCCAAGCAAGTACGAATAATAGAGCAGAATACATGCACACATAAACACACCGTCCAAATCTACATGCTAAAAAGCGCAGCAAGTAAAGCAAAAAAGATCATACCCATGATAAAAGAAACGAGATAACTGTTTAAATGAAAATCCTTTTACAACAGTCTGAAAGTAACTTTCTACCCCTAGTTTTCCAGGACATGGAAAAACACTCTATATTTAATTAATAACAGTGAATAATTAAGACCAATAATCCATCTACCAAACTATAGAGCATCTAAAAATTCAGATAACTACACAATACCTTGACCACCTAGCTTTATCCTCTATCAACTTTCCAAGTTTGCTTCTTCTCTCTTCCACAAAACGGCGGCAGATTTGCTCTACGTTTGTTAAATATACTCTAACAAGTTCTCTCCTATATTGACAATCAAGGCAACGGAAAGGCCGGTCTGCTTTCTCCCTATGAAACCAAGATGAATGTTATCCACAGAAAATAAAATACCAAACTTAAAACTCAAAAGAAGAACCCATTAGCCAAGATAACAAAATAAAAAGAAAAAAAAAAAAGAAAAAGAAAAAAGCAACTTGACAACTATGACCTTACACATCAACTTAAAAAAAAAACAAAACTCATTATAAAACTCATATTTGCTACATCACATGATGTTAGGGGTTGTTCAGTAATGCAGAATCAAATCAGTAGTTAGACATTATGATCGTAGAATTGTAATTATCCACTGACTTGAATTAAATTTTACCTCAAGTTTTTGTTTTACCCTAGTTGTTTCAAAATTCCAAACACAGCCTAAAACAAAAAGATTTGAATATTTTTTAATCATAGAGCACCTAATGACTTGAACTTGAGCCTTTATTATAAGAGTGTCAGCATCAATAAACCCATCCAACACTTTAGACAGCTCCATAAATTTTTTCCATCCCCAGTCGTGCTCTTTCTTCCAAAACCGATGTAGTGTATCTGCATAATATGCATTTTCAATGCTGTCAACATGATAAATCAAAAGCACCACCAAAACAACTTAATCAATGTAATACTAACCAGAATACTTTGATTTCTTTGGATCTTTATTCACCACAGCAATTGTAAACTGTGCAAAATGACTCCAACCTGTTTCACCAGAAAAGCAAAAATAATTACACAGAACAAAGGAACGAAGAACCAGTGACAATTGAAGCAACAACAACTCATAAAACATATCAGACCTGGAAGAAGTTTGTCATGATTTGCAACGCAAAGAAACAAAGAGAGATGATTGCAAACATCACAACCTTGAGGATAAATTAAGATGTACCTGCCATCCATGCAAATTAATTATGTCAAAAAAAACAATTGTAAATATACATTAAAGCAACAAATCATTTACACAGAAATGTGTAAAAGTTATCAATTCATCAACCCAACTGAATGGCAAGATAATTTACAAGTAACTTGGCAGAGTATGATTTATTGATTCTCTCTCTTTACAAGAAGTATAAATAAAAAAATTCAGAAGCAATCTCTGACGTGAAAAGACTCAGAAACTCAAAATTCTATACAGATTGAGTATAAAACTTTTGAATATTTACAAAAGCAAAAAAGGCACAAGAAACGCATGCTTACAGGTACACAAAAATACTGTTACCATTACGACAACATACATGTAGTGTAGTCAACACATTACATGGATTGACAAAGATGTGAAGAATGAGAATTCATGACAATCAAACTAATGAATAAAGATAAATTTCTTAAAGAAAACCAGATCTAAAGTTGCATACCATTTGTAGCCTCCAACCTCAAATGCATTACTACGAAGTTCTCTTTTGTTAATCTGAGAAAATTTCTCTATCTTCCATGTATATTTTCCATACAATTCAGACGGTTTAGGCCCTATAAAGAGGTAAATTAGTCTTTAAACAACAATTACTCGCATTAAAATTTCAATTCAAAAGAGGTGGAAGCAGCATTTATGAATACCACTACAATGGACTAAGCAAATTGTCAAAGTGTAAAGCGTGCTGTGCAGAAGGATTGTTTATATAGAGGCAAGTGTAATAATTAACTCAAGGAATATCAACCTTAAATTCAAAGATGAGCTCTAATTTGTCCAGATGCAAAAATTTTAAAAATGAGCAGTATATTGTTTAAAAGGTTAAAGAGAAAACATAACATAAAACTTGTTCTAACGACTACTAACATTCAGAATGTTATGACGAAGATTCAGATGTGTTGTACATGGTTCAAGTTCAATATTCATAATGCAGGTGCTTGCACAGGAAATGCTACAGGGACTTAAATTTTGTTTTAACATATCTATCAAATAAAGCAATTCAGGTTCGACAATATTTTACTCTTCCTTCCAACAATTAAGATTGAATATTGAGCAAAGCAATAACAGAAAGCAGAGGAGAAAGAGATGCAAAATCATCTTTGACTGCAAACTACAACTACTGCTAACTATTACCTTCCCAAGGAATGCCACAACCACGTTAAAATAACTTTTACATAACAGCCCTAAATGTTTATGTCAATTAAAAAAGTCTATTGCCGTGCGCTTAAATAGTAGAAACATGTGTTATTCCAAATAACTGCGAGATTCATCTTCAACAGATAATCCAGCATCCAAAGACGTCATCCTGCTTTATATCAGCACTAGAAAAGGTGCAGTATATGTACAAGAAACAATTAAACTTACAAATAAAGACAAACAGAAAAGGCTTTATACGTTAAATTACAGTACATATGATCAATTTTCACCTCAGTACGTCAATCCACCCTAATAGTTTTCACAGTTCTGTGACAACAAAAATGCCCCAAGCCAGGCACTTGATGGGAATGAAAGAGCATGGATACATTAAATACCAAAAATTATAATGCATATATGTATATATATATATATATATATATATATATATATATATATATATATATATATAGAAACAAAAAACCATACCACCATCATCGTCATCATCAGTATCCCAGTAAGGGGGTGAAGTAGATGGAGTTCCATTTTCCACCTGCTCAGGAGATCTCCATTCTGCCAATGCTTCCCCAGATTGGCAACGCTGCCCGCCTGAAATGCCCTCCATAGACCTTCCCGCTCCAGACTCCTCACCAGCAACCCCGGCCATTTACCACGCCAAAACTCCTTTCCCCACACTCCTTCCACTCTGCTCACTGGATAAGAAGAAACCACAACCAGAGAATCATTAATTTTAAGTTCTTAAACCTCATTTTGCATGACAATTACATTGCACAAAAAAGGAATTTGAAGAAAAAATAAATAAATGGTTACTCAATGATGTAGTAAACTAACCAAACATGAAATTTGAAATGTTCCATTTGTCACTAAATGGGTACCTGAGGAAGTAAAGACCTCCACTGAATTGATCTTAAAGCCAAAAATGACTAAATTTTTTTACCAGTCAAAAATTAAAAATTGGAAACTTCATTCGTCTCCATTTACTCGATTTTCTCGGACACCAAACAAGCACAAATTTCAAATCCTGTAAACCAAAAAACCCACCTCCAAAATACCAAAGACTAATAAACCCTGACATCAAACTTGGGAAAAAAAAAAAACATTACAAAACTAAAATAAGAAACAGCCAGATAAATTACGAAAATAAATTAATCAAAAACCCTAAAAAGGAATAACCATCTCGATGAAGCCAATTGAACGAGACGGAAGCCCAAAAAAACCCATAAGAATTGAGCCCAAGCAACAGAGATCGCAGGCAAATAAACCGCAAAACCACGATCAAATTCAAACCCTATGAAATCAACAGACAGCAGCAAAAAAGTAAAATTTGAAGATACGGAATTGACAAGGACATCTAATAGATCGAATGGCGATACAAACCTGGAACGAAGACCAGAGCTTATTTCTTAATGGCCAACGGAAGCTCTGAGATTCTAGAGAGAGAAAAAAAAGAAAGAGAGAAAGAGGAGAGAGGCGAAAGGAGGCAGTATACAGAGAAGAGAGAGAGAGAGAGAGAGCATAGGCGTAACCCAAGAAAGAAAAATCGTATTAAATTTTTTTTTTATTTAATTTCAATTTTATTAAATAAATATCTTTTAATACATATTTTCATTGTTATTTTTATGGAAGGAAAATAAAGAATTAAATGGTGACTTTTTATTTATTTATTTTATCTAAAACTAAGGGAAAAATAAGGATAAGAAAAAAAAAATTTAATAAAACTTTTAATATATTGAAATTATTCTCTTATTAATATTATATGAGAAAAAAATTCATTGGCAACATAAATTACAACAATATAAATTATATTAATTGATTTTTAACTTTTATTTCAGTTTCTTTTTTTTACACTGATAATCATCTAAACTATCATTTCCTTTTCTCGGTGGCTTTGTTTGCTGATCCTCTCACTCCTATAATAATTTACTCTTCTTTTTCTTTTTTTTTTACTAAAATAAAAATTGCAAAAAGAATAAAATGACCCAAAAAATAATAATGAAAATTAAAAAAAAAAAAAACACAATTGAATGGGAAAGAAAAAACAAAAATAAATAAATAAAAACCGGAGAATTGGCGTTATATACAGGGGTCGGTGACGAACGTGGGGGAAGGCGGAAGCTGTGCCTTGAAAAAGAGTGTACGTGGCTGCTCCTACTCGTTTCGGGTGCCAAACAGGGTATAACCCGAACCGAGATTGGAGTCGAACTCTGCGGGTCCCACAATCTCTCCTCCTGTTTATTTTATTTTATCTTTTTATTTTCCTTCTTGGGAGGAGATGGTGTTAGGGTTTGTGATGATTGGGTTGAAAGGGTAAATTGGGAAATGGAAAATGGAAAATCAGGTTGGGCTGGACTTTTTATTTTTTGAAATAGCTTACTGGCTCCAATACGATTGTTATTTTGGGCTTCGGATTTTTGGCAAAGCCCAATTGCTCCTGCCTCAGCCAAATTTATTTTTTTATTATTTTTTAAAAGTTATATTATATTATATATTACCATTTTCTAAAATAGTACAAGAGACATGGAGTTGCGGTGTTCTTTGTTCGAGTCTGTCTTTGGCGACTTGGAGTAACGGCATTTTGGAGCAAGGATCGCGGCTTGGGTTTGTGAAAATTTTTTTTTCTTTGCCTTTTTCATACCCTGTGTGCGTGTCTTCTTTGTATGAGTTTTCCATAATCAATCTCGGTGTAGAACACTGTTTTTTTTTTTTTGGAGCATTTTCTAAGTGTAAAATGGACCACCGAATATGAATGGACTGGGCTAGGGTTCATAGAGGTTTGCACTTCAACTTTTTTTTTTTTTTTTGAATGATTGGTGATAATTTGCATGTTAGGTTTGCTTGATGATATTCTCGACGAATCATTGGAATTGGAGCTGTTTTCTGTAGACGACAATTTGGGTTCATTCGTATATTGTTGTTTCGAATAGACTCGTAGTAGCTTTACTTGTTATTAGCCTATATTTTGAATTTGGTGGAGTGGGAATTGTGTCCTCGTCTTAGTAAAGTGTGACAGTTTTTTTATTATTATTATTTTCAATAATAGTGGTGTTGCTGGCTTTTGGAGAATTTCCATCAAGTTTCTGTGTACTGTGAAATGTGAATGAATTGGTCATTTTATCTCTCTCGGATTAAGATGAGTTGTAAGCATATGATGGAGGAGATGAGTGGCCTTAGTATTTGAACTCTGGGGAATGACATAATGCCCCATACTTTGTCCCTAATTTGGATTTTTTAAATGGTTTGTGCAAAATGATTTTTTTTTCTTTGGTTGTTTTTGTTGTTGGTTTATCTTGGTTTGAAACCCTTTTTTTCTTTTCAAACAAGAATTGGTGTTAAACTTTATAGTACAGGTATGTAACTAAAAGGAGTTTATGTTCTAAATTCAAAGCATGTGAACATATTATCAAGAGTTCATTAAAATAGAGATGTATTTAGACCTTACATTCAAGTTTCATGTTCATATGTCACTGTCACTTACAATATCTTACCCTGAGAAATTCTGTCATGCATGCAAAGTGGACTTTCCAAAGTTTATTAACTGAATTGATGTGCTAGTTGATTTTGATACTTCCGACCCCTTACATGTCATGCTGCTACTAGTTAGGGCTATTGATATGGGAGACTCATGAGACGATGGGTGATATTACATTGATGTTTGATTGATGATAATGAAAGACTTGCACTTGTTTATGTTGCAGATGAATATTGTTTGATGTGCCATCATGGGCAAGTATGACTTGCCATTTAGAGTTGGTCAGAGGGTAGAATTAAGGTCATTTATTGAAGGTTATCGTTGTTCATGGTTTCGGTGCAAGGTATCTACCCTGTTTGTTTGAGGTCTATTTTTGTTAGTATTGCTGTTTATTATTGGAGTTAGAGAACATTTAAAGAGACAAATTTCATACCTTATAAGTATCTTTTTATCGTGCTTTAGATACTGGGAATTCGCGGGAAAAAAGATCAGCAGGAATATACTTTGGAGTATTCTGACTTTCCAGATGAAAGTAAGAAGTATAATCTGATCAATCTGCTACTAGGCCTAACAAAGTTCCATGCAATCCATTTGTTGAGTGTGATTTGTGTCAACTTAAAATTCATAGTTGGACTTGCTTCCTAACATAATGATTTGATATTTATGACATGATTAATTCGAACAATCAGATTTTTGGGTAATAGTGCATGATATTGGATGCTGCTTGAATTGGATCTTCTATCCTGCTTGTAAGATAGACCTGCAGATATCTAGAATAGTTGTGCGATAACAAGTTCTGTTTGGTTTTATTGAGAAAGAAGTATGTTCCTAGGCTGCTATGATGGGAAAAAAAAATATACTTATAATTTACTTGAACATGTTACAATATGAATCGTACTAGATCACTTTTCTTTGTAGGTGTTCTATATAAGTTGTTCATTTCAAAAATCATCATGGAATATGTTTTGTAGATGATGCAGATGAATGTTAGAAAAATTTTGAGTCTGCCAAACAAATATAAGGTCAACCTGTTGTGATAGAAAATCAGCAGTGTATTTGAGCAGAATAGTGGTTTAGAGTTTTATTGTTTTTTTCAGAAATACGTTGGACAAAAGTATATCAGTGCTCCCCAAACAATCCAAGATCAAAGGAATTGATGGTGCGCCCTTGCTATCCTACTATTTATCGTGAAAGTCAAATTCCTGACACAAATGCAATATCAGAAGTGGTAGTTATTGTTGTCGATGTTTGGAAGGTGGGAGATTTGGTAGATTGGATTCCTGATACTTATTGGTCTGGAAAAATAGTTAAAGTATTGCGGAATGGAAAGGTTAAGGTATTAGTCATTTGTTTATTCACGTAAAATGTCTTAGTATTTTGAATGATAAATTTATCTTTTCTTCTTTCTGTCATTCTCTTATTTTTACTTTTATGGTTCCTTTAGACTTTACATTGTTTTGCTGTTGTGACACAGTGAACTCGATTGCCTTCATGCTTTACTTACTGTCAAATGTTTCTGCAGGATAAAAACTTGCTTACTCCTTCCTAACTATGCCTACCATATTAGATATGATTTTGCTTAGAGCTCTTCTCTTCCTTGGACGCATATTATATCATCACTTTGAAAACAAATTGTATCATCACTTTGACGAAGATTTTTTGTGACCCTTCTTTCTATTGTTTGCTTCTAATAAATATTTGATGTATAATTTTTCATCAAAAGGCTAAAGGAGAATTTAGTTTTGGAGGTTAGCCATTGAGAAATGTTTTTAGTTCTTTCTTGTTATCCTAAGTAGTAGACAAATATGTCTATGATTTGGTTATAACTTATATAGCTATTAGACACTGCAAGTATATGAAAGAAATACTTTGATGACCTGTGAAATCTGATGCTTCGAAAGGTGCCTATACTACTTCGGCACATGTACTTGAATTCATAACATTGAGTATATGTTATAATGGATAAAAAAAATATGGTTATACGAACAGCTTCTTTTAGTATCATCCTGTTAGTCAAAAGAAGTTTCCTCTACCATTGCATTTGATATAAAGATTAGTTTATTACCTTAAAATGAAAGAGTACGCGGCTTATTTTATTTTGTTGTGTTCATATGTTCATAGGTAGAGTTGCCACCGCCTCCTGTTGGTGAAGGATCAACTCATGATGCTCTCTGCAAGGACTTGCGCCCCTCCTTGGATTGGTCTATTGAACATGGTTGGACAGTGCCTGCTCCTGTGGTGCCTTTCTTTATCTTCTCTTTCACATTCTATATTTACCTTTATTTTATTTTTCTGCTTTTTCCTTGTAGATTTTGCTACTTAAACCTAGTTACAGGAATTTATGTAATTCCATTTGCACAATATTTTGTGTTTCATTTTCATATTCAGTCACTAATCTTGGTACAGGGTTGTAGGTTTTATAGATTTCATATTGTCACATATATTTGTTGTTTCTTGTTACTGATGCTCTTGCAATGCCTTGGTGGTTGCAGAATGGTCGTTGTTGTGCTCGGATAATTAAGCCTGTCAATCAAGGTCAGATCTGCAAGGCTACTTGATATACACTTATTATTGATTTCTGTTTAATATATTTGTGCCTGGCTGCACTTTTGTTTAGTATAATCACTTTGATATCACATTCTTGGGAGTTGGTTCTCCATTTAAATGACAAGGAAATTTAGAGCCAATAGATGTGATATACATTGCCCTTTTCATCCCTCTTTTTAGTTTGCACGTGAAGCTTGAATTTTAGATGCTCTTGTTGTTCTTTTATGTCTTATACTATTGGTGCTAATTAGGAAGGTTTATTTTCTTACATTTTTGTGGAGATCTTAGTCCATTTTATTCACTCCTAGTAGTTGGAACTTACAATGAATGACAGAGTCACAGAGTCCATATTAATAGGGTTGTAACGTGATTTTAATGTTCAACTTAGGTTAATGGAAGAGTTGTTAATTCTTCTAAGTTGAATTCGTCTTTGACAAATTCTAGAGTTGTTTATGGTGGGTTGGATTGCCTAGGCTATAGTTTCTCTGCAATCCACCCTTTCTTTTTTCTCAGTGAACTGGTCTAAGGAATTGTTCTCATATGGATTGGATTTCTTTAGATGCAGGTGAAGAAAGCGGTGTTGAGGCTAAAGCTCAAGCATTACAACCTTCTGATACGTCTGAACAAATGGAAAAGCAACCTGTAGTTGCTACGGCATCTGTGGAAATACAGATGACGGGAAATAATATGGAATCAGACGTGGCTGATGATTGTAGCATTGGGAGAATCAGTTTCTCAGATAGTATTTCGAGTTCACATGTTAAGGATGCATCAACAACTGAAATCGTCAGTGAAACTACAGATGGACACAACAGATGTGAGAATGGTGGGCCATTGAAGAAGATGAGAATTGATGGAAACGGTTCTGTAGAGCTAATGTGCACTGATTCACTAGAAACTGCTGTCCTGGAGCTGGAGAAACTTCTAATCCAGGTTAAATGGATGAAGGGTCTTCTTGAGTTTGGAATGCCTGTATCAAATTCTACGGGGACGTCATGGAAATTCCTCGAAGATGGCGCCTCAGCCACACCAAAATGAGCTTTTTCCATCTGGGTTCAGTGCAGATGAGCCAGGAAATTCTCATCTCTACTTGATCCTCTTGATTTGGCTGGAAAATTCTATATTGCTTCGGAATGTATACACGCATCTGTCATGTAAAATTCTCGCCAAATTCGTTTACTTGGAGAGTAGGAGTACGAGTCGTACAGAGTTTATTTGTGAAGTGCAAAAAAAAAAAAAAAACCACCTTGTTTCATATTAGATTAGATATATAGTACTTAACTGCTAGTGTTTTGATCTCAAAAAATCATACTCATTATGTAATAATAATACAAGTTGATTTCTTTGTACACATTTTTAGTACGGATCCTTAAAACAATTTTTATTTTTGTGGAGTTTTTGATTTCTACACCCTTCCACACAGTAAACTACTATGACATATTCTCTAAATCAACATCTTAAATTCCTCCATTTAATAGAAGTTCATTTTTGATTCCTCAATTTTCTTTACCATTCCAATTATGATAATATCCACTTATTTTATTTATGAGATTTTGGATTTGAGTAGCCCATCAAACATGCAGTAACATGCAGTATATTTGTCTATTTATTCTTATAAGGGAATTAAATTACCAAAAAAATTCCAAGTATATTTTCTATAATTTTGTTGGGAAGAATAAAAATAAAATAAATAATACATTAAAATGATTTTTTAAAAAAATTTATTTTTTGGGGATAACATTAAAAAATAAAAATAATATAAAGTAATAAAATCCGTCTCAGGCTTTGTCGGCTCCGGTTTGAAAACCAAAATTCAAAAGAGCTTTCCCTCCATTTTCATTTCTTTTCTGAGTTTGAGAATGGATTGCTTGCCTCTGAAACTGGTAATGGTCAAAGGCCCTCGCGAGGGAGAGAGCATAGAATACCGAGTCGGATCCACCATTAAAGTCGGTCGCGTTGTTCGTGGAAACAACCTCCCAATCAAAGACGCCGGCATTTCCACCAAGCACCTCTCCATCTCATCCGAATCCGGAAAATGGGTGCTCCGAGACCTCGACTCCTCAAACGGCACCGTCCTCAACCGCACTCAGCTCCCGCCGAACACTCCGTTCGACCTCCATGACGGGGACAACATCAAGATCGGAGAGTACACCATAATCTCCGTTGGGATTAACGTCTGCGACGAGAGTCAGTTGAGGAAAAACCCTAGGCGTGGAGTGCGGGGTAAAGGCCGTACGGTGGAATCGATTTCAGTGAATCAGGTACGGAGAGGTGATATTGCGGTGGAGAGCGAAGAGAAATCTGGTCTTGAGGCTGAGAACCGCAAGGTGATCGATGAGCGTGAGGCGGTTGTCGTGGGTCGGAGGAAGGGTCGGCCGCCGAAAGCTACGGTTTTGAGAAGTGACGCTGCAGAGAAGACGTGTGAGGTTCCGAAATTGGATGAGGGTTTAGGTTCCGAGCAATCAGAGGTTGTGGAGCTCATGGAAGAGAAATCAGTACCGAAAGTGACGAAGAGGCAAACTCGGAGCATGAAGAACAAGGAACGCGTGATGTCCGGTTCGGCGCTAGGGCAAATTCTTGAGAATTCTGGTATAGAGGAGGGAATGAAGGTTGAGGGTAGGAAGACGCGTGGTGGTTTGCGGAGTAGGAAGAATTTGCCTCAGGAGCCAACTGGGTGTGCTCCAGATGAGGTCTCAGAGCAGAGAAATTTGGGAAATAGTAATTTCATTGATCGTGAGGATGTTGAGTGTGTAAAGGGGATGGGTTTGGAGCAGACGAATTTAGGAAATAGTGATTACAATGATATTGAGGAAGCTGAACCTCAAGCTGAGTGTGTAAAGGAGTTGAGTGTGGGGGAGGGTGATCATGAAGAAGCAGCAGAAAATAAGGTTGGAGTTGAAGTGGGTGGTAATGAGGATGGCAATATAGATGCTTGTGGTGTCAAAGATGGTTCCGGGAAGAGGGAAAATGGGAGTGATTCTGGTTGTAAAGAGTCTTCAGGCGAGGTTTGGGAGATGCTGAAGAAGATGACACTTGGGGAGTGGTTCGATTATTTGCAGGTTAATTTGCCGAAACAGATAGTTGAAGCTACTGAGGAGATGATTATGAGTATGAAGCAACAAGCTGAACGAGTTCGTGAATATGTGATACAACAAAAGAATGATGAGAAGGATAACATACCTGAGTGTTAGAGGCAATAACACTTCTGTTTTCCTTTTTCTTTCTCATAATTAGGACCTTAAAATGTCTTTAACTATGCTAGATGTATCTGTCTTACTTTAGCTTTACTATAATAGCATGGTTTTCATCTCTATGAGCACAGCTCAACTGGAAAATGCCATGTTAAATTCTGTATCAAAGTCACTGTTGAAAATATAATGACATGATAATAGTGCTAGTTCATTGCTGCTAAATGTTTGCTATTGAAGTGTTTGTGTATCAGTGTGTGTATGAGTTTTCCAATTTTTTTTATGTGTGTTGTGCAAGAGGGATAACGCTATTATTAATCAACACTTTCCAGCTTTTTTTTTGTCCCCTCCCTCTCCCCACCACTCTGCATCTTTTATTTTAAGTAGGCAAAGCATATGAGATTGAAAAAAAAATAAAAGAAGTAGAAGAATTTAGTAGATGGAATCATTGAAATATGTCAATGTTTGAATATGTTAGAACAAGAATGATTTTTCATTTAGCAAGCTGATCAATATATGGATTCCTGTTTTAGCCAGCTTTCAGCACTCTCATTCCGTAAGTTTTCTGTCCTTGAGCTCACTAACCTTCATGATAATTACTGGTTCTACATGCTGAAACCCTGGTTTTTCTACTTAACATTTATCATTTAGGAGGATAGCAAATGTTGTGTTGCTGTCGACCAAAAAAAAAAAAATGTTGTTGCTGGTTTGAGGAAAGATAGTCCTAGAAATCATTCACTTTCTACTCGATGTTGTGTGGCTGGTTTGATGAAAGATAGTCCTAGAAATGCTTCGCTTTCTACTCTTTTTCGGAGTTAAGTCTCTGCTAGTACTATCTAAGTACGTTGTCAAATAATGTAACAGATAGTGTCTCAGAGGCCTAAACTTGGGGTATTAGATTTCAGAACTGACATTCTGGACTTGCTGGTTTTATTTTGCTGAATTCCTTACTAAAAATGTAGAGTCCTTGAATGAATTTCCATGTTTGAATACCTTATGTCCAAATATGTAATAGCCTGCACCCAGTTTCTTTATAATTTGAGAACAGATATATGATGCTGCTGCTGGTAGATCTGCTTTTTTGTGGATTCTTAGAGCTAGCTCAAACATTGAAATGTGGTTGTCACCCAGCAAACTTTGAGTTAGGCAATAGCTTCCTTTCCAATCAATCAAGACTAAAGAAAGAGAAAAAAAAAAAAAAAGACTAAAGAAAGAGAAAATGAAAACTTAGATAATTTAATAATGGTTTATTACCTTTGCTTTTTTCCTGAACCAATTCAAGTCAGATTTCACTTAGGAATTTAGAGTGAAATTCTTGGTTCTTGTCAAACATCATTTTTGCTAGAAACTTTCTTGGATTAGTTAGCACACCATGTTTTACATGATGTGGATCACCATCCTCAAAGTTTTTTACTAAAAGTAAAGAACCTGCACATGGGAATCCAAATGCGGTTAATCTTTGGGCATTAGTTGGTTGGCAAAGGCCATAAAAAAACATAAAGAACTAGAAATGAAAACAAAAGGAGAAATACTAATCAAAGAAAATAATTTGCAAAAGCCAATTTCTCCTGCCACATATAAGAGACTAGAAACTCATTCCTCCTTATTAACACGTTAAACGTCACGGGAAGAATAAAATTAGGAAAAGGTTCTAAAATAAAATAAAACGAGGTCAATTTTGCTACACTATGAACACTCTGAGCAAGAGACCTCTTCGTGTCCTCCACAATGTTCAACTAACGTCATGGATTTTCCATCGAAGAATTGCTGACTTGTCTGCCTTTGCTTCAGCTGCAAGTCGACTTGGGGTTCATAGAAAACAAAGTAGTACATCAACTTGTATTGTTTTTTGGGCGCTTCGTTCGTATGTGTTTGATTTAAATACGGATAGAGTAGTTCATATTAAACGTGCTTGACTTTAGAAGTACATGGCAATGAAACGCACATCTGACTGCATCCAATGATACCACTTTAAAAATTAGGAGAAGGCAACAGAAATTTAACACGTAAAGCTCAATCATTGAATTCCTTGACCTGACTTTATCCAAAAAGTGGTATTTATTTTGTCCTTTCTTTTTTTGAGATAACATAAAAGACTAGCCAAATGTCTATTTGGTACGAGCATAGAGAAAAATCAATTAGAATAGTAAAAAAGATATTTTTAGCTTGGAGTGAATAGACATGGAGGGAATCATTATTAGAGAAGTGGATTTATTATTCTAAGAATTTTATAAAGTTGTAAAATAAGCTGAAGCTACCCTGTGTCTCGACAGACGATGATAATTCCTGACACCTTATTTTCTTTAAAAAAAAAATCATCAGGAAATACCATTGAATTCTTTTTTGTCACCTTATTATCAATCAGAAGAATCCATAACACAGAATAGCTCATACGATGGTAAAGCTAAATATATATTTCATTATTATTTTATTATTAATTAATTAAAAAAATTCATAACATAGAATAATTTGGCCTAATAATAAAGCCAAATGTGCATTATACCCCTGCTGAATTCGACCAGGTGCGTGGTCCTTAAAAAATAATCAGAAAACCCATGGCTGTCATTACCAGGAGACTTCCTTTTGCTATTTCTCCCACTCAATTCCCATTCGTTTATGAAGGAAATATAAAGGGGTTCATGGAACGTCATTGGCCAAAACAACCCAGTAGCTGAGAAGTGCTAGAACTGAGCTCCAATAATGGAGGACTTTCATCAACCTCTCCATCTCTGCCATGTCCATAAACGTTCTATCATCATAAACAGATCACAAATACTCATTCATTCGATAGCCATAGCTTTCTTAATCTACTACAGGGTCTCTTATTTCCTTTTCCAAAACAGCGCTGAAACTAGGAACACACCAACTTTGCCATGGCTTTTGGTCTTCTTTTCTGAGCTGATTCTCTCTTTTATATGGCTTATAGGCAGGGCCTTTCGGTGGCGTCCTGTTTCTCATACTGTCTTTCAGGAGAGATTGCCGGAGAATGATAAACTTCCGGCGATCGACGTGTTCATTTGCACTGTTGATCCAAATAGAGAACCAACTATAGGGGTGATGAACACTGTGATATCAGCCATGGCTCTAGACTATCCACCTGATAAGCTTCATGTATATCTCTCAGATGATGGAGGCTCTTCATTGACACTAAAGGGTATGAGAGAGGCTTGGGAATTTGCAAAATGTTGGATTCCATTTTGTAGGAGGTTTGGGATCCAGAATAGGTGCCCTGAGGCTTATTTCTTGGAATCTTTGGCTCATGATGGTGGGAATTCTGACGAGTTCTTGACTGAGAGAGATAGTATAAATGTTGGTTCTTCTTTATCTTTTATAAATTTGATTAAATAATTAGAAGTTCTGAAGTTTCTTAGCAATAATTATTGTTGCCTGGGTATCTGATTGTGGTTCAGGAACAATACCAAGTGTTTAAGGAACGTGTAAAGGGAATAAAAGAGGCCATTGGTGACACTACTAGTCAAGATCACCCACCTGTGGTTGAGGTTCTTTTTTTTCTCTGACCACTTCGTTTTATACTAAAGCAAAATTTGGAAGTTGGAATATACATGGGTGTTTATTAATATTGTGTTAAACTTTATCTTCTGCAATACAACCCTTAAGAAATAGTTCATTAGTTTGATGAGATTCAAATATTTCGTTTTCTTTTTCTTTTTTGTGGATTTCGTTAACAGGTTGAAATTTGTTGCTTGAGTATATATAACTGATTCTAATAAAAATTTGGCAGGTAATTGAAGGAAATGACCATAATAGTAAAGCTGAAATAGAGCAAACAATGTTGCCTCGTCTTGTTTATGTTTCTAGGGAGAAAAGACCATCTCAACCCCACCATTTCAAGGCCGGAGCTCTAAACGCTCTTGTATGACTCTCTGCTTTCATTCATTCACCATGCAAGTACTTTTTCTTTTCTTTTTTTTCTTTTTTTTGTTGTTCTTTGTATTGATGGCTTGCATTTATGTTGTTTGTAGCTTCGAGTCTCGGGGGTGATAAGCAATTCTCCATACATACTAATGTTAGACTGTGACATGTACTGCAATGACCCAACTTCAGCAAGACAAGCTATGTGTTTCCACCTTGATCCAAACAGCTCTTCCTCACTAGCATTCGTTCAATTCCCTCAGAGATTTCATAACATTTCTACCAACGATATCTATGACTGTCAATACAGAGCAACATATTCGGTATGTATTAAGTTTATACTTGTATAAAAGGGTCATCAATCATGTACAAAAGTTCAAAAAGGGTTTTCACATTTTTGCTCTGTTTTAGGTACTATGGCAAGGTATGGGTGGGCTAGAAGGACCAGTATTGTCTGGTACTGGCTTTTATATAAAAAGGGTATCATTCTATGGCGATTATGTCCAAAAGGGTATGACTGTTCGATCGATTTCTTAATAATTAATCCTTCTATTTTGTATTATATATTATGCAAAGCAATTGAAAGTGTTTGTATTTTGAATAATTAGCAGGCACTGACCCAATGGAGCTCAAAAGTTCTTTTGGTCCATCCAATGAGTTCATCAAATCTATTCTCCACAACAAGAATCCTAATATAATCAATAACACGGAGTCTTCCAATTCATTGATAAAGGAGGCCAAATTCTTAGCTTCTTGCAGTTATGGAAGTCAAACAAAATGGGGTAAAGAGGTTAGTGTAATCTATAAGCAATTCATATTCATCGTTTTGGTTCTTTTATTGAAAAATAGATAACAATTTTTCCTTACTTTTGATTTCGGCATACCAGGTAGGTTTTCTGTATTATGCAATTGCTGAAGATTACTTAACAGGGTTCACCTTACACTGCAAAGGGTGGACTTCAGTTTTTCATAACACGTCAAGGCCACAATTTTTAGGCTCTGCTACCACAAATTTGAATGACCTATTGACTCAAGGCATTAGGTGGAGCTCGGGGTTGTTGGATGTTGGTCTCTCAAGATTTTGCCCTTTTATATATGGTCCTTCCAAAATGTCATTTCTTGGGACTATGTGCTATGCTGAGCTCTCATTTTTCCCTCTCTATTGCCTGCCTCTATGGTGCTTTGGAACCATCCCTCAACTCTGCCTACTGAATGGCATCTCTATATATCCTGAGGTAAATTATTTCATTTGCTTTTAAGGCCTCTTGTTATCTTTGTTCATTTGGTGATGCTTCTGTTTTTTCGAATGCTTGATTTAAACCAAAAACAAATTGAAAAATGTCCTATTCCCCTTAGCATGAATCTATATGCCTTCTTGTAACAGGTCTCAAACTCATTTTTCATCATATTTCCGTTCATATTCATGTCATCCGGCGGCGTAGTTTTGTATGATGTCTTTGTAACCGGAGGGTTTCGATCGTGGATAAACGAACATAGGATATGGATGATCAAATCGACTACGTCTCACTTATATGGATGTTTGGATGCTTTCATGAAGAGGATTGGCATGAGGGAAGCCAGTTTCTTGGCCACCAATAAAGTCGACGACGATGAACAAGCTATGCTATACAAAAATGGCATGTTTGATTTCCGGACTTCAGCAATGTTTCTGGCTCCAATGGTTGCCTTGGTCATCCTGAACATGGTTTCGTTTGTTGTGGGAATGGCAAGGGTGATCCTTTTTGGAGGTCTGGAGAAGATGATACTACAAGTTTTGATGTCGTTTTATGTCTTGGTAATGAGTTACCCTATCATACAAGGAATGCTAATCAGGAAGGACAAGGGACGAATTCCATTACCAATCACAATTTTGTCTGCTGCTTTGTCTTTGATTTTCTTGCTACTGGGATCTACATTTCTGATCATGTACTAAATCACTTATTAGTCTGGAGCTTATATGATTAAATCTTATATATATCTTTTTAATTTAATAATTCATAATGATATCTTTATGTTTCCTGAAATTATATCACTCTCTCTGTTGTTGAAGAACAATTGTCTGCTAGTAGTTCTAACACAACACAGTTAATCTAACGAAATTATCAAAATAGAACAAAATTAGTACATTAAACACCCCCAATATTTATAATAAAATCCATGAAAAATAAATAAATTAGGAATCATCTAGGTTGATTTCTTATGGATTATCTCATATTCAAAATCATGCCTATTAAATTCTTCCTTAATTATGCTTTAGACTCCTATAAAATTGACAATTGTCTCTGAAAGCATATATAGTTTGTTATCTTTAAAAATTTAAATGTTAAATGTAGGAGTTTACTACTCCATGGACCAAAAGCATATAATATTATCATCAAATCTAATTTGTTTCCCTGAAACTCTGTGTTTGGTTTTGTATAATTGTCATGTGTTGAATCAACACAATTTAATTTATTAGAAATGCAATGCTTAAGGAAAGTAACATGTAATGTGTAATCTTTATGAAACAATTATAACTTATAGAAAGAAATTAAATTTATGAACATCAACTCTTGTTTGAATATATTTGGTTTATATATAGATATAGATATACATACCCTCTGATAGCGGACCTACATTGAGGAACATGAAATGAGAGAAACCAGAAAAAACATATGAATGTATAACTGAGAATTTGGTCTATGATAAAGTTAGATATACTAATTAATTTGTACTCTAACTAAAAATAGATTATGTCAAATCCTTGTCTATATATGTATAAACTTTGTCTCTTCCCTCTGCTTTCGTGAGAAAATCTACATATACATATATAGATATATTACATACACACACACACATATATATATATAATGTTAAATTCAATTTATGTAGAAATAGCTGAGGTTTTACAGGTTTATGTGTATAAACTTTGTATGATCTTTTGCTGTACTCATAATTATAGTATAACTGTATAAGATCATGATACAATTATAGAAATTCTAATACTTGTACACCAAGTCTTAGTCATGTAAAGGTGATACATACCCTTTTTTTTCATACTTTTCTTTTGGGATATTAAAGTTAACCCATGTCTAATACTAGAACATACAAGAAGTCCCACGGGGGTCACCCTACCCTAACAATAAATGCTCCAGACCTCATCACACTCTCTCTATTTTGTTCCTCTCTTTTTTTTTTTTCTATATTCCCATAAATAATAAAAATAGTACACCAAGCACGTACACAACAAAGCAGTTGCAAAACTCACATGCATCGTCTCCATAATAAAACGTTTCGTCTCAAACATAAGCATTGATCATCACCACCACCAGCACCACCACCTGATCTCCAACCCTTTCTCTATCAACCTTCACAAGAATACTGCTTATACCCTCTCCTCCTTTTTTCTTCCACTTCCACAATATATATATGTGTATTCATCTTAATAATTTTCACAATTACATTACCAAAGAAAAGAAGACAAAAGAACCTACTTACTTGATCTCCAACAATGGCTGCTGGTCAAGAACAAGAACATGAACCAAGAAAGCTCCAATACCCATTGGACTCCACCTCTTACAGAATCATCAGCGAAATCGGAGTCGGCGTAAGCGCTGTTGTATATAAAGCAATCTGCACGACAATGAACTCCTCAGTCGTAGCCATCAAAGCCATCGACCTCGACCAATCTCGTGCCGACTTCGACAACGTTCGACGAGAAGCCAAAACGATGTCGCTGCTCTCTCACCCCAACATTCTCAACGCCCACTGTTCGTTCACAGTCGACCGCCGTCTCTGGGTCGTCATGCCGTTCATGTCCGCCGGGTCACTACAGTCCATAATAACGTCATCATTCCCGGACGGTCTTTCAGAATCATGCATAGCCATCGTTCTCAAAGAGATCTTAAACGCCTTGTCGTATCTTCACGGCCAAGGCCACCTACACAGAGACATCAAAGCAGGTAACATTCTCATCGACTCCAACGGCTCCGTCAAGCTCGCCGACTTCGGCGTGTCGGCTTCGATCTACGAGTCGAACTCGGTACGCGGCTGGTACTCCTCATCTTCATCGTTCTCCTCGTCGTCGTTGATGCTCACAGATGTCGCCGGAACTCCCTATTGGATGGCGCCGGAGGTTATACACTCGCACAACGGGTACAGTTTCAAAGCTGACATATGGTCGTTTGGAATCACTGCACTCGAATTGGCGCACGGTCGACCCCCACTGTCTAACCTCCCGCTTTCGAAGTCGCTGCTCTTGAAGATCACCAAGCGGTTTCGGTTCTCGGATTACGACAAGAACAAGAAGGAGAAGCAGAAGAAGTTCTCTAAATCTTTCAAGGACATGGTGGCTTCGTGTCTCGACCAAGACCCATCCAAGAGACCAACCGCCGAGAAGCTGCTGAAGCACTCTTTTTTCAAGAACTGCAAGGGCACTGATTTCTTGGTTAAGAACGTGTTGCAGGGTCTGCCTAGCGTGGAAGAAAGATTCAAAGCGAGTAAGATTTTGAATTCCATAACGACCAAGAACGATGAAGAAGACGATGATGGTGATGATGAACTAAAGGTGAAACATAGGAGGATCAGTGGGTGGAATTTCAACGAGGACGGGTTCCAACTTGACCCTGTATTTCCAACAGAGACTAACGGTGCGAAACAGGTTACGTTTGGGAAGGATAGCTTCATACAAGATAAAGGAGGTGACTCGAGCGAGTCAAATCTGAGTTCACCAGGTCAAATTTCTGAGAGTGCTAGTAACCTAATATCACCGATTGATCATAGTGACGAAATTGGAGGTGGTGTTGATAGGGAGCCAATGTTGGGAAGCTTAATGGTGTTGATGAAGAGCTTGGAGGAGCAGAAGAAGAAGGTGAGTGATCTGATTGGTCTGTTAGGAGGTGAGGAACACAGAGAGATGACCACCAGAGCAGACCAAATGGTACAGGTCATTGAGAGGCTAAGGGTGGAGTTGGAAAATGAGAAAAGGAAAAACTTTGAGTTGGAAATTGAGCTGGAGTATTTGAAACTCCAAGTTTATGGTGCACAAAGTCCTGGGGCTTGAAACTTTTCTATTAATTGCTTTTATTTTTATGGGAAAATTTGCTAGGTTTCTTGTACTCCTTGTTTTGATGTATTGTAATATTTTTACTCTTTAATTTTATGAATTTTGTAAACCTTTGTCCCCTGCTATATTTAATTTGGTGTCTATTTGATCAACTAAATGAAAAGGGAATTTGTTATTTTCTAAGTAGATATTCATGAAAGACAATGGACAGAACATCTTACGTAGGGGATTATTATTATTATTATTATTATTATTATTATTATTATTATTATTATTATTATTGTTATTGTTGTTGTTATTATTGTTATTATTGTTATTATTATTATTATTGTTGTTGTTATTGTTGTTGTTATTGTTATTGTTGTTGTTATTGTTATTCTTATTATTATTATTGTTATTCTTGTTATTGTTATTCTTATTGTTATTGTTATTGTTATATGCTTTAACTAAGTTAATTATGTTGGAGATTACATTTGTTTGTTTACGTGTCCAAAAAAAAATGAGGAAGAAGAAGATGGTATATTTTATTGTTCAATTTTGTGGGTTTATGGATCCAAGAAATCATAGGACAAATGGGCCAAGGTAAGCAATAAAATGGGCTGTAGCTTATAGTGGACCACTTTTGGGCTGTGTCCATTTACAAGTAAAATTGGGTTGGTCCATATGCAAACCCATTATACAGAGGATGGTGATCTAAAGAAAAAAAGAGTGGAAGAGAACGAGTGAATGAGTGGAAGAGACGGCACCGCGTAACACAGTGGGTAAACGCTGCAATATCGGCAGTAGAACCTTATAAAAATCAAACCTATAAATAGAATAGCATGGAGACATGTGATTGGCCACTAGTCTTTCACTAAATCTAGAGCTATGTTTGGCAGGATCTTTTGTCCATGTCTGTTTTTCTGATCAAACTTTCACTCATTTTTTACCACATTTTCGTAATTAAAACTATATCTATCTCCCATTTTTATACATGTATCTTTCTGTGATTTACTCGCCGGGTGTGTAAACCAATGCCTCTTGGAAACGAAAGCAAGTTTTGAGTACCACCACTTATCACGCACATACTCACACACACATCTATGTATGTATATATAAATAGCCCTTTTTTTTGGCAGTGAAAGATACTATGAAATACAAACAATATTAAGTTAAAAGCTAACATAACAAGTATTTCATAGCTCTTAAAATGGTTGGACTAAACTATATCTTTCCTTGCTCATTCCCCTCATGTCCTTAATTTTCTCAAGAAACAAACAGCTAGCGTGAAATGATTGGATCTCATAATATTTAAGGTACATACTATTCAACTTTGCTTGAATAAGTGATGCATACATCTAGTACGATAGCTTTATTAATGAAGTTATGATTATAACTCAGTAATAAGTAAGAACTTTGTTTTCTTTTCTCTTCGTTTTTTTTTTTAAGAACAGGAACAATATCATTCATGCAAGGGTGTTAATTTGGATTCACAGCAATTGACTCGTTCAATTCCATGAAAAAATATTTTACTACTGAACCATAATATACCAATGCATTTAATTTTTTTTTTTTTCCTTAGAGATCTAACCAATCATATTCTGTCACTCATACATATGGTCAAGCTTTCAGTAGGTCAAACCCATCAAATCATAACCCCTGTTTGCTACTTCTGAGTTTCTGACCGACTAAATATATTACACAAAAACATTGTAATAAATAGGGTACAAATTTAAAGAGAACTAAAAGAACATCCGGTAGATCTGTGCTAGATTTGGTATAACCCTGGCAGGCCAAGGTTCTGTATATGGTAAGTAGTGACCAAAATTATAATGTACTGTAATTCATTATAATTTTTGAAGAAGTACAGTATAAATATTGTCACAGCCTACATCATAATAGATATAAGTTTCAACCAATTAAAAATTATTATAATTTATATTTCAATATAAACTGTGTTGAAAATTTTTATTCAAACTTATACAGTATACTTTTGAATGGTTTTATTTTTGCCTTCTGCTTATCAATTTGGTACCTTTTTTCTTTCTTTCTTTTTTTTTCCTACTTACTTTAATCACTTTCTCATCTCTTGCTCTTTTTCCCACTCTTATTCTCACTTACAAGAGCCAATCTCTCTCTCTCTCTCTCTCTCTCTCACATACTCAAAAGCTCAACAGTCTATCATCACGGATTTATCTCATCAAGGTCAGTCACTTCCAGTGGTTCTTTTTTTGTCTTTTTTTCCTCTAGTCTATCTTTTTCTTTGCTTATTTCAAAGCTTTTAAAAGCGGAGTCATCTTTTATCATTTTCATTATAACTTTGATATGAGATGAACTAGACAGTTATTGAGGTCTTTGATTTTTTTGCTAGCTAGGTTTTGTATCCATGGAGAGGAAGAATATGATGATGAACAACAGCTTGAAAGATCATGGAGTTTTAAGTACTAGAGCTATTAGAGATTCTTCAGCTTCCAACAACATGATGAGAAACCATAGTAACAACAAGAGTAATAGTAGCTTCTGCAACAACCAAAGCTATGAAGAAGATTACATGAACGGGTTTTCATGGCCTCCAAGATCTTATACATGTAGCTTCTGCAAAAGGGAATTCAGATCTGCTCAAGCACTTGGCGGCCACATGAATGTTCATAGGAAAGACCGAGCCAGGCTTAGACAATTATCACCACCTCCCAATGATGGTCAGTACCCTACTACTACTACTACTACTACTATACTTAACCTTAACCTTAAACCTAACCCTAACCCTAATTTCTCATCCTCATCATCATCCTCATTTTCATCTTCTTCCACAAGGAAACTCCCACCATTTACTAGTAGCACTACATTATCTTCTTTGATTTGTTCCCCGCCGCCACCACCTCTTTCTTCTTTGTCTTCTCATTCTTCAGCTTCTCCTGCTGAAAAGTGGAGCGTAGATGGCACCGTACTTGATCCTTCGGGCATCAAAGTCTCTGATTCGTCAACAAAAGTAATCATGAGGAATGAGAAATCTGTCTATGGTGGTGTTAGAGGACTACAAATGGGTTTGGCACAAGATGATCATGTGTGTAAGAATGTTAGATTGGACTTGGGAATTGGCCTAATTGATGACTCAAAGGAGGACTTGGATTTGGAACTTCGTTTGGGATACTCCTAAGTGATGAAGAAAAAGGCAATTAACCAGGAGGAATTGAAGCATTAAATTACTGGTTGAGATTTTAGAGCTTCTTAATAATTCCTTGACAATTAAGATCAACTCCTTTTCTTCTTCTTTTTTTTTTTTTTCTTTTTTATGAAAAGTCCTAGAGACATATAAGTGATGCTTCAATGTATGATTACATGGTCTTATTAGCCCTACATATATATTTATAAGGTTATATATTTATGTCATTATTTTCAGATTAAGTAATTTAACATTTTGAAACCTATTTTAGAGCCTGGTCTCTTATTTAATATATACCAATATATATTCTATTTTTTCGACCAGAAAAAAAATATATATATATAATAATAATAATAATAATAATAATTTTGTCATTTTTCATTATTCTGATGATCAATGAGACATGAGCTATATTTTAGCTTTGACTCATGAGCATATGTCTTCTATATATCCTGCTACTTATGATTTATAAGTGAGAGAGACACATATTTATTACTAAATCCTATCCAAGAATGCACGCATGTATACCATTTAAATTTTAAATTTTTTGCAGTGTTATATATATATATATATATATATATATATATAGTTGTAATTGAATGGTGTTGGTGTATTTGCACTTGTTAGGTTAACTGTAACTTAACAACATAAACGGTTGGTCTTAATTACAGATACAAAATTAAAATGATCAATTCAATATATAAGGATGGTGTTTCTTTGGGATTATTCTACTCAAAAAGTGTTATTATTTGCTAGAAACCTATGTGTTGTTTGCTTACTCTTGATCATGAGAGACAAGAGGATGAACAAACACAGTACATGGTCTTGTCCCACTTAGGTCATCACTTGCAAGCTGTGTATATAGTAGCTATAGGGGGTTGCTAGCAGTATAATATGTCAGACATCACCGAAACCAAATAATGAAAGAGAAAATAAAAATTGTGTTAAATAATTTATTAATGAAGTGAATGAAAAAGGACTACATGTTAACGTTTTTTATCTTTTAATAGTCCTTTCGCACATACTAGCCAGCTTATAATAAGATAGATACGCTCCTATTAGTTAAACCCACCAATTAATTCCTTCATTAATTTTCTGGTCGTTTTTAACATTTTTATAATATAGAAATTTCTTCATGTAATTAGGATACGATATTAACAATTCTATTTAATGAATTACTTGTGTGGCAATGATAGTGTATGAGTGTTTCTAGCTCAACCATGTGGCATAACACAGCAGTTTTAATGAATGCATGAGGATTTGAAGGCTTAATTTGCTAATTGCTCCACCTACTTAGAAGTCATTCGTTTTTTTAAGAAAATAAAATCTATGTTAGAATAAATTAAGCCATGAACGACACATTTACGACTCACCTTGAGAATAATACTACATTATCAAGAGCTTTATCAACTGATGATATGGCAAGTGCTATGACATTCATTTATTAATTGACAAAATCAATATAATTTAACAATAAAAAAGTAAATTCCAAATAGAAACTAATGACACATCACCACATCAATTGCCAATACATTACTAGGGATATAAGAGCCCATTTAGAACTGCTTTTTTCAAATAAAAAAATAATTTTTTTATTAAAAAAAAAAGCAGTTTGAAACATGTTAGTCCAAAAAATTATAAAGCACTTTTTTTATACAAAAAAACACTTTAAGTGCTTTTTTTAAGAAGCACCTAATAGGTGTTTTTCCAAAAAAGTGCTTTTTGATACACTGTTAAATATTTTTATAGCTTTCCATCAAACACAAACTACTTTATCATTAAAGTGTTTTTTAACTAAAGTGCTTAAATAAAAAGCGCTTTTAAAAAAGTACTATTTACATAAGTACTTTTAATTGCCCGTTTGAAACTGCTTTTGTAAATAGTATTTTTTTCTCAAACACTTTTTATTTAAGTACTTTTTTAAAAAAAACACTTAAAGTGTTTTTTTTATAAAAAAAAAATATTTTATAATTTTTTAGCCAAATATATTTTAAACTATTTTTTAATAAAAAAATAATTTTTTATTAAAAAAAACAGTTCCAAACGGGCTCTAATTAAAACTTTTTTTTTAATTTTATTGCTCTTTTTTACTGTCACTTATGCAAATTCACAGTACACATGGCCCTCTGAAATTCGATTACAATCAATCAACCATAGCATGTCATTTAGACTGTGAATTTGCACAACTTTGTATTGAATAGCAACATTCTCCACGCAGAAAAAAAAAAAAAAACACTACAATGCCTCTTTATTTTCTTGATAATTAATTTGGAATCCACTAAATTAACCATTATATATTTTTAGATTAATAACCTTTGTCATAGAATATTGAATAACGCCTTCAAGCTACACATATACTTCTATTGCGTATGATTTAGGTCTAGTGAATGTCATATATGCACCTTAGATCTCCTCCATTTAAAATATAAATACAAGAAAGGTGTGGTTCAGATCATCATGATTCATCAGCTCAAAATCCTTTCTCAAAGTGTATGTATTTGGGAAAAGAGGAAATAGAAAACAGGAAAAGCCCCCAAAGCTTCAAAAACAATTATTAGAACATCTAAGTAGGAAGACAACAAAAAAAATAATAAAAAAAATTGAATACTCAAGAAGCATATACATATTTGCACATTAATTTTGTAGTATCCCATTTGATAGTTTAGCACCATAAGGAAAAAAGAACAATGAAAAAGAAAAAAGTTACGAAACAAATAAATAAATAAAATGTCATATAGGGATATAAATGCAGAAAAAATCTCTATCATTGATGACCAAATTAATGGTATTCGACATGTAAGTAGTAGTGAATGATCGAAATTTGAATAATGCAGTTCCCGAAATCTGACGGTTTGCATGTTCCCGACAATGTCTGGGTGTCAAATGGTATGATGGCATTTCCTTATTTGTAACGAAATGTTTTGGTCAGTTCATTTGTATTTTTAGACATCTCAGACACTTCAAAACTCTTTCCCAAACTCATCAATTCAGGAGGACATTCATGTACTAAACCATTATCAAGTACCAGCCCATCTCTCTCTCTCTCTCTTCCCACACACCACATGTCCATTTCTAGATAAGAAAATTAAAATAAAATTTCCACATAATAAATCAGGACTTTGGGTCAGTTAGGTTAAGGGATTTGAGCACATTAATTGTTCATAATCCGGCCTAAAATAGGCCTTATTTAATTTTTAGTTTGTGCATGCGGGATTGTCATCAATGAGCAATTGGGTTTTGAAGATCAAATTTATGGGTAATTACTAATAAGGAAAAAAAAAAAAAACTCATTATAACTCCAAAATATTTATGAATATCTGGAAGTGATTGTTTGTGGGGGAAAAAAATATAATAAATTATCAAAGGTGGGAGGTAGAGCGCCAAATTTATGGGACAAGAATTTGAAAGACATGGGGTTGTCAAGTGTTGAACCGGGCCAAAACCAAGTCTGTGGCCTTGTTGGTCAAACCGTAGGCTATGTCCTTTATATAATTAAGTGACAGGTAGAGCTACCTAGTCACTTTCTTGATACTTCAATTTCATTTGCAATGCAAGAGTATATGGCACAAACATAACAATTGTTTGAAATATATATATATATATATATATATATATATATATCCAAATTATTTTGCACTTGAATAAAATTTTCCGTAGATAACAAAAGTATTTAACTGATCTCAAGTTCTCAACCAATAATAAGCTTGTGAACATGATGCATATGCATTCCTCTTATCCTCACAAGTTCTAAAAATCTCATAATATTCTAATCGGACGAATACTGAAATCAGTTTTAATTTGCATAATACAATATATATTAGTGAATACAGGAAGATCATTTATTTAATAACAAAAAGATTGCATCTTCTAATTACTAGCATTTTTCCTTTGAGAATAATCATTAATTATATATTAAAATAATATATATTTAAAAAACAAATCTGGACTTTCCAAATGTTTCTAAGTGAAGATTAGTTAATTAAACATGTATTAAGTTCATCACTTTTAGAGGTAAATTAACTATGCCTTGTGTAAATAATTAATGTCAAATTTTCAGTTACCAGGTACGAGTGTGTGTGTGTGTATATATATGTACGCAGTAGGTGGAAGTTCACTCTGAATTTGGAGAACAATAAAAAAAAATAAATGAAAATTATAGAATGCAGGTCTCACGTAAAACCCTCGAAATTAGGTGCCCTATTCAGAGGAATTAAATATTTATAAAAAAAACAAAAACAAAAACAAATGAATAAATAATTCTGGAAGCGAAGTGAATTTAGGATGTATTGAAGAGAGAGACCACGTGCCCACATCTGACTTGCACTAATCAAGTACTTGTCCTCTCAGTTAAAAACTCAGGTGCTGATGAAATAAATAAACAAAATATATATATATATAATATATTATTACAGTACATATTTACCCAAAAAAAATATATATATATATATATATATATACACACACCACTGAAACTCTTTGGAAAGAGACGGAAACCACGACGTCATCTTTCTTACCCTCTTATACACTGTAAGAACTCTATGAACAAATTCTGGTTTTTTTTTTTTATTTTCTTTTTCGAAACTGAACGTCATAATTTGGGCATAGCAGCTAGTACAACATAAGTGTACCACGTACATACATATAGATATACGAAGTACCATACAAATAGTTGCTTAAATCAGTCCAAGAATATATATATATATATAATTAAATTTCCACTGACTTCTGGCAGTGCAGTGAGGTGTACAATCGCCCTTTTTTAGTTACCCCAAAAAAAAAAAAAGTGTTCAACCTTGGCTTGTGGCTACTGAATCCATTAGATTTAGGAGTGTCCATCGAAGTATGTGGCTCCGTCATCTTTCTGATTGCTTTGTCCGAGAATACCACGTATGTACGTCTTGGATGGTTCTTGATGACCATGTTGCCTACGTGGCAAGGTTTAGGCCATTGATGTTTGTATAAAAACTGTCAATTAGCTGCATGCATGGACCTAGCTATATACATACGTATGTACGGCTTGGATATCAGTTTCTTGAGTCGAAGTTTATACCCAAAATCAAAGTTAAGAGAAACAAATGTATACTAACTATTTTGACAACCAGTTAAAACCAAGATGATGAAAAGCCCTCAGCTTGTATTGTTCTTATCTTCTTTCTATTTTATTTATTTTTGCTGGCTGAGAAGTTGCGTCTCTTTTACTACAATGTTGAATTTACGTACATTAGAGCATATGGATGTTTATGTGTGTGTTTGTATATATACATGTACTCTTGGTTATTAAAAAAGAAATATTCTGATTTTCCTTATTTAATTCATATACGCAATAAGGAAATGGTGTGTGACAGATAAGCACTAGAATTAGAAGCACAAGACCAGTTTTTACGTTGAGAACTTGTTATATATAAATGTAGTGCTGTTTTCACTAAGCTTCCAATTGCTAAACGACGCATAGACTGTGTCCCTAAAACAAAATGAAAATTGTTTTATCTAGTTTATAGCCAAGGCCGTATGACTAAAGCATACCAAAAATATAGACTAACTTATAAGTCATTATCTAAGAGACATAACAAGGATAGTAGGAACAAGCTTAGTTTTGTACAATTAAGGCTAATTTGGTAGGAGGGATGGGGGAAAGGATGAGGAGGGGAAGATGAAAAAATGGGGTGAATAGTATTAATCTCTTATATTGTTTGATATGTTAAGAAGAAAAGATATTATAAAAAATTTAAATATAATTATAAATTTGTTAGTTAGTTTTAACTCTCTCTTATAATGCTTTTAATATTTGAGAGGTTAATTTGAAGATATTCTAAAAAATTCTCCATCTATTCTATAATCTCCTCATTTCATCCATTTTTTCTATCAAACAACTACCGTACTTTTAATCCGTCCTATTAATTATATGGGGCTAAGTATTACATTATACATTGCAATGCAAGGCTTCATCAGTTTAAGTCCTCAAATTAACGATCTTTTTAAACCCCTGAATTTATTTTATTTAATACAATTAAGGTGAATTTTTTTAATTAGAAAAACCAAATTGAAAACCCGTTGAGAAAGTCACATGCTATATATATCATGATGTAACTGACTACTCTATTACCAACCTTTTTTGTACATCTCATTTTTAATAAATATACACATAACAGCATATATATATATATATATATATATATATATATATATATATAACTAAGTACTTTATTTTCATCCAATTTCCATCACACTTTATCTTATTTTGTTCAAATTGCATGTTTAAATTATAATATTGAGAATAGAAGATCACTTAGGACGTTTATCGAAGTGTTATAAAATCTACTCTATAATTAATCAAATTAGAGTAATGTTGAAAATGATAAGCATATGGGTATGGTAAAGTTGCTTCATAAACCCCAATTTTGTTGTTGTCGCAAAGTAAATTAACAATAAGAGAGATCGAATTAGGAAAAGGTATGGCAAAGAGAGAGTAGTAAATTTATAACAGAGGTCCCCACACAGTGGGATGTGAAAGTAGAGAGAAAAGAGAAGGAGACAAATAAGATGGTGAATAGGCATCCAAAGTATGCGTTTTGGTGAAAGTGATAAGAGATAGAGGCATGGCATAAAGGAAAAACCGGTCGGCGCACATCAACATCTTTATGTACACTACTCTAACTAATTATAAAAATTATAAACTGATTGTTTTTAGAAATAGTCATTGTTGTCACTCTTTTTTTTTTTTTTCTAGCGCATTGCTTTCAACAACTAACATGGACTACTCGATCATGATCTCTCAACTTTGATTTTGATTTTGCAGGCTCTATTGCTAATTTGATGTGTTTGTATGTAGGTGAGGTATATTTTGAAAAATCAATTTTTGCCTCATAAGACAAGGTAGGGTTTTAGGCATAGTATGGTATCCTATATGCAGCATGTGGTATAATGGTGATAGAAAGTTATTAACAGTCAATATATGGTAAGGTATCTTTGATGGTGTGGGCTCCATCTACAATGCTGAGATTCATCATTTGTTCTACTATCTGTCTTGAATTAATGTGATCATCATCTAAATATATATTGAATTTGACATATATATATATATGGTGCATTTCTAGTGAGAGAATCCCTCATTTAGTTAAATGAGGCTGTTTATGTAATTTCCTTTAAGTGTTTCCACATGAATACCGATGGACCCAATAGTTAACATGACAGAAATTTTTATATTGAAATCCTATTTGGCGAAAGTGAATTCTACATGACTAACGCCAATTAAATTCTTCTATATCATAATTGGGTTCACTAGTAATTATATGACGATCTAGTACTTATGTGGAAATGCTTAAAATATACCACATAAATAATCTCTCTATTAACTAAATAATATATATATATATCAGACCTTTTTATATCTTAGTACCTACATGCATTCAATTAAAGCTGGTCAAGAAATTAAATTTTCAAAGTACACAAACATATTTTTTTATGAGATAGCTGGAAGGACAATAGTATCATTTATTGTATGGCTCCTTATTATATGATTTCACCAAAGCAAAATAAAAGCATATATTCTCAATTCATCAAAGTAATGAAGTTGTAGATAAATGCATGTAATTTTAGTTGGTACAAACGATATGTAATTTTAATGGTTGACCATATGTTTTAATGTAATTTAAGAACAAAAGATAACAACTATATAGGTTACTTTAATTTTAGTTTAATGTTTATATAAATTTTCTGAACCAAAAAAAAAAAATGTCATAACAAAGCTCGACTCATTTATGAGGCCCAATTTATTTATAAGATCCAGTTTTGAGAGGCTCTTTCTCACTCAATTCCAATAAATAAGCCCAAACGCAACCTTACCTTACCAACATTGGAAGCCCATATACAATTTTCCAAAATGTGTTTTCTTGTTTTAAAACAATGCTTCTTTCTAAATTCTCAATCATTTTATTTTATTTTAATTTATTTTGTTTTCTTAGTTGACTCTTTTTAAGGTTTTAGGTTCAGTTTCCATCAACATGCTTGACTCGGTTTCATATGCTTCTCCGAGACAAAAATAAAAACAAAATAAAAATTCATTTGCTGGGCTTTGACCAAGCACATATGAGAATTCTGAGGTCTTTGTAAATAGCTGACCATGAAAAATTTGCTCTAGCTAGTCAGCATACTCTAATTAATACGTCACCGTGTTTTAAAAATAAAATAAAATAACATGAATACCGAATTCTGAGTCACTTGTAAACATGTCCAATTAGCAAACCGACAGCAAAAGCAAAATGTTTTATTAGAGAATTAAAATAATTAGAGTGTTTTACAAAGTTAATTGGTAAGAAGCTTACAATTATGCTGATGCGTTGGGAGGATAATGCTGATCCAATAAACCATTTAGTATATATATATATATATATTACCTATATTATCATATTACTTACCACATATATGCATATATAAAATATAGAATATACAGAAATCGATATTAATACAAATTTGGACCAACTGTTGTTTGGAATTCTGATTAATCCAATAACATACAAACATAAATATTAGATTGCATGTAAACCAAATTAATTTATAAAGTTTTTTAAATTAAAAATTAAGTTGATTAATTAAGGACTTAATGAACTGGCAATGCAAGCTACGCATAGTATGTACTGATAAGTATACTACAGCACTCACGTTGCTGTCACTGACGCCCTTGTTTCCATTTGTCCAAGACTTCTTTTTCTTCTTATTAATATTCATTGTTATTGAATTAGTTTATAAATTAATACAATAATAATTTATAATTAGAAGCTTATATACATGAACCAGAAACAAATAGCTAGCCGTCTCCTAGTAAGCAATGATATCATCTTAACATAGAAAAGACATGGTCAAAACAAAAATGTACTTGTGTCAAATTAAATCAAATTAATCCATATATATATATATATATATATATATATATATATATATATATATATATAAACGCGTTTGAATTCCTTGGCCGTCTTCAATATCCAAAAAGAAGCAGCTCATATAAATTAACTACTACTTCACTATGAGACATATGGTATGGTAGATCAATATTTTTACTATTAAATTTCTTTAAAAAACTAATAATTGGGTTACTATCAATTTATTCCTTTTGAACTACTCCATTCTCCATATATATATGTATATATATTTCTGAATTCATCAATCATAGAGTTAATGAAGTACTAATACTAGAGGAGAACTATTACTATACTTTAATTACATGGAGCTTGACTTGCTTTAAATGGCTGGATAATTGGAATTTAGCACTTTAATTAAGTTGGGTTTTTAATTTCCTAATTAAGCTATTACAAGGTCTCCTTGTATATGAAGAAAAGTAGAGAGTTTTTAAGTCAGATCAGAACCAAGTTTGGTTAACTCTCAACTTGCACCATTGTATGTCAAAATGAGGAAACAGGCCAGGTTCCGAAACATACATATCAACGCGGTTATATATATATATAGACTATAATGTCTATAATAATAAATTTACTCGATCCCTTTTTGAGATACGTTCACATTTAAAAACCAAGTAAACCTACAAATTTAATTATATACATACATATATTTGCATCTCTGATGAACTAGGACGGACATAGAGTAGAAAAAGTTAGCATTATTTCAATGGAATTCGAGCCTGAATTAGTTTTACTATAAGTAGATTACTGAAAAAATGAGACTATATTTTGGAAGAACGTACTACACAAGTTCTATAAAGACTAAAGAGAGTAAGAAAGAGAGATAGATTAGAGATGACAATTAACAAACGCGCCTATAAGAAAATGACCAACCTGAGCTCAAGGAAATTACCTACGCAGAGAAAGCTACAAAGACAAAATAGATTAAATTAAAGGCAGATAAATATTTAGTTTGAAAATTAAAATATTCAATAAGGTAGCAGAGAGAGAGAGAGAGAGAGAGATGGAAATGGATGGAACCAGTGCAGAGCCGGCTAAATGAAAAAGTCTAATAAACAAAACGCCAAAACTGTGCTCTCTGTCTCTCTCTCTCTCTCTCTTTTTTGAATACAAATCCACTAGAATTTGAGTTAAATTAAACACCACAATGGAATTGCCAATGTCTTCTAATTGTCTCTTTCTCTCACCCTTCATACCTTTCCTGCTTCCATAAAACCTACTTTCCTCCAACCCTAATCTCTCTCTCTCTCTGTCACTTGGCGATCACCATATTCATTAATCTTATTGCTTCAAAACTACACCATGGAATCAGCTGGGAAACAAGCAAGCTCAGAAACTTCCAGCGAAGAAACCCATCGCTCGGAACAAGTCAAAGACGAGTCGACGGGCACAAAACGCTGCTACGAGTGCACATTTTGCAGGCGAGGCTTCACAAACGCTCAGGCTTTGGGAGGCCACATGAACATCCACAGGAAGGATCGGGCAAAAGCAAAGCAGCATACAGGTTCCAGTTCAACATCGCCATTCTCATCGACGATGACACACCAACTAAACGATGAAACATGTGCACCGATTTCTAGCCAACCGGGGAGGCACTACCAACATGATGTAGAGGCACAGAGGAACTACAGCAGCCACATGTATTTGCAGCCTTCACACGGCTCAGGCGGTGCTTATAGGCAGCTTCCGTATTCGTATTCTATTGAAGATCATTCGTTTGGTTCCAGGTCTCAGCTGGCTTTGACGATGAACAACCAACAACTTCTGGGTGCAAATTTGAGTTTAAGGATCAATTCCTCGCGTTTAGAGGACGGTGGTGTTGTCAGAAATAGTGAAGAAATAGATTTGGAGCTTCGACTTGGCCATGGTTGATTATACATTGGATACTACTGTTTGATTTTACTACGCTATATCTTTGTTAAACTAAATATTTGGCAGTGTCATTGAGGGACAATATATATTGCATAGAGAGCAAGAATGTTATATATAGTTAAGCATAATATATAGCAATATATATATATATATGTGCAGTTTTTCAAAGAAGTAGAAGAATTATAAAGGAGGGAAGCTGAGAATTTCAATGCTTATTCAAAGAATTTGGGACAGAAATATTACAGCTCCTTGAGGTAATTAATTAAAGTATATTATAATTATTAGCTTTCTCTTTTTTAAGTATATTAAGAATTAATAAACATAATTAGGGCCTTCTAACGCCATTATCTTTGAGCTCTAGGCACAAGTGTTTTCTGATTAATTAACTCCAAGCCTCGTACGGACTTTTATAAAAGTATATATATATAATACATAGGTTTTGGTATGTACATTTTATGCACTTTATATGTTCCTTATAAGTTTTCCTTTTAACTTTTTATTTTTTTCTCTACTTACTTAATTTATACATAGATGATGAAATTATACCAATTGTTGGAGAAGAAGCAAATTAATAGAGAAGCTCTTGTCTTAGGAAATTGTATTTTACCATATATATATATAAGGTAGTGAGATCCTCCTATTCTTGTACGGAAATTATTTTGGCTTTCTTATTAACTTCTCTTTGAGAAACGTTTCTCACAAGCATAGGTATATTATACATGTTCAATTTAATTGCTCCTTAATCTAGATCAGTTTATAAAGAAATTAATGTTCACCAAGATATGTGCAAAAAGGGTGAGCATTAGATAAAATTATTATATCCCATTAATTTTACTTGGTATCCTTAATATTTAATAGTTATATCACATCAGTGAACGAAGTTATGATTATTCAATTTTACTCTTCCATAAAACACACTTTCTAATTTCATAATTATGAAACCTACATCTCTTTATATGATAGATTATATTTTCCCCTTTTTTTTTTCTTGTCTATTTTTTATTAATGATAGGTTGAATTATGATGTAATCTATGTTTCCAATAAGTTCTATAGTGCTAATTTGAACGAATGCATAAATAAAACCTCTAGTGCATTTACTTATCGTTACCTAAACAATGAGGATTGCTTTATCTATAAATTGTGACGTACTCATATTCTTATGGAAATCACTTTTCATTAAATTTTAGAATGAACAATAATTTGAAGCCCTTTGCCCTTATATAAGAACCAAACACAATCATGCATGATGATAAAAGACTTATAGTCATGAATACCATAAAATTTAATCAACTTAACAAATTATCATTAATTATAACTAATATCTTCTCATTTGAACAAAGGATGTCTAGATTTTTAAGGACTTGTTTGGATGTGCTAAGTAGTTTTAATCGATAGTCCTTTCTATGCATAGCATTTTGTTGAAATAACACTTTATACAAAAGAAACAATTAGATGTTAATTTGGTAGGGGGGAAAAAGACTATTTTAAGAACAAAAATTAGGAATATTTCACAATTGTTTGATAAACCATAGTGCTTGCCAATGTTGTGAAGAACCCTTCTACGAATTAAAAGCATTTCAAAAACGATTTTATCATAAAAAGCAAGAACTTAAAAGTTTTTTCACCCAAACACTATATATATGATGTGTTTTTCCTCTTGAAAAAGGCTCATTCAAACAGGCTTCATGTGCGTGTACATGTGATTCTGTAATGATTCTATCTACTACATATAATATGATTTAGTATATTTACATGTAATCATACATATATGCACCAAGCTATGTCATGCAATCATATATGGAAAATGAGAATGCCATAAGGTATAAATCTATCCACTATATATAGCACAAAATATTACAATCATCCGTGCAATCCATGTGCCTACTGATCAGACCCTCTCTCAACCAAAGTTAATAGCATTAGAAAGGAATTAAACTTTTCTCTTTGGATATATATAATGACTGGCTATGGTCTCAATTAAGGAATTCCTAATACACTTGAGCCTTTCTACTTACTTTGATCAATTTTTGTTTTGCGTCCCATTAATTGCATTGTGGTGCATGTCAATTTAGGTTGCATATACTATCTCTAGTAGACTGATACAACCATAAAGGATGTGATGGGATTTGATTGATTAAAACTTATATTAGTTACAATATGACAACTGTTATAACACTTATATTTGACCATAAATTGTAATGGACACTTAAACTAATTAACTAAACAGAAATATAAAAGTTCTGTTTGCAAACCCATGGATTCCGTGTAGTTACCCAATATTGCCATGCACGATAAGCACTCCATTAGCATTTAAACATGTACGTGAGTGTGGCTAGAACAATATAAGCTTCAATCTTACCGTCAGTCTCACTTTGAGGCTGAAGAGCAAATATAATATAAATTTTACTGCCCAAAATTTGAGTCCTCTACTGGTTGGTAAAGACCAGCAAATTGAGATAAAAATATATTGGTCAGAGTTTAAGAAAAAACTTACTACACACACAAACCCATTAAAAATAAGTACGCTAAGCCATTTTCTTTTGCTAGAACAACGTGTATAAACACCATAATTATATTGCCAATTTAAATTTAGAAATGCAAAATTTGATTTTAACTATAGATTAGTTAGCTAGCTCTGTGAAATAAAATATTTGTGTGGATTCAATAGTGACAGGGGATTTGGACTTTTCAGCCCAATATGATATGGGCCAAGATCTCACTAACCCAATGAGCTCCAAATATCCAAGTTCTGCTTTTAAGTCCTTTTTGGTAATAAAAGAACTGCATTAAAATAAAAGACCACGATGCATTACAGTTCCACTTTTAAGCCTACGCATTGAATGTTTTTGCATTTTTAGGCAAAAAAAAAATGTATTTTCCGATATTATAAAAAGTGATTAAGACATAATAATGTTTTTTATATATATAGATATAGATATGGACCTTTTTTTATTTCAGACACATGGAGTGTTGTATTCAGCATGTGCATTTGTGCAGGGGACCCCTCCACCAGCTTTTTTTTTTTTTTTTTATTCTTGTGACATTTACTTCTACGCACATGGGATTTATAAGGTTGAGAAAGAAAATACCAATCTATTAAAATAAAATAAAATAAAAACAAAAAAAAAGGAAGAAGAAGAAGCCCTTATGCCATCTCGACTTTTCCCAACCCAATTATGTTCTGTGACCTCAAAATATTAAGTATATGTTACCCACCATGCCTTGTATACATGATTTGCAAGCTAGCTTTAGCTCTATCAGGCCCTTTGGTTCACAAAATTTGGGTAGGACCCAATAGAAATTAATTGGATTTATTGTGGTTTTAATTAAGGGTAATAATTAATTGTCTTTTGCTAAACAAACATATGGGCCGGCCTTATTGTTTAGTACAAGAAGCCGAAAACGCTCAATGTTCAAAGGGTTTGCTTAGTATATATGACTTAAACAAAGCACTAGTCATAATTTGTCTTCCTTTTGGAAAATTTAGCCCATATGGATTAGCCTAAATTGTGTATATTAGAGCCTAAATTGTGTATATTAGAGGCCTTTTTTAAGTTTGGAAGATTTGTTGTAGTTGCTTGGTGCACTGCCTATAAAATGGATTTACTTGGTAAAGACAGAGGAAATCAATATCTTTCTAATTAAACATTTTGTTCATAAACCTTTAGTTTGTTGATTATAGCTTAACCATTAAAGTAGCATTGAATATATATATATATATATAGGTGTCTTTTGTGTGGTACCTAACTTTCCTTTCCATTACTCGTTAGGTACGATTAAATGTTTTTATGGGTTTTGTAGTGGAAAGTGAGTAGTTAATATTCCCTTTTAAATTACTTTCCTTTTAGCATGCTGTTTTCTTCTTCTACCCCAACAAATTTCACTACGTTTTTCCCTTTTTCGGATCCCATTTTCTCTGAAATTTCCTTCTTTTGTTCTTTCCTTAATATCCCTTCCATTGTTTGTTTCTTAATCTTATTTCAAACTCTTTGGTAAAGTTTTTGTTTTTAGTTATTTTTATTGCATTTTGTGTAATTTACTTTATTTAAAAATTAATTAATATCAGTTGAGTAATAAAAATATAAATTTCAAAGCGCTTTTTATTTGATTTTTTTTCCTTAACAAAATGAAAAAATTGACTCATACGGATAAATTTTATGCTTCTTATACTCCCATTTTTTAAATTGTGGTTTCAAATTACAATCTTCTTCTTTTAGATTAAAAACATTTTAATTTTAAAAAAAAAAATCTAAATCAGGGATCTGATGAGTCAAAATTTGGTAAAGGGGGGATTGACAATGACTAAAAGAGTTCATGATTTTAGTAGGAAAGAATCCAAAAGGCTGAACCTAGCTAGTAGGCATTCCTATGAATGTAACAGGAAAATGAAGTTAAATAACCCAGTTAGGTTCCCTTCAAAAGTACTCAAATCTCTTGGAAATATTATAAGCTACTTTTTTCCTGTTCATAGTAATTCAATGTCAAAGAAATTCAGAGGCAAAAACAGTGAGTGTTCACCGCATATGGAACTTTGGCTGGATAGCATCAAAAATTGATCACCAAATCACAATTGCCATCGACAAAACCATTGTTCTCTATCCTTAATTATGGCTTTTGCATTAGTTCTTATACATTTATAATACAGAAAATTTATAGATATATATAATATATAAATGACAATATTAAAATGGAATTTGTCACATCATCAAAATAAAAGAAAAATTAAAATATTAAATTTTAATCGCTAAAATATATATAAGAACACGAAGAGAAATAGATGATCTGAATTCATTAAGTTGTGACATAGTATGCAAATGTGACTTTCTAAGTAGTGATTTAAGCTATTTTCCAAGAAGGAATCATAAGAGACAAAACCATTTTGACGAATGACTTTGAAAGAATATAAATCCCATTTGTATATAATTGGCTGGTTGACACCAAAATTTGTATCAATTTCAGAGACGTAGCTTCTCTGACAGCCATTTGATCATTTTGGTGGCTGCTGCCGCCCACTACATTTTCAAGTTAGACATCAAATGGGATTTGAAAATCTGTATTCCAATTTCAACTTATATGTGTTTTCCCAAACTAGCCTAATTCTTTGATTATTATTTTTTTTTCTCTTTCAGTTGGAATTAATTCCACTCTTGCCTAATTGCTTCAATCGTCCTCTATATATCAAAATGGCCATGGTCTCATTTATATATGTCTTCTACTGCGTGAATGCTTTAAACCTAACTTTCAAATCCTGCCAATATTATAAGCAAGCAAATAATAAATGATTAAACCAAAAACTGTGATGACCTTAAACTGCTAGAAGTTGTAACCGGGGTGTAATTAGAGACCTGAAACAACAAATAAAGTGAAGACATCCTAGGCATTAATGGTGCCAATTAAGAACACTTTAAAGCTCCAGTTACTGATCACTTGTTATAGAGAAAATTTAGAGTTTCCGTAAGATAAAAATATTTGCCTGAAAAAGTGTTCCTTCAATTGTTTTGTATCCTGTGGTGCTTAAGCGGTTAGCATTTAACCGGTGGAAGTGTAAGAACAATTTTTTTTTGATCATGCTCTTAGACCATATGATTATGGGAGCTGAGAGTTGGAACTGTACACTGGATTCATGTTACAAATTGAGTTACTTTCATCTTTTCCATTATAAATGCACTTTTTTGTCGGTGTTATTATGAGAGTGTAACCAAATACTACCTTTAATTGGTAGTAGTATAATAGAAATTTGTTCTATGATAATTTGTAAACTGAAAAATATTTGCTAATAGAATTTTGAATAGAGTTTTCAAAATACTTAAAGAAAATGGAGGACAAAAATAATTAATTGAAAAGATATATTATTATTTTTTTTCTTTTGGTTTGGGAAAAAAGGTTTAAATAAAAGACAAAAAAAAAGTTTATTAGTAGATATGGGTCTTACCTTCTTGTATGAATTTCGCAACTGTATACTAAAAAATTAAAAAATATGTGAACCCAAATTACATGTGTCATTCTCTATTCTTTTTAATTAGAATTTAACACCTTTTTAAAATAAAATAAAAATAAATTAAATAGTTGATATGTATTAAATTTTAATTTAAAAAATAAATAAGGGGATTAACTATCTAAATTTCATATAGATAAAGAAAAAATATATATATGGTAAAATTTTCCTAGAGAAAAGAATTATTATACGTGATGGCTGTAAAGAGAATCTGAGAAGCTAGCGTAACCTATGTGCTTAACTTAGAAACAATGGGTGAGTGGTTTTTTCTGAGTGCCCCTGTTTTAAGAGAGAGAGAGAGAGAGAAGGGAAAAAAAAAAAACGTCTCATTGAAGTGTGGCAAATAACAAAATTCCAAAAAATAAATAAAATAAAATTGTATGGTATGAAATAATTCTCTCTCTCAATCAAATCAGTTTATGGGATAATAATAATAATATGGTTTATAGGGGGTGACCACCAGCTAGCTATTCAGCTCTCACCCAAATGTTCTACCAAAAAAAAAAAAAAAGGAAGCTCTCACTCAAATAACAATCTCGCTCAATCCAAATAATAACAATCTCTCTCATTCTCAAACCCATTTGTTTTACCAAAAATAAAAAACCCATTTGGATTTGGCGATCAAACAGACACTGATAATCATCTTCTGGAAGACAATGACTCTTCTAAATTCCAAACCCATCATATTTTGTTCTTAGTTAGTCGTATTATTTCATTTCCATAACTACAAATTAAATCATTGCCTTCTGGGGCTCTCAAATTTTAGTGCCACAAATCTCTTTCTTTCCATGTTAGTAAAAGAGTTCTCAGCGCTTTTTTTTTTTTTTTCTGGTACTATCCAATTGATTACCAAACAGTTGCACTTATTAATGTGTGTTTGGCATGTATATATATATATATATAATATTTTACAGATCTTTGATGTTCGTAAAAAGCACTTATATGGGATACATACTGTAGTTTGGAAAAACATTCAAAGAGTACTTAAAATTTTATACCAGTCGTACAGTGCGTGTATGTGTGTGAAAAAGTAAATATTTTGTTGGTGTTAGAGTTGAAAGCTTACCCACTAAAATATTTGATTTATTAGGTAAAAAAAAAATCTTCGTCAAAACCATACCACTTCCTGCCTAACTCATTGTACAAAAATGCATGAATATGTCATTTTACATACACATTCCTATGTTGACTCAACAGCTCAATCTTTAGTAATTTTGAATAAAAGTTCAATTTTAGGGTTTAATACACTTTAATACTTTTAATTTTTGTTGAATTTTCATTAAGACCCTTTTAGTTTTAATTTATTTATTTTTCATTTAGGCCTTCTTGTTTTCAATTTAATTCAATTAAAAAATTTTCTTAGTTTATGATAGAAAACATAGTCTCAAAATGCTATAAGGCACGTGATTAAATATCTTTTAAATTATTTAGGACTTATTTGATAATATAATTTTTAGTTTTTAGTTTTTTTTCTTTTGAATTATGTATAATTTCATTAGTTTAGAAGTTAATTGGAGTTTATTAAATATTAGTTAAACTACTTAATTGAGTAAAAATATGAAGGAAAATGAAAATAGTGTTTTTATTTTTTATTTTTACATTTTTATTCAATTGAATAGTCTAACTAATATTTAATAAACCCTAATCAACTTCTAAACTAATCAAATTACATATAATTCAAGAAGAAAAAAATTAAAAAGAAAAACAACTATATTATCAAATGAGCTCTTAGCAAATAATAATAATAATAGAGTTTATTATTCTTGTCTAATTTAGACAGTACAATTATTATGAAATATTAATATATTTAAGGCACTTGACATAATTCTCTTTCAAATTCTTTAGCAAACAAGAATAATATATATTATTATTGTCTAATTTGAAGAGTGTAATTATATTTTCTTTTAAAAATTTGAGAAAATTTGGAGATTTTGTGGAGATGATCCTAATTGAATTAATTTGGAAACTAAAGAGCCTTAATTGAAAAAAAAAAATTAAGGGGAAACTAATTGAAATATGGTCAAAGAATTAAAGGGTACTAAAGTGTATAAAACCCTTGATTTTATTATGTTTTTGACATATAAATTCCCATTTTGTTCAACAAATCAATCATATTAATAATAAACATTTTAATTTATCAATTCTAATGATTATCATAAATTATTTGGTCTTGTTGTTCTCATGAAGCAATGCTGAATGCATTTACCTTTTGATGAATTGCTTGGTAGTTAATGCATAATTAAACCTTGTTTTTTTATATGATGGGACTAAGTTAGAATTCTATTAGCCTGAAGAAAAATCTTATACCAAGTGCCCCTGTTATCATCCAAATTATATTCCCAGTGCAATGTATCATCTCTCCCTTTGACTTGTCATAGACTCCACTTTTATTCCAAGCCATCGGTCCCTTAATTATTTCTTGCATCACTTTTCTAATTAAATTAATCAAAATTTTATTCCCATAAGTGCTAAGATATATTTACTATTAGGTAGTATAAAAATCAACTTAATTATTTCATTCATATTTTGAGGTTTTTTTTTTATTTTTTAAGTTGAAAGTTTTAGGTCATTATTTATCCGACCTGAATCAGTTCGAACACTATTTATTCCTCAATAGTTTAGGAAAAAAATTCACAAATTATTCCTAAACTTGTGTGTATCTAAACTTTTTTATTGAGTAAATATCATATTTTAAACTAACTATTACATTCCAAAAATTCATTATGTTAGGCTACGAAATTGACCACATTGCCAGACAACTTACTTGCATATATTCATTGAAAATCAAAACATATCCTTCAAAAATAAAATTGAAAAATCGAAAACAATTTGTTTGATATTTATAATAATTAGGCTACTTTTGGTATAAAAAGCATCACGTTTCCATTAAAAGAAATTTTTCATTCACAAAACACACTTATTAAATCAAACTCGTTTATTCCTTCTACAATGACCCTTCCTTTTCATGGCGGATACGTGTTTGGACGAAACAAGTTAGCTTAGGAAATTAATTGTGACGTAATTTCTTGCGTAAATATCCTCTATATGGATGCATTTAATCATAATAATAGTAACTCTCATTTAAAATATAATTTTATTTATTAAGTACAATTTCTTAGTTGTCCCTTTTGGGCATTTGATTAAATCAATGAAATTATATGGGTCCTGGCCTACCGAGTTACAAGCAGCCTTAAAACCCTTTATTTATTTTTAAATATAAAAAAAAAAAAAAAGAGAAAAGAAAAAAAAAGAGCTTTTTCTGTAGAAAGCTGCATAATTTTATCTTTAATTTGTCCGAATCAATCCAAAAGAAAAGGAAAAGATAGAGATGGATGAACAGCAGGGTCTTGTATGAAAATTTTTCATTAGTTATAAATATTCAAATTGTATATATAAGTTGATTTGGTTTTTTTGTCAAATATGACACCAAAATTTCTTGGTATAAAAGCTATAGACCACTAAAAGTCAAAAACTTTTAAAGTTTTATCTTCTTTATTTTCTCAAATTGATTTTACAGTAATTGTTTAATTAATATAAATTCCAAAAAAGTCCAATTTTTTCTTCTTTTTTCATTTATCATAATCATAAGAATTACTATTGAACCCACTACTTAAAAAATATAAGCGTGAAGGGTGCATTCACCCCTAAAGATGAAAAAGCCAAACTTTGCTTGGTGTAAAAGTTTTAAGCACCGCAAACTCTATTTGGAAAAAGCAATTCCACTTGGGAAGGTACTTCCAAACTTGTACAAATTATCTATTAGAGGCAGTCCATCCATTTTCAATGTCATAATTTGTTGGCAAAGAAAGTTTCCATAAATATATGGGTCAGACCCAAGAATATTTGATAATTTCCACATTTTTTTTTTCACGTACAATGCCATTAGCCACGTGATAAAAAAGAATTATATTTGTAATGTTTTTCACAAGTGACCCTTACATTCATTATCATGATCACCTTTTCAAATATTACTGCCTTTTGAAAGTTGGAAATTTTGACATAAAAAATTAATTTTTTTTATTGATGGTGAAATATTAATGACATAATTGTTTTTTTTATATATATATGGTTGATTTGATTATACATAAATAATAAATAAATAAAAAGTTTAAATCGAATGTCAATTAATCTTGATTTATGGTCAAGTAATATGACATAATCGTCAAAAATCTTCTGTCAATTTTAACAATTAGTATATTTTACACTCGATAATTTTATATAGAAAAGAAGAAGAAGAAGAATGGATATATAAATAAATATGCTATGTTATGATGCTTATACTTGGGGGAATAAGATTTGCATTTGTCTATAGTACACATTTATTTTACCAAAAAAAATAGTATAATTTGGGGGCTAATTATATATTCAATTCTTAAAGATATGGAAAATTATTCAACTTTCAATGTAATAACTTTTTTTATACTATAATAATAATAATAATTTTTATCAACAAAAAATAAATTATTTATCCAACAAGATCCTTAAAAAAATAATTTTTTTTTATCATCTCAAAAATTAGTGAAAGAATCACGGTCACAAAAGAGTAAGAAGTACCAAGAAGGAATAAAACATTTGGGGGTTCAAAAACACCTCTTCTCCATACAATTGGTAACTTTTTTTTATCAATAAAAGATATTTTTTTTCAATTTAAAATTTTAATAGTGAATAAAATTTTTTACTACTTCAACTTTATTTGTTTGTACAAAAAATATATATATATATCCTTATAAATACAGCAAAACAACATAGAGAGAAGCATTTAATCAACTAGCACCTTACTTATAAGTTGCGGGCTTACAAATGCGAGGCATTTCTCTTTAGTGAGAGATAATGAGGTGGAGATTATTATTATTATTAATTTTTTTTTTTTGGTAGAAATGAGGTGAGGTGGAAATTATTGAATGTGAGGTCGGATATAAAGAATAGATTTAGGAGAAAGTGCCTCCATCTGGTAGAACTGATAGAATTAGACTGTGTAGACTTTGAAAATATACATTTCTTCTAATAATCGGTTCAATAACTCCTATTAATATATTACCAATAAAAAAAAAAAACTCCTATTAATAAACCAAAAACAAAAGACAAAAATAGTAGAAAAAATTGAAAAAAAAACAAGGCACATGTCGAGAGAAAATTGAGGTTGGAATAAGTAAGTTCTTCTCCCTCTCATTTTCTTCTTCTTCATTTTTATTTTTATTTGTATTTTTGCTTCACTGGCTTACGGGACTGTGTTTGGAAGCAAACACAGCTAGAGGGCACGTGAATGTCATGAAAAGATGAGGCATATGTGAAGTTAGATTCTACCACTCAATCTATTTTAAAATTTTTATTTTATTTTATTTAACCGGTGGAGAATACATTATGTATTCTTATTAAATACATACATATAGAGAGAGAAAGTCCGAGAGAGAATGATGAGGAAGCAACGGACGGCTAAGATGTGATCTCATGGGGGTGATCTTGGTTAGTAGATAAAGGCAAAAGACATGGTCAAATGGCGGAGCTGAACACTTTCCCTTTATGGAACGGCCCTCTGGATCTCTTTGATATCCAATGCACCCCAGCAATCACCGTCTCGTGTGTCTCCATCCTTTTGTTTTTATTTATTTTTTCATTTATTTTATTTATTTATTTTTAATTTCCCCCCAAAAAAACACTGAGGTGAACAAAATCTACTCTCTGCACCCCCCACCCCCCACAAATCATTCCTCACGCGCCCACCCACCTGGGTTATCTCACCATACGTCGCCGTCGACGGCCATCCACACTAATCCTTTTGTTTGCTCTTCAAATAATATATGAATCCCTAATTGCATAACGTTATGTAATGTGTAAAGTCCCCCCCATTAATTGCCAGAGCCAACCTCAAATTATGCATCCAAAACGACTGTGAAAATAACTAACCTGCAATGAGTTACATTTCCCTGAATTTATTGCACCAACAAAAAACAAAAACATTTATTTATCGAAAAAAAACAAAAAACAAAAACATTTGTTTTTCTCACCAATATTGTATTGAATTTTCAATGTGAAATAAATGAGTATAGTCCAGATATAGTATTGTTCAAAATTTGAGTACATGTTGTGACATTCAACAAAACAAAATAAAAATAAAAAATTGAATAACTAAAACTTGCATTTAATACACTTTTGATTAAGGTTCTCTTAAATTTTTTACTTCAATTGAGACCCTTTAATTTTCAATTTGATACAATTAGACATCTCTCCCTAATAGTTTTTAAATATTTTTACTTCAATTGAGATCCTTTAATTTTTAATTTGATACAATTAGGCATCTTTTCCTAATAATTTTCAAATATTTAAGAGAAAAGATAATTACGCAGTCTAATATACCACCACATATAATAAATATTTCTTCATCCTATCTAATTTAAAGACACTGTAATTTTACTTTCTACAAAAATTTTGAATAATTTGAGATTTTTTTAGAAAGAATCCTAATTGAATCAAATTGAAATCTCAATTAAAAAAAATCAAAAGGTCCTCAATTAAAATTTGATCAAACTATATAGTATTAAAGTTTATTAAACCCATAAAACTTTGTATTAAGTGCATTTTAAAAGTAGATATAGCTGTTTCAAAAAGTTTTTTCTTTTTTTTTTTTGTAAAAATTAATGTAAATTAAATGAAACATGCGGTTACTTATAATCTCAAAATTTTAATTTCCAACTTAAAAGTTTTCTCTACCTTAATTATATACCACCACTACCCTTTTTTTTCCTATATAAACTAAAATAATTAATCAGTCAATAAAGTTAGGAATTCAAATAAATTTTTTAGAAATCAATCATGGAACACCATGTCAAGTTGGAAATAATCTTTGTACCTACGCCATTACTCAATCATTTATCAATTGGCCAACAAATTATTATTATTATTATTTTCAAGCCGTGATATCTTACAGTAAGAACTCCTAATTCATTTAGAATTATGCAACTGATTTTTCTCATAAATCGAATTATTTTCCTTTTTTTATAGGAATAAACGATGAGTGAAATGAAATGATAATTATAATATATATATATATTAGTAAGAGCATAGATAGCCTTGGTTACGTAGACAAATTAATGTGCTTTGTTTATATTAACTATTAAGCTTTTAAATTCATATAATATGTAGAGCGCATAGTGAAAGTGGCAGATGAAGTATCCTCTTTATCTCATTCGTGTTAATTCATTATATTCCAAAATATTAAAAATTAAAAAATTAAAAACAAAATAAAGAATGAAAAGAAGAAAGAAAGAAAGAAAGCTGTAGTGGGATTTAATAATATGCTTTTAATAATCTAATCACAGCTATAGAGGAAGTGCCACAAAAATTCATTGTTTTCAAAAGGAAATATTATAATTAAATATATGCTTCACATTCATTTGTATATATAAATACACACTTTCTCACCAAAATAACTTTGTAATTATCTGTATTTGTTACCTTAGCTTTGTGCTTATCAAACATTGGATCTTTTCTATTATTTTATTTATAATTAGTTAATATTAATTATATTTACCACTAAAAGAGGCCTCCAATACCTCCTGAATCACCATGCATACAATAGAGCATGCTGTGCTGTCTTCCAGTGGTAGTCTTTATGTTCCTTTCAAAATTTTCAAGAATATTAAAAAAAAAAAAATCTTTGATAAGAAGAATAAATTATTTAGCTAAGCCATAGTTTTGTTTTTTGGTTTTAATACTAAATGATATTTGAATGCCCAAATTAGTGGTTAGTGTACCTAAAGGACAAGTGCATAGTGATGGTTACAAAAATTAAAAGAAAAACACTAATTAAATAAGATATTATAATTAAATGACGAATTTAACTCAATTGACAAAATAACATATTTAATAATATTAAAAAATATCAGAATTAAATTGTTTAAATTAAAAATATAGAAACTACGTTGACATATATAAAGATTGTTCAAATTAAAAATATATAGATTATATTGACACACCTTTTAAAAAGAAAATGATAAATATAATTAAAAGTAAAAAATTGATAATTATACTTAAATATTATATTTATACCAAAATGTCTTTTGGTCCCGTAGAACTTTCACTTCATTGTCTTCGCTGTTCTTATAATAACTATTTACATGAAGATTAAAAAAAAAACTATTTACACTTTTTTCTCTTGGAAAATAAAACTATTTACACTTAATCTTCTAATTGCATTACTTGTCTTATTTAATTATAAAAAATTTAATTTAATTTATAAACTGAAGTGATTTTATACGGAATAAACTAAAATATTAAATTAAGTAAAATTCAGAGGCTCTTTTTCGTTTGTCATTTACAAAAAAAAATTATTCTAAAGTAAGAGAATTAAAATAAATAATTTTTTTATTTTAGAAATCAAAATGTACATTGTAGAAAATTCAAAACACAATAGTGTTATTTTCTTCATCCATTATGTTTATTCAAATAGATATTTTTAAGTGAGAAAAAAAAATGAAAAGGCATTGTTGACCGGAATCAGAAAATTGAACAGTCAAAGTAAGCATAGGAATCAAACTAAAATAGCCAAGAAAAAAAAATCTACAAAAGAAGAATAAAAAATGAAGAAATATTAAACCGAACAAGAAATTAAGAAAGACTATCAAAGACTTTAATTAAGAATAAATTGTAAATGTATAATCAAGAAGTATACTCCTGATTAAATTATATAAAAATAATAGTTACAGCTGACAAATACTTTTCAACAAATCATATCAAATAATACGAGGCTTAATATTATTAATTATCATACTTACCATTATGTCAGATTAAAATTACACTCTATTTACTTAATATTTGTATTAAACTAAAATAATAATAATAATAATAATAATAAAAAAGATTTATTAGCTGAAAACCCCCAATTAGTGAAGGGGGAGTTAAATACACGCGCGGGAAATAAAAAGCAGCAGCGAAGCTTCCCGTGGTCGCCACGTGGTAGCTTTCTTTGTTCCGGAAAACCATTTTTTTTTTTTGGATAATTTATAAGGAAATCAGAAACTGGTTTTTGGTTTTCGGAGAGAGAAACGCCTCCAAAGAAAAGAAAAAAACAGAGAGAGAGAGAGAGAGAAGAATAAAACAAATGTTATGGGGGGATGACGAGGACGTATTTTGCAAAAGAGCGTCCAAGTTCTCTTCATGTAAGAATGTGGGTCCCACTCTCTCTCTCTCTCTATTCATCCCTCCCCTTCCCCCTTTTACTTCTTTCTGCTTCCTCTGCGAAACAACGGCGCAAACTCTCCTCTCTCTCTCTCTCTCTCTCTCTAAATATTCCATTTTTATTTTCCTTTTCCATTTGTCTATCTCTCAAGCATTTTCCCTGTTTGAAATTTGAAAAACATTGTACGGCCCAGATATTTTTTTCTCGCTCTTCTTCTTCTTCTTCGTCTTCTATATATTCATTTATTTATTCTTTTTCCTCGTCCTCTTCTTTGTTGTTGTTGTTGCTATAAAGGGGAGCTGAGGAAAACATAAGGGGGTCTGGTTTTTGTGCTCCAACGCTTCCTACAGTTTTCATTTTGTTTCAGCGGTTTGCACGGCGCGAGGTAGCCGGTTTACTGTCTAGAGAACTGTAAACTTTTTCTTTTTTTTTCTTTCGGGTGCTGGTTTTAATTTGTAAATAAAGCTTTTAAATTTAAAACTTTTATTGGGATTTGTTACTGGGTTTTCTTTGTTCGTTTCCAATGGTGGAGTTCGAGTGGGAGTACTGTGGGGGGCTGTACCTTTACTAGTTGCAGATATATGTATATATATTTAAATATGAATGGGCTGTTTAAGATTTGGTGTCTGTGTTTTTTTTTTCTCTGATGAGATTGGATTAATGGGTTAAGGAAGATAGGCTGTGGAGCACTGTTCCTCAGTCTTCTCTGCATGTGGGGACGAAAGCTAAAGATCTGAAAGTTGGGATTAATTGCAATCTTTGGATTTTGGTCACGGTTCTAGTGTGTCTCTTGAGGTATGGTATTTTACTCGGCCTGCATTTTCTAGATTTTTTTTAAATCTTTTTTATTATTATTATTATTATTATTATTTTTTATTTCTTGAGGGATGAGGTTGAGTTGGTGGATTTTTCTATTTTTAAATGATTCTTGCATACGGGTTCTATTGGTTTCCTATTTTTGGGAGGGTATTTTGGCATAGCATTGTTTTCATTGGGTATTTTATTTTCGGTTGAGAAAAATGTCGTCTTCTTAATCACTGTGCCATTCCCAATTTCTTAAAATTAAAAATAAATAATAATGATTAAGAGAAAAGAGTGATACAAAGGGAAGTGAATAATTTTCAGGAACTTTTGAGATGGCTGTTATTTTAGATCTAACATTGTTCCTACCAAATTCCTCCTAATCCTCAATGGGTTTTCATTTTCTCCCCCCCTGAATATCTTTCTGCAGGAAATGAGAATTGAAGGTTGTAGTTTTACAATTATAGTTCATACAAATTTGCTACCAAAGCTTGTTTCTGTGATGGGGTTGGAAAGGTTCAAACTTTACTAATAAATGGATTGAAGAAACAGTCCTCTGATGCAATGTTAAAAACATTAGCATCTGGGTTATTCATTTCTTCGCTTCTCATTTCTGTTTCTGCTGCCGATAATGAATTTCCTCGATGCAATTGTGATGACGAGGGCAGCTTGTGGAGCGTTGAGAGCATTCTAGAATGCCAGCGGGTTGGCGATTTCTTAATCGCAGTGGCCTACTTCTCCATCCCCATTGAGCTGCTTTACTTTGTTAGCTGTTCAAACGTACCATTCAAATGGGTTCTATTTGAGTTCATTGCCTTCATTGTGCTATGTGGGTTAACCCATTTGCTCAATGGCTGGACCTATGGCCCACACCCATTTCAGCTAATGCTGGCTCTCACAGTCTTCAAAATTCTCACTGCTCTGGTATCATGTGCCACTGCCATCACCCTCATCACTCTGATCCCTTTGCTTCTCAAAGTGAAGGTGAGAGAATTCATGTTGAAGAAGAAGACACGGGACCTCGGACGAGAGGTTGGAATGATAATGAAACAGAAAGAAGCTGGATGGCATGTTAGAATGCTTACTCAAGAGATTCGAAAATCGCTTGATAAGCACACAATATTGTACACCACACTTATTGAGCTATCAGAGACATTGGGTTTGCAGTACTGTGCAGTTTGGATGCCTAATGAGAACAAGACAGAGATGATTCTGACACACCAATTGAAGGGGAGGAATTTTTCGCACTCGTATGACATTTCTATAGCTATTAGTGATCCGGATGTTGTAAGGATTAAGTGCAGTGATGGAGTGAATATTCTTAAGCCGGACTCAGCACTAGTTGCTCCAAGTACTAGAGAGTTTGATGAGCCAGGACCAATAGCTGCAATCCGGATGCCAATGCTTCGGGTTTGCAATTTCAAAGGGGGAACTCCAGAGTTGATCCAGGCTTGTTATAATGCAATATTGGTTTTGGTTCTCCCGGGTGGTCGACCTAGATCTTGGAGTAGCCAGGAGCTTGATATAATAAAGGTAGTTGCTGATCAAGTGGCTGTGGCTCTCTCCCATGCTGCAGTTCTTGAGGAGTCCCAAATGATGAGAGAGAAATTGGCTGAGCAGAATCGAGCATTGCAACAAGCAAGAATGAATGCTATGTTGGCAAGCCAGGCAAGAAATTCATTCCAGAAGGTAATGAGTAATGGGATGAGGAGGCCAATGCATTCAATTTTAGGTTTGCTTTCAATGTTGCAGGATGAAAATTTAAGCAATGAGCAACGAGTTATTGTTGATTCAATGGTGAGGACTAGCAGTGTCCTAACAACCTTGATGGATGACATGATGGATAATTCCAAGGATAATGGTAGATTTCCATTGGAGATGAGACCTTTTCACTTACATGCCATGATAAAAGAAGCAGCTTGCCTTGCCAAGTGCTTGTGTTTGTATAGGGGTTTTAGTTTTGCAGTTGAGGTTGAGAAATCCTTGCCTGACCATGTTCTGGGAGATGAGAGAAGGATTTTTCAGGTGATTCTGCATATGGTTGGGAACCTGTTAAAAGGCAGCAAAGAGGCAGGGATTGTCATACTTCGGGTTTTCTCGGAGAGTGGTAGTCAGGGAAGGAATGATCAAAGATGGGCAACTTGGAGACAAAGCCCCCCTGATGGGGATGTATATGTCAGATTTGAGATTAGGATGAGTGATAGTGGTCCTCAACCTGAGGGTGCAATTTCAACTGCAGTGCATACTGCTGGTAGGAGATACACCAGTGAGGGAATTGAAGAGGGCTTGAGCTTCACCATTTGCAAAAAGCTAGTTCAGGTGGGGATGGTAAACTGTGTGTATATATGTATTTTTGTATGCATACATTTATATTCCTTCTTTAAGTAATTTAGGACCGGAATTGAAATATGAGAAATTTTGTTGGTATGCCTTTCAGTTATTGGGATTCAGGATTACATGTTTGTTGAAGCTAGACTCTGCCTATAGATACTTTTCAACAGCAAGTAACAAAGTGGTTTTCTATCATTGTGTTGATTAGGATTAGTCATTTGAAATTACCGTGAAAATCACAAAACCCTTTTTAGGATCAGTTTTAAATCTTGAGGCTTGATATTTACATGAACAGAGAAAATATCAGCTATAGTGTTTACTGATCTACACTTTAGATAGGTTGAAAAGAAATGTCTCTCTTTCCATTTGTGGCTTGAACATATGCTGTTTTAGCTTATTAAAAATGTTCTTTAGGATAAGCATGGTTTATGGCTTGAAGCATGGTACTGTGAATTTCTATTGGATTTTAACGCATCTGTCATTAAAAAAAGATCACTATTCTCTAGAGCGTCACTTGTACTAACATGTATATTTTGGGTTAAAGACTTGAGAAACTCTTTCATTATGAAACACTGTGCAAGCAACTTTGTTAGTATTTCTAATCTTCATTTGCATTGGCAGTTGATGCAAGGGAACATATGGGTAGTCCCAAACTCTCAAGGATTTGCTCAAAGCATGGCGCTTCTTATTCGGCTTCAACTTCGACAGTCCATTACATTAACCATCTCAGAAGAATCATCATCAGAACACCCGCATTCCAATTCTCTTTTCAGAAGCATACGAGTGTTATTAGCTGATGATGATGATGTGAACAGGGCTGTGACAAAGAAACTGCTCGAGAAACTGGGATGCATTGTAACTGCTCTTTCTTCCGGGTTTGAATGCCTTGCCGCCATTGGTCCAGCTACTTCTACCATCCAAATTGTTATCCTTGATCTTCACATGCATGATTTGGATGGTTTCGAAGTTGCAATGAGGATTCGAAAGTTTCGAAGTCATAGTTGGCCATTGATCATCGCCTTAACAGCTAGTGCTGATGAAGATTTGTGGGAAAGATGCAGGCAGAGCGGAATTAATGGAGTAATCCGAAAGCCGGTTGTGTTGCAAGGAATCGCCAACGAGCTACGAAGGGCCTTGCTGCAGGCAAATAAAATGTGAGTGATTGGCACTGTTTGTAGCTTTACAGTACTACAGCAGCAGCAGAAATAGTTGTTTGATATCCTTTTTGGGAGTTTTTGATAGAAGTAGAACGTGTCATTTGTCTAGTGCCCTTTAAAAAAAAAAAATCATATTAATTATAGGATGAATATACAAATTATCAGCTGCATATCTACTTTTGGTAGATTTTCTCATTGACGCATTAACTATATTACATTTACTTTCCTAAGTAATTAATGAAGCAAAGTTAATTTTTTATTATTTATCAAAATCAGCTATCATTCAAATGTTTTACCACTTTAAATTACAATATAATGAGTCTATCTAATCTGTTATATAGCTCTCATGTATGATAAAGGTTGAGACAGTTATATTCTATGAAAAAGATAATGATAATAATGTTCATTATCGGTTTTTGTTTCTTCAAAAATATTTATAATATATAAATATAAAGAGAATAAATATAGTTGTAGACTTTGACGACTTAAATACAGTGTCCAGAGTACATATAAGGTGGAAGACAGAGTTGCAGATCGAAGAAATTGCAGAGAGAAGGCAGTGAGTGAGAAAGTCATGGGAGTCAAAAGAAAAATAACAATAATGAAGCCTTTGTTGCAGTTGTTTGTTTTAAAAACCATGCATGAATCTAAGAGTACATGTACGTGGACCTCTCTCTTTCTTTTATGTGTTTCAACATCATATCACGTGGACCACACTCTCTTTTTCTTATATATTCCCTCAATTTGCTATTTTTATATTTCAACCCCCATCCCAAAAAAAAAAAAGAAAAAGAAAAAAATTATTTTTAAAAAAATTTATTTAATTGTTTTTTTATAATCACTACTTGATTCTATGTTCCAATTATTATGTATATGTATATATATAAATACAGTAGTTGACGTTGAGATCCTTTTGGAATATATGGCTTAAAATTCCCTCAACAAATTCTTCCTATTCGTCATTCATCCAACTTTTATTTATTGTATATATATATATATATATATATGTATTAATTTCTACAATATTTTCTCGGGAAAGTGGGTGTTATTGGGTAGTGGTGGCTTTTCTAAACCTCGTGAAATAAAATGATTAGGTGTTGGTGTTGCTCATTTCCTTGTCAACAGTAATATCATAGGATGGATCTTTGGCATATCACTCTCAATGGATCACACCCACCACCCACTTTAATCAAATCTTATTATGGTTATTTCTCTGTGACCATCATCTCCTTTTTAATCCCCTCATTTAATCCTTCACTCCAACCCCTTTTTTTTTTCCTATTTGAATTTCCATGAGAATTATGCTTTTTTTTTTAAAAAAAAAATTGTAATTGAAACCAAAACAATAAAGTCCATGATATATATATATAGGACAATGACTTGTGCGGTTAGTAGTAAGTAGCCACAATTTTTGGCGCACTATATAAATATCTATAGGGTGTCCCATATTCTGTATCAGAAACCTCCAATTTTCTCATTTTGAAAATGATGATGAAGATGGAAACTGTCTCTTGGAAAGCAACAGCTATTGGGTGTCATATTCTATTGAAAATGTTTTAATAAAGATGGTGGTATATATTCAATTCCATATTTACAAGTTGTCCATATTTTATTTGCTTAGAAAATCTAGGTCGCTTTTGATATATATATATATATATATATATATATATATATATATTTTTACTTGTAAGAAAGTGTTTGTGCCAGGGGCTCTGTATCCCCCCAAATAATTTAAAGGATAAAGTTTGACTTTTTATGAATATTGGATTGCATGAATTGAATCTACAGTCAACATTTTTCTTCTTTGTAGCAACATCCATGGAATATATTAAAAGTACAAGTAGATATTATATATATATATATATATATATATATGTGTGTGTGTGTGTGTGTGTGTGTAAGCAAGCGCGCGCACGCTTATTTATGTATATATGGATGCATGTATGTGCATGTCTGTATATGCATGCCGCATGTTGGATAGATTACAATTTCAACAGTATATATATATATATTCCCAAAAATTCTTTGCTATCACCCCCACGCTAAACACCAACAACCCAAGAAAAAAAAAAGAGAATAATATTTATACACGTTATGTTTATTAATGATCAAGAGATGGATATGAGACAGAGCTCAACGAAATTTATAGAATTGTGTACACTATTCAACATTTCCAAGAGGTTTAATCCTTATATCTAAAACAAGCAAAAAAAGAAAAGAAAAGGTAATTATATTAGTGAATTAAAGCAGATCCCAATTTATTTAAATATTTAACTAAGCAAGTTTTAGATTTTTTGATCCTATAACTAGAAAGAAAATAAAAAGTTGCTCTTATTCCAATGCCATGAGCTTTCAAACTAGAGTTGGAAAAAGAAGCTTAAGGTTGCATGAATTGAGTGATTTGGACATTGTTGTCTAATTAATTAGTAATCAATATTATAATTAGCCAACATCATGATTCATGGTTGTCATAATTTTAAGGAATAGTTTGCTAGCTAGTGTCACCTAATTTATTATTATTCTAATGAGGTGCATGCATGGCCTTCACTTACAAATACAATATGCAAACAAAAATAATATATTTATTAATTAATTAGAGTAGGTTCAAACTTTTTTTTGGATAATAACTACTATATTTGTCATTTTGGGTACCATTACATGGATTGTACAAAAAGTTTTTCAATAAAAAATAGAGCTTGCTTGGTAATTTAATATAAAATATGTAATATTATTATTATTATTTTTTTAAAAAAAACAATAGTTTAATTGTTGAAAAATTCTTTTACTTTCTTATTTTAAATACTTTTTCTAAAAACATAAGTGCTTCAATTTGAAGGATATATAAATAAAACCAAGTGGATAAAGTAATGCTTTCTAAGTAGTTCAAACAGCTTGTAATCCAATCTGTTTCTTAAAATAATTGCAATTTAATATTCAATTATTTATATAAATTTATGCCTAGTAAGGCATTGATTTTGCTGCTGGCTGTTGGCGACTCCAAAGAGGCCAAGAATGCTGCCAAAATAGAATAATTATTGAGATTTATTTATTAAAAAAAAAAATAATTTGCTATTTTTAAGGCCAAATTAGGACAAGCTTAGACTAATTAAATGGGCCTTAGGGGCTATTTGTCTTTCTCAATTATTTATTAGCATTATTATTATTTTTTTTGACAACAGCAATTTGTCTATGAAGTGCACCAACCATTTCATATTGTATACAATAAAGACTAAAGAGGATGATATTAATACAGAAAGTGAAGGTATATAGTTAACTCTGGAGTGTATTCAGAATTTTCTTTGAAGGTGGGTGCGGAAATTAAAACCCACTGGGCTTTTCCAAGAAACTTGGTGGGCTATCCCTGGAAAGTTTATGAGCTGATCCTTCGTATCCAGAATAAGCTCAGGCCTCTCAACAACTACTACATCCCAAAAAATTAAAAAAAAAAAAGAGAGAGAAAAGAATAGCTACATCCCAAAATTAATTAATTAATTATGAAAATATAATATATATATACATATATATGGAAAAATAAATTTTGGAATAATCAAAAGGCTTTTCTTGGTAATTGCAATTTTGGACCGGGCCTACTATTTATGGCCTTTTACCCTTCTCCAAGCCTCTCTGCCTTTGGGAGAGAGACCTCTGCTCAATGCTCACTTTAGGTTTAAGCAATTTGGTCGCTAACATAAACACATAATGATAAAACTAAAATAAAAATGAAAATAACAAAAAAAAAAAAAATCATTTTCAAGTCCCAAAAGCACCCATTATTTGCTGCGAGAATTTTTTCTTGAAAGAGAAATTAGATCAAGATTGTAAAAGCTCCTTACACCTACTCTCGAAAATGATTAACAATGTTATTAATTTACCTAAAATATCTTTTTGGGAGGTCTAAATTTCTACTTCAAAAATGCTTCCAAAATTTTCAGTAAATATCTCGTAGAATTTACTTGTCATCACAACTTTGTCAGAGTCAAACCCAGTCCATTCCATAGCTCGAGCTGATTAAGAGCTCAAAGTCACAGGCTTGAGGTTGGATTGGGGTAACCCACAGCCCAAATTACAAATATATAATGTTTTAATTGGGCGTCTTCGGCCTTTCAGATTTTACGTTCATTTTCTTAATATTACCACATGAAAAACATTGACATATTCATATATATATATATATATATATATATATATATATATATATATATATATATTATTTTCATTCACAACTTGAACTGAGTTTTGATTCACTAATGCTGTATGTGTTATAATGTAATTACCAATAATAATAATAATAATAATAATAATAATAATAAATTTTCAAATTCTACGTTGATTTCCTCTCTCTATTTTCTTTTTTATAACATAATTCTCGTGTTAATTAATAGACATTAATTTTATTTTTTAACTTCTTCCTCTTTTTCTTTTTTTTATTACTAGAGGTTGGCATTAGGCAAATCTTGTTGATTGCTTTTGATGTGAGATGCCCAAGAAAATCCAAAAGAAATTTATTTTATTTTTTCTTTAGCTACGACACCATAATTTCCTAGTCTCTAATTAGCTAGGATGACCTACATGGATTATAAAGCAATTCACCCAAGGAAAGTTGAAAGCAAACCATTGGAAGGAAAAGTCTAGCTACGTTAAATTAAGACATCAAGTTACTAGATTAAAATTGTTTTTGCGATATTTTAATTTTGGGATCTATTCCTTGAAGGCCTATTGTGATCTTCTGATAGGCTACACATGAGTGATAGTCTTCTATTATCTCATAAAATTCCCAATCATTTTTATAAAACAAGAAACTTTTATTTCCTTATGTCCTTAATTTTAAAATAGGTCCTTTATTTGTTGCCCAAGGCCTTTGTTAGTTAATAATTAAGCTAATTTAGTTCATAATTATTGAGTTGCCATTATTCCTACTGTTTAGAAGTGGGTCCAACAATGTATATCAAATGACAAATATTTTCAATAAGCTCTATAACAAGGAGCAAAAAGAAAATAATGTGGGTCTTACACGTAAACATATAATAACTAATGCAATTAGGGATTACTAAAACTCGAACACTCCCTTATATATAACTATACTTAAGTTGTTAGAAAGTTAATTTAACAATGTATATCAAATGAAAAAAAAAATTCAACAAAAACAGTGCTTGGTATTTAGTTCATAATGTATGATCATTTTTACTTTATTTTCTGTCACCTCACCTTTTACATTAAAAGTTCATGTAAAAAAACTGTATATAATTAGGAGACAACCATTATCAAATAAAAAGTAGAATTAGTGTTTTCTTGACAAAAATAAACAATTAAAAAAGAAACTATAAAGTGGAGGGAACTAGGGGTTTACATCATGGCAAGCCACACTCATTTAAAAAAAAAAAAAAAAAAAGGTGATATGAAGTAGCAATAATGGAGGGCGGAGAGACACAAAAAAAAAAAAAAAAAAGAAGGTGATATGAAGTAGCAATAATGGAGGGTGGAGAGACACAAAAAAAAAAAAAAGGAAAAAAAAAACTAATATTAGTTGAAATAGAGCTATCTTGTAATGAAATAATTGGGAAATTTTTATAATTAATTTAGACCAATAATCGATTCACGTGTGAAAGGGATGAAAATGGAATAAGACGTAGGTATATAATTTGATTGATTATAAGTTTGGATATCTCAAATTAAGATAAATTAATAATAATAATAATAAATCAACAACTGAAAATGACTTAAAAAGTAAACAGAAGTTAAAGAGAACGCAATACACGAGTGGAGTTTAGGACAACACGTGCTTGATATGATTGTATGATACTATAACTTAATGAAAATAATTAGCTTTTAACTTCCATGCCCAAACTATATGTTAACGTAAATCTAATTAATTAAGCACGTTAATTCGAAGAAGTTAGGAAAAGGGTTTGGAAGTGTAAAAGAAAAAAGAACAGAAAGTGGTGCACTAGCTGATGAGAAAATTAAAGGACTAGAAAAAAAGATAAATATGAGAAAATATTAATAATAAATTATAATAAAATATTGCAAATACCAGGTTCGGATTAACCAACTTGTCACCGAATGAAAATCACAGTGCTGATTTTACATTGTTTATATATAATTATAAATATATATTTGGTCTTCAGATTTATACTATATTTGATAAGTACAAGAGAAAAAATGAACTATCTTCGTGGAAAATATATAAAAAATTCCAAGAATATTATATATATAGTTAAATGTATAAAGAGGGGGTCAATGGTAATGATCAAGGGTCTAAATCATAATTATTGGTCTAAGTAAAGACAAACAGATGGCAACCAAGTTGTTGTAAAGTGTGATGAAAGATAATAACGCTTATAATATAATTAAACAAATTAATTAAAATGTGTTTTAAGAAACTCAATCCCAACAAGGAAAATTTGGTTATTGAATTGTCAGATTAGACTGAAAAAATCAAATATAGTTTTATATATAGACATACAATTCACAACTCACATCCAGCTCTCTCTCAACCAACGTTCCCCAGCCACAATTAATTAAATTTTTAATTATATCACAAAACCCATTGATTTATAATTTTTATAATTATAATCTTGCCGGCTGTGTTATCTTGGACCTGGCTGCTATCTCTCTGCGTCCTTTTCTTCTGTGCTTACCATTTCAAATGAGATGCTCTCTCTCTCTCTCTCTCTGTTTGAAAGATAAGATTTAGTCGGTGCATTTTAGTAATGAAAAACTTGAGAATTAACAATGTTTACACGCTTGTTTGAATACAATTAAAATCAATAATATATTTCTAGTTGTTTGACAAATCTTACGCTTGTACTATTATTGTTATTGAGTTTAATGTCGCTGTTATATTATTGTTATTTAGTTTAATGTTGTTGTTTTTATGTATTAGTTACAGTGTTAAACCATTTTTACATCCTTAAAAGAACAAAAGAAAAAAAGTGTTAACTAAAACCATGAATTATATATATAATATACCCCATCATTTTTTTATAGAAGATTTTTATAATAAAGTATATGAACAATAAATTAGTATTCAATGTGACATTTAGCTTTAGGTATATTGTTCATTTGCTTGGTGTATGTAGAAAACTACTCTATCAATGAAATACTATTAACTTTTTATTAGTTAGAAGGAAGACGAAACACATATTTTATAATTACAAGATTTACCATATATTTAGTTTCGCAAAAAAAAAAACATTTATAATTCATGTTAAAGTTTATTGTTATTATTAGTGTAAAATGTTGTTTAAAGTTAATTTTCTGTAAAAATGTGGAAATTAATTAATACGTCAATATGTAAATATTTCTTCGTCTAGAAGGAAGAGCCGGAGCACGAGTGAGAGTGGCGACAAAAACACATGTATCCCCCCACATTTTACGGGGGGTAGAAAAAAAAGGCGCAGATTCGTAGGGACTGCAGAGTCCGTGTGCGCGCCACGTGTAAGAATCTGAGGGATGGACTGGTGAAGTGATCCGTTAAGATGTCCCATTTTGAAAAAGGCCAAGGGTGCGGTGGGTCCCATTTATTTTGGGGAACCGCTTTCCTAATTTGGCCATTTCACCTGTTCTTTTCCTTGTCCAATCGGGTATGTTCCCGCTTTTTCTACTCCTATTTTCTCCGCTTTTGTCTGCCTATGTGGTTTTCTTTTTGGAAAAAAAAAAAAAAAACCTCCTTATAGAAAATATGAATATAAATATAAATATTTGAAGAATTGTTTATAAATCACAAAAATTAGGAAGGTATTCTATGGTGAGTGCGGACAATGATGTGGGGTTAAATGATATATACATAGCAATTAATTAGTTGTTGACATCTAAAACGAGTTTCATTTTTAAAGAGCCTTAGAAGTTAAGAGCTCTAACAATGATTCTATGAATTAATAAAAGGATATTTAAGAGGGAGGGTGGAGTTGATAGAGTTGTTTTAGGAAGTTTCTTTAATTAATTTTTGTATTTTTTTATAATATAAATAATAATGATAAAAAAAAAGGACACGTATAGATACGGGTGGTGGATGGTTGAATTTGACTCTATTTATTATACGTCAATGTCGCCTACGCTGAAAGTCTTTCCATTTGCGTGCTATATAGAGAGTAATTCATAGAATAAATTAGAGATGTTTTAATCCTATTTGATACTAATTTATTATATATATATATATAGAATACATTAGAGATGTTTTAATCCTATTTGATATTAATTTATAATATATATACTAAATTATGATACTAAACAAAACAATCATTTCTAATATTGATTATAGAACTTTAAATATAAATGAGTTACTTGTAGAAAAAATAAGGGTATTTTCACAATAGATATTTAATAAATAAATAAATTGTTCGTACCTGCTCGTAGCAAAGTTGCAAGATATGCTTATTTAATTAGAGGTTTTCTTAGGTTTTTGCAACAATTTCACAATACATATAAAAATAATTATTAGTTTATTAACCTCCCAACTTTATATACTTTCTTTCGTTCTTTTATTTATTATTTGTTTTCTTTTTGAACTTTGGACTGTTTGGGAAGCATGTGTTTTAATTCCTTGATTTGATGGTAGCAATCAATCTAATTGTTTTATTTTTTTGTCAGTATATATATATATATATATATATATATATATTGTAAATAGCAATTAATCTAATTGTTAGTTCAAGTTCTAGATCATTTTAGTAATGTACTTACATATTCTACGTATATATATACAGTATTGTGGATATAGCTGCGTCGACATAGATAACAAATAATAATAATAACAAAATTATTTGAAGTCAAATTACACCCCACATCCTGAATCAATCAAATTATGGATCCAAAGGTCAATTTTCTTTAATATTGTGTTGGATTACGTTTGTTGGAAATAGATTAAATATGTTTTGCCCACTTGTTAGTAGACCATAAGATTCACGTTTTATATTTGATTACTTTGCCACTGGTAAAACAAATAGGAGAAGAGTAAAATCTGTAGTACTAAATTGTTGAAACTCACCTAAAGATTGATTCCCCATATATATATATTTTATATGTGTAAATATATATATATATATAACGGAGAAAGAAATCCAATTGCGAAATCATTTTAATTAAGTTTTAAAGTTTGGTATTCTACAATTTGAATTTTTTATTTGATATTGGGGAGTGAGTACTTATAAGTACTCTATTTCAGTAAGAAGCTCAATAATAACATTATGAGGAAAACAAACTTTGTGTTTCTCTTTTTGGAAAACAAACTTTATGTTTCTCTTTTTGGAAAACAAACTTCATGTTTCTTCTCTCTCTTTCTCTCTCTCTCTTCCATCCTTGCACTGGTCACATTAAAACTATATCAGCATATTAGGTTGAGTGTAAAAGCATATCAATCAACTTGTATATATCTTTTTCTTGAAGAGAAAAAATTAATTTCAAAGTTCTCCAAGTCAAGGATTTTAGATTATATAAAAGAAAAGTAATTAGTGATCATCTATTAGAAGCAACATATATGATTCATTTTCTTACACTTCCTGTTGAATGTATTTCAATAATCAAATATTCAAAGCTTCATGTTAATATTATATATATATATATATATATATATAAAGCTTCAACATTTAAATTTCATTTCATTTTAATCAAATCAACATTTCTTATTTAAGTTTTTTTTTTCATCTGGTTAATTTGCAGAAACTAGTATGCTAGTTGTATAAAAGCCCAAGATCTTCAGTTGGCCAACATGATAGTTCCTAATTAGAAAATTAATTAACCTAACAAACAAAACAGTGAATCTTGCCTATTTGAAGTTTAGCCTAATGATAAATGCATGCATGCCATTTTATATTTACATGGAATTAGAACCAACAAATTAAAAAGCCAAATTCTACAGCTCTTCGCTTTGTTTACACTTAATTGGTGCGTGCACAGGTTCAAAACTATTTCTATGTACTAATTTCATCTATTTAATTATTGTAAAATTCCTTTTCACTGTCAAGTAGAAAACAACACATTAGAAATAGATTGGCTTTTTGACAGATTAGGTTAACCTGGCGTTCATTGGTTTGAAGAAAATCGACGTGTACTCCACGACAAAGGCTATGGCACAATTGAATTTCAGCATCAAAAGCCAACATCGTTCCTTGATTTCTCTTGGATGTGTTTGTTGATTACCCCACCATCCACAACTTATATTAAATATTAATTAATCACTTTCACTGACTTTAACACAAAGTTTCTTAATGGATGGTCTGTATTTCATTAATAAAATCTTAGTGGATTCCTTTTCAAAAGAAACAAGTGTTGTTGTAAACGGCTTCTCAATTTCTCAATAGCTAAGCTGAGCTAAGCTAAGCTATGAGCTCCAATTAATATTTGTTAAGGGCTAATCAGCTTACATACACTTGGAAAGCTAAATGACAACGAAATGAAGAATATATTTGTCATTGGTATTAGATTAGGATTATTTTAATTAAGAGAGCATGTAATTATAGAACCCAAAGGGGGTCCATTTTTAATTGTTGTGACTTTAGTGTTGGAATGTAGTATCCAAGTTGCTAATAATTTATAATTAACGTGTTTAAACGACGATGTGCGAGTCCATGTGAAGAGGGTCCTCCATGTTCAAAAACCATCTAGGATACTTTGAGTGTAGGTCGTCCTTTTTAAGAGAATTGATTAAATTAAATTAATTACTATTAGAATATCAAAGTAAAACTTAACTTTAGTTAACTTTTTTTTTTTTTTTTTAATCAATGTTGGCTGGCACTAGCTAGCTTGCTAGGAAATTTGAGGACCGACAAAAACATTGCGACAATTGAAATTTGGGGTAATTTACTTGCGTTTTAGAGCTAGATTTGTACAAAGTAATTTATTAAACATGTGACACATGCATGAATCAAAATGATTAATAATTTTTAAATCCAAACAAACTAGCTACTTTTAAAAGAGGCAGCATAATTCTCTAATCTTTAGCTGATCAGAAATTGTTTTTGAAAAATTGTCATTGAAATTAAACTCACAAAACAATCCGCAAAGTACATGTCAACTTTCCATGAACTTTAAATTGTAAACAACATGTGAATAATTGATGTTCCATGACTAACGTTTAAAGTATGCATAAAAAAAGGAGGAGGTAGCTAGGTAAATTAAATTTACTAAAATGTATTAATTGAGAAATAGAGCACAATTAAAGATCATAATTAATAAACATTTTAGTTAAAATACAGACACACGAATAGAGACTTAGTATAGCTAAGATTCAAACAATAGGGTTAGTACTACTTTATCATATATATGTAACATACGATTAATAAATGAAATAAAAGGAATAACGGTGAAAATTTTAATTACTAATGCTATATACATACTCAAATACTATGAAAGAAAACTGTACATGGCTTTTCATACAAGTTTGAATCGCAGCAATTTTGAGTTTTGAAATATTATTTTGTTATAAAGATTTCATATTATAAGATCAAGCAAACAAATTAAACTTCCCTTCTCTAACATTTTTCCTTAATGAGAAAAAAAAATTGATTCACATTATAAGATCAAGTAAACAAATTAAACTTCCCTTCTCTAACCTTTTTCCTTAATGAGAAAAGAAAAAAATTGACTGAGAAGTAAAAGCTGAATTCCTTTAGCAAAATTCCAAATCTTGAAGTTGATGAAAAGTGAAAGTAGTGGGGATACACTAAGTTAATTATATAGTGAAAGAAGTATTCTGTTAGTCCTTTGATTGTTTAAGTAATTAACTGTAACATGCGTTTTCATAAAAATTAAAATCGTTTCTGAGGCTGTGCATATATGTCTTAGAATAATGGATCACAGAAGCTAACTAAGAAAAGCAAAGCAAAGAAAAGAAGTAAAAAGTAACATTTTATTAATTTTTTAAAATTGGATTGCGTATTATGTTTGTTTAACAATCATGGATTAAAAGTAAAATCTTGAAACAAGTATCAAACTGGTTCATATAAATATATTTAGTACTGGAGGTCATAACATTAAAATTAACAACCAACACTAAAGTAATCCCCTATCTGGGTCTTATTAATTCAGGGTTTTTAATTAAGGTGTTGGCTTTGTTTATTTTATTAGTTTAAAAATAATTAATGTGTGCGTGATCAGTTGTGCTCGTGTATTAGGTAAACTATTAACCTGGCATTGACCATGATACACCAACTTTAGTTTCATTATTTTAATGCGCATTCCTGTATTCATTTTATTATATTATAGCCAGAACGTGAAGCACTCATTTCCTAATACAAGTTGGGACTGAGTTAATTAATTAACAATCATTTTAAATAATATAAAACAAATCAAAATTGTTCTTAATTATGCTAAATAAGTAATCAATTCTTGTAGACAAGTACCATTGGTGCCTGGGGAGCTAAATAGGTGATATATATATATATATATATATATAATTTCTTTTTTATTGGGGATTCACATTCACTCATCCAAGATGCTGATTAATGTTAATTATAAACACTGATAACATACACAAAATGTTCCAAGAAAATACATTAGCAAAATTCTCTAAAAGAAAATTGTCAATGTTTTGCATACTTCATCAGGTCAACAACAAATTAAATTAAGGTTTCATGAGTTAAAACTATAAATTATCCTTAAGAAAATTAAGATAGAAAATCATATATATCTCGAATCCAATTAGAGCACACACTCCTATAAATATGTAAGATTGAAAATTAAATTGTAAGAAATGAATTCCCCACATGTGCTGACAATTTTGTCCAAATATATATTACTTTTCTCATCCATGATTGTTTAATTTCATGAGACATAGATCATCTTGGAGCTATATATATGTATATTTTCATTTATCTTCTTTTTATTTTTTGGGACTTCGAGAGACTGTCCATTTTGTATATACAGCACATGGTGGGGGACTAAATGAACTAAATGAAGTATGGTGCTGCCTTATGAGGAGGGACAAAAAGAATGTCATATATATATATATATATATATGTGTGTGTGTGTGTGGTTTTATTTTGAATGAAGCCTTATTTAGATATAAAACTTCTAGTTATAATATATAATCTAATTTGAATTTGGACACATTTAAATGTCCTCTCATTCTTATAAATTAAATATTTAAGCAGGTTACATGCATAAAAACTATTGAACAAAAACAAACATAAAATTCAACTATGCATGCATTGCCCTGATCTCATCACCCTTTTAAATGAATATCTCAAAATATTTACGAATTATATATCCTAACTAATTAGCAAAAATGTTTGATTAAGTCAAACACACACATATATATATATATATATATATATATATATATATATATATATAGAATCAAACCTAGAAATCTCATGGAAATTCCAAGCCTTTTGACCAAAATGAGAAGTATATATCAATTTACAGGTGGAGAATGGAGAGCACACTTTGGCCCTCACATCCATAAATTTTTCTGAAGCTCTGCAGAAATGGCCAATGACGTTTGCTCAATTGGACTTAAATGGAGAGCTGCCCAAGAGGATAACTCTCAGTTCTTCAGATTGCCCTTCAATATAATGTATATATATGTGTATACGTGTCATTTGAATAAACCCTACTTGTCTAATCACTTAGAAAATCTTCAACAAAATTTAAAACCTTCGGGTCAGAAAATGAACAGGTTTTGATTATCATCAAATCTGAGGATCTAAATCTTTAGTTTCTTTAGTGACTACTTCTGAGTGAATCCAAAAAGACATCAAGGATTTAAATTAATTTTAAGTACACAAATTCAAAACCCTTTTTGAGATAACACCTCCACCTACCATATATATATATATTTATAGTTTTCTTATATCTTCCGAGTCTAATCCATCATATCATATAACTATAATCTTTTAGCAGTCTATATATATATATATATATATATATATATATATATATATATATATATATATTAAAGAACGCAAGTTATAATAAACCCCAACCAAGAAAATTGTAAAGCAAAAGCATATGATATGAACAATAACAAATACTTAAAATTTGTGGTTAAAAACCAATTAAAAAGATTAACACCCCAACCAAGAAAATTGTAAAGCAAAAACATATGCGATAGTGACAATAACATGTCACTTAAATTTGTGGTTAAAATCCAATTAAAAAGACTAATTAAAACCATCTCTTTTTTATTGCAAACATGAAAAAAGGAAGCAAAGACAAAGAAGCTTTATAACTAATATACATTGAGAACACCAAGATTGTTCTCACTTTTTTCTACTTCTTATACCGATCTCTCTGTGCTTCAAATACAACAAAACCTAAGATTGAAGATTGATGAAAATCTCACCCACCACCCATCAGTATCTCTAACTTTCTTTTTACCTCTTCTATACTAGTAAGGTGGTCTGGTATGAGCCCAAGCATAAGCCTCATGCCCCAGCTGGCCACCATTGGGGACCAAATTTGGTGTCATGTAAACTGGCAGTGCTGAAGGGTCAGGCAGCCCTGGCTGCAGTTGTCCACCACTGCCGCTTCCGATTGCTGGCGGCGATCCTCCACCGGCACCACCGTGGCCTCCGCTACCGGCCTCATCATCTTCTTCAAGAGGCAATCTCTCATACGTAGCATTTGCAAAAGTTGCAGCTATAACCATGACTGGTCCAGCTGCAACAAGTGATCCAACCACACTCCCACCCACAACTTGTCCCTGACCTCCAGCTAAGTACACAGTAAGCCCAGTCGAGCCGGGCGGAGCCGGTCCGGGAAGGAAAGCTCCTGTCAAGGACAGAATCTCAAATCTGCCGTGGAGTGCTACCACGGCACCGGGTGCCGCAGGCTGTCTGAGGGTTACGTTGGCCACCGAACCGCTCCCGCTGAGCACGCAGACGCCTCGTTGACGCCTCCGGGCGAATTGTGCAACACTTTCCGCAATATCAGCGCCTCCGGCGACCTCCATGACGTGGCTTCTGAGGGCGTTAGGGCTGTCCCGGGTTACAAAGATTGGCGGTTTCGGCTTGTTTTTCGATCCGGGAGGTCGGCCTCTTGGTCTCCGGTTACCAATCTCAACAGCTCCTTCTTTAGGTTCGTCCCCCAGCTCTCTATCATCATCGTCGTCTCTACCGCCGCTGCTCCGGCCGCTGTTTTCATTCATGGAAAGCTCGTGGTCGCGCTTGTTAAGCATAGGTGAGTTTGCTGCCGGGTCCAACCCCGGCAGCCCCACCTGATTGGTCCACCACGGATTAGCCAGGACTAGTACCAGTCTAATTCAGCAAATTAAAGGAGATCACAAGGCAAAGAAAGAAGACCCTCAACAATAATTCAATTTGACCTTCTTTGCTTGAAAAGGTTCGAGTCTATAACTGTTACTTAGTTTCCTTCACTCTAGAATTTGAGATCATGGAAATCAATTCCATAGCTCTACAAGAAACAAAACACCCATCCATTAATTTAATATAAAATATAAATATTCAATTTTTGGTCAGAAAAAGAAGTTGGGAAGAGATATAGAAAAGAGAATTAGATTCAATTTCTCATATAAACCCAGTAAAGAGCATGAATTACAGGTGATGAAAAATGGATTTGAAGGATGGAAGAAGGAGGCAGAGAAGTGATCTGAGTGGACAGAATATAGAACAGATGCAAAAACCCTTCGTTGATATAGAATCTATCACAAAGAGAGAGAGAGAGAGAGAGAGAACGAGAGAGAAAAAGAGAGAGAATAAAAACACAGCACTGAAAGATTGAGAACAAATTTAACAGTATATATAATAAAAAAGAAAAGAAGAAGCAGCATAAAACTCACAAACAGAACAAGGAACAAAAATTGATTAAGAGCTCTGATCTCTGTTGTGATTTGGGGAGGTAGCTTATAAATTATAAGGGTTTTTGTTTTGTTAGTTTTGCTTATAGTCTTTATATATATATATATATATATATATATATATGTGGTAATTAATTGGTAAGTGATGAGTAAGTGGAAATAATGTAAGTATTGGGGATGGTCTTTGGAAATTAGGGTTTCGTTGTGGGGTCGCGTGCGCGTGGGCAGGTGGGGAGGCACGTACTTTTCTCGGGCCCCAACATATCAACGTACGTATGTGTGTTTCTCTCTGTGTCTCTCTTTGTTGTGTCTCTCTTTGTGGGAGAGAGATCAGAAAGAGAGTGACACACACAACGCACAGTAGAGAAAAGAAAAGAAAGAAAGAAAGAAAAATAAAAAAAAAGAGCGAGCCAAGCTAACTTTGAGCACATTGTATTAGTTGATCACTAGCTTTTTCATGGCTTTCCTTTTTCTAGTTTCTCTCATAATTTTTTGAGTCCAATATTTTCTTATACTTTAAGTCTTGGCCTCAACTTAAAGCTATAGCAGTCTTTACTAATTACTACCATGAAGAGTCTGCACCAATATGTTAAATTTTGTGCAAGTATAGTTAACTTTTATGACAGATGATTAATTAATTAATTAAATTCATTTACATTATATCATACAATTATTTATGATTATCTATGTTACTTGTTAATTACCTAGTTAGCTGGTACTAGAAACAACTAAAATCGTTGTCTTCTTATGGGTACAGATGAAGCCGGTTTAAGACACTGGACCCAACCTTTGTCCAACTCAAGTTGTAGACTTTTATAAAAAAATATATATAAAAAAAATTAAAATTAATTAGATGGAACGAAGTAATTCAAAGGTTTGTGTGGAAATTAGCCCCATACATTAATAATTAGTTTTCAACCATATATACAAGATAAAAATGTATAATCGATTATGCTATGTGCCAATATTGTTTAATATTTTCAATTGAGTACTGTTTATTGTTAAAAAAATGAATTTAGTACTGTTCTCTTGGAAATCTGCAAAGCTATATATATATACATACATAGGTGTTACACGTTTACATAATGTGTATATATAGACTTTTCAATAGTACTATGAAAAAAATGCTGTGCCCAGCATGGAAACATTGTCCATATACATAAACAGGGATTAGTTTTGGTCTGAAATAGGTAAGCAACACTAAAGTAAAGTAAGTGCAATTTCTGCAAAATAATAAAAAGGTGGTGTTGTTTTAGTATTAATTTGTGGTGGTGGTAAGCTGGTACCAAATCTAGAATTAGGTACCATGACATGTTGCGGATAGTAATTAGTGGTAGTAATTAAACATGGAATAAGAAGCATCTACGTTGGAATAGAACATTGGTATGTACTTGGCATCATATATGATTTTGACATTATTGGACTTGTATTTATTGGAAGAGACTTTGGAAGGATTTGACGCTCACGCCTTGCAACTTGATGTTTTATAATAGTGAATTTTTTTAATCAAGTTTGAGAACTAATATATATTTATATATATATAAATTATCCACTGAAAGAGATATCTCTTTAAATTAATTAAATGAGAAATTATTTATCTGATATATTTCAAAAATTATTACTCAACCACCAATAAATTGATGTTGACCCTCTAGGATTTACATTTTAAAATAAAATTTTAATATAAAAACCTCTGGTATGTCAGTTATCTCTTGCCAATTGTTGTTTACTACATGGCAATATTTAAAATATATGATATAAGTAATCCCTTATTTAACAGTATCATATATATATATAGCCCAAAAGTAAGAAAATAAGCAATAATAGTTTAGTTCTTTTAAGAAATAGTACTGATCGAATATTATATGGGTACTCATTAATATAATATCAACAAAATACAAATATGAATAGTACTTGCTTCCCTAATCTTACTTTTTTATCAGACTACTATATTGGTTCATGGGACTGTATATAATTTAATTCATAGATAATGGGTAATATATTGAGCTCTGGTGAAATTAATAGTTCCATAATAATCAAGTTAACTTTGAATTAATTATCACTAAATCAAACTCAAGTGAACATATGATCCGGTAATAATTGAGGAAATACTCCTCCATTGCTGTTTGTGAAGGTTTTACATCAAAAGCTAAAAGAATTTAAAATTAATTTTATTAATATATAAATAAATAGTTGTGAACATTGTTCCGGTATTCCTAGTGGAAAGCACATAAGGTTAAAAATGGTTAATGCAAACCCACATATTGTCATTTTTATATTCAAAAACTGAATTAAAAAAATAAAAGGACCATAGGTTGAAATGGTCATAATTTTTTTTTTTAAAATGAGCCACGTCTAAATTACTTTTCTAGCAAGTTAAATGAACTTTCTATAATAAAAAAGTAAGAAATCTTCTAATTGTTCACCCTATATTAGGGAATTAATTAATATTGTAACTACCAAACACAACATGGACTTCCATGACCATTAATATTTTAATTTTTAATAAATTTTCTAAAGCTTATATTTTAGTGTCCATCAAAACGAAGGCTTAGTGTCAACGAAAACCCAACAAAGTTACAAAAATGAGGGATCAAGGTTAGAAAACATAGAGGCTCTTTTTTTTTTTTTTGGTTAAAAAACAGAGGCTGATCATGTTATTTTTTGCATCACCATTATTGTTGATTTGCTGTCCACAAATGTTGTTGAAGTTATTGAAACTGTCTCTCATATCTTCTCCGCAGGAACCTACAATTTAATGCATGCACAAAACAAAACAAAACAAAACGTCAGTGGTTCATTAATTAGTTGGTTATAACAGTGTAAACAGGGCTAATAGACAATCTGATTTTACAATTTAGGACTAGTTTTTAATAGAACCAAACCCTCTACGTGGATGTTTAATTATAGAATCATTTTTTCAGAGAGAAAATAGATGGCTTAATTGACTGGTTAATATTATTGGACCATTATGGTGCTTGTTCACATCTTAATCAACCAAAGCTTAATTATGTACATTGATGACGAAGTTTTCAACCAAGAATGTGAAAGCAAACAAATATTAGGCAGCAATTTCAAATAATTCTACTATAAATTTTAGCCTTTTTAGCATCGATGTCTCTTAAACTATGCAAATATCTTCATAAATTATGAATTGATATCAATATCGTTTGAACTTTAAAAATAATTATAAATTGCTTACTGACTCATAAATACATTGTATTTTTATCTTGCATATTTTTTTAACTGCTCAGAAATATTTTTTTGTATAAATGATTCAAATTATATTATTTTTTCACCTATCGCCACTTATATCAACCTTTTAACATAAAAATGTATATATGTACTATATCTGAGAGTCATGAATAATTTGCAAGTGCATATAAAGTTTAGGATATATTAGTGTCAATTTTATAATGTATAGAATGATTTACAATTTTTTTCTATTTTTATGTTATAAATTTACAATTTTATAGTTCAAATGTATCAGTGCCAAAAACCCTAAATTTTATCTAATAAATGTCAACCCGTTGTTACATAGCAGGAAAAAGACGACGAATTCTTTCAAAAATGTACATAGTCAACCATTTTTGGTCTTTGGTTAATATGTTTTTTTATGAAGCATTGAATCAAGCCAAAAGATACAGATAAGTTAGCTAGTCAAATTCACGGATAGATTAGTAACTTGCTAATTTAGTCATTTTTAAATGATTAAAGATGTTAGTTTTTTTTTTCTTTTTCTTTTTTCCATATCCATTAATCCTCATAATGCATTTATCCGATTGAAGGAGTGGTAGAACTTCTCTACATAATTATCTCCTAGGTCTACCCAGCTTAATCTCCAATCTAACCCTTTAAAATTAATTTTCTGTCAAAACTTTTATTCCAACAATTTTTTGTTTCGGCTTGAAATTAAATTCAAAACACCCCATTTGCAAAATCTACAAATTCAAAATAAATTAACCTCGGTGGAAATTGGAAGTTTGAGGTCACTGTATATATATGTAATATATGTATGTATGTTTGTATGTATGTATGTCACTGTATATATATGTAATATATGTATGTATGTTTGTATGTATGTATGTAAGTAATTTAAAAGTTGATATATCACAAAATGGACTCGGCGACCCCAGTTGGGTTAACTTATTTCAATGTCCCCCTTCATTCATTAACTACAATCTGACTTCTTTGACTTGTAGGCCTTGCTTTTGGTTCATTTTCAACAACAAAATGTTCTGTTTAAGATAATCTTTCTTGTACTTTCACAGCATTTGATGCTTTGGCTCAGTTTACCAACCACTCTTACCAACCAATCATAGAATCCTTATTGATTCAGTGTCTCAAACTTATCTAATAAATCTATGTCCAACCCCGCAGCCTTATATTATACGTACTTTCTTCTATCAAACCATTTAGCTGGAATTAGAGAGTATAAGTTGGAAATTTTCGGGTCTTTGCAAGCAAATTACCAGGGGATCGAGCACTGCTATTCAACACAAGTGTGGTTTTACGGATTACACACACGATATGCTTGAATTAGTTACATATAATGGAGCTTATCAATTTTTTATTTATTATATATACTTTTTAATAAATTAAGGCATGCCACGTGGACTGTAAAATTATATAATTTGTGATGAACAAGGATCAAAGTGTTAAAAGTTAGAACACACAAGAGATGGAGGTATATATATATAGAAAGAATACATACACATGCATGCATAATATAGTCTATTTCCACAGTCCCATCAACTCGTGGATCTTGACAGGTTTTATCAATGGAGATCCTCCTCTATTTTTACAGCTTAAACCTATAACATATATATATATATATATATATATATATATATATATATATTATATAAGTACATAATAGGGTGCCAATTTTAGTGGGTTTCTTTTTGATAAATGCCAATTTTAGTGGGTTGGTCAGCAAAAATTGGTGGCTTAAATATAAGGATATTGACATCAATACTTTCTAAACCATACAAAGAGTTTAACATCCTCACCTCTCTTTATCAGATACTTTCTGGTATACGTTATTAAACACATCCTCCTAATACACAGGTCTCATTCAGTTTACCCATTAAGATTTATGAAGTAGAACTTGGGATTCTCTCTCTGTAAATCTTTTTCCACAAATTGTCTGGTAAGATTCTCAATTCTCCGCTTCCATCTAAATTGGCTAAGATTCATCACTCATATTGAAGGAAATTTGGACCTCCATCACTTTGTTTAGACAGGCCATGAGTCCAAAATGTTAATAAATTAGCCCCCTTTGGGTAAGGATCATGCAACATTGGCCCCCATTAATTAATAAGGAACATGATTAGAAATTTCCTATAATAGATTAGGCTGTATTTTCCGGTTCACAAGCATATAAAATGGCTCGGACCCAGACACCAAAACGTGAGACTGAGTTGTTTAGTCCATGCCAATGTACCTCCTCAATATATATCCTTTTTCCCTAAACAAGGAGGAAAATAAAGAAGCAGAAAAGATTATGTGCAAATGTGTGTATGCAAACATGCATATTTGTGTTTTGAACTTTTGGTACTTTATAAGATGCTTAGAATCTTAGCCTTTTAACTATGAGATGTCAGAAATAACAAAACTCAGAGAAGGTATTACATCTTTATCCATCTTTACAAGTGCAACAAATCACCAAATAGTCCCATACAAAATACTATTCATCAAAAAGAATTATTATTATTATTCATCAGTACCCACATCAGTTATATTCAAAATCACTAACATGCATTCTGCATATTATGCAATGACCATTTAGTGCGGCATAAAATTGAGAAATGATGAATTTTTCTTCTACAACCTGGTTTGCAGCAAAATTGAATGAATGAGATCGAAGTGATTGCACTGCATATGGCCCAAAACTCATCATCTAGCTGAAGATTTGAGCAACAAACGATCTCTAAATTATGATTCAACTCTGCATGAAGAATCTGATGATCCTGCAAACAAAGGGACTAATTAGTCACAAAGAGAGCTGCTTAAGCGAGCTAGGCAAGATTACGACAAGTTCCTAATTTCTTTGCTGTTTTACATTTTTTTAAATCTATGTAGTTTAGAGTTGAGAACCTATATCATCATTGATTAATCAATACAGCTCCATGTTAAATAGCTAGTAATCAACCTCCTCTCAATCTTTGACATGGCAAGTGCAGAGTCATCAAGGAAGATAGACATTGTAATTTGTAAGTCCTAATATGTAGAAAGTCCATCCAGATAATGCATGAATGAGGATTGGTTGAAAACTAGACTCCACACAAGAACAAACTTAGTAGCTCATTCATTCAGAGTATGGTAGCACCTTCAGTTGTTAAATATAAGAATACTAGTAGAATTATTGTTGTCATGGTGGAAGCTAGTACAGAAAATGGCAGCAGTTGCAAGTTTTGCAAAGAAGAAAATTTTAGATAGCTTAAAAGATACTAATACTTAATATCTAGGAATTTGGGTGCTCAATAATAGTGGAAAAGGAAAGGTGATTCCCGTATATCAATCATCATGATTATTAACATTCCAAAACCAAAACATCCTGAAAATGGAGTTCTAATACAGAAAAAGCTTGAATTTCGTGCAGACAAAATAGTTATTCCCCATCCACATAGAAAGTATCTATATTCATTTAATGAAATTCAAACTGGCTACTATAACTGAATGCTTTACCTAATGAGATAGTAAATGACCAAGAAAGAAACCACAAAACATCCCACAAGCCAACACATTCTCCTGCTTGACTTTTTCTCGAATACCTGCATAACAAAAAATTCACCAGACTCAGCTTAATTCCAACAGATAAAGATCAAAGCATGTTAACGGACAAATCTATAGTACCATCTTGAACCGATCCATGGTTCCAGACATTATACCTCTTGATGCATCCATGTCATTCCCCTAATTTAGCAGCAAAATCCAATCAGAAAATCAATGTAACAATCTGATCAAATTGAAAGTTCTTTCAAGTGAAAAGAATGTGTGTATTAAACAGCTCAAACTACGCACCATTCTGTCAAGCAACCGATTATGACTCTCCACCTCTTCATGAATGTCACCTGTTAGCTGTTAGGAAGTACATAAAGCATCAAGAGTTTGATTTGAAAGTAGAAGTTACATGTCAACAGTAAGATTTAAACTCATGACCAGCCCCAACATGATTTAACCACTCACATCCATTATTACATAATTCAACTATAGCTCAATATAACATGACCAATTCCTATCAAATGTTTGGAAATGTGTCCTTGCATGTCTTACATAATGAAATAAAAGACAATATGCTGCCTATTAGGAAGCTTGGGCACAAGTGGAAATAAGCATGTGAATCTATATCTGGTGAATAGGTAATTGTGCAAACAGATAATGAAGGTGAAGCCACTGCACATGTTTTGGGAACAACATTTAAGGCCAACTACCACTACCCAGTCCCACCTAATTGTTCCTTGCAATGGTATTCATAATACACAAATTGATCCAAGAAATTCACTTTTGAAACTCACATTACACTTACTAGCCAAGCATTTAACAGAGATGACCAACCCTGACACGAAAGGCAACCTCAAAGAAGACCAGATTTACCCAAATTACATCAAGAATATGCAAGATTGCTTATAAATCAGATCTGCAGTTTTTACAAAATTCAGTTTATCCAGATAAAATATGCAACAACGACTACACTACCTACAAAAAAGATGCACAAGTCCTGAGCGCCCACTAGATGATGGGCACAAATACTAACACAGTCCATAACCACAGGAGCATAACAAATATCACAGTTTATAAACAAGAAAGTCATGAAATGATTTTTCATATGATAGCATGAATCTAAAAACACATATAAACAAATAAACATCTGGATATTTACTTCTAACATAATAGGCGCTAGAAGATCTTCTTAGATGAAACTCACTCGCTTTAGAAGAACGACTCTATCTTGCAAACTTTCTACAACTTTGTCATTGTCACGCTCAGTAATGTTGTGGGAGTAAGAGGAGCTGGTTCTAAGACCTCCTTCCTCAAGATCATCAAAGAGCGCTGACCTGGAGGAACGATGATCCCTGCAGAAAAAGAGAGCATGTAATATAACTGTCACATCAAAAGAACTTACTAAAATTCTAAAATACCATGAGGGGAAAAAACCCAAGAAAAATGTAGTGGAACTCTGCAGCATAATTAACGGACTTATATGATCCCAATTAAAGAAGAAAAAACAAAATTGGTAAGAAACTCTTGAAAATATAAAGATTAAACTATACACACTCACAAATCATACTCATTTATGTTGAATTGCCATTGTTCCCAAAAGCTTAAGCTTTAAACAGAGCCATTTGAACACAGGACCAATTGGACCTTTGGCTCTGATACCTTCTTGTTGAATTGTCATTTGGAAACAGTGGTAATTCAACAATTTACAATATCTAAAGACTGATACTACTCAATTATCGAGCTTGCAGAAAATGGACTGCCAATACTTCCGAAAATGATAATTTAAGCATAAAAAAATAACTATAACATATCGTCCTATAAATTCAAATGAAAAACCAAAACCACATCTTGAACAATTTTACCTAAATAACAATATATAGCATTCACTTAAAACAAAAAACGCAGTGATCATGAACTCTGATTAAGGAATAACTACAAACGAAAATCGCTCAAAATTTTATTTCACTAAAATGTAAAAGATTACCTTCTGTAACTCATTGCTCGTGAGATTCACAGATTCAGCGGTAGTGAATTTGGAGTATGAAATTGCAGAAAATTGACGATGAAGCTGACGCGATAGCTGTTGCTGAATCGAGTAAACGTTAAAATTTCAAACGGTTAATGTTTGGTTGCTGAGAAAATGTGGGATAGAAAAATTCAGATCAATGAAATTCTCAGCTATAGAGAAATGAGAGGAATTTAAAAAACCAAGAGAAACAAGAAGGTTTGGCTTCAAAGATTTGGGCCTTTTAATCTTAAGCCAATATAAAAGCCCAATAGGCCCATACTATACATCTTATTGCTTTTATTTATTTAGAAATTTAATACTTTAGAGCCAAATTTAAAATTCATTATAGCCGGAAATGTGTTCATTTTTATGAAAAAAAATAAAAAATTCAATAATTAATCTTGTTATGTTATGTGATTTTTCGATAATCAATTTTATTATTAAAAATGTATTTCTACTTGAGGTTATAATCTATTCTGAGGATTACGCATTTAAATATGAAAAGTTTAGCAAATAAGTAATTTTATTAACTTTCTTAATACATTTTCATTTGGATATTATTTTACATTTATATATATATATATATATATATATATATATATATATATTTATCAAAACTAAAAGCAAAAGTGTTTTTCATCACCTTATTTTAAGGAAAATAGTGGGATCAGACTAAAATATGATCCATCATTACTCGTGTATAACTTAAAATGAAAAAATTGAAGTAATTTTCTTGCTTGTTAGGTCTCAGTCAGAGTTTGAATTTTTTGTTTTTCATTTTTCTGTAACAATTTTGGCTACATTGGTTGAGTTTTTAAAAATGAGAGCCATCTACAAGTGACTGCAAGGTGAAGTGACTGATGGGAAAGAGAGGTTTGTTTGGCATGAGCTCACTGATCTCACTCACTTAAATTCAATGCCAATGGTGTCCATTCCAACTACATTTTAGTATTCAATTGAAGGCTCTTTTAATGTCACACTGAATGCCCTCTCCCACCCACCAGTTTAATGCCACATGACTGCCCGTTTTCCTGCTGGATGGTGCTTTAAAACCCCAATTCATTATTTAAAGCTGATACACTTCATGGTCAAATTCCCAACTCTTTTACTTATTTATTTATGAGTAAAAATGGAACAAAATAAAAATCACTTCCCCTTCAGCCTCTCTTTTGAAAAATACCAAATATGACAATTGAGAGAACCCATTTTCCCATTATGCTAAATCACTCAATAAAGACATCCAAATTCATTGAGAACCCTCCTCATGTATCTATAAATGCAGAACCAGATAAATGGAAACCTAGTGTTCTTGATGCAATTGAAGTTATAATTTGTCTACTGCTCTAGTAAAAACTAGCTAACTATTCAAGCATTTAAGTTAACAATGACAAACAAATAGCGCCTCTATAGGGCTCTCATGGTACTCTGAAAAATTGTAGACTCACCAAATGTGCATGTAATAATTGCCTTCTCTGCAATTTTAGAAAGCCAGTGTCAGGGCATTACACCAGAAGTGAGAGACTTCCAATGCTACACTAATTCTCTATTGTTGTTATTGTAATTTAAAAGACAGATTGATCTTATACAGTCGTCACAAAATAATTAAAATACCCATATTAATCTCATCTAATAGAGCTATAATCCAGGAAAGAATGTGTTATCATAGAAGAGTTTATGGCAGCTTTCACTTTATGCCAGAGATTGTGTGTGTGTGTGTGTTTTTTGTTATTATTAAGATATACAGTTGCAAAAGTCATAAAGATGAAATTGGTTAGCTGGGTGTAAATACATCTAGGCACATCATTACTTCCCCACATGTTCATAAATACATACAAAGAATCAGATGCTAAAGCAAGAAAAGAAAAGAAAAAGGTTTTAAAAAAAATGTATACGGCAGAAACTTAATGCTTGCATGATATTTTAGTCCCAAGTTCACATGAATTTCCCATTCCTTGTTTGAAACAACAAATAACCAAGAATATTCAACCCTGAAGTAGAGTCATTTTAATAATTCTAAAACTTTAGACCATTCTGAATTCCTATCTCCTTTGAAGGACATCTGAAAATTGGAACTTGTAGTATAAGAAAAACTTATCTAGTATTAATGTTTGCTCATAAGTTAATATATAATTATATATTGCTCCATGTTTAGCTAAGTGGTAAAATAGATCACCCTGGGAATGCTTGAAAGAGAAGTTACCCCTTTTATCTGCTTTCTAAGGATAATGCAAAGAATTACTTGAATGATCTCACATACCTTTAAAGGACTCAACTTCATGCCAAGCTTCATTTCCAGAGCACCGATTGAAAGCTACTCCACAATGCATCTCTACAAGACTACAAAACTTCTTCCTAATTCATCTGAGTTTCTTTCATGGTTTGGCACATATCCATAAACCTCCAATGCCCAATGAGACTATGAGGAATGCATATGTAAGAAAATCAATTCAAAGGGAAATGCATGAAAGAGCCATCATTCATCTCCATTGAATATCAGATTCTGAATAAATAAAACTATAAACTGCAAAAGTTGCAAAGAGATTTTTCAAAAGATAAAAACTACCACTTTATATGAACATATGTACAGTTCTACAGAAGAAAAATACTTTCCTTTTTCCATAAAAAAATTAAAATTATGTAATCTAGAAGTCAGAACGTCCCATACCTTGCAAATGAATTACATTGATCAACTAAAGTCTTCAACAACATTTCTTCAGTGTACACAGCTCAGATATTCACATCCTGTTGAACTATAATTTCTAAAGTATTGAAAAAACCAAGAAAAGTGCTTGCTTTACCACCACCATCTTCACAAATTGATCCATCAATTAACATAAGCTCTACATTGCAATTGCCACTCCATGCAGTCTTCAAAATCGAAACTGCTTGCACAATCCAACAGTGCATTCTGTTGATGCTCGTACCGACAAATATAATTTAACCCCACAAGAAGCCGACATATTGCTGCCTCAGTCTTTTCTCGATCAGCAAAGTACAATGTCTGAAGCAGAAGAACATTTGTGCGAGTAACAATCTGCTGTTGCTCGAAATTGCGCTCGCTTTGCCATCTGATCATATTGTGCGCCAGTGGGGCAATCCACTTCAGTACTCCATCAAGAGTCTCTTTCCAATCGTGCGCGAGTGGCGCATCATATATTGCCAGATTCTTGACATAAGACTTGAGATTCGTCTTCAGAGACATTCTTAAGCTAGTTGGTAACATCTGATACAGATCGTCTCTAGCTTCCTCGCCGACTAGGTGAGGGTAACGAAGCAACTTCTCAATGACAATTATGACATTGGCATAGTGCATAGCTAGAGCTGAACCTCCCACGGTTGAAGGAGGAGCATAGACCATTAACCTACACTTGGGACCAAACCGTGCACCATTCAATAAACCAGATTTGGATTGCCTTTGAGTTTGATCCCCATTGCAAGGAATACCAATTTGAGGTCGATTAAAGCAAGCTGAATGATTCCTGTGCTCTCTCCTTGAACTACCATTTGCAACACTATAACATTCTGAAATTCGCGTACTTCGGTGCTCATCATAACCATCGTCATCAAACTTGGAGACAGAACTACTTAAACTAAGGCATTCCATGAAAAGCCTTCCGGGGCTAGTTCCACAGGGGAAGTTAAAATCCTCTGCTCTAAAAAAAGCCAGTTCACCTTTACGAGAATCCATTTGAGGCTTAAAACTCGACCCCCTTTTGAGCACCACGGCTTTCTCAATAGGTCCTGAATGAAAACCATTACCTTTGCTGAGGACCCTTTTCAGTGGTATTTCAGAACCCACCTGAGGATGTCTCTGCAAATCAACGTGACTCAAAATCTGCCCATACTCATCCTTGTTAGGAGGTGAGCCTTCACAATTTAGGTCAACTTTACCTATCCTCATAGCAGAGTCACCAAAGACGGAACAAATCCTAGCATAAACCGTACACACCGTCCTGGCCAATAATTCGACAACCTTATCATATGTCTGGTTCCACAGCGAAACCTCCCTTAGATGTCTCACATCTTGCTTCTGCCAAATCAGTTTCTGTTCAAAAGCTCTCCGGCTCTCTTCGTGCTGGTTATGCTGAAACTTCTTCGTGGCCTGCTCCAATTCGTTCAGTACCTCCATCTCGCTGTACAAATTCGACGTCGCGTTCACGTACCTCTCCATCTTCCTCACCATGCCCTCCATATCCTTCACCAAAAAACCCAACTCTTTAACATCAATCACACCGCTCACAACATCCGCGTATACGTGCTCGAACCCCAGCAACGCCGGTTCGGTACACTTCTTGCCTAACCTAGACACCACCACAGCGACCCGATTCAGGTCGTCGAGCTTCTCGGCGAGAGCGAGCTCGAGAAGGTAGGACTCGTCGGACGAAACTAGATTCTGAACACCCTGAGAGCTCAAGATCTCATTTTTGAGCTTGGAGATCTCAGAGTCAGTCAAGGACTTGTGGAGGTACACGGTTTTGGACATTACATTAGCTACTTCGAAAGAGAGAATGCCAATAATTTGCTTCTTATCTGTGTCTCTGGCGTTCCTCTTCTTTGAAGGTTGGAGAAGGAGGGCGTGTTTGAGATTGGTACTGACCTGGTTCCCCATTTTCACAATCCACGGCTCAGCAACCATTTCTACAGCTGCAAATAGAAAACCCACGAGATCCGAAGCTCAGAAAAACCTGGGTTTTTGCAAGAGTCGAAGGAAACGCAAAAAGGTAAGAACTTTGTGGGAATTGGAGCCAAGTTCTTGAGAGCTTTGAGAATTTAGCGACATCTGCAAAAACACTGGATTAATAATTGCGTCGAAAATGGATCAAATTTCGCGTGGGAAAAGGTTCGCGTGCGAGAGGGTTCGGGTGAATGAGAGTGCTTGATTGATTGGAGGGAAAAAGAGAGTGCGAGCGTGTTTTTTTGTGGGTGTGAATTGGAAAGAGAATCAGAAGCAGAAGCAAAGAAGACAACGTTTCTGAGACTCTCCCATAAGGTTATTCATACTTCATATTTCCAGTGTTATGTATTTTTGTAGAGAAGGTTTTCAAAATGGGGATGGCTAGCTATTTGAAAGTGCTCTGACTATCTGAAACTCTGAATTCTGATTTGATTTTTGATTTTTTGAAATGGATTAGGTTCACCACTTTTACCTGTTTTACCAAATTATTCTCCAAAATTTTTATTTTTTTATTTTTATTTTTAAAGAATAAGACTGTGTCAGAGTAGATCCAGTACCTGATTTAAGTTTTAAAGTCAATTTCTTTTTCTTTAGCCCAAAAAAGAAGAAGTCAATTTTCTGTTCTTAGAAAACTTTAAATGATTTAAACAAAACTTGTCATAAAATTTTCAAGTTGTAAGATTGAGAACCGAGAATCTGTTTCTTTAAAAAAAATAAAAGAAGAAATTTTTGGTTTATTTTTTTTCAACTCAAATTTTTGGTTTATCGTTTTTCAACTCAGAAAGTATTTTGCACTATGATTATCTCTAAAGAGCAAAGACAAAAGTAGAAATTTTCCTCTAATCAAGGTCAAACATAAAAAGATTTTAGGTGGGTTTACTTTGGACTTTGAGAGTGGTACAGGTAAACTAGAAGGGACACTCTTTGAAATCAAAACTATAATCAAGACATCCATTGCAGTTTAGGTTTTATTTTTTATTTTTATTTTTTTAATTCATTTGAGAGGTATCCACATATGGACACAAGCTAACAAGGTAGATAGAAAACATAATTATTCCACACAGAATTTAGTGGTTTTGACTTGGAGAAAACCAAATACACCATCTTAGCTAAGCTTCTTTAAGATAAGAAAGCACTAGTCTTGACCCTACAGCTTGTTAACTAGTGAATTCCAAATCCAAACTGTACATATTTCACATTAGACCCTTTTTAGTAAGAAGAAGAAGGGTTTCAAATATCCAATTTGAGAAAATTGATTCCAACAGAATCTAATTAATTCAAAAGTTAGATTTGATGTAAACTTTCTCTAAGAAAAAAGTACATCAAATTTCCGGTGTCAAATGGTTGGCAAACTGTATTTTGCTTTGTTAAAATGGGGTTTCTTGTGTTAGGGTTTACCTTCAATATAGGGTCAGTGCTGACCCTGCATATTTCACAGTCCTTTTATAATTTCTATACATGAAAAAATAGGTTAAATTTAAGAGAGAGAGAAGTTTCTGGGTATTTTTTGTCTTCTTTTTTTAGCAAGTTTGATATAGTGGAGTACTCAATTTTGATTTAAGCCTTACCTGCTCCTCTTTCAGTTTGATATATTAGTTATATACTATATCATTGCCTTTAAAAGCTCAACAATGGGGATTAATTTGAAGTTGGAACCTCTCCATCCAAACCTCTTCTTCTTTTTTCATTTTTTTTATCATGGGAAAAGAAAAAAGGTGAGAATCTCTGAAATCTTAGAGAATTTTAAGATGGTGTGAAAAAGAGAAAAATACTAAAAATATGCTAAGTTGATTATATATATATATATAATTATGGTATTTTTTAGTTGGAATTTGATTTATACTATTATTTATTTTATTTTATTTAAAATATCTAATTTTAATCGGGGACAAAGAAAAAGACATGTAATATGGATGCATAATTATGTCCTCCACTTACTTGTAGGTTGCAATATGTGACTTTTGGATTAGATTTATGGATATAATAATAGGAAACAAAAGATGTTAATGGATGGAATAAACTTGACCAAGTTAATAAAGGGGTTGATTTGTCAAAAGTTAAAGGGCAGTGGGAGTTGGTATGTATAGCTTGTTTTTATTGAGACAGAAGTTACTTAAGGGTCTAACACCCCGCCCCACATGGCATTTCACTTTACAAAAAGTGCAAGCAAATAATGACAAAAAGGAAATATAAAGCCAAAACAGTATACCTCAACCTTTGAATGCATTATTATTGAGTTTGGTTTGGTTTACATTGAAAAAGGGCAAATTATTATTGGGTTAGCTTTTCTCCTCCCATATAACTTCTTCATCATTTTTTCATACAAGTTCTAAGTCTATATGAGTATGTGAAACATAAAAATATGCATTAGGCTTGGCTTGGCCTACTCAGAGTGATAGAGGCCTAATTAACCAAGCATGTGTTCAATTTCAAGTGGTTTGTTAAAATTTTATTCTTATTTTCTATTATTTCAATCTTAATTAGTTATTTGATTAAACAATCAAACATGGAGAAGCAAAAGTTTCTAAGGACCTATTATATTATCTTGTTACTGATAATTTCTTCTCACTTATAATATACTTTTGAAAAGTATTTGCTTCTTTTTAAAAGTTTACAATAGTTTTTTGTCATCATATATACTTTTGTAAAAGTCATTTCATATATATATGAACATCAGCTCTAATTCGAGACAAATGAAGTATAATTTAATAAAAAATAAAAAGAAAAATGTTGAAGTTAATCATTGAAAATCTTATACTATATGATCTATCTTACAAAGGGAATTTAGATTAGTCCTTGATGTATGTATATATACACATCTCATTTTCCTTAGTTATTTCCTTTGTTCTGTTTTTATATTTTTTTACTTTCTCTTATCTGTTTTTCTTCAGCACCATAGCGAGCTGAACAAATTGATTGAGGGCTTTTGATTGTTTTTATCTCTCTTGAGGCCCTTCCTTTTGTGCTTAAATACAAGTTTCTTAATAATATATATATATACATGCACCTCTATTTTCAAATTGCAAGAGTTACATGAAAATGTTCATGCATGTGGAGGCATGCTCCACATGCATGAAGAAACCACACGTTCTAACCACTAATATGCATGCATATACACATGGCATATACGGGAACTCTGTATATACATATATAAGATATAAAAATGTGGTGTTCATGTATATATATGCAAGCCAAATTAACATTGTTAATAATAATAATAATACATGGGACATGTTTTTGCACTTTTTCCGAGTGTCTATTAATTCTCAAAGCGGCTTCAAGAGAGTAACATATAGCGTTGTCCATATGGAAAGTGCTTGAAGGGACCAAAAGCACTTTAGGCAAAGGAACAAGAGGACCACGTTTTCTCTTTTGCATGCCATATCATTTTGGGTACATGTTCGCTTTCATCTTGACCGATCAATATCTATATGTGCATGCCTTTGTTTTCCTAATTATTATCATAAAAAGACCCATCATAAATGCTCTAATTAACATGCAATTCTATAAGATTCTTCTCTACTGCTGACTTGGGTTTCACTCTTTTTTTTTTGCTGACTTGGGTTTTCACTTTTTTACCAAAAAAATAACACATAAATAGCTTATTAGCCAAAAACAAATCGGACCAGTACTCTAGTGACAAATTGCTCTTTCTTGTCAAATGTTCCAACGGTAAAAATATTGTAAGAGAATTTTCCATATAAACCAACATTTTCAAACATTTGAACGATCCAAACAAATAGTAATTCAGAATCTGAACAGTAATATTATGACGAAGAAAAAAGAATCTGAACTGTAAGTTTTCCAAATTTTGTTTCTCAAATTTGGCAAATGATGTGGTGTTGCATCATTGGTTGACAAATAAATATAGATTAATAAGGTGAGAAATAAAAAGAAATGAAGTTAAGAAATTTCTTTGTAACTATAGATTTATTGAAATCTAAAATTAATAGAAGTTCACATATATGCAAAAATAATTTGACATTCTTAGACAAAGCTATAAATTAATTAATTAATTATTTTTTAAAAAATACATACATTTTCAGAACTGAAAATTGAAGAAATTAAAGAAGCAAGAAAAGAATGCTAGGTTGGAATATTATAGTTTATTACAATTTTCCCGCCGCTTGCATGTAAGACGTTTGTGCTGGAATGACTTTAATGGTGAGGAATATTAGGAGAAAAGGACTCTGCATATTGAATCACATTTTTTTTTTATAAGAAATATATGTCACTTTTATAAAGATGGTGGTGTTGGATTTGGAGTTTTAGGTCTTTTAATTACCCCTTTTTGACGAATTGATATAACCACATTCACACTTAGTGGTATGCCTTTTGTTTTATCTTTTTTCTATCGCTGACAATTTGTACACTCCTAATTAATTATCATATATTAAGATGTAATCAATAATTGTATAATTGTATGCCTACTATTTCATAGGGATAGCTCAGTGATAAAAAAAAATCATTGTCATTACGGTAAGAATTCAAGATTTAATCCTTCAGCTCCAATATCATAAAAATAAAAATTATAATTGTATACCTACTCATAAGAAATAATAAGGTTGTGGTATTCTTTAACCTATATAATATACTTATGAGATGTAGATAAAAAAAAAATTAATATACAATAGTAGTATCATTTACTTATATTTTGGTCTCTAGTAAATTAAAATACTCCACTAGTGGGATTTTTACTTCAATTTATATCCAAAAATTAATATTATATTTGATAACTATGATATTATTATTCTTTGTTTAATTTCCTTTTTGTTTTCGTTCTTTTTATTAAGATTATTCAAGTATAAATAATTTATTATTGTTAATATTTCTATTTCGGCTTGGTCAGTACTTTCGAATCTACAGGCCCAACTCATTTTCCAAACTCTGGCTCTGCATAGAAGCCCATTAATTGAAGCTCATTTTGTCACCTCTTTGGTTTTTTTTTTTGGTTTCAGAACTCCATTTTTATGCTGTTGAACATTTTTAATCATGGACAAAAGTGAGATGCTATTATGTCCCACACAGTATGCATGTGAGGAAATTCCGTTTCTTTTTCTTTTTTGAAAAATCTCGGCCCATTTTAGCAGCCGTATTGATTAACAACAAGTGTCGAAGAAACCTGTAAGCAACAGTTGGTTAGGCACTCGCAAGTCACAGACACACTCTTTCTCTTAGAACTCAAAGCATCAAACATATAAGCACCAAAGGCAAAGCCTCTATCGTTTTCTCTGTCTCTCACTTTAATTATAAAATGGCAATGGCCAACAACGTGTATAACGACGTAATTAACGACGTTGGTAACAAATTGCAGCAGGTTTTCAATAAACAAACGTCCAGTGATGACAGTGCTCATCTCCTGCTTCAGGTTCAGCAGGTACATATATTAAGCTTAATCAGAATTTTTGTATTTTTGTATTTTTTTTGCCATTTTCAATCTTCCTAGTTTTGATAATCATAGTGGAAAACACACCTGTACTATTAAACCCATTTAAGGTTTTGGAAGATTTTAAGTAGTAGATAAAATTGAACTTAACTAAGCTTTACATATCATGTAGATAATAATTTGATAGATAGCAATTGGTGTTTGCTTAATTTTGTTAATTATTTTGCTTAGAACTACATTTTCCTCAAGCCTAAGAATTTGATAGAGAAACAGTAATAGGCTGGAAAACATTTATGGAACTCATCTTTAACCCCTTTGTTTGCATACTTTGGTTTATGTTACCTATGAATTTGCTTTACTCTTGGCTACTGATTGTAATCTGATTCTGATATATAGTTTGAATCCTTTGCTTCTAGACATGGAGGGAAAAAATGGTACACCATGGAGTTCTACAAGTTCCCGGTGAAACAAACACTACTCGTGGAGGTGCTCAACCACTTGTTCATGATCTTAATGTACCATTTGAAGAGACAGAAGAATTAGATTCGCTTACAGATACAATCACTCTTCCACAGGTTACATGTTATGTTATGTTTCACTGGGAGCCTGTTTGGTAACGTGATTGTTTTTTGTTTTTTTCTCTTTAATTTAATTATATGTAATTTGCTTAGTTTAAAAGTTAGTAAGAGTTTACTAATGTTATCAAATGGGCTCCAGGATTACTTAAGTATGAGAAAAAATAAAAACATTAGAAGCATGTAACAACCAATACTCAGTCCTTTTAAACACAAGGGTTTTAAAGTAGCTGAAATGGTGATGTTTAGCTAAGATTGCTTGCACAATTAACATCATCGATCTAGTCCTCTCTCTAGTTTAAACATGGTGTGTGCACAATTTACTTCAATATGTTGAGGCTCCAACTAGGACTAATCTTAAAACTGTGCTAGCTCTGCTTCTGTTGAGCTTGCACAAATTGCCAAATACCAATTATAGTTTGACCAAGAAGTCTATTCAATTGTTTTTTTAACCATGGTTTAGTTGCCATGTTCTTGCTGATTAACTTGCAAGAATCACAGACATCGCTGCAGATGCCAATTCCAACTACGTCAACTGCAGAAGCTGGAAAATCCAAGTGCTTGCTTGCAGAAAAAGGCAGAGAAGGGAAAGCAACAGATAAACCTGCTGGTAATATGAAAACCAGAAGATTGCCTCCTTTCATGGTACTTGTTTAATCAGTACTTTTTGTGCCTTTGGAAACTAAAAGACATTGATTTCTTGCAACTAAAATCTGCCCTATTAGACTTTAGTGTGCATTAGTAAGGTTAATATAGTTGCTTCTTCATATTTTCGTCACATGTCTGGTGTTGTGCTCTTTGTATCTGCAGCGGCATCCATCTGGCCCATGTCGACCATGGCTGAACCAGAGCCCCGGTGGTGATGACGCAAATGATGGTAAGCTATTTGGGTTTATATATCCAAAATTCATTCCAGGTAGCAAAATATATGCCTGTTTTAAGTTTTCTTTTCAATCATTTTTCCAGCTTATGAACCATCAAAGAAGAAGGAATGTGGAATTAAACCAAAGGCTCCAATAGAGGTAACAATCTATGTCATTCATGTAAAAGCATTTGTTCACATAACATTCTGTTCCCTACTAATTCTTGCACTTGACAGATAGTACATGCACAAATATAAACATGTTAAATTTTTCCATCCTATTAATATCTGAAATTATTTATGCTTTGGGCAACTTTAACCCGAATAACATGGATTTTGGGGTTGTTTAGTCTGCATAGTTTCCCTTAATTGAATGGAAGAACGACCATGATTTGAATATCTGTTTTAAGTGGGCTTTGGCTAGCCTTAAGGATTGGGATTGCTGGTGAGTGGTGACCAAGTTGAATCTAAAATAATACCCATAATCAGCTAAGTTTTAACACCCCACTCTAGTTCTGTTTTTCTATATATATGATTAGTGTTCAACATCATTACAGTTCTTTCTTTCCATTAGGTGTATTTCATATATATATATATATATATATATATATATATTTTGTGGTTGGTTCTCTTCAGGATTTTACAATGCCTTCGAGTAGTAAAAGGAAATGGGAAGATTACATGCTAGATTTTTCCACAGATGGATATGTTCCTCAAGCTGGTTTAAAAAAGACATTTTCATAAGGTCACCTCTTTCTTCATCTTTATTGGAACATAACCACATTACCTCGTAGAATAAGAATATATTGTGCTGTGTATTAGTTTTGGACAAACCTCACACTGCAAGCTTTTAAGAATGAATTAGACACATAAAGTGAACACACCTAAGTCAATATTACAATCCAATTCAAAAATCCACTTGTAAGGACACGAATTTTCTCCATTTCTTTGTGAGTCTTCAATATGAGGTCCAATTTAGGCCCCAATAAATATGGATCAATTTCTTTGTGGACCTTTCATCCTATGAGATTCAATTTATCAATTTTCGAGACTCTTAAAGTGAATTTCAATTTGAGTCTTTAAAAGTGGATAAATTTCTCAATATAATTTGTGCCTCTACAAGTATTGGTCAATTTCAATGTTAACCAATTTAGATGTCTTACAAGTGAGTGAAAGTGTTGGAACAATACCACATCACCTCATAAATAAGAACATGTTGTGTGTAAATCTTGGACAAACCTCACCTTAAAATCAAATTTTGAAAATAAATTAAGCCCGTGGATTTAAATTAAAAATTTAACAATATTCAAGTTATTATCACAAGCTTATTTGTTTTATCAAGTGTTTGCTTCTATTGTCTGATACTATATTGGCTGCAGGGTTCAGTGATGTATGACTGGAGAGCTTCCAAAGCACCAAGATCAAAGCCAACTTGATGAACTGCCATAACAGGAGGCTGGGCAAGGAAATGGAAAGGCCTAGTATAGATTATCAATAATCTACTACTTAATTGCCAAACCTTTAGAAAGTTTAAACTATAAACAGTTTAATTACCAACTTACAAACTTTAATTAATACATGCTGTATGAGTTTTATGTGTGTGTGTGTGTATAATGTATGATCCATACCTGTAGTACTGTTTGATGTTTATGCCAAGCATAGAAATTAGGATTATTGGTGAGCTTTTTTTTCCCAGCAGTTCATGTTTCCTAAACAGGGTGCAACTTCTTATTTGGTAACTTGAGCTTTGTAATTGTATGGCCTTTTTAGTGGAGATTCAAACTTTGAAATTTTAGCAACAGTAACCAAAACACTAGCCACAAAAACCAAAATGTGACAGCCCATTATTTAATATGAGAGAATATCTACTTGTAGATCATGGAATGCTAAGTGGGTCTCTCACTGTATGTGGCATATAATTTTTATATATACATACATGTAGTGGATCAACTATTGGTCACTGCAGACCATATAATACATATAAATGATATTTTGCCTACAAAAAAAACTCTTCAAGCCATTTTCACCATCAACCTCAACCTCCACATCAAACAGTAATAACGACCATTATCAACGTTGATTCATCAAAAATACCACTAATTTTTATTTTTATTTTTTCTGAACAAAAGAAATGAAGACACGAAACAAACCAGTGTTGCCAAAAACGACACCTAAGCTGATCCATGATCAAAGGTGGGGTCACCCATTATCACTGACCCTCCACACCATCTGATTGATTAAATGTATGATTGAATGTTTGACTGTTTAATTAAAAAGAAAAACCAAAACCCCAAAGGAAGCATGCCTTTATCCTTGTAGATATATGTCTTGCTTTGCTTTTTTATTTTTATTTTTCTTCAATTGCACTTTTAAATGTAAGGAACTGGGAGGAAAATACTAAATAGTATACTGCAACATATTCTTTTTTTGCAAATGGGGTTTGTGAATGCAATCTCAATTCAAAAAACAACAATTTTGGATTTAATTTATTGTGTTTGATCTTTGTAGAACACTTTTTTATAATATTTCAATCATTCAACAATAATGAAATAAAAATAATAATAATAATAGAAAGGAGCATAGTTGTTGATTTTGGTTAACTAAAAACCATATGAATTCAAATCAGAATGTCTTTTTCATTACGCAGGCATCCAACTATTTTATATACTTTCTTGAATATTATTTTGTTTTCTTCTTTGAATACTTTATTTATAGTCTTGGGAATCCTATTTTTTTTCTTTTAATTTTAATCCATATTTGTTTTATTTATTCTTGAAGTATGACCACTCAAATATGATTCCTATAAACTACGAACCTATCGACTGTTAAAATAATATGCACATTGTCGGTGTTTTAGACCGGTTGACCACATTTCAAGTGCCCCATCTAATTTGTATAATTAAGACTTGCTTTTTATTATTATTTTGTACTAATAATTTTATTATTGATAAAATTATAATTCACAAAGGAAAAAAAAAAAAAAGAAGAGGATATTATTTAACATATTTAAAAAAAAAAAACAAGCAAAGAGATATAAACGTGTTGAAGCAAATTAAAATCAAATGGGACACTAAATATGGTCATGTAAAAAAAAAAAAGATCTCAAACCCCATTATTTTCATGGATATTTTCTAATGCATTTTCTAACTTATTGCTTCAACAAATTTATCCTACACAAATAAATAAATATATATATATATATAATAATTTCATTTATTTTCTTTTATTATTGTTACTATTGTTTTTACACAACTTTTTTTTTCCCCATTTACTCTTGTTATAGAGATACTATTTTAGTTGTTGAATCATTAAAATTAAGAAAATGAGAACAATTAAAAAAAAAATTGTTAAAAGAACAATGAACAATAAATATAAAAAAGAGAAGTAATTGGATATATATAATTTTAAAAGTATACATACAATTACAAAATTATCATTAATTTACACGACCGCCTAAACTGTAAACGGCACAAACGGCCGGACCAACGTTGCCGTCGGTTCGTAGCAGAAAGGAGCCGCTGGGTGCTGCCACTTGTTGAACACCACCTGCTTCTTAGGTTCCTCGTTCTGATCATGGTGATGATGATGCCGTTGCTCCTCCCGAGATTTAATCTCCACCGTCCGGTCGGCCACGGCCTTCGGCGACGTCGGAGACACGAGCGGCGATAGAAGCGGGATCGCGATGTTCCAATCTGAAACCGGGCTAATTTGCAGGGAAGCCGGAGCTCGGCGCTGAAGCCGGCTCGGCGGTCGGCGAGTCCCGGTGAGGGATTTCGATCTGGTTGTTGCGTCAGCCATAGATTTTAGTCGTATAGATTCAAAAGAGGAAAGTCCTAGCTCCTGTGAATCGTTGCGTCAGAGAAATACGAAGGTAGAGAGAGTAGTGAGAGAGAGAGAGCGTTTGTTTGGGGGAAGAGAAAGATGGAAGAGAAAATGGAGGGGAGATTGCGAATATATGAGGGAGTGGGTTGGCATGTGGTGTGCACGTTTTCAGGTGAGTGGTCCTGAAACAGTCAAAAACTTTAAGCGTAGGATTGGGTTGTCAACAAGGCTTAGCTGGCTGGTCAAGCCACTTTATCTTATTTCTGGCTTTGATTTATTTATTTATTTTGGGTCTATCTTATTTGCCTAAATTTTCTCATTTTTTATTAACTAATTTAACTTTTGGGATGCTAATTTTCAACTGGTATATATATTTTAGCAAAAAAGAAAAAAGAAAAAAAAAACTGGTTTACATATTCTTAGGTTTAACAGATCAATTAATTTTATAAAATTTTGATTAGTAGAATGAAGTTTTGAATACTTGTGGTTGATGGGTGATTTGATCAAGGTAGGAAATTGTTCATATAAAGTTGAACAAAAACCGTACACAATTTCATTAACCAATAATTTTATATCAAAATTATTATATTGAAATTAAATAAAGAATGAGACATCTCCTTGTCCAGGCCCATACTATTTTAGATAAAGGTTTATTAATTAATTACACAACATATTAACGCATGGTCTTATTTTATCTTACAATATAACACTAAAATACAAATGACACATGATCATTATTGACAAAAATGAGATAAATGTAAAAAGAAATTGAGGTGATTATGTCAAAACCACCATTTGTATTATCATGGGATTTGGTCCCTTTCTTGTCTCATTGTTTTTCCCTCTGCTACAACGATATATCATATATGGAAATAAATAACTATATTACCATACACCTATAAAAATAAATTAATAATGAGATAGATAAATAAATAAATATTAATAATTAATCCGTTATTTTTTTCTTCTTCTTCAAATGATTTTTTAAATGAGGGGAAGGAATTAAATCTTTATCTCAATCTTCATTTGGAATAAAGTGTGAATAGAATAAGTAAAGCGTAAACAAAGAATAAACTTGTCATAAGGGTTGCAACGGGGCGGGGCAGGGACAGGGTGCCCTTCCCCGTGCTCCGCCACATCGGGGATTTTTTCACCCCGTCCCTGTCCTAGTCCCAAACCCGGTTATGGAGAGGCGGGGTGGGGATTCCCCGTGCTCCTTTAATTTTTTTTATTTATTATAAAATTAAAATATAAAAAAATTACAATAAAACTAAATGAATAATAAATATATATACAAGATTTTTATATCAAAAAATTCATCAAGATTTTTATTTTTTCCATATTATTTTCAAAAAACTAATAAAAAAATAATATATTAAAATAATATATATAAATTAAAACATATTATATAATATATATACGGAGCTCCCCGGCCCCGCCTTGCCCCGGATATATAATTTTTTCCCCAACTCTACCCCACCAATTTGGTTAGGTGGGGAACCTCCTCCCCATTCGGACCGGGAACAATTGCCAGCCCTAACTTGGCAAGCTAAGTTATAAGTTTGAGTTAGTAAAATCTTTGATCCAAAATTAATTAATCAAATACCTAACTTCATTCCCAACACCCATACTTTCTAGCATATGCTCTTGACCACCAAATAAAGTTGAAAACTAAAATAATAATAATAATAATTCATTAATTATGATTTTTATTATAATCTAATTATTTCCGCTAAATCTTCTCCAATTTGTTCGGAGGCCCGGTGGTTGTTTTAGCAATCTCAAGGAAAAAAAAACTTGCAATGAAAAATTCAAAGCCGACCTGAAGAAAACAGTAAACCAAGCCGAAAGCCGAGAGCTGAGAGAGAGTGAGCCACAGCCGAAAGGCAACATAGAGAGCATCATATTCACAGTCAAAGGCTGTGAGTTTTGACGCAATGGGACCCACCCCAAAACCGAATCCGTGGGGGGGAGCTTCTGAACTTTTCTAACTTCACCGCGGGTTTTGACCCACAGACAGAGAATATATTCCTTCCTATCGATGTCACAAACGGTGACGTTTGAACCGATCAGCCCCCACGTGGCACCATCTAAGCCCTTCCTAAATCTGCCGGTGGTTTTACAGAACTTTGTAAATGTCAGATCCAGCGGCTAAGATTTCAGTTACGTGGTCAAACCAGAACCTTGTTTAGGCCAATGTTTGAGAGGCACGTGCAAGGACTTTATTCGTTGTTATGATAGCTGTCGTTTCGGCGAGTTTATGAATCAGCGACAGCTCATTTTAGATGCCGCATCTATAACTAAACCCGTCAGAACACCCACTACTGTTTTGGTCAAGGATATACCCGTCATTTGAGGAATATTCTAGGTATTTTACCCTCCAGCTGTGAGCCCCCTTTTTTTTTTTTTTTTGCTACAAACAGCACTTTGATAAAAAGTCTTAATTAAGCACTTAATTAAAGATTCTAAATTAAGTAAAAATGGAATTTTTTTATCATTTTTTTTTTACTCATCTGAAAAGCATTTTGAGCTCCTCAATTCTGGCTGTCCGAACTTCCTCATCAGTGAGTGCTCCAGCAATCATCCTCTGCTTCCTTGCCTGAACTTGTTGCATGCGCTCCTCCACTGTGTCCTGCCCTCATTGGATGAATCAATCCACTTTTGTCAATAAGGGAATTTAGTAGAATGTGACCAAAACAAACGTTACAAAACCTGTGACGATAAGGTGGGTTTGCATGGGGAACTATATAGTTTTATGTTTGATTTACAGCACACTAGGCCTAGTCAAAGAATTTAGAGTTTGAGAGGTTCCAAGGTCAAATTACAAGCTTGAAGACACACGAGTGTGACAGAAACCTCACCTTGACAACGAATCTTCTAACTGAGACTTGTCGTTTTTGTCCGATTCGATGAATTCGCATGATTGCTTGCTCCTCAACCGCAGGATTCCACCATGGATCCTATATGTGAAACAAAGCAAATTTGATATCAAAGAGAAAAACATGGGTTTTGCAACTTCTGAAGAAAAGAATGAAAACAAGTGAACAAAGGTGGAAATGTACCATGAGAAAGACACTAGATGCTGCAGTTAAATTCAATCCCACACCACCAGCCTTCAAAGACATTAACAATACCTGAAATGTAATAAGCGCTCACAAAGATTACTACTGCCAAAGCCAAATTACAATTCTTGTTGTAGAAGGGAGTAAATAAAGCTTAAAAATAGTTGATACCATTTTCTCTTTAGTCTCACTGAACTCCTTCAGAACCATCTCCCTTTGTTTCTGCACCAGCTTCCCATCAAACCTCAAGAACCCAATTCCTCTACTCTTTAAAGGGATCTCTAGGAGATCCAAAAATGCAGTCCACTGACTGAATACAATGCTCTTTTCACCAGAACCCGAGCGTCGAATTTGTTCCAAGGAGTCCAAGAGCTTTAAAATCTTTGATGATTCCTTCCAGTTATTCTCAACATCAACTCGAAACCGACTTTCTGATGGGCATGTTAGAAGGTCATTCTTATTTAGCACCCGCCGACAGATAGGACATGGCCCGGCCATAGGTGTCCGCCAGCTTGAAAGGAGACACTCCCTGCACATCCTATGAGCACAGGGTGTAAGTACAGGGTCATCTGCAGACTCCAAGCATATTGGGCACTCTGTGTTTTCACCCAGCCGGATACCCTCAACAACCTCTTCAACATATGATTGGGAGGGGACGGTGCGCTTTAAAGGATCAGAATCAGAACTTGTTTCAAGGAATCTTCTAGCAAGCTTATCTAAGTCTGCATACTTTTGGGTATCACATCGACTGCATTTATCAAAACCAAAAATTATCAGAAGCAAATAAATGAAACAAACTTGGGAGACAAAACAATGTTACTTCGATTGATATCTACAACTGCACTCCCACCTCATAACAAGAAATGGGTGGTTACAACACTGCCTCAATCGAAGTAGTAGCTCAAGGATGTTAGCATAGTTGTGAAGAACCTTTCCTTGTGCCACAAACTGGTCAAATTGGACCTGTAAAAAATAACGGTCAGCTTCATGGATCATGAAAGAAACAATTACTAAAGAGGCTGCTAATAAAATCAGGAAAAATGTTTAAATGCTAGGTGAATTTATAAAGCAAATAATTTAATTCATTGGTTAGAATTCCGATAGATTCGTGGTAACAAATAGTGGATGGTTAAAGAGTATAACTGATTTTGAACTTACTTTAGATCTTTTAAATAGAGCATCATAAAAATCATGTTCTGCTTCTGACTGCTCACACTCGATGATTTGAATGTCTGCTGGAGGGAGAACAAGTATGGGCCTGATTTCACATGTACAAGATGTTAAAATGCCAAGTGTTCTCATCGCAGTAAATTGAAAAAGGGAGAAACAGAAACTTAAGAAAAACAAAGGAAATGAGAATATTATCACCTTCCTTCTTTATCCTTTGTTTCCTTTGTTCTTCTCAACATCAGTGGCCTTAAAATGGCCTTTATCAGTTTTATCCCTCTAGGATCACCATTCTCAAAAGGCCTTTTAATCAATTTGTTCCACCTGTATATAGTATAAATCATATTACAAATGCATGGGAAGAAGTAGAAAATCTGAGAAGCTTGCTTGAGATGTACTCTAATTCCATTTTTCTTCTTTCTTTTTTCTTCTTTCTTTTTCTTTTTTTTTTTTTTAAATTGCAAAACCATGATCTAGAGGGAAAAAAAAAAGTAAGGAAGAATGCAGAGAAAAATCGTAATTAATGTGTCATACCATGCCCAGTTGCACCACGGCTCAACATGCAAGAAACACAGAAGGCTGTAGAGGTCCTCTAAATTATTCTGCAACAAATTGATGGCAAATGAATTCCGTAAATAATGAACAATATAGAAATAAATGGTCAAACTCCAGAACATTAAGTTTAACAAAATAGTTACAACTCCCAGAAGATGGTAATCTAGTAGATAACATGTTCCATATAAATAAACATAGTGAATTTGCATGATGGATTCATTAAATCCCCGCTAATATACAAATTCTTCATGAAGAGAATGAAAGACAGACCTGAAGAGGTGTTCCTGTCAGACACCATCTGCAACACGAGGACAAAGCATAAGCAGCCTGAGCACCTTGTGTTCTTGAGGATTTAATAGTATGAGCCTCATCTAGCACCACCCTATACCAGTCAACCCTGTGGAAAATGCTGTTCTCTCCCTCCTGTGAAAAAGAAAATATTTCATTGCATAGAATATTAAAACTCTGAATAATTGAATGCATGAATTAGGGCGAATGGTTTCTTACAGTTTTATAGGCGGAAGTTAAGACACCATATGTTGTCAATACCACATCCTGTTCCGAGATTACCTTGGGGTTGTTGGTCCTTTCCCCACCATAATAAACCATAATGGAAATACTTTCTGGTTTTGAATGAGTTTCAAGCTCATCCTGAAAATTTTTCAGAGAACCAATAAGTTATCTCGCAAAACAGAAATTTCGGGCACTAAATCTATTATTTAGAGTAAATGTTGAAAAAATTTCTTCAGTAAGATAGTATCCAACATTCAATCATCTAAAAAAATACATATGTAATTAAATGCAAGAAAGTTGGTATGCAAACTATTCAATATAAGATGAGTGTGATTCACCTTCCATTGGCTCAACAAAGCCATAGGACAAACAATAAGAGTGCCACCCCTTGGTTTAAATGGGGCTTCTGTATTGTAATCTTGCTTTCTCTTCTTTGTAACCTCAGTATTAACTGCATCATCTTGCTCTTGGATATCAGGACTGTTTCTGCCTGGTCTTGTAAGAATTAGAGCAATTGTCATCACCGTTTTCCCGAGCCCCATCGCATCTGCTAGGATCTAAAGATCCAGCATTGAAGTTAGAGATATATACAAATTGATAACCACAGTCGTACCTTCCTCCAAAAGCACGCAAAATGAAATTTTCCAACAAAGAAAATCTTTACTGAATCAGAATGAAAGGATCTATAAAAAACTCACTCCTCCTCTTGCCATCTGTGTTGCGGTTGGGAATTTTGTAGTTGCCTCCCCTGAGAAGAGGTTCACATATATTGAAGAAGCCCTCCTGACAAAATGCATGTTCATTTACTTAAAAAACTAATGGATTGGATTAACGGATTGTAATTCAGAATGCAAAGAAAAAAAGTTTGTTTATCCCATACAATTTTCCATACTTCAATCTCAAAAAACTACGTACTCATCACATATACGATATGCAGCCCAGCAGGGATGAAGAGTCTTTGCTGCTTTTTCCACATCAGTTCCTTTCTCTAGTTCCAACATCCAATAAAGAGCTTGCTTCTGGTATGGCCTTAGATCACACATGAGTGTACTAGGGGGTTCCATCTCCTAAAATATTAGAGATGAAATATGGATCAAGAGAGGCAATAAAACATTGATAACCACCAACACCATTATAACATGACTTCTTTATGCCAAATAGGTAAGGCTTAAAGTCCTATACCTCCAAGTTATATGTATCTGCTGCACCAACAAGCCTATTCAGGGTTGACTCTGAAACGGCTTGCTCATCTTTGTCTTGCTCTGAATACTGCTGGCCACCCTTTCTTCGTTTCACTGTAGGCAACATACATGCAGCATCACCCTGATCACCCTGTGTTATTTAAAAAAAAGAAAGTTAGAAAAGATCATTGATATTAGAACATGCATCTGTGCCTGTCTATGTGTAGTTACATACATGTCATCAACAATAAAGCACATAAAGACATGCAGAAAATATCACTAAAATTGCATTTTACTTATAATAGCCCTAAAAATCTATCTCTGATGATAGCACTAAATCTATCATCGCTGACAATTGTTAAATCTATCTATTTTACTTATAATAGCCCTAAAAATCTATCTCTGATAATAGCACTAAATCTATCATCGCTGACAATTGTTAAATCTATCTATTTTACTTATAATAGCCCTAAAAATCCATCTCTGATAATAGCACTAAAAATCTATCATTGTTGACGATTGTTAAATCTATCTTCTTCACTAGAGCACCAAAAATGATAGCACTGTCATCCAACTGATTGTGTAGACCAATCCTAGGATCTTATGACTGATATTCCCATCTCTGTTAATGATACTAGATGACATTCATACAATGACAAGGCTAGGGCATTTATGTACTAATAATAATGCTCAAAAAAATATTATAAAATAACTTCATTGAAAAGAAAGAAAAAGAACAGCCTTAACGCAAAACCACAAATATCGAAGCTAACTAGCAAAAACAATAAATATAATAATAATAAGAATAAAAAGAACAAAACAAAGGTTCATTGATGTTATACTTGTTATTTTCATATTTATGAGGTATAAACAAATTGACAGAATAAGCAATTCACATTCTTCCTCAAGCAATTAGAACACTGAAAAGAAATAGTACTCCATTCAAAGTATACAGATTATAAATATAAAAAAATGACGACAGAAACTATACATACTTCAAGATTTAAAATACGCTTCCGAGAGTCAAGTTCTTCTGGGGTGAACTCAGCCTGATTGGAGAAAACACAAATATTACGTTAAAGTAAGATAATTTAATTAAATGAAGAATAGTGTTTGGTGAATGTTGTGTTTACTAAAACACTAATAACACAAGAAAATTAGAGAGTACATTCTGAAACGGTTTGATTTTCAGCAATCTAAACAGAGTGAGGAGAGGATAAATTGTAGAGTCAATGTTTGTAGAATCTAGCTTCCACGAATACTTGTCAACATCGGTGAAAATTGAATGGTGAATATAAAAGCTGCATAATGAATAAGCAACCAAATCAATAGGAGCAACAAAACTGAGTTGACATTATCCAAGGTAAATGCGGAAATCAAGGTGCTAACATATTAAACATTTTACCTCACATACAACATGATGTCTTGCATCATATAAAGAACCGCTGGCGCAGCTACACAACGCCCAATGACTTGTACCTTACCAGAATTTACAAGCGGAACAACACACTTTGCCCACTCCATTGGAAGTCGACCAATCTGAAAATTAATTGACAATAAAGTCTTAGATATACAAGCAGCAATAACTCAACTCACATAATAAAGTCTAGCAGCAAACTTTTTGCAATTAAAGTTTGAACCATTAAACAGAAATAAAATGTTATCACAGCAGATAAGTACCTCTCCAAATCGTTTGGTAGAGAAGCGAACAATGGAGTTGAATTTCCCGATTGTGGAAGGAAAAGAAAAATAAACAATTTCATTGTCCACCAATTTACTGCCTTTGCTGGTTGAAAGTGCTGTGACAATTGTTCTTCCCACCAAGAACCAACCCGGCTCCTCAGGGAAGTCCCCATCCTCTACAGGAAGATAACATACAATTCGATCTTCAGTTTTTTCCTTTTCCACAGCAGTGGGTTTCTGCAAAGCCTCTCTTTTTATGTGATCTTCATATAGCCGCGGTAGATTACCGTGAGAACCAACTTTTCCTTCCTTTGTAAAGACCTTCTGCTCAACTCCGGAACCAGGTTCTTCTTTTACTTTCACAGTGGCCTTCAACTCCCTAAGCGGCACGGCTTTTAACATCGCTGTTGATGCCTCTTGTTTCACTTGGGCATTGCCAACCACTGTTTCATTTTGAAGCACTTTGTTCTCCATATCAACCTCTTGTTGCTCCTTGCTGCGAATTTTCGCATTCAACCCGTTAAGCGATTCAGCTTCTTTTGATTCTTTAGCGAGCTCTTCTTTCATCTGGGTTCTGAGACATTCTTCACTTGACAATACTTCCGTGTCCGTTGCCATTAAAAACTCATCGAATGACATTCTAGACTTCACACTAACCTTGTTCTCAATTCCTCCATCACAATGTTCCTCCTTTACTGGGCTCTTAGTCTTTTCCTCCAAAACCTCTTCTTCCTTCTGGGTTCTCAGATACTCCTCCGTTGTCATAACTTTCGTATTCGTCGCCTTCAGAAACTCGTCGAATGACATTCTTGGCTTCCCACTAACCTTGTTCTCAATTCCTCCATCAGAATGTTCCTCCTTTGCTTGGCTCTTCGTCTTTTCCTCCAAAACCTCTTCTTTCTCCTGGGTTCTCAGATACTCCTCCGTTGTCATGACTTTCGTATTCGTCGCCTTCAGAAACTCATCGAATGACATTCTTGGCTTCCCACTAACCTTGTTCTCAACTCCTTTACACTGTTCCTCCTTTACGTGGCTCCACGGCTTCGACTCAGGAAGCAAATGGCCCTCTGGTTCCTCCAAGACCTCTTGCTTAATCTGGGTTGAAATCCGAGCCCCTGTAGCAGTACTCGTCCGTATAACTGTAATGGGCTTAGCATTAATAAGAATGAAGTTGATGGCTGCATACGGGTCGTAACCAGATTGAGAAAGCGCTCGGAGGATATCCGATTCTGGCATTTCGGGCCCGAAATATGCACGGACCTTTTCGACATTCTCTCGATTGATCTCCATCTCTGAGATCTCAAATACAACCCCAGAAAGAAAGATTAGACGAATATAGGATCTGAGATATTAAAAATGAAGGCTTTGAGCATGAGCTCCTCTGGTTCTCAGAGAAGCAAGGAGACAAAAATGGAGGGAAACTTGTAGGAGACGAGCGAGCACTGTAAAACTGGAGCTTTTATATCGGAGCTGATTTTGGCGCCAAACTAATTTTTACCCTTCTCCGATTCGCGGTTGTTTTTTTTTTTCACCCTCTACGAGTAATTGGGGTTTTGACTAGTGGAGTCTTTCGCAAATAAATTCATGTGACGGTGTCGTTTAACTTGTTTTGGGGGTGGGGGATGGTAAATTAAAAATAAAATAAAGTAAACAGCTTTTTTGGAATTTCCTATTTTACCTTGGCTACGGGCCACTCTGCACAATTTTTGGGTAAAACTTATGGGCTGATTGAGACTGTAAATGGTAATAATATGAATTGCGCAATATGACTCACTCACAGCAGAATTTGGAGTTTTATAAAAAAAAAACAACAACAACAAAATTGGAGTGTTTATTCATTTTATTATTAAATTATTGCCAAACATAGGTCGTTGGCAAAGTGTTTATCCCATTTAGGACAAGATCGATGAAAAGGACGTTTTAACAAGGAAAAGTGCCCGAAAAAAAAGGAGGAAAAACACAACCACACTATATTTTTTTTTGGGTAAATACACAACCACACTATTAATATGGAAAGAAAGGCAAGTTCAGAGTCTAGATAATACATACTAATATATTAATATAATATTATTAAGTGCCCACTAACATTTTTTTTTCCCCTTAACTCGTGTTAATTTATTAAATTTAAAAATTAATTAAAATTTTTTTATTTTATTATAAATATAAATAAAAATATAAACATCAAATAAAAAAAAATTTTAATATTTTGTATTTAATATTTATATTTTTTTTATATTTATATTCAATTAAATAATATAATTAATAATAATAAACTCTAATTAATTTTTAAATTAAATAAATTATATACAAATCATTAGAAAAAAATAAAAACACTACTAAAGTTTGACAAATTGAATAATAAGCAACGAAAGAAAAAGTAAATAATGCAGCTTTTTATTATTATTATTTTTCTGTAAAGGTCATAAAGCAGCTTTAAGAAAGCCTCTTAAGGTGGACCATATATGTGTATCTATTTAGCTTTTGGAAAAGGATGAGCCCCTTCATCTAATTATTCATTTCAAAAGCGCATCTTCTTCTGTCAATGTAGGTTGTTATAGTTTCTGATTTATATTGGATACATACTAATTACAATGCAACATTTTCTTCTTATGTAATTTGATGCATGTTTAATTTCTTTTTTCCTTGGGTTAAATTTTTTATAGGAAAATACTAAGAATGTGGCACCGTATCAGCAAATAAAAAAAATATTTACATGATATAATTTACACCGAAATACATACGATATAATTTATACCGAAATATATATGATGGTATATATTGAAAGTTTGCTATAGAGATGATTGATTTTTAATACAGATCAAAATTAAAAATTTTAATAATATTTAAATTTAATAATTATATAGGCATAAATAAAATTAATAAGATTGAAATCCACAAAGTAAGCATTTTACTTTCTACAATTTTAAGCAACCCTTTGGTGGTATATATGATGACAACTTATCCGCTTCTTGGTAAAATTTTTTGATGTTGTGTCAAATAAAGTGTTTGTTTATTTTGTAACTCAGCATAATTAAGCATCCTGGATTAGGTTTTACTAAATGGGGTCTTTAATTAGATTAAGTCGTAAAATTTTTATTTTTTTATTTTTATATATTTGCTGACATGGCATGCCAGTTGGTCTTTCTTTTTCAAACACGAAAGGATTTATAAGGAAACCAGGGCCGAAGAGGAGAAAACACAGGATCAGGAAAGTACGCACACTTCATAGAAAAACGACGTCGTCGTCAACGGACAATGTGCACCTTGGAGAAGCGAGGCGACCTCTTCTTCCTAACCCTCACCGGCGACGATGACCACCGTCTCAGCCCAGCGGTAATTGATTCCATCATCACAGCCCTCTCTCAGGTCAAAGCCCAAGCCACTCGCGGCTCAGCTCTCATCACCACCGCCCAAGGCAACAAGTTCTTCTCCAACGGCTTCGATCTCGCCTGGGCTCAAGCTGCCGGCTCCAAATCCGGCGCTTTAGACCGACTCAATCAGATGGTCTTGTCCTTAAAGCCGGTCGTCGCCGCTCTGCTCTCACTCCCGGTGCCGACCATCGCCGCCCTTCCAGGCCACGCCGCCGCCGGTGGATTCATGTTGGCGCTGAGCCACGACTACATCCTCATGAGAAGCGATAGAGGTGTGCTGTACATGAGCGAGATCGATTTGGGCCTTCCATTTCCTGATTACTTCGCGGTGATGATGAGGTCGAAGATTAGCTCGGTGTCGGCTCGGCGCGACGTGATGCAGAGAGCGATGAAGATCAAGGGCGAGGAAGCGGTGAGGATGGGGATTGTGGACTCGGTGCACGATAGCGCCAAGAACACGTTGGAGGCTGCTGTGCGCCTTGGAGAGCAACTAGCGGGGAGGAAATGGGACGGTGAAGTGTACGCCGAGATTAGGAAGAGTATGTACCCGGAGTTATGTGGCGTTCTCGGATTGGCTCCCAAAGTCATTGTTCCGAAACTTTGAGAAATAGCCTGTGTGTTATTTTTCTAATAAAATTACAAATAAAAATTATGAAATCCCATTATCTGTGCCTCGCAGTCTTTATTAAAACTTACATTCACCTGTTCGAATTTTATAGAAGGTTTGACATTTTTTTCACAAAAAACTGATTCTACCCAATTGCTAGTTTCAACTTAATTCTTAATATATTTTTTTCCTTTTTACAAAAAAAAAATAATAAAACACTCAATTTTTTAAAACATTTTTGTTTGACTGTGTAATTATAATTTTATTTTATTCAGCATATGAACAATATTGATGATAAAATAGGAGGGTCGGCCAAGGCGAGCCAACCCTGTAGGGGTTTCCACAAATTATGTCGGCCATATGTCTTGATAGCCATACAGCACTCACCAAAACGAGGGTGAGCGTGGCATATTTAGCCAACCGACCCTTTTAAGTCTTAACAGAGACCCTCTGGGCTCTATTTGTATGTGTTTCTGGTCCACCTTCTCCTTTTTGCTTCCGATGTGGGATTCAAACGCAAGAAGTTTCACAAAAAGCTCTAGGTTCTATTTTAAACGTCATTTTGAAACAGAAAACACATGGTATTAAATCATTCCAACTTAATGAATAACGATAATAAACATTAAAGTGGGAAGTTTTATAATGTCACAATTTTTTCTAAGAGTTAATGTAACACATTGCCTGTGCTTGAAGATAGTAAGAGTCTTTGTACTTTCTGCCACTTCCGATGTGAATTCCGTTGCGAATCCAGTCCTCCCTGTGTAGCCAAGCATCCCGACCAAGGTCAAGGATTCCGAGAATCTGTCATGAACAAGATATACGGTGAGAGGAATCAGGATGTTTAAACAGGGTAATGAGAAAAATATACAGTGTGGTTCATCAGATTTAATGAACCATTAAAGAGTCTAGCATAAGAAATAATGGAAGACAACAGTGCAACATAAATGGCATATGGTGCTTGACTTACTGCTCCACCCTTCCATGATACAAAATTTGGATTCGTTCTTGACGGTAAAACCTATTTAGCGTATATTATGGTCAGAAACAATATCCATATTTGTGCAGAGAGAAAAACTAGACTTGAAATCATTAGAAATAAAGTTTACTAACCTCAACAGTATCAATGGCTTCATTTGGAGGAATTGCATGTAAGACCCTGCAATAAGAAAATATGTAATACTAGTAAAAAGAATGCTATGGCGTTTCAACCTCCCATGTGCCTAGGTTCCATTACCTTTAAAATAAGCATCTAAAAAGCTACTAACTAGTGCTGATCCTGCTAACATGAAGTCGTGGGATCTATAACCTTTACACGAAACTACTTCCTTGACATATCTATTCTTACATGGCCATGCCAGGCTCTTAAACTTCAAATTTTAACTTTCCTAATCACAGAAGCAGATTTAAAGTTCACGACTGTTTTGCTCATCGCTAAATGCTTTAAGAGCCCCCAAAGAAATCAAATTATAGCATATTTAATACACGTAAAACTAGCTATCATGTGGACAATTCCTAAAGATTACTAGAGAATACAGAAGAAGTCTCCTAACAGAGCTCAAGATGCTATAAGATCCAACAAGTTAGTAAACAGCTTTTCTGTACAGATACAAACAAAAAAATCCAGTCCAGCAATACTCCAAGTGCAAAAGGAACTAAAGTCTATTCTTGTTGGTCTTCCTTTAAGAGAACATAGATTTTGTTACCTCCTAAACATATATATTTTACAAGCAATACCCGGAATACCCTAAGCATCATACTCATAGGCACAGTCCATAAACACAACTGGTACAACTAACCTTGTTTAGTTAAAAGTAAGAGGGTCTCCCTTTAATACAACATAGATTTCATTCCCTCCTAAACATATATTTTACAAGGAACTCCATAAGCAATACCCTTAAACATCATAACTCATAGGCCCAGCTCATAAACAAATCTAGTACTTGAACAACTAACATTGTATAGTTAAGAGTAGAACAAACCTCTCCTCCACTGCCGAAACAAGACCATTTGTCAAAGCCACTCCACCAATCTACAGCATGAAACTTTATCACTTCTTCCATTCAACAGGGGTTATTAAGTATTGAAATTCACATTCCACCTTAATGCCAAAACTTACCAACTGTATGCTACAAAACAACTTTCTTTGGAGGTCTATACGTCCTGTCATCAGAGCAGCCAATGGTTTGTAAAGTATCACATACAAAGAACACAACAATTTAGAAATCTACACAAACCTACCTGTTGAAAGAATGCTACTTGTGATAGCTTCTGCAAGACCAACCTTCTCTTCTTTCTTTGGCTTATTTGCAAAAACTGGGTAGTTATCCCACATTTGTAATCCAACATTAACATTGGGAAATAAACCGTCTGAGAACTCAGATCTTCTAGGAAATTCCATGTTCCATGTTTCTTCCATCATATCCTCATAATCATGAAACCTGGGTTAAGTGAACCAATCTATATTATATATGATTCTTCCAACTACTAACCCAAAATGGTGCAAGAATAAACATAACAAACATTACTAACCAAAATCGTGGTGGAGGAGGATACACTTCTGGAACCAAAAGCATTGGGTAGAACAAACCCATTGGAGGTACCTGTTTAACATATTTTAAGGCATGAGGATTAGTCTTCCGCCTAAATAAGTATACTGCAGGACTGATACTTCACATAAGAGACACACGTTAAGGGCAGTTAGCCTGGTCTTATGAGATCCAGCTGCCATGCCATCCTCATAGGAATGAACTACAGCAAGAGTATCAAGTTCCCCTTCCTGCCATAGAAAATTTTATGAATTAGAAAGTAAAACCAGAGAAGCATAAGGCACATGTTCCATATGCCAATGATAAGCACATGCCATTAATAAGAAACATGACAATACGCTTATCAAAGAATTGCACTTTTCTTGAGCAAATAGTATATTAACAAAACAAAACATTAACAAGAAATATAAGAATCCCTGACCCATATTTCATATGCCAATATACACCACAATAATCCTTTTGACACAATAACAGCAACATATTGCAAAGATCCTACTAACTTAAATGTTAAACACTTGTAGATGTAACTAAACTTGGTTCAGGACAGCTTAACCTGAAAAGATAAAGCAGAATCAGCTTCAAGAAAGAAAGAGTATCTTACTTTTATCTCACAATATGATTCTTTAAGTCTGTTAAGCATCAAAAGATCCATAGGCTTTGACAAAATATCTGTTCGAATTTGTGGCCACATCTGATGGTGCCTCTGAGTCCAAAGAAGGCATCTTGCTATATCCTGAAAAAGTACACAACATTTACTCGATAAAGAACAGATTGTTAGTGGGAAGAACTTACGAAATCACCTACATAAAATAGAAGGTCTACAAGAAAAAGCTATCATTACAACATAGATAACCTTTTTAAAAGAAAAGTTTTTATGCCCAAAAAGAGGAGAAAATCAAGAGACAGTCTATAACCTTTAAGAGAAATATAAATTACAATAGAGAATACATTATTGTATGAATTTTTCTAGCATTCTCATTGCTAATTCAGAATTTGTAATGAGCTTTATCATGGAACTAACCTCTCCCCCGAAAGGTAAAGTCTTCTCAGTAGTAGGTAAAGCCACTCCATCCTGAGGAGGAAAAGATAGAGAAGTTGATCATAAAAGAAGACACACCCAACTTCAAAAATTGTGCACCATCCCATGATGCTTCTGTCAGACAAGTTTAGTTATCTCCTTTTTTTTTCTCTTTGTTGCATGCAGGGTGAAAGAGTGCACTTTATGTCCATCACACAACATCAAAGTAAAGATGTTATCCTAGAACCAAACTAAGGCAATTCAGCAACTATGATTACCTCAATGCAAATAACTGATGTCACCTGGCCACCTATATTCACAACACATGCTGTGGATAATCCATTTCCAAAAACTGCAGCTAGGCCTTCCTGCATCATCCAATTTGAGCAAGGTCCTCATATCAGGGGAAAACTTTGCAGAATCATTGATCCAAATCATTCTATTGTAAATGTGCAAAGTTATGTTCAGGAAAGAAGACCATCAAATCAACATTTCAATAACAAATAAAATTAGATCATTTGACTTGACAATCATCTCATTATCTTATGGAAAATTGATTCCAAATGAGAAAAACATAAATTACATCTATGGATGTGCTCTGTGTGTGTAAAACTATGATGACAACATCAATCGTAAGCATGTTAATATGCAAAATGCATCCAAAATGTTTTATCAAGCAATGTAAGGATTTATTTGAGATGCGCATCCTAATTAGATTATCCATGACTACAATATATCTTACATAAGTTCCCAAGCAAAACAACTACTCTTAAAGAAAAGCTCATTGAGAAGTTCTGACCTATACTCAAAAATGCACCCTTGCAGTGTATCTATGCCATACAAAATATGTGTGGAGTATACCACAATCCTATCTGTGGCATACTCATAAAGAATGAATATCAAGTTGTGAATTTGTTGATACTCAAATAAAACCAAGCTGTAACCACATAGAACAATATATTCATGAAACAAAAGCCTATTTGACTGCCACAATCCTATGCGATTACAAAGTGTCCAGTTAAAGGTACTGACATACTGTCTAACAAGAACTGTAATAACAAGGAAAACATGTTGTCTATCTATCAATACTTGTGAAGGAAAAAAACGGTTCTACCAAATCAAAATATATAAGATGAAGTGTTAACATAACAATTTGATGCCTCATTCAAATCATCAAATAAAATTTCTCACCTGGTGTACCACAGCTGAACTAAAGTGCAGGTCTCGCAGAATTATAGATAACAGCTCCTTAATTTCTGCTTTAGAAAAATTATGAAATAGAAGTCACAATCACTTTCCAGTGATCCAGTCAGCTTTACTTTTCAGATTGATAACACAGGACTTGATAAATAGAATGACTGTAAACTAAGATGGATATAAAGACTGAGATTCCCGATACTTGTGGTGTTTATTTCAGTACAAGATGCATAGTTCATAGAAGATTCAACTGAATAATCAAAGTACAATGACAAGAATTACAAAATTGCTTCCTCTTGCCTTAAAGACCAAATCAAATGCTATAATATCCATACTTCAAGAAATAGAAGAATAGAAGTGTTCAATACGGAAGCGATCTCCCAAATCCAGAGTCACTAAGTTGTACTTTTTGTTTATCTTATACGTAAATTTAAGTAACTTATCAAGAAGGAGCTTCTACATTATAATCACAGTAATCTCAATTGGCATGATAAAAACAGAAAAATTACGAAAACAAGATTTCTCCATCAAAAGAACTGTGTGAAAGAGTAACATTCAGTACCTCGATTGTCAAATGTTTCTGGCACAACAAGAATTGCAGAGTACATGTTTCTTTCAGACAAAGGGATATGCAATTTATCTGTCAAAATCCAGTCCCAGATAGCATGCAAGTCCTCAAATACCTGAGTTTAGGCTATAAGTAAGCAACATAGACAAAATACATGAATAACTAGAAACCACAATGTGTACCTGCGTGTATAAAAGTAACCTCTACACATACACACACACATATACAATGTTTGTGATGAATCAATTCTGCAGAGCAGATGATGTACTCATGCTAACATTAGATGGTGATAAGAAACCACACATTGATATCTTAGATGGTAGGAAGCTAATAAACATGTCACCGTTACCTGCTGCATGGAATAATGTTGTGAAATGTTCAAATGACCTCTGCGTACAGGACGACGTAAGCAATAGGGTTCAGTGGGGGATATTTTTAATGCTTCCTCTCCACAAATGAACTCTTTGAATTTATTTTCATTTGGATGAAGCTCCTTAGAATCAGCACCTTCTTGTTGGTCCAAGGGTTCATTACTCACACCTTTATCCATTGAGCTTTCTATAAAACAACTAACTAATGTAAGAACAACATAAACTAAGCCAAATTATGCAGCTTCTAGTAGGCAACACATTGAATTAAATACTACATGGCCAACCAAATTGATTCAATCAAGCCTGAATCGGTATTTGCCGATTCAACACGAAAAATGCATGAAATCAATATTTTGCTTTTCACCTGATGCTGAAGGTGGATTAAGGTTCCTCTCATATACATCTGTCCAATTAAATGCTGCATCCTTCCTGCCATTATGTGGATTATATCCATCAACACGTCCCATCTGCACAAAGAGTTTCAACCACTTAAGAACTGAACAGCACAGACTTTCTTTACTAGTATTTTTAGTTTCTTTTCTTCTTTTTTTTTTTCCATTAGTTTCACACAAGTATTGATAATGGGATACGTGGATTCTTCTCATTTTTATTTACCAGAAAGAAAAAACTTCAAAAATTCCAACATCGGAGAAAAGGAATTATTAGTCACATAGGCAACTATAATAACATGAGGATCACCTTATCTCCATCAAATTCATTACAACCAATGCTAAATTCAATCGAAGATCAGTTAACAATCATTGCTCATACCTTGCGCGGGAAGGAATTGTTGGCAACCTCTTCATCCAAGAACGGAATCTTCAACAGCGATGCAATCTTTAAAAAGCAAACAAAGACTAAAATTCAATTGAACTATGTAATACTCGATAAAAGAAAAAGACAGAGAACAAAAGGAGCAAATGGAATTGACTTACAATATCATACGCCTTTTCCCGCTCCATGTGCTGGGCATTCGTGACCTGAGAATTGAGCATCTGAAAGCCAAAAACAGAAACCAAATTACATACAAAAAACCAAAATTTACGATCAGCTCTCGTGCAAAGACACCTTGTTAAAGTACAACAGACCTGATCCTGCACACTTTTCTTTGGCACTTGGCTGGTATACCGTGCAATGCAGTGAGGAATATTAAAAGGGGCATCTTGAGAAGCAAGGCCAATTCTGATATTTGTCGAACCTGGGTACAACGGAAGAACCAAAATAAGCAACTTCGATTTCGCATGTGGGTTTTCGTGTTTTCTCAAATAAATTCTAATGGGTATGTAGAGAAGGCGAAGAGGGGGTTGAAGAGTGGTGGATTAGAGGGTAGAGAGAGTTGTAGCACCTGGGTTGATGACGACCAGATTGGAGCCCCGCTCCGAAACGAGTTGAGAAGGGACCACGGACTTGAGGTAATCCTGAGCAAACAGCACAGACAGAAGCTTAGTTTAAAATGAGTTACACAGAAAGAGAGAGAAAATGAAGGTTCTTGGTTTCTTACCATGGCAATTTGGCAATGGAAGGAAACTGGCTTTGGAAATCACCCGCGCGCTTTTGCCTCTTTTTTTCTTCTACTCTCGTTATGTTTCGTTTCTGTTTGTGTTCGCGACTGTGTTTTCCCTCCCTCCCAAAATAAATGCTCCTTTTCCTTTTCAGTTTATTTATTTATTTATTTCAATTTTCTTTGCATGCATGACAACATGCCAAAATTTAGACCAAAATTCCACAAAAATGTATTAATCCGAATTACTTATAAAATATTTGTACAAAACAGTACTATTAGAAAATAATCATCACACACAGAGCATGCAAATATTTGTGCTTCTACTTTCATATCAAAAACAAAATAAGAAAAAAAATATCTATTCGGTAGTTTTTTTTTTTTTTACTTGGCGGTAGGTTTTGGTTAGTCACAATTTGCCCTCCATACGGGACAGGACAAAAGTTAACACTCGCTTTTAAGTACTAAATTTGGAACAGTATAGTCTCAGTGGTATAAATTCTAGTCAACTTGGGAGGTAACATAATTTCATTCGAGTTAAGTAAACAAAGTGACTTGAAGCTCCAAATGATTAGAATGAAAATCCTAATCTTTTTAACATATTCCGGATCACATTCAACAGTATATCTCACCCCAAAATGGGGAATAATAAAGTAAATCCTAGAGAAATCAAAAAAATTACAAGAGTAGTGTCAAATAAGACTTTTTAGCATCCACAGTAACATTGATGGACAACTTAAAAAGTTGAACCCCACATTTGGAAACAACGTAATCAACAATTGCTTCCTCCATGTAAAATCTTAGCCAGCTTTAGCCTTGGGAGCTTTCTTCTTAACTTGCCTCTTTGGAATTGAATTCTTCATCCCCACAAAGAAAAGCAGCGCACCAAAAAGCGCAATGTTCTGCCAGAAGAAAATTGCCAACTTCAATAATCTAGGCTTGCAAGTGAGTTATGCCGAAACTCTAACAAGTACATATACACAAACCTGCAAGAAGTCTACGGAAAGCACACCAAATTGAGGCGTGTCAGGACTGTAGTTGTAGAAATCATACAGAACTGGAGTGGTAAGCGCCAGGAGGAGAATCTACACCAGACAATACATTTTATGAGTCATGACTACAGATAGAATGCAAAATTCATTTTATGAATTCTTGGCATTCAAAAGTAAGCGCAATCAGAAACCCAAAACAAAAGGTAATCCTAACCAGGACATAAGCTCCAAAGGAGCTTCCAAATACGAATAAGATGCCTCCAATTCCTTTTGCAGATATAATAGTTGCCGCTAATTGTCTAGCCTGTATATATATTATCTCCATGTCAGATGTAAAACCACACCTAGAGCAAGATGAGAACCTGGAAAGTAATCATAGGAGATAAACAGAAGGGCCTTACATCAACATTTGGTAGTGCAACTCCAAGCTTGGAAGAGAGGTTTTTCTTTAAGATGGTCAATTTGGGAACCAACTCCTTCACAGCAGGCCCACCATCAACATCAAATTCATTGAACCTGATGATATTGAAGCCTTGTCAATACAAAGGCATCTAATGTTGCCTTACACACACAATCCCAGTACTATAATATCCTAGTAATATGAATTCGTACTTTAAGCAATTGTCTACACTATGTAATATTTGAACCAAGTACCTTAGCACTTCAAGAGGAGTGGATATACAACTACGTTATCCCCATGGGGACAACAATCAGCTACATTAAAATCATGCATTTTCTTTAAGAATGGCTTAAACTGCAGATGCTATATGCTATTATTTATTAGAAACAATTCTGCAAACTTTTCCAATGAATGGAGCATGGACATAACAATAGACTACTTGAGCCACAAACTCAAAGAGCCTTATAAAAGATGTGGTCATTTATGCTGTTTGATCTCCAAGGGAAATAAATGGGATCTGGTTATACAGTAAGTGACTGGTTCTTGCACATAATATGAGACTCCTAGAGTAGCTGACAATCAACACACATTTTTCTAAAGCTATATCATTTTTGGTTATGAAATTGGGGAAAAAAAAAGTTTTATTTTCAGCAGCTACATGTGATCCCAGATCAACGGCTTTATCTGATTCTATATTTTTTGTTTTCAAGTATGGAAGTAAGCTGGTAGGATTGGTTGTTAATATACTTTGCAACATGTTTGATGTACTGCGGCAAAGCTTTCTACTTAAGAAAATGCAAACACATAACTATAGTTTCATATTAAATAGGGATAAAAGCTGCTATAGTTGGGTCCTTTTTTCACTTTTCCCATAGATGCAATGTTCGTCATAGAAAAAAATATTCCTTAACATGTGACTTCATAGTAAAAAAATTCTTATCTTGTAAAATAATAAATTTGGATACCAATCAAATACAACAAAGTGAAAGCTAAATGTTACAAGTTTGGTAGAATTAAAAGTTGTAAAGGCTGTTGAGTGTGGGCCCAAATCCCAAAAGAGGTACAACCCCACTAGTACCTTCCAAAATAAGGTTATCTCCTCAACTACTTGCCATTACTTTAAATAAATAGTTTGATCCAAAACCAAACAAAAGAAGATCACAGATCCAACTAAATACCTAATATACAACCATGGGCATTTCTCACCATTAACACCCAAATTACATTCCAAGTGAACTTGAAAGGCTAATCTCTTTCACATGCTTGTTAAATCATTTATAAACCTCATTTCCATAATGCTAAAATTGATTTACCGCAATAATGGACTTTCACTGAACTGGTTCTAAAATGTTGATGAACATTTAGAGTCCAATAGCTCCCTCATTGAACTCAGCCATAGCTTGATCTATTAACTAGATCTCATTCTAAGGTGTAAAAATAGAACTAGACCAGCCAACCCAGTAACACATCTATAATTTAAAAACTTCGACTTTCCACTTTCACTTTCTCATGTTAAAAAGCTCCTATATCAACTACCCTGTAGTCAGTCATTTCTTCAAAAGAATACCACCTCAATTTGATATTTACATTCCAACAACCACGATCACCACCACAAAACGTAGAACACAGAGATCAAATAAAAAAGAAACAGTGCCACTGCAAACATATGATCAAGCTACTTACTTAGTAGATACACATGTATTGATGCATATATACAAATGCGTATATTATGCAAATAAAAAAAAAAATCAGTGACAAAGCACCACAATTGAAATAACTAGATCCAAGCAACAGTGAAAAGGACAAATCGAGAAACAAACCCTAAGCAGGTAGATCTGAAAGAGATAGAGAGAGATAGCTTACGCCTGCCAAGCAGAGAGGATGAAAAGGGAGGCAAAGAGAACCCTCCCGAGGAAGGAAGCGAACCCCATCTTCTTGTGTTCTTGGAAAGAGAGAGAATAATAATAATAATAATAATAATAATAAAGCCTTGGGGAGGCTGAGAAAGCTCCTGTCTGGTTGGGTGGTCTGCAACTCCAAGAGAGAAGAAGATATAGTCGTTGGTGGGTCTTTAATGGGTCAAGTTTTGGAAAAAGCAAAGCCAAGCTGGAATATTTTGTGAGTGCGACGCACACGCAATTCGAGAATGGAAATTACAAAAACTAAATTAAATCCATTTTTTTTCAAAAATATAAAATCATAAAATTAAATTAAATTAAGTTTCGCGATACAATCAAGACTGGGAAAAAGACCGTAGATTTTGACTTATTTACGGAGCGTGCCACCCCCAAACTGAGTTTTAAAAACTCTAATTTTTAATAAATTTGAAAAAATGAATGATTCCCATTAAAAAAGGCCATTATTTTCTTTTTTTATATGTATACATTAGAGTCTGGGACAATTGATCTGAACTTTGTATTATTATTAATGCCAAATACAAAGCACAGGATAAAGGATGAGACAATATGAAATATGGTCAGATTTAATAAGAATTTCTAAAGTCATATGCATCGCCATGAGCCTGCCTTAATTAAATATTTCTGATCCAATCAGTCACAAACATGCCTCCAATTGGCTGCCTAACTGGCTTTTGTTCTTTTATATTCTTATATTTATATATTTTTTTAATGAAATCCGACTTGCATTTTAACCTAGTTGCTGCAAACAAACTTCATTTTTTGCAGTGCTTTTGACTGGGCAAAGCTTTTTCTTAACCTTGGCAAAACTTGCAGGTTTTAATTTTGATAAATCTTTATTAAGATTTTAGATGTATTTAATTTTATTAAATATTAGATGAAGAATGAACTGTTAAAAGAGTGAATTTAATATTTTAGACTTTTATAGAGTTATAAAATTGATGTATTCAACCTTATAAAATATCAAATAGAGAGAAAATTATTAGAAAAATAAGTTTATTATTTTAAACTACTATAAATTATAAAGCTAAAATAATAATAAAATTTTATATTCTAATAGAATTTACGGCTTTTTCTTAACCTACTACTTTTTTTTTAATACCATCTTATTGCAAATGTCTATTTCACTAATGCTTTTGTCAGAGAGTTATAAACATTTAAAAAAAGAAAAAGAAAAATAGAAAAAGAGTTTTTCATGGGGTGATTTGGCTTTTGCTTCAATCACTGCCATAATATGATCTGATTTAACAAAGCAAAGCTCCATCAAGGTTGATGTACTGTGTTTTTCATGTGCAGCATTTTTTTATTATTATTTTTTAAAAATATTTTATGGTTTGTGAACATAATTGAAAGTTAAATTATTCAAAAGGAAACAGGAAATAAATCTTTTTGTATGATTAAGGAATTTTATGAATCATATTGAACAACTTTAATTATTATTGCTTATAGATATTGCTAAATTTTTATTATAGTACAAACATTTTGGGTAGAGATCTAGTACATACAGAGTTTACATTAAAAATTCATAAAAGAAAAGATGAACAATTTGATTAAATTACAGATCAAATACATGATGAAAAATATTATCAAAAAAAAAAAAAAAAAGTGAATGAAAATTAAACTATAAAAATTGAAAAATATTAAAGAACAACTTGAATAAATTTCAATTCAAATTCAGGGGCTCTACTCTAAAATAGACATTTCTTAGGCCCCTACAATTTAAAATCAAATCCAAAACCTCTCCACTACTCATTCGGCTATACTATAGACGCTACTCGCTCTCCTGAGACGCCACGTAATCCACAAATCAAATGATCCTAGCATCCGAACTATACGATTGGCTTGTGATACGTGTTACCCGCTCCAAAAAAGCGAGTGCATGTGATCACCGTAAACCCGCGAGTAGTTTGTGAGACCTCCACCGCTTGACTTTTTGACCTCTCACTTTTCAGACCCACTTCTATCTCTGACTGTCTTTTACGACGCCGTTTCCTGGATCTCCTCCTCCGTTTGCTCCCAGCTGTCCAAAGCGGAGCATTGGATATCCGTACTACTACCACTACTGTAAATATAATAGACACAGAGCCGGCCCGAAACCAAAGGTTCCTTTCTTCGTATCTCTGTCTCGGTGTCGTCTCGGGTCCTGTCCGTACTTCCATGGCTTTCGTTTCCTTCGTTGGGAGGGTTCTCTTCGTCTCTGTGTTTGTTTTCTATGCTTGGAAAGAGTAAGCTTGCCCAGATCTCCTTCTTTTCTCTCGTTTCATTTTTAGCTTCTCTCTCTCTTCCATACTTTGTTTTGCTTTGTGTATTGGTTTTGTTGCCCTGTTTGGTTAGCGAGAAAATGTGGGGCTTGAAGTTTTTCTGGAAGTCCCAGTGGGTCTTACTTGTGCTTTGTTTTGAATCCTTGGATCTGATAATCTGGCAGATTCGGTATAATATGTTTAAAAAAGCTTGACTTTTTTAAATGAAGTTACTTGTTTTTTTGGCTTGGTCAGAGTGCTTCTCTTGTTAGTTTACGTTAGTGATGCTCACCATATTCGACCTGCAAGTGGATGCTTACTTGTTGATGATTGTGTTATTATGACTATATTGGTTTTCGTTTAGGTGCAACAGGTCCAATCAATTAACTTTCTTCAAGATCCTGTTTTGGTTTACTTTTATTTTAAAAATTCTGTTGGGTGTTGTTAGTGAGTGAAAGATGGGTTTTTGAGCTCATAATTTTGGACATTTTATGTGGTTTCGTGTTTTGAGTTCATGATTTTAAAATTTTATTTGGTAGGCAGACTATTCGCTTAAAATATTTGAAATTTAATTTGGTTCCTTGCTAAATGTGGTTTTAAATCCAATTGAAATCAATTAGGTTACCCTTTACAAAGTGGTTATAAGTTGATCTGTTTCCTTGTCTTACCAAACTAAAGGCTAATTATGACCCACTAATCTCTTTTTAATGGCTTCTCGCGGCTACTAGAAGTTATTTTTGAGATCATGGCGACATGGCTTGTTTGTTTGTGTTTTTTATTTTCTGGTACAAATTTCTGAAAACTCTGTTCTTGCATTGTTATGAAATCTCTTCTCATTGACTGCTATGTTATCATGGGTCTTGTTGATGTTGAACTTGAGAGTTTTATTTCATCACTTGCATATTTTTTTTATGTGATCTCATTTCTAGTAGCCTTCCGCTTTTAAGAAGTCATGATTTCGAGAAATTTTTTAATTTGTCTTGTATTTATAGCTTTCTGTTTGCTTCGCATGATTCTTCTAATTGATGGCCTGATTAAGTTTATGTTTGTGACCAACGAAAGTGGCAACAATATAGCATCACAATTCAAGTCTTATTGTTGGTTTTCAGGGTCTTTGCTAGTTAGAAGTGGCTTCTCACTTTGTGACCCCAAATTCCATATTTGATATGAATCTATTTATTGATAATATGAAGACATACGTATATATATATTATCTTAGTTAGTATCATCCCATATATTGGTAAATATGAGTGTAATTTTGTCGGAATTGGGTCCTAGTTGTATGGACTGGTTAGAAAATAAAACTTGGCCAGCCTGTCTTCAATATCACAAGGCATTCAAAAGAGCACCATGTGATTAGCATGCTTTTAGGTCTGTGTCTGTTGCTCTTGATTAGCCACATCTCTGAGGTATTCACAGTGTATCAGATATGTGAATAGGGATATATGACTTGTATGTGGGGATATTTATTCTTAAATTTGAATTATGTTTATCAAATGATATGGCTGGGATCTGTTGGTGCTTGTACTCTTTCGTAATCCTGTATAATGTCCCTACAACTAATAGTCTGCCATATGGAATGGATGTTTCCAGTATGGGTTTGTTGGAAAAATTTGTTTTGGTGGTTTTAGGTCTCATATGCATATGATGCAAACTTAAAGAAGTTGACCTGCTTTTATGAATGTTTTTGGTGTGTTCTTAAATGCCCTTTGATGTTATACAAAGCATTCCTTCAGCTGTTGCTTCATTTTGGGTTTTGTAATCTTAACTTGATACTCTTGAGTTAGGTTGTAAACTTCCCTATTTGATACATGAATTACATATTTAGGCAAATGAACTACCAAGTTTAGTTTGTTTTGTTGTTATTATTCTTGTATTTTAGTTTCCATTCTTTTGAGGGATCTTGGAAATAGTTCTATTTAATTTCATTACATAATGCATCAACAGTGGTAGTTAGTTCAATTTGTTATTTTGTGTTTAAAATCTGTAGCTTCTTGGTTTTGAATCAGTTTATTACCACTTATAGGTTAAATGAATTTGGTACTGATGGTGGACCAGCAGCAAAGTCTTTGAGGCCAAAGTTAAATGTTTTCTCAAATCATATGTCAACTCGAACTGGCTTTAAACTGCCAGAAGTTGAAGTGAGATATGCATTTACTCCGTCAATTTACATTGATATGGCATACTTAATTAGGTCTCGGGTATTTTTGCACATATCAAAAGCTGACTTTTGAAGATATTATTGACAGATTAAACATTTGGTGGCTGCTGCAATAGCCTTGAAGGGCATCGGGAGCCTTCTGTTCATCTTTGACAGTTCGCTTGGAGCCTATCTGCTGGTTAGTGAGCTCAGCTTACCTGTCCTTTTTGTACTTGCCATTCCAAGTATCAACTAAATTAAGTGTTCATTACATTCTTCTGCAGCTTCTGCATCAGTTAATTGCTACTCCTATATTGTATGACTTCTACAACTATGATGTGGAGAAGAAAGAATTTGCTCAACTATTTCCAAAGTTTACTCAGGTCAGTGATCCTGAGTACTATTTGTTCCATAGGAGCTGGTTGTTCCTCTTTTCTTTCTTCCTTTGGGTCATTGATTTATTCTTTTCAGAATTAGTATTATTAATTATAATTGGAAGAACTTATTAAAATTATTTATAGGAGTGTGTGTCAGCCAATAAAAGAATATATTTTTATTTTAAATTTTTAAACCTTAGCTGTTTCCTTTTCTCCTATTTCAACAGAATTTGGCTTTGTTTGGAGCTTTGCTCTTTTACATAGGCATGAAGAACTCCATCCCAAGGCGACTGAGGAAAAGACCAGCCCCCAAAACAAAGACTACATGAGAGAAGACCATTTAGTGATGGCATTGGCTTTTTTTTCCTTTTTGGTATGCTTGTGCTGTTAGATGGCGTTTCTTTTTGAGAAAAATAGGTAAATTTATTTAGAGGAAAAAGTTCCCTTTTGGGTGTCATGTTGTTTTCTTACTCGGCCATTTTGTGGGCTAAAGAAATCAGTATTTATATTATTTTGTCTAATTTGCCTTCTATTTTATTCGCATGGCGGTTGCAATGCCATTTGGCTGTGGCACACATCAATTAGACCATTAACACTTAGACAACATTAATACACACCGTTTTATCAATTAAAACAACTAATTACATATTCACAATTATAACTAGTTAATTCACTCATTCTACTTATTGTTGAGGCTCCCATGATACTCTCCCTTCCATTAACATGATGCCAAGTTGGCAAAAAAGGTCTATGGCATTGTGGCAAAAAGAGCATATGGTGTCATCTTAATGGTAGCGAGTGCGTACTAGTACTGGAGCTTTTTCTGGCCTTTAGATATTCGAGGATAACTTCGAGTTTATACTACTAGTCTACTACCTCGTAAGCGTTGTGAGAGAAGGTGGAGGTTACCAACACTTACGAAGTTCCATTCAGCGAGTTTGGCATACTGTGTGAGCTGGTAAGAGCTTTGATGAAACAAAAGGTGTCAAAGGTCTTATTGATGATGGGGTTAGTCAGATTCCTTATATTTTCTGTCATCATCAACCAAACGACAGCAACAAGAGCTAAGTTTGCAATGATGATGCTTGGGTTCTTCATCAGCCCAGGTATACTTCTATAACTTGTGCAGGGAGACAATCCTCCGAAGTACAGGGAGACAACAGTGAGAGACTATATTGCTTATTTTACTAACAAAGGCCTTGATGGTACCTCTGCTTTGCCTCGTTTCAAGATTTGAACTTTGCCTCCTCAGTCCAGTGATTTCTAGACAACAATTTGAGTGAGATAGCTGTTCATTAATAGTTCAACTATCCCACTTCTGCACCACATTAAATTAAATTTATTTTATTTTAAATTTGTTTTTTGTTTTTGTATTAGAAGGTGGTGTTATGTAGCACAAACCTTGATCCTGGTCCCGTGTAACTGCATGGCCCCATGCATGCCATGACTAATTAATTTGAATGGCGTATGGAGCTTTTGGCCTTGTATTTCTAGTTATGTACTTTCTAAAACAGTCACTGCCTAACTAAATATATTCAAACAATAATTTTCTGGCATTCAAATATAATCGTCCCCAAATAATTTCACTAGTTGACAAGGTCAAATAATCTCAGCGGAAATACATAAAAAAGGAAAAAAGAAAGAGAAAAGTCCTGCAATTTGCAAGGAACAACTTGCCACAATTTGCAAAATTGCTTCTTTTTTTTTTTTTCGTTTACATCACGAAAGTTGACCCGTTGACCCTCTATCAAAACTTTGGCCTTGAATTTCTAGTATTTAATAACTAGAGAAATATCAAAAACTTTGAGAGGCCACCTTGTAACTTGTTAGCATTTTTAAAACAATGGTGGCTACCAACACTGAAGAAGTTCCATCCACATTCAAGCCAGAGTATGACAGATTAAGTGAGCTAAAAGCATTTGACGAAACGAAGGAGGGTGTCAAAGGTCTTGTTGATGCTGGGGTTACTCAGATTCCTCGTATTTTCTGTCATCCACCAGAGGACATCAAAAAGAGCTCAATTTGTAATGATACCCAATTCATCATTCCAGTTATTGACCTCCAAGGCATTTCCAAAGACTCAGTTCAACGCAAAGAGATTGTTGGAAGAGTAGGAGATGCATCACAGAAATTGGGTTTCTTTCAGGTTGTCAATCATGGAATCCCTGTGAGTGTTCTGGAGGATATGAAAGATGGGGCTCGTCGGTTTTTCGAGCAAGAAACCGAGGTGAAGAAAGAATTCTACACAAGGGATGTTACAAGGAAGATGGTTTACAACAGCAATTTTGATTTGTACACTTCTAATGCGGCTAACTGGAGGGACACCTTCTTTAGCTATTTGGCACCTACCCCTCCAAACCCTGAAGAATTGCCTGAGGCTTGCAGGTATACTTCTAACTTGTAGAGTTCATATCTTCTCAACTTAAGATTCAGAAAGTTTATTCTTTTACAGGGCATGCATATAACTTTGCAATGAATCGAGTGTTTTCAATGAAATCCAAAACACCCAGAAGCATATAACTTTGCTGCATATTTGAGGCTGTGACTTTTGCAATGATTTGAGTTTTTATTTACAAAAAGTTCCAAAATCACTAAGAACCATAATTTTGCCGCATTTTGCAATCAATTGAGTGCATTCAGTAAGAGTCAAGAAAATCCAGAACCACAATTTTGCTGCATGGCATGTGTTTAATCAATTTCTTGAATGGCAGGAAGGAGATGATTTTGTACTCAAAGCAAGTGATGGAATTAGGGGTTACTTTGTTGGAGCTGTTGTCCGAGGCTCTTGGGTTAGACACAGACCATCTAAAGGAGATGGAGTGTGGTGAGGGACTTGCATTTATATGTCATTACTATCCGGCTTGTCCCCAACCAGAATTAACCTTGGGCACAACCAAGCACACAGATAATGACTTCTTTACTGTGCTTCTTCAAGACCACATTGGAGGGCTCCAAGTCTTTCACGAAGATAAGTGGGTGGATGTCCCCTGTTCCCGGAGCCTTGGTGGTTAATATCGGTGATATTCTACAGGCAAGTCTTTTCATTTGTTGAACTTGTGCTTTCTTTGGTCAGATCTACGTAAATAAAAGTATGTACTTCACATAAAACTCAGGTAGGCTTTCTTTCCAGGACAGAGATCATGAACATATTTATGACTATTTAATAGATTTTAATAAGGTGAAGATGACAAATAAAATTAGATACACACGCAGTCTATAACATATATTATTTCAATTTGGATCAATTTAAAGCTGAAACTCGTACAGTTTCTTGTTTAATTTCTTCAGCTTATATCAAATGACAAGTTTAAAAGCGTAGAACATAGGGTGTTGGCAAACCATGAAGGCCCCGAGTGTCGGTGGCATGCTTTTTCAGCACTAGTTTTCAGCCATCTTCCAGACTATATGGGCCCATGAAGGAGCTATTATCAGAAGATAATCCTCCAGTCTACAGAGAAACCACTGTGAATGAGTATGTCACCTACTCCTTTAAACATGATATTGAAGGCACTTCTCCGCTGCAACATTTCAAGCTGTAATAGACTTGGCTGTGGATGGCTGTGATGGAGATTCATACTGTTAGAATAATCGGTTTCTTGTGATTCAATCACTAGTCTTGAAATTCTACTTTGGAGGTCAGCAATAAAATTAGTAGATCTCCTACGTATTTGTAAGCCTATACAAGGAAACTGATTTCCTCGAACCTGCTGACTGATCACCATTTCACACATTCAATGTCTCACCCAACTTTTCCTTTATATTTGAACTTAAAGGTTGCACCCTAAACCAAATATTTTCTTTGGTTAATCGGTAAGAAGGATTTTATTTCCTTGAGGTTCAAGAATAAAATGAGAGAACCCTTGCATCTAAGTTTAATAATCATATTGAATGTGGGCAATAACTTTTCTATTGGCTCTGGTTTATACAGAGATGGAGGAATAGAAAAGGCCTTTGGTCCCTCATCTATTATGCAGCTAAAGTTCTCACTTTGCTAAGGCATGTTGGAAGGCCAGTACACTCCAATTCCTTAAAGAATAAAGCCTTATTTATTTTTGACCTATTTGTCTTGGAGTCTTAATGGATCATATAATAATAATGATAATTGATTCTTGGGTTTTTCCTTTTTTGTCATGTTGTTGAAATTATAAATTGTGAAGCCAGTCGAATGACCCTCAGTTTTAAAGGCTAAGCTTAACTTTCAAGAAAGAGTATACTTAAGTTTACCAAGAAAGAGTATACTTAATCTATTTCTCATGTCTATCCAGTACCATGTGGGTTGTCAGATGGACAGATGACCTTAACTTTAGTGTAGGCGCTAAGAGAGGATGCGTAAAGAACAGAGCAGAACAATACTCTGAAAGTCTACTTTCCATTGAGCCGTAAACTGGTATAAATACAAGAGGTTCATCTGTAGCAAAACACCTCAACAGTAGGTGAAGATAGGTATATCTAAACTATAACACTTATCAATCTATTTACAATTAATGAAGGAATTATCAAAACTAATAGGCATCAACATCTATCAAAACTGATATAGCATCAATATCTGCAACGTGTCTCATGATATACTCTGCATGCCATGCACACGTCCCTTATCTGTATATGTTATCACTTAGAATATAAGGGTATTTTTATTGTCGGAATTAAGTGCTTCCCTGGCTCTCTATTTTTATTTTCTACATGACGTCCAACTTGTTTTTCTGATCTCCAACATGTATGCTATATAGTCCTCTCTCTCAATTTTTTTTTCATCTACTGGGTTCTATTTCAACTTTTGAGGACTGTTTCACATAGCTGAATTCATAAAATTTGTATGTAAATTGCATGGGTAAAAGATATAGAAATATTTTAGTTACAAAACGAATAGAATTGATAGATGATACACACAGTCCATAGACAATTACATGTTAACATTGTAATTACACTAAGAAGATGTATATTTCTGTGAACTTGTCAAAAGGGAAAAACAGTAACAGGATTAGGTAAATAAGAATTCTTTAATTAGGAGCAAAAGCACTCTTGCAATATGCAATAATTAAATTTAATTAAGGTCAAGCTTGGGGAGGGTATAAGATTCTGTTGGTGCTTTTTCTTGGCCTATTTTCAATAATTAATTATATTAATTACAAGTTACAATCCCTTATATTAAATGTTTCTACCAAAAAAATAAAAAAATAAAAAAATCCCTTATATTAAATGTGGCTAGGCTTGCAAGTTTCAACAGACTACCTGTCGGCAGCTGGTCCAAACACTTTCTTTTTTTATGTGTATTTCTGATCGTCATTGACATTATCAAACAAAGAAGAAAAAAACAAAGAAGAAAAACACCTTTTCTCATTTCGTTGTTCAAAGTGTCAAACCTAATTTAATTATTGAAGAGTTATTTGATCATCACTGACGTTTTCAAGCAAAGAGAAAAAAGACACAGAAGAAAAAAATCTTTTTCTCATTTCCTTGTTTTACCATAAGGTCTTTAGCTAGATGAACTTCAGGAGATAAGCTTGTTAAGAAAATTGAAAGAAACAAAATGGTGGCTACCAGCACAGATATGGCTGATTATGATCGAGCAAGTGAAGTAAAAGCTTTCGACGAAACGAAGGTCGGTGTTAAAGGTCTTGTTGATGCCGGTGTTACTCAGATCCCTCGTATTTTCTACAAACTACCGGAGGAAAACTTCTTGAAGGAGAGCTCAGCTGATCAAACCAAGTTTAGCATTCCAGTCATAGACTTGGGAGAACTTTCGAAAGATCCAGTTCGACGCAAGGAGATTGTTGAAAAAGTTCGAGAAGCATGTGAAACTTGGGGCTTCTTTCAAATTGTCAACCATGAAATCCCTGTGAGTGTCATGGAGGAGATGAAGGATGGGGTAAAGAGGTTTCATGAGCAGGACACTGAGGTGAAGAAACAGTTTTATACCCGCGATCGCCTGAAACCTGTGTTTTACAATAGCAACTTTGATCTTTATAGTGCACCATCAACAAATTGGAGAGATACTTTTATAATTAAAATGGCTCCTAATCCTCCAAAGCCGGAAGACTTGCCTGAGGTCTGCAGGTAATTAGGGATGACAAAGCTACTTGGTTTTGATCAATTTGTTATTTAATTTTCTATATATACATTCTTTTCAGAAAACTGTTTTGTATATAGTTAGTAGCCAGAAGATTGATCATTTGCTTTGATGCTTTGTGTAGTATAAATAATTAGTGAAAGCAACATATCCTTTTTGTGCCTATAGCTTACCAAATTTTAGCTTGGCAGCTTGAGCCAATCTATAATTCTGAATATTTATGTGTTTCACCTATATTGTAATACATGTAATCATGGACACATGAGCTGGGTAGATTAATTAAAAGGCGGTCAGCTAGCCGTAATGGTGAGGTTAGTATATGTGCCAAGAGATATAGTTTGCATATAATTCATTAAATTTGTTTCAATTTTTCCTAAGGAAAAAAAAAAACACTGAAATTGAATTGTACAGATGTTCTTTTCCACCGTGTTCGTGTACTTAGTTTAGATATTGCAACTTGTAGAGACATACTCATTGAGTACTCGAAGCAAGTAATGAAACTGGGAATTTTATTGATGGAGTTGTTATCGGAGGCACTTGGACTGAATCCGAACCACTTGAAAGACATGGATTGTGCAGAGGGGCTTGTAGGTGTATACCATTACTATCCTGCATGCCCACAACCAGAGCGTACAATGGGAGTAACCAGGCACTCCGACAATAGCTTCCTCACGGTGCTGCTACGAGATCATATTGGTGGTCTCCAAGTTCTATGCGACAACCAATGGATTGACATACCATACGAGCCTGGTGCTCTAGTTGTTAACATTGGAGATCTTCTTCAGGTGAGTGTAGCCTGGTGTGTTTTGGTAACATTAATTTCTAGTATTGCATAGAGTTAAGCAACAATAGCAATGGTTTTGTAACTACAAAGTGCTGGTTTGGCAACGTCTTGATTGGCGTATTGCAGCTAATATCAAATGACAGATTCAAGAGCAGCGAGCACAGAGTAGTATCCAACCATGTTGGTCCAAGAATATCAGCTGCAAGCTTCTTTAGCACTGGAACGCTGCCAACGGAAAAGCTGTATGGACCTATAAAGGAGCTGTTATCAGAAGACAATCCTCCAAAGTACAGGGAAACAACAACGAGAGATTATAATGTTTATTTCCATAATAAGGGCCTTGATGGTACCTCTGCCTTGTCTCATTTCAAGCTTTGAACTTAGCCTTCCTCAGTCCACTGGTTTCTACGCAATAATTTGAATGAGATACGATCAAAAGTATATTTTATAAGCTTTACTTAAATAAATAAATTATATATATATATATATATATATATATATAAATGTTTACTGGAATATTATTTTAATTAGAGTTATTGATATATATTACTCGTATCGTAGGCATGACTCTTCGAATTTTCATAAATTAACACTGTTAATGGAGAAATTTACTGGAAGAAAAGGAAAAGGCCTACAAAATGAATGGCGAGCCCATTCATAAGCCCACAAGACGGAAAGGCCCAAAAGCTTATAATGGCCCAAAAACTTGTATCTTATTTAAAATGGTTTAAGTTTCTTCTGAGCCGGACCGTTGGATGGAATATTAGGGATGATCTTTTATTATTAAATATATATTTTTAAAAACTTAATTTTAATCTACTTTTTATTTTCGTTAAATACATATCTGAAAACTTTGGGACTGCGACGATATGGTTTTCTGGATTTCGTTCGGTGTAAATCTGTAAGTTTTTATTTACAAAAAAGAAAAAAAAAAAAAAAAAGAAGTTGATTGTGAATTACATAAAGATAGCGTTAAGATAAAAGTCAAGAGAAAAATACACATGTTGCAAAATTTTCAAAAGATGCTCTACTTTTGTGAATATGCTCCATGCAAATTGTGCATAGTAATCACATGGCAAACGTTTTTATAAAAACGTCAACACCTGATTTCCTTGTTTGACTATGATGTCTGGTCTACTGTACATGGCTAAGAAAAAAAGATAAACTTGAAGACAAACTTGCATTTGGAGCAAAACGGTGGCTACCAAAACAGATATGGCAGAGTATGATCGAGCTAGTGAACTAAGAGCTTTCGATGCAACAATGACCGGTGTTAAAGGTCTTGTTGATGCTGGTATTACTCATATCCCTCGTATCTTCTACCGTCATGATGATTACTTGAACGAGAGCTCAGTTTCTGTGGGTGATATTGATCAAACCCAGTTTACTATTCCGGTGATAGACCTGGCCGGAGGCCTAATTTCCGAAGGTTCAACTCAACGGCGAAAGGGGATCGTTGAAAAGGTTCGAGAAGCATCAGAAATTTGGGGGTTCTTTCAAGTTGTCAACCATGGAATCCTTGTGAGTGTTACTGAGGAGATGAAGGATGGTGGACTCAGGTTTCATGAGCAGGACACTGAGGTGAAGAAACAGTTTTATACCCGTGATCCATTGAGGCCGGTGTTTTACAATAGCAACTATGATCTCTATAGAGCGCCTTCAACAAATTGGAGAGATACGTTTGGGACTTTTATGGCTCCTAATCCTCCTAAGCCACAAGATTTGCCTGAGGTCTGCAGGTAATTAAGTGATCAACAAGCTGCTTATTAATTTTTCGATTATACATGTTCATAGATTAAAACCCACTTGAGATCTGTTTTATTTATTTTGATCTGTGCTAATTCCTGAATATTTGACATAGATATTATACATATATATATATATATATATATATATATATATATATATATTTGTATGTATGTATGTATCTTTATTGGATAGTTACATGTATATATGAATTTCTCTACTACTAGAAAGAGAGAGAACCGATTGTAGCTAGGTAGCTTGAAGTTAACTAGCCAATCTGCAATTCTGAAACTGTTCTATTGCAAAACTGCTCATGTAAATGAGTATTTATTTTACAACATGTAGAGACATATTTATCGAGTACTCGAAGCAAGTGATGCAATTGGGAAATTTGTTGTTGGAGTTGTTATCGGAGGCGCTCGGGCTGAATCCAAACCACTTGAAAGACATGGATTGTGCGGAGGGGCTTCTTGTAGGATGCCATTACTATCCTTCATGCCCACAACCAGAGCTAACTTTGGGAGCAAGTAAGCACGCCGATTACAGCTTCCTCACCGTGCTGCTACAAGATCATATCGGTGGTCTTCAAGTTCTGCATCGCAACCACTGGATTGACATACCTTATGAGCCTGGTGCTCTAGTCATTAACATTGGAGATCTTCTTCAGGTAAGTGTTAAATATTACTCCGTTCGATTCTTTCTTATTAGTAAGTGCTCGTTTGATAACGTTTATCGTTTCATTGTGTGTGTTTTGCAGCTAATCTCAAATGACAGATTCAAAAGCAGCGAGCACAGAGTAGTAGCAAACCGTAAAGGTCCAAGAGTGTCTGTTGCGAGTCTATTTTGCACAGGACTGCTGCCAAAACAAAGCTCTATGGGCCTATACCGGAGTTGCTATCAGAAGAAAATCCTCCAAAGTACAGGGAAACAACAGTGAGGGACTTCATCATTGCTCATTTCAAAAATAAAGGACTTGATGGTACCTCTGCGTTGACTCATTTCAAGCTTTGAAGAAGCAGCTAAATTAGATGAACAAGCCGGGTCTGTCAGTCCAATGGTTTTCTAGACAATAAATTTGGCTCACTTACTCATGTGTCATTTTCTGTATATTATCTACTTTATATGCATCATGTGCATGGTTGTCATGTATTTACAAACCAAACTATTATATACAACTCTAAATTTCTACTGTTGAATATTATATACCTTATCCAACTACATGCATATATGCTTGCTGAATTCATAGAATTGAATTGTAAACTAATAGCATAATTTGAATGATATTGAAATATTTTAGTTACAAAACCAATTCATAGAAAACATGTTAAAATTATAATTACAACAGAAGTGGATATTTCTGTGAACTTGTCTAGAGGACAAAAAGAATAACAGGATTGTCACGTCTTTGTGGCTAGATTGAGTAAATTTAACTTCAATGTTCATTGGACTAGAGTTTTTTGGACTTTAGCATATTAGTTGCAACCCCAGTTTTTAAATGTGTCTAGGCTAGCTGTTAGAATTTTCTAACATATGTACTACTTTTCTGCAGTTGGTCCCAATAGAGTCGTATGTATGGACAAAATGACTACCCTGGTCAATTCATCATTGACAATTCCCAAAAAAGATAAAAAGCTTGTTCTCATACACTTGTTTCACTATAAAGGTCTCTGACTACATGAACTTCAAGAAAAAAGCTTGTTAGGAAAAGTTGAAGGAAAAAACGGTGGCTACCAAAACAGATATGGCTGCTGAGTATGGCAGAGCTACTGAAGTAAAGGCTTTCGATGAAACAAAAGCCGGTGTTAAAGGTCTTGTTGATGCCGGATGATTCAATCCGACGAAAGGAGATCATTGAAAAGGTTCGAGAAGCATCTGAAACTTGGGGGTTCTTTCAAATTGTCAACCATGGGATTCCTGTGGATGTTATGGAGGAGATTAAGGATGGTGTATAGAGGTTTTATGAGCATGACACTGAGGTGAAGAAACAGTTTTATACTCGTGACCAATTCAAACCGGTGGTCTATAATTGCAACTTTGATCTTTATAGCGCACCATCAACAAACTGGAGAGGCACGTTTTTAGTCTTGGTGGCTCCTAATTCTCCAAAACCAGAAGACTTGCCGGAGGTCTGCAGGTAATTAGGATGAGAAACCTTACTTAATTTTATTGATTTTTCTGCACATAGATTAAGTACACTTGGGATAGATTTTATTCTGTTCTGGAGAACTGTTTTTCTTGGAAGATTTCAGGACATAATTTGTATTCATGACATAGATACTAGCCAGAAGATGATGGATGATATGCTTTAAATAATTCTGAATTTTTTGTCCATTTCACTCAATGTGTCCTTGTAAATAAACTGTATTATGATTGTTTACCTTGTTATAATGTTTCCTAAGACTGAAAAAGCACATAAAGGTGAAGCATGTTCATGTGCTTAATTTATATATTACAACTCGCAGAGACATACTCATTGAGTATTCGAAGAAAGTAATGAAAGTGGGAATTTGTTGTTCGAGTTGTTATCGGAGGCGCTTGGCCTGAATCGGAAGCACTTGAAAGACATAGATTGCGCAGAAGGGGCTGGAGTACTATGCCATTACTATCCTGCATGCCCACAGCCACAGCTAACTTTGGGAGCAAGCAAGCACTCCGATAATAGCTTCCTCACAGTGCTGCTACAAGATCATATTGGTGGTCTCCAAGTTCCTTTTGACAACCACTGGATTGACATACCCTATAAGCCTGGCGCAATAGTCGTTAACATTAGAGATCTTCTCCAGGCAAGTATATTTACTTAATTTGTTCTTTTTTTTTTGGTTGAAATTCATACAAATTGCAACAATTGACGCCCTGTTTAAGTTCATTAATAATTGGTGGTTTTGCATTGCAGCTAATCTCAAATGACAGATTCAAAAGCGGCGAACACAGAGTACTAGCAAATGGTGTAGGACCAAGAATATCAGTGGCAACCCTTTTTTACGCAGGAATGCTTGAAACCAAAAAGCTTTATGGACCTATAAAGGAGTTACTATCAGAAGCAAATCCACCGAAGTACAGGGAAACAACTATGAGGGAGTACTGTGCCTTTTACCATGGTAAAGGGCTTAGATGGAACTTCTGCTTTGCCTTATTTCAAGATTTGAGCCTACCTATTTAAAACTGAATAAGCTGGAAGGGTCTAGCCGTCTAGTTCAATGGCTTATTATGCACAATAATTTGGATTTTCTCACTTGTATATATTCGTGTGCATACATACGAGCAAACCTACCATTGGCTTTTGATGACACTTAAGTGGGTTTCAAAGATCTCAAGTGTGTGTGTGTGTGTGTGTGTATCCTATGATGGGCCACTGGAAAATTCCACAACCACTTCAATTGTCGGCGTAACCCAATTCAACATTCTGACGATTGATCATGATAATATGGACAAGGATCCATTTCAAGCACGAAGCGATTGTCCACAATGTCCAAGTTGCTTCTGAGAAATTTTGGATTTTTTCAAGTGGTGAATCATGGAATTCCTATGGGTATGGTAGAGGCAAATGAAGGCAGGGTTAGAAGGCTTTACGAGTAAGACATTGTATTGAATAAGGAGCTTTACAGACGAAATAGCTCTAGAGAATAATGGCAGCAAAGAAGAATAAAATGTATTCGCTGTTGTAATTAAGTATACAGACTATTGTGTGTAGAAAACTCCACAAAATTATTTTTAAAAAAAAAAACACACTGGGGCCTAACTAATAGAGATAAAAGCTGACAGCTATAAAATTTAAATACTGAAACTAATATTTCAAAAATTTACAAATTATCTATAACAGGATTATCAAGACCACTTGTGGTTCAACAAACCAGTGTTGTACTATAGCAATTAGATGTTGTTAATGCACCATCGGCAAATTGGAGGGACACAAGGTGCTTTGCTTTATTATGACAACTGGTCACATATATTTACCATGTCCTTTGACAATGTATTAGAGATACATTGGTGGACTACTCAAAGCAAGTGATGAAGTTGAGTGAATTTATTGTTGGAACTGTTATCGGAGGCTCTAGGGTTGAATCCAAACCACTTGAAAGACATGGATTGCGCTGAGGAGCTTGCCGTGTTGTGTCATAATATCGGGCGTATCCAGAGCCAGAATTAACTTTAGGCACAAACAAACATACTGATACTGATTTCTTCACAGTTCTTCTACAAGATGTCATTGGTGGCCTTTAGATTCTTCATCAGAACAGGTGGATTGACGTACACCCCGTGCCTGGCGCTTTGGTTATCTACATCGGAGATCTTATACAGGCAAGCTTTTAATTTACTCTTTTCGGTATTTAGTATGTGTTTTAATTTAATATAGATGCTTGTAGCAGAGCCTACATATTTCCACAATTCTTGATGAATGACCTTTCAAATTTGTTACACAATACACTTCCAAATATTAATCATAAGGCTTTGCATTTTGTCTCGCTGAGTCTTAAAATGCATTTAGGCATATTCAAGTTCAATATTGTAGAATTATGTCACAAAAGTTTGCTAAATAACCCTTCAATTAATCTATAATTATAAGTCAAGCTTCTGTAACATGTAAATTCAAATAGGCGACAGAATATTAAATGTAACATACCTAATTATAAAAGATAATCGTTCATTATCAGATTCAACATCCTTCTATGAAGTTGTAAATGGTAGAGAATGCTGGAATTAATGAGTAAAATTTATAAACAAAATAAATGTGGTTAGATAAAAATGTAGCCAAATTTTGTACCCTTTTAGACTTTTAATGCAATGCAGGTTATGTAGCAACATCTAAACAGATTTATATCCTTAATGTTGATTCATACTATGCTTATTTGCATGATGGAGCTTATAATGCTAAATTACGTGTTTTGAAAGACTGCCCTTTATATCACTATCAGCTAAGTAATATACGGGACTATCGCCGAGGAAACAGTGGCTGGACTGTTCACATTGACGCTTGCAATGCACTTATAAAAGAGAAATAGTGATTGGTTAAAACCAAGTGACGAACCTTGGTACTGTCCAAAACAAAAAATAATGGTGGTGAACTTTGGAGTTACGCCAATAAGGCAAAAAAATAGTGATAGAAATGATTTTGTTACTTTTAATTTAAATGATTATTAATTTTGGACAGAACAGGACAAAAACAAAATAAAATTATAGATGATAGTAACAATGGATTAGATTGTGTTATTGACTGGAACTACGGAAAAGAAAAAAAGCTAAGTGTTTACAGACAGACAGAGCCGGTTTTGAGTTTTGAGATTTAAGGTGCCTGCATAAAATTTAAAAGAGTATATTTTTCATTTTAAATTTTTTTATGTTTATTATTTTTAATATTTTTATATATTTTAACTTAAAAAAAATTTTTTAGAAATAAAACTCTTACCATATAAATATATATTTATATATATAACTAATATATACTTGAATGACTTTATATTTTAGGAGTATGCGGTTGCACTCATTATATGCTTTGGGCGGTCCTGCTGATATAAATGACTGTTCACATTGACTGGAGCTTATAATTACTTAATTCTGTGTTTTGAATGGATTAGATTGGTTTTGTATGGACCTGTGAATTGGAGTAGTCTTTTTTGATAAAAAATTTTGAATCCTATGAAGGAGTGGTTGTCGGAACCAAATCCACCAACGTATGAATACTAACACTGACAAATCTATTACACATAATGAATTAAAGCAGTCTATGATACGTAACCGACAAGTCATGGTGGAAGGATACGTAATCAATTAAGTCATGGTGATAGGAGAAGTGAAAAGCAAATCTTTTGGCATCTTGTTGATTATTCAACAACATAATTAGGTATAAATGGAAGACAAATTAAATTAAGAACATATATATAATTTTCTTGCTTATGATGCTAATTTAAATGGTTTTTTTGTTTGACTAATTACAGCTTACGGCTATTACCAAAAATAAAAAATTACACCTTACGGCCCTAAGTTATTCAACTTTTTTATTTATTTTATATTGGTAAAAGCTAAGTCATTCAACTTTGATGATCAATTAATTTCTATTAATTATTTCAGAGTATTCAATAATTTGGATTATTTTCTATTGAAAAAAGGGTATGATCTTAATTTAATACTTTTGACCAATTATTTTAACGGACTGACCAATATGCTGTAGTGTTATCCATTTAGTTTTTTCTTCTTTTTTTTTTTTTTAAAAATAATAAGTATTAACAAATATTAGTTGGACCAAATCTATGGACAAAATGAAAATACAATAATTTTTTTAAGACAATCTGTTTTAAAAATATAAGTGATGTATTAATTTTTTATTAATTAAAACTGACATGTACAACACTATAATCGATAAAACCTTGGCACATTATTTATATTTAAATAAAAATTATATCAAATACTTATACCCGCATAGAAAACACGAACACAGGTCAGTGAAGCATTTATGGATCCTAATCGGAAAAAGAAGATCCACACAAAAAGTGAAATCCCACAATAAATAATAATTTATCTTATTTTATAATTTATAATAAAAACAAGATATTATAATTTTTTTTTTTTAAAAATAAATATAGATATTATACCATCCACCTAACTAACGTGCAAAATAGTGTCATAAACTTGTGTTGCTATCTTGGTTTTCTTTTTGCAAATGTGTTGCTATTTTAGTTGAGTACAATTATTTGATATAATTTGTATCAAAACATAAATAATGTTTCAAACTTTTATTGGTTGTTGGCTATAAATTTTATATTTGTCATCCTATAACCAATGAAAGTTTGGTAGATCATTTATATTTTTGACATGTGAAAAAGCGCAACACGGTGGATTAAAAAAATGTGTGAGTATAATAAAAGCACAACACAGTGGGTTTTGAAGTTTTATGAAAAAAAGAAAAGAAAAGGGATAACATATATCAACTCTCTTACAATTTTTCTTCTTCCATTGTTGTTCTTTAATTTTACAATAAAAGAGGAGATAGAGAAGATTAATGATGGTTTCTGTCAATTTAAAAAATTATAAAGGTATAGTTTTGTCCTCATTTATACTTTAATGCTAAATATAATAATTTGAAATTTTTGAAAAATTTTCAGCTATTGAGGCGGCATTGGATTATCAAAGAACACAGGAGGCTTTTTCTATTTCCCTTGTTTCATATAAATGTATTTCCAAATAATAATATGAATAGGGTACGACTGAGCCCCTCTCAAATTAAGAATTGATTTCAGAGAAAAGAGCATGAATGAATAAATTAAATGAGCAGATGTGACAATAATGAAAAGAAAATAGGTTCAACTGCATTTGAATTGACAGGTCTTTTAAAATTCAATCAAAACAAAAGTGATTTGACAACAGAAAAATTAGAGATTAACAAGTAATTGACCAAAGCTAGATAGACTAATTGAGTTGATGATTAATTTAATTTGATTGATTATTTTAGATTCACTAAACCTAAAAATGTGTTAGAGGCATCTTTTTTTTGTGATAACATGTGTTAGAGACATCTTGGTGGACTACTTTGTTTTAAGTTAAAAAGGGAATAAAAAAGAATTAAAAGCGTTTTTAACCTTATGGCCTATATAAAGCCCAAGCTTTTGAGACCCACCAAACCCAAAATCTATGACTTTTCCTTTTCAAAGGAGTGCGTCTATTTGTACGGCCCCTATTCCGTACCCCACGGTAATTTTTCAATTTTCTTCAATTCCAGTTTTGCCCTAAAAATAAAATTGTTTACGCAAAAAAAAAAAAAAGTGAATGGAAAAAAGAAGAAGGGTAAAATAGGTTTTACACGATACCGAAATTCAACTTCATCCCATAAAAATCATCTCTGTTCAACATGTTTAATGTCATCTTCTTCCTTTTCATCTTCTTCCTTTTCAGTTTTTACTAAGAATTTTCAAGATTTGAGGTTGAAGGTTGATTTTCATTTTCTGTCATTGCCTAACATTTTTGATTAAGAAGTTATATGCCTTGAGGTTGAAGGTTGATTTTCATTTTCTGTCATTGCCTAACTTTTTTGATTAAGAAGTTATTTGCCAAACATGTTGAATTGAAATTTTTTTATTAATATTATTTTATTTTATTGTAAATAAAAATAGATGCCATGCAAATAGACGCACTCTGTCTTTAAAAAAAAATTTGGATGAAAAATAATGTTAATAATGTTAGAGCCATTAACTTATTTAATAATAATTTTGATAGGCTACATATTCACTTGTTTTTATTAAATTTTACTATTTTTCCAATTAATAATACCGTGATACAACATTAATTGGTTGATAAGAAAGTAAACGAGTTGATGGATTTAGTAGTACTCATTAAATTTTAATTTATTTTCTCTAAAATATATATTATTAACTAATAAAGCATAAGTGAAAACTTCCCAAATTTCCTCCTCTACCAATTTTTTTTTCTTTAATCTTGCTTTTTTAACAAAATGAATGATACATTATTTTGCTTCAATAATAATAATAATAATATCAAAATTCAGTTTTACTTATATCATCAATATGAGCAATACATTAAAATGCTAGGTATGTGGTCAATTTCATCAAACTAAAAAAAAGAACAATCACAAAAAATTTAGAGCAGAGGAAATTGGGTTTCTTTTACAGTATTTTGTCAAACCCCCACTATCACTATGTGAGTTGTGCTATTTTAGAGGCTATAGGCTGTGTTTGGTATGCAGGATTAGACATGATTAATTTGTACCTAAACTGAGACTAATCTGATCGGACTATGACTAGGACAATTTTAGTATTGTCCTACGCTTAGTACATTCCGGATAAAATTATGGACTAGGACAATTTAATCAGTATTTGTGCTCGTCAATAGTAGTGAGAACTCACTACTACGAGCGAGATACATATTTTTTCTCCCATAAAAATGTCTCGCCCAAAGGAGTGAGATCTCGCTCCTATAGGCGAGAGTTACATTTTATAGTGTTTATTTGTGCTCGCCAATAATAGCGAGAACTCACTACTACGAGCGAGATACTCATTTTGCTAGTGTTTGTTTATACTCGCCAATAGTAGCGAAAACTCGCTACTACGAGCGAGATACTCATTTTGCTCTTAAAAAAATGTCCCGCCCAAAGGAGCGAGATCTCGCTCGTATAGACGAGGCTTCCATTTTACAGTTTTTGTTTGTGCTCGTCAATAATAGCGATAACTCACCAATAGTAGAGAGATGGACTGTTTTGACCTACCAATTCAGTGGGTCAGACAGTTTCATAATTTTAAACATAAAATTATCCAGCTTTACTAAATTTGTACCGGACTAAATTAGTCCATATCATCACCAAACACCAGCTTTCACTAATTATAGGACAAAATTAGTCCAATCTCACCTAGTTCCGGTTGCTAAACATGGCCATAAGACTTTATCCCAGCCACCTTGAAAACATGGGTTGTGCTTCACCATGGCCCATTTACCAAGTGGGTAATTGCCACTATAGGCACTACCAAGAGCTCTCGTTGAGTATTTACCAAAAAAAAAGAGCTCTCGTTGAGTAATTTAATATTTTCTGTTTTTCTTTATTTTTTAAAGTTTGAAAGCAATTTTATTTGAATGTACACTCCTGATTTATGGTATATTATATATATGTGTGTATATATATATATAATAAATATTACTGTTTTTTGGGACGGTTTATTTTTTTCAACCTAAAGTCTATAATTAAGCATATGAGAAATCCTAGTAGTATCATTTGAAGAAAAAACTCAAATACACAATTCTATACATATATACACACACAACTGAAGAAGCAATTTTTTAATTAGAAATAATAAAAAATAAACACTATGAAGTTTTGAAATGCACATGTAGATCCTAATTCGGTGGCCTCCAAAAACTTGCATGGCTAAAATTTCCATAAGCATAATATAGCGCTGCTGTATTAGTTGTTAATCCTGGAGATTCTCTGGAAGTAAGTCTATGATAATATCTAATACCTTCAACCTCAATTAGTGTTCATTTCAAGGAAAGGTTTGGAATAATTAATGTAGATCCCTACTAATTAATTACTCAAAATAAATAGTCCAAGCAAGCATTAATATTGTATGTTATATATATACAGTAAAACCTTTATATAATTATACTGTTGGAACCAAATAAATTTTATTATTATAAATAGGTTATAACTCAATAGAGATATAATTAATTTTTTATTTTATTTTATTTTTACTTGTAATCATTTTTAATGCAAGTTGTATAGAAGTAAAAATAATTTTAGTTACTCTAAACATATTTGAGAAGCTCTAAACATACTTGAGAAGTTAAAAATATTTTAGCTTCAACAAGAAGGTGTTCATATTGATGAACTACTACGTATCCGTAAATTTAAAAATATAATATTAATTATGAAATATAAAATATTATCCCAAACAATTTCAGATGAATATTTTATTTCATCTTAAATCTTTAATGTAACAAAGTATATATTTTTGTAATATATATTTATTATTATTATTATGTAGAGGTAAATTTTTTAAGATGTAACTTAAAAAATTTATAACTTATTAAAATTTAAAATTTATTTTTATTTTTAATTAGTCCAAATTAAAATAATAATTTTTTATTCTATATAAAGTTATTCTTAAAATATAACTATGTAGAGATTATATATATATATATATATATATATATATATATTAATTTGCGGATCTAGAATACATAATGTGACAGGAGAAGTCAAAAACAAAACTGTTGGCATCTCGGGGATTCAACAGCATAATTAAGTTAAGGCATAAAAGGAAGCTTAAAGCATATCCTGTTGTGGAACCTATAAAAAAAGGCTTTGCAGCTTACAAATAGACTCCTATTAATTATTTCAAGGAAGAGACAATGGAATATTCAATAATTTGGATTAGTTTTTTTTAATTGAAAAAATAATTTGTCTTTTTTTTCTTTTTTTGTTGTTGGTAGGAGTTTATAACAATTAATTTAAGTTCTTTTTTTTTTATTGATAGGAGTTTAAAGCAATTAATTTATGCTTTCAGCAAGACTGAGCACAAAGCTTATTAAAATTCAAACCATTCTTCAATTAACATTTAATTCAACCCTGTGACACACCCATATTACATATCACAGAGATTTTAATATTGCAAATAATAAATTATAGACGAAATTTATGGATTATTATTAAAACCTGGGTTTCAAAAGTTGGTTAATCAACGGATTAGTATTAATTTTTTCAAATGGATCTTAATTCAATCACACTACTTTTCAGCAGCAGGTCCCACCGAAGAACAAAATGAAAAAGAAAAAGCCAACCTTTATCTCAATAAAGATGAAAGGTAGAGTTGGTTAGCATGTGAGGTTAGTAAATTACAATAATTTGTGTGCGCATTATACGTGATGAAATGTTAAGAGTAGATCCGGTAAAAATGGCATTAAACTCACTAGTTTAAATAATCAATGTTATTATCCATATACGAAAGATGACTCCAACATTTGTGTATAAGGCCTAAATACTTATATTCATCAATCAAATTCATTTTATTAATGTTTGCCAATTTTAAGTATTGTTTATTAGTATTGTTATTAGCATTTATGGGTCCTAACAAAAAAAAAAAAAAAAGGTCCACAAAAAAGTGTGAAGCGAAGGCCAAACTTCTTCTGATTTGCTCGACTAGTTGTTATTTTAATTTATCAAAAAAAATAAAAAATAGCTGTTATTTTAGTCTCGTGTTTCGCGTTTCAATTATTTTAATTCTCCATTATTATTTCCAATTGTCAGTTGAATTTTATTTTTAATAAAGTTATTTTATTTTCCGAAGCAATCAAACCAGTGTAGAGTTCTCTTTTTTTTAGTATCATAATTGTCCTGCTAATTATTTCTTTTATGATACTTTTTTTCTTCAATTAACATTTAATTCAACCCTGTGACACACCCATATTGTACATATTACAGAGACTTTAATATTGCAAATAATAAATTATAGACGAAATTTCTGGATTATTATTAAAACGTGGGTTTTAACAGTTGGTTATTCAACGGATTATTATTAATTTTTTCTAATGGATCTTAATTCAATCACACTACTTTTCAGCAGCAGGTACCAGTCAAGCTTACTCTTAAGTATTATTAATGAATGTGTCTATTGTTCTACAAAATTCAATTATTTACCCAAAAAAAATCAATCTTTATCTCATTCGCTTGTTTTACTATAAAGTCTCTAGCTAGATGAACATTTGGAAGAGATAAAAAAATTTAAAGAAAAAATGGCGACTACCCTCAAACAAATGGCGGAGTATGATCGAGAAAGTGAATTAAAAGCTTTCGATGAAACAAAGGCCGGTGTTAAAGGTCTTGTTGATGCCGGAGCTACTCAAGTCCCACGTATTTTCTACAAGCCACCAGAGGAAAACCACTTGAGGGAGAGCTCAGCTGGCCAAACCAAGTTTAGCATTCCAGTCATAGACTTGGAAGGCCTTTTGGACGATTCAATCAGACCAAATGAGATCATTGAGAAAGTTCGAGAAGCATCCGAAACATGGGGGTTCTTTCAAATTGTCAACCATGGAATCCCTGTGGGTATTATGGAGGAGATGAAGGATGGTGTAAAGAGGTTCCATGAGCAGGACGCTGAGGTGAAGAAACGGTTCTATACACGCGACATCTCGAAAACGGTGGTATACGATTCCAACTTTGATCTTTATAGTGCACCATCAGCAAATTGGAGAGACACAATTTCTGTTCAAGTGGCTCCGAATCCTCCAAAGCCTGAAGACTTGCCTGAGGTCTCCAGGTAATTTTAATGATGACACAGCTACTTAATTTTTATTTTATTCTATTTTAGGAAACTGTCTTTTTCATGAAAGCTTTAAAGAAAATAATGTGATCCAATTAAGGACATAGCAAGTAGTAATGATTTATTTTGTTGACCCTTTGATTAGACAATTTTAAATTTTTAAAAATTTTAATATTACATATGTATATCATAAATTTATGATGTATACATTTATTTAAAATTATTATTATTTATTTATTTTGTAAATAACTTGTATTATTATTGAAATTGTTGCCCACTCAAAATTATTTTTTATTTTTCGAGACTACAATTTTTCTATAAGTTGAAAGAATGTTTGCACACTCTTTTTTGGCAAAAAAAAAAAAAAAAATTAAAAGGAAGAAAAGAAAAGAAAGGGAAAAAAAAGGAAAAGAAAAAAGGCTAAGCTGTCTCTCATTCTGTTCTGACAAGGATTTGGCATCTTGCATCCAAAATATTGAGGTACGTATACTTGCAAAAACTTGTTAAAAATGAACTTTTGTGTAAAATTTGAATATTTTTATTTAATAAAAATTATTAATTTTGTTTTTAAATATTTATAAAAGGCCCCCATAAAAACTTGATTTGAAGGCCCCAAAATCTCGCATTTATCACGAAGATAATAATATGCTTCAAGTATTCAACATAGTGCATAATAATTAATAAAAGCAACATATACTTCTAGCTGATCGCTTTTGAAAACAGTTTAATTATAGGGAGAGGTTTTGAAATAAATTAAGAAACCATACTATGTATAATATTAAATGTAAATTACACTGATAAACTCCCTAGTCTAAATGATCAATTTTAGTCCTCATCAAAATACAGAAAATGACTCCACACATGTTTGTTGTGCCAAGAGACAATTAGACGTAGTTTGCATGTAATTTCATTAATTAAATTTGAAAACAACTTTGTATTATTAATGTCAACCTTGTTTTAATGTTTCCCAAGAATGCATTCTAAGAATGAAGCAAGTACATGTTTGTATTGCTCCATGTTCACGTTCTAAATTTTTACATTGCAAACTCAGAGACATACTCATCGAGTACTCAAAGCAAGTGATGAAAGTGGGGGATTTGTTGTTCGAGTTGTTATCGGAGGCGCTTGGCCTGAATCGGAACCACTTGAAAGACATAGATTGTGCAGAAGGGGTTGGAGTACTATGCCATTACTATCCTGCATGCCCACAGCCAGAGCTAACTTTGGGAACAAGCAAGCACGCCGACAGTAGCTTCCTCACAGTGCTGCTACAAGATCATATCGGTGGCCTTCAAGTTCTATATGACGACCACTGGATTGACATACCCTATGAGCCTGGTGCTCTTGTTGTTAACATTGGTGACCTTCTCCAGGCAAGTTTTTACATTTTTACTTATTTGACAAGACAAAAAAGTAAGGGCTTAATTATATACAAAATATTTCTAATTACATGAGTAATTTAATTAATTTCATTAATAATTGGTGGTTTTGCATTGCAGCTGATCTCGAATGACAGATTCAAAAGCGGCGAACACAGAGTACTAGCAAATGGTGTAGGACCAAGAATATCAGTGGCAACCTTTTTTTACACTGGAATGCTTGAAACCAAAAAGCTTTATGGACCTATAAAGGAGTTACTATCAGATGCAAATCCACCAAAGTACAGGGAAACAACCGTGAGGGACTTCATTACCGTTTTCCAAGGTGAAGGGCTTGGTGGAACCTCCGCTTTGGCCAATTTCAAGATTTGAGCCTACCTATTTAAAACAAAATAAGCTAGAAGGGTCAAAGTTCAATGGTTTATTTATGCACAATAATTGGGAGTTTTCTCTCATTGGCCCTTTTCTCTGTACTAGCAAATACATGTTTGTAGTTTTTTATATATATGTGTATGTCATAATAAACAGACCAACCAGACCTATTTACCTATATGCATTAAATAAAATTTGAATGTAGTTACATTCCTATCGAATTTTAATTTAAAGTCTCTAATATAAGTTTTTTATAGTTTGTGTATGGTTTTTGACACCCCTAAACTATATACAAATCTATAAATTATCTAATAAATTATAGAATTGACACTCATATTTATAAATTTTAAAAAAAACTGGATTCATAAATATAATATATATTTTTTATCTGAAACATTCTTTTGCATCAATAATTCAAATTAATTATTGAAATAATTTTTTAATTTTTTTTAGCTTAGTGATTTGGTAATGCTTCTAAAAGTTTCTAATTTTTTAGTAGTGGACACAAGTTTGTGGATGATTGTATACGGATTGTGTTGGGCTGTGGACGTTGGGACACTTGCATTCCACTTATAAAAGAGAAATAGTTATTGGCTAAAGCAAGTGATAAACCTTGGTACTGTCAAAAAGAAAAGCAAATATGGTGATGAAAATTGGAATTGACGCCAAAAAAGGCCAAAGCAAAAAAAAAAAAAAAATAGTGACAAAACCTATGACTTCAAAGGAGTGCGTCTATTTGTACAGCCCCTAACAAAATCAAATCACCTCAATGGTGCTCTCGATGTAAAGCCCTGAGGCGAGCATGGCAAGATCGGCCTCGTGAAGGTCACCGTGTCCGGGGGCTACATCACGCCGTTAGTGGAGCTTCGTTAGCACTAGACGATTTCGTTTGACGGCGACGGCGCTGCCCAACAGGAGCTTGCCCTAGCTTTATTTGGGGATTTTGGGAGACTAGTTTGGGGGTTTTGAGGGAAAGACTATGAATGATTTTGGTATTTTAATTTATGGGAATTTTGTAGTTATTTTACCACTCCTACCCCACCCCTAAAATTAAAGTAAATTTCATGCGTTTTAATTTTCATATAATAAAGTGTTTTAATTGTCTTCTGAGAAAACAAAAACCAGAATATAATTTATTTTAAATTAACAAATTTTAATCAAAGTTTAATCAAAATGGTGACGTGGCATAGTATGATCGATTAGATGAAAGATAAAAAGAGGATGGGGATAAAATTAGAAGGCAAGCAGAGACAGACAAAGGCAAAATCAAGAAAAGGATCCAGATCTTGATCAATTACCTGCCTACAAATAGATTCCTATTAATCATTTCCATGAAGATCCAACGTTTATTTTTCCTTTTTATAATTTATAATAAAGACAAGATATTATACAAAAATTTGTAAATAAAATATAAATACTACATATTATCCACGTAATTAACATGCATAATAGTACCATACACTAGTGTTGCTATCTTGTTTTAGATCTTATAAATAAGCATCCACTTCTCATTACTCCTATACAAGCGAGAACACTATATATATACACTACGTACTCAAACCACATAAAAAGAAACAAAATGGTGGCAGCAAACTAAGCAGAAACCGAAAGCATCTAAGACAATATTATGACAAAAACAAGTTGTATATGAATGTACACTACCGATTTATGATAATATATAAAAAAAAATTCAAAATAGAACTGTTTTTGGATGGTTTTTTTAATCTAAAGTCTATGTAAGTAAGCTAAAATCTTGGTTGTTACTTTATATGTATTAAATTTCTGTTGTGCTAGAGAAGTTAAGCTGTTAAAAAATAGATTTAATATGTACATTAAACTATAGTAGAGAGTATATTAACCTTCATATGTATGGTTGCCATATATTTACAAACCCAACAATTATATATAATTGTAGATTTCTACTGTTGAATATTTATACCTTATCCAACTATATGCATCCATGCTAGTTGAATTCATAGAATTTGAAATGTAAACTAGGAGCATAATTTGAAGATATTTAAATATTTTAGTTATACAAAACCAATTCAATTAAGGACAATAATTTATTAAAGATACATAAAGTTCATAGAAAAACATGTTTAAGAGTTATAATTACAATGGAAGTAGATATTTCTGTGAAATTGGACTTCAGAATATTAATTATTACAACCGCTTTTATAAAAATATATATGTCTACACCAGCTGTTACAATTTTCAAACCCATGTACTGCTTTTCTTCAGTTGGTCCCAATAGAGTCGTATATACGGACAAAATGACTATCGTGGTCAATTCAATTATTGAAGAGGCATTGGATTATCATTGACAACTTCCGTAAAAGATCATAAACTTGTTCCCATTCACTTGTTTCACTATAAAGATCTCTAACTAGATAAAGTGATAAACTTCAGGAAACAAGCTTGCTAGTTGAAATTGAAGGGAAAAATGGTGGCTATCGAAACAGATATGGCTGCTGAGTATGATAGAGCTAGTGAAGTTAAAGCTTTCGATGAAACAAAAGCTGTTGTTAAAAGGTCTTGTTGATACCGGTGTTACTCATATCCCTCGTATTTTCTACAGTCCATTAGAGGAAAACTACTTGAAGGATGGTGTGGTCTTAGTGAAGGAATTATTAACTCTGAATTCTATTAGAAAATAAAACCACTTGACATTTAACAAGATGAAATATATCTAAAATTTTGATAGAGACTTGCTAAGATTTAAACTGTAATTTTCGCAAGTAAATATGAGGATTCAATCAGCTTTTTTAACACTTGGCCTCCAAAGACTTGCACGGAGATAAATGACTAAAATTTCCATAACCATAATTTACTGCTGTATTAGTTGATGATCTGAAGATTCTCTGCAGGTAAGTTCATGATAATATAGTTTCTCTTATATTTTATTCTTGTTAATTGTTTTTAAGGGATTGAATTAATATCTAACACCTTCACACCTCAACTGTTCATTTCAAGGAAAGGTTTGGCATAATTAATGTATATTTTTACCAAAAAAATTACTCGAATTAACAAGTCCAATCAAGCATAAATACTGCTTGTTATATATATATATATATACATATATACATACATATATATGTATATATATATATATATATATTAATTTCAGGATCCTAGAATACATAATGTGATACGAGAATTCAAAAACAAAACTTTTGGCATCTTGTGGATTCAGCAACATAATTAAGTTAAGGCATAAAAGGAAGCTTAGGGCATATCCTATTGTGGATCCTATAAAAGAAAGCTTTGCAGCTTCCTATCAATTAGTGAAGAAAGAAATGTCCTTCTAGCTTATGGCATTTTAAAACAGTTTCTAGGAGGAGCTAATGAGCTATTGTAATAAGGAAACCAAACAGATTAAGATTATATTATTTTTTGAAAGATGCAAGAACCAATCTATATATAGTACTAATAATTTATAATATTTGACCCATGTATATGTCTATCTTGGATTGTTTGGCTTTTTTACACAGCTTGAAAGAGAGCTTACCAATTGTAGCTAGGCAGCTTAACTTTTGGAAAATTTTCAATTTCACCTCTATCGTGTACTTGTAAATATGGAAAAGAAGAGTTGGGTATGTAGATTAATCAAAGATGAAAAGTAGAGTTGGTTAGCATGTGAGGTTAATAAATTACAATAATTTGGGTGCGCATAAAGTAAGTGATGAAATGTTAAAGAGCAGATCCGGTAAAAATAGCACTAAACTCACTAGTTTAAATAATCAATGTTGTTATCCATATACGAAAGATGACTCCAACATTTGTGTATAAGGCCTAAAGACTTAGGTGCAGTATGCATATATTAATTCATCAATAAAATTCATGTCCTGAATGTTTGCCACGTTTAAGTATTGTTTATTAGAATTGAAGAAACGCCAAAAATGAAGCATGCACATGTTCTATTTCAAACTGTTCTTGTACTTGAATTTATATGTATATTGCAACTTGTAGAGACATTGAGTACTCGAAGCAAGCTATGAGAGTGAGAAATTTGTTGTTGGAGTTGTTATCGAAGGCGCTTGGCTTGAAACCGAACCACTTGAAACACATGGATTGTGCGGATCAGGGATCGGAGTTATATTAGGTCATTACTATCCTGCATGCCCACAGCCAGAGCTAACTTTGGGAAGTCAGCAATAATAGCTTCCTCACAGAGGTGCTACAAGACTGTATTGGTGGCTTCAATTCCTGTATGACAACCACTGTATGGACATAACCCAAGGAGCCTTTCACCAAAGTAGTTGTCGAAACCTAAAGTAGTTGAAGGAGTAGCTGTCGAAACCAATGTATGAACAATCGCTTTCATCGATATGATATGTGTCCTTATTGGTGGTAGATTACAAGTAACAAAGACTGATAAATGGCCTGAAAAATCTATTACTCATAATGAATCAAACCAATCTTTGATACGTAACCAATAACTCATGGTGGTAGGATACGTAATTAATTAGATCATGGTGGTTGGAGAAGTGAAAAGGAAAACTTTGGTATCTTGTGGATTATTCAACCGCATATATAATTAACTTAAGGCATAAATGGAAGACAAATTAAATTAAAAACATATATATAACTCAACTCAGTTAGTTATTACTTTGCTTTTGCCAAAAAAAAAAGGTTGAATAACTAAGTGCCGTAAGCTGTAATTAGTCAAACAATAAACAAGAAAATTATATATATTCAACTTTGATGATCAATTATAACCCCCCACAGATAGATTCCTATTAATTATTTCAAAGTATTCAATAACTTGGTTTAGTTTCTATTGAAAAAAGGGTATGATCTTAATTTAAAACTTTTGACAAATTGTTGACAAACTTTTGTCAACGAACTGACGAATATACTGTAGTGTTATCCATTTAGTTTTTTTTTTTAATTAAGTATTAACAAATAGTACTCGACAAAATCCATGGACAAGATCAAAACATAATAAAGTTTTTTTCGACATAATTTGTGTTGAAAACATAAACAATGTGTTAAATTTTTATTAGTTGAGAGTTGACATAAACAACAGTAATCAATAAAAATTTAACACATCACTTATATTTTGATAAAATTGTATTAAATAGCTATACCCATCAAGACAACAAAAACATAGGTCAGTGCGCAGCGTTTATGAGTCCTAATAAGAAAAGGAAGATCCACAAAAGTGTGAAATCCCATAGTAAATAATAATTTATCTCATTTTATAATTTATAATAAAAACAAGATATTATAAATTTTTAAATAAATATGGATATTATACTATCCACGTAACTAACGTGAAAAATAGTGTCATAAACATGTGTTGCTATCTTGGTTTTCTTTTTTCAAATGTGTTGCTATCTTCATTGAGTACAACTATTTAATATAATTTATATCAAAATATAAATAATATTTCAAACTTTTATTGATTATGAATATTATATTTATTAGCGTATAACAATTAAAACTTGTCAGCTTATAACCAATAAAAACTTAATGATCATTTATATTTTCAACATGTCAAAAAGTTTTATCCATCTTGGTTTTAGGTCTTATAAATATATAAGCATCCACTTGTTATTACTCCTTCAGAAGAGAGAGCTACGTACCACTACTTGTACATATATACAACATATTCAAGCATCTTGCATCCAAAGAAAGTGGCGGCCACAAACTCAACACAGAAATGGCCGAGTATAATCGAGCAAGTGAAGTAAAAGCTTTCGATGAAACTAAGGCAGGTGTTAAAGGTCTTGTAGATGCTGGTGTTACTCGAATCCCTCGTATTTTCTACAGTCCACCTGAGGAAAACTACTTGAAGGAGAGCTCAGCTGGCCAAACCAAGTTTAGCATTCCAGTCATAGACTTGGGAGACCTTTCGGTCCGACGAAATGAGATCGTTGAGAAAGTTCGAGAAGCATCCGAAACTTGGGGGTTCTTTCAAATTGTCAACCATGGAATACCTGCGGGAGTTTTGGAGGAGATGAAGGATGGTGCAAAGAGGTTCCACGAGCAGGACACTGAGGTGAAGAAACAGTTCTATACACGCGACATCTCGAAACCGGCGGTATACAATTCCAACTTTGATCTTTATAGTGCACCATCAGCAAATTGGAGAGACACACTTTCTGTTCAAATGGCTCCTAATCCTCCAAAGCCTGAAGACTTGCCTGAGGTCTGCAGGTAATTATATATAGTGCTGACAAAGCTACTTAATTTTTATTTTATTCTGTTTTAGAAAACTGTTTTTTTCATGAAAACTTAAAATGACATGAATTAAGGATATAGCAGCCGTGCCCTTACTATAGGCCGGTAGGGTACTTCCTAAGTCCCCACTTTGGTTCCAAATACAGAAAATGATTATTTTTCACATATGTGTGTTGTATACATTCCAAGAGACTTAGATGTAGTTTCATGTAATTTCATTAATTAAAGTCGAAAATAACTTTGCATTAATAATGTCAAAAATCAAAACCTTGTTTTAATGTTGTATAGCACCATGTTCTAAATTTATACATTGCAAACTCATAGAGACATACTCATCGAGTACTCAAGGCAAGTGATGAAATTGGGAAATTTGTTGTTCGAGTTGTTATCGGAGGCGCTTGGCCTGAATCCGAACCACCTGAAAGACATGGATTGTGCGGAGGGGGTTAGACTCATAGGTCATTACTATCCCGCATGCCCAGAGCCAGAGCTAACTTTGGGAACAAGCAAGCACTCCGACAGTAGCTTCCTCACAGTGCTGCTACAAGATCATATAGGTGGCCTTCAAGTTCTATATGACGACTACTGGATTGACATACCATTTGAGCCTGGTGCTCTCATTGTTAACATTGGTGACCTTCTCCAGGCAAGTTTTACATTTCTACTTAATTGACAAGACAAAAAGTAAGGGCTTAGTTGTATAAAAATATTTCTAATTACATGAGTAATTTAATGAATTTCATTAATAATTGGTGGTTTTGCATTGCAGCTAATCTCAAATGACAGATTCAAAAGCGGCGAACACAGAGTGCTAGCAAATGGTTCAGGACCAAGAATATCCGTGGCAACCTTTTTTTTTACAGGAATGATTCAAACATCAAAGCTGTATGGACCTATAAAGGAGTTATTATCAGAAGCAAATCCGCCAAAGTATAGGGAAACAACGGTGAGGGACTACTGTACCTTTTTCCGTGGTAAAGGCCTTAGTGGAACTTCCGCTTTGCCTTATTTCAAGATCTGAGCCTGCCCTCTTTAAAACTGAATAAGCTACAAGGGTCTAGTTCAATGGCTTATTGTGCACAATAATTTGACTTTTCTCTGTACTAGCAAATACATGTTTGTGGTTGTTCATCTATGTGTCTGCTACAATAAATAAACAGACCAACCATATCTTATTTACCCATATGCTTTACATAAAATTTGAATTTGGTTACGTTCCTATCGAATTTTTATTTAGACTCTCTAATATATTTTTCTTACACACTACAAGAAAAATGGCATTTTGCAACATATAAATAGCAACATTCATTAAATGACTGTTGCTAAAAATAATATATCGCAACAGTGACGAAATGCCCGTTGCCATTAGTTAAATTAATTTAGATTTTGTAACAAACATTAAATGTGAGTTGCTAATACATTTTATTGCAACAATATTATGTCTGTTGCCAAAAATTTTATATATTTTATATTATTGGCAACAAACGTCGTCTGTTGCAAATAAAAATTAATATCTCAATATTTTGCAACACGCCGCTTGTGGTGAAAATGTAAAATTGCATGATGCAAATTGGTATCCCACTGTAAGCTGCCAAGAGATTTTATTTCCCACCATCAGAGCCCTAAATTTCGAACTCAGATTTTACGGGGCTAGGAAGCCGGGGAAATTCAACATACAGAGGCTACCACCGTATGTGACCGCATTCCCGAACCCACTTCAAAACAGAATGAGATTTCCGAACCATACAGAGGCTACCATTGACGGCATTCCCGGCCGCTTTCTTTCCTTTGGTTTCCGTACCACTTTCCTTTGTTTACCACCGACCGGCTTTTGCCTTTGCCCTTTTCTCTTTGTTTACCAGACCGGCTTTCGCCTTCCCAACCCACTTTATGGTTGGCTTTGTTGAACAAGATTTTCAGACTATGTTCTACTGAAAAGCTTCGTGAATAGGAGACGAAGGAAGATATTCTCGCTTCGTTCAGGTTTCACGATATTAAGCCCTTGTATCTAGTGTACCTTTCTCTAACTCTTTCTAAATTAATTGATCTATGTGGAGGTGTAAGAGAATATTTTCGGATATGAGATGGGTCTTTTGGGTTGTATTGTACTTTTGTTCTCTATGTTGTTCGACCTTGAAATTTTCTGGGTTTCTTCCTGTAGCAAATTCTGGTTGTTTTAATCGACTAATCAATACTCGAAATCTTAAATTTCAACAGCTTTTGAATTTGATTTACCAAAAAAAAAACAGCTTTTGAATTCGTCGTAATAATTCAGTCTTTAACATTGTTCTCCACTATTCTACTCCAAAGTTTGTACTTTAGAGCTTGATTTTTATTACTTAATTTTTTTTCCTTTTCTTATTTAATATTTCTCAATGTTTTTCTTAAATTTATTCCTTGGGGTTTAGCTTCAAATTAAATAAATTTTATGACTATCCACGTATGTATTGGGTGAAATGGTAGAGCAATCATGGCAAGTATATGACTTTAGCTTTTGTATAATGATGCAATAGATACAATAGATATGAGCAAGTATATGATTTTGTATAATGATATAATATGAGCTTTTGTATAATGATATAATAGACATGAGCAAGTGTATGACGTGTATAATGTTATAATAGATATGAGCTTTAAGCTCCCATAGATGTTGATTTGCTAGTGTTTTTTTCTTTTTTGTTCTTCTCTGTTTTTAACTTTCAATGACATATGGACATCTTATGCATGAGAACAGAATTTGAACAATAATAATAGTGTCTCCTCATCAAAACTACTATACGAGATAATTTGGATCTGTTGTAGTTTCCTGGGTTGAGGTGGTGTATTAATTGTTTTCCAAAATATTTTATGTTGTACAAAATGCATTACCACTTGCTGTTAGCGTGGGCCTCATTGTTTCAGGTTTTAATGCTTGAATTTTTTTTGGTCAAAAGGTTTTAATGCTTTGTTTACTCTGTTCTTAACCATAATGGTGTTAAAAGCTTGTAGGAAAATTCATGCACATGAAAAAGGGGATAATAAGGAAAGGTTGCATGGAGCTGAAATTCAAGTTGCAATTGAGGGCAGTCATTCTTCTTACCGGCTATGTTCAACACTTAATATAGTATCTTTCCTCAACACTACCATATGAGGGACTTAATATAGTATCTTTCCTCAGCACTTCTTCCCCTTTTTTTTTTTTTTATAACAATTTAGAAGTGATTAACTTGCTGGGGTTTTCAGCTTTCAGATTATCTTTATACTTACAACTCAAACAAATACTTACAACTCAAGATCGATGGTAGCTTGATCAAGCCAAACTACAACTGAAATACACAAAGGAAAGAAAGGAAACAGAGAGTCTGCAAATTAGAATTACTACACATCTTAGCTGCTTTGTCGGCAAGCATATTAGAACTTGTGGCATTCCACTCCAACTTCCATCCCTCCTCCCTCTTAATTACTTGCCAATCCATATATGAAGCATAAAAGAGAATTAGACGCAACTTCAATTCTCTCTCCCTCTCTTTTTGTTCTTTTCTTTAATTAATTATTTACTTCTGTGTCTTCAATCAGTTATGGAAATGTTTCTTAATTTACTGTTTGTGGATTATACAATTAAAACAAGCAAACTTTCAAATATGCAGGTTGTGCTGTCTGCTTTATACATTAAGGATATGTATCATAAGATGAACAGAGCAGAGGTAAGTGTTTTCATTATACTTTAGAAAATAACTTTATGAGTGTGTTTTTTAGATATATATATATATATATATATATATTGTAAATTCTGAAAATAGTTATATTTACAACTTGTTTTCATGTTGTATTAATAAGTCTTCTAAAAAGCTTCCAAGAGAGGAACTAAGCAACGAAGAGCTGCAATTGCTGCTTCAAATCGAGATCAAAATGAAGGACTTCGATTATGGATGAACTAGAAAATCATACATCCACTCCAACTATAAATGAGGAAAACGCCCAGTCAATGAATGAAGTAGCTCCAAGAAAAAAAGAGGGCCAACGGAATTGAAACAGGTTTCTGAAAATTTTCAGAAAATGGAGCTTACATTCAATGAGTTAGGCCAAGTAGTTGATGTGAACTCTGATAAATTTGCATCCATAATTGGAGCCATGGTACGAGAACATGTCCCAGTTGTAATTAAAGATTGGCCTTCAGTGGATGACAATAAAAGAGCCGAACTTTGGTCTTTCACACAGGTATATTTATTAACTATTAATATTTTTAATTATGTTTCTACTAAGTCTTTATTTCTATTTATGCAAAAATACAGCAAAGGTTCATTATCAGTGATTGCCACCAGAAAATAACATTTCAACATATGGGAAATTATTGGAAGACATTCAAATCAAGGCTGAGAAAAAGATAAGACCAGCAGCAAAGAGTAAGACACTAAATATTGACAGTTTTAGACCAAAGAATGTAACTTGTCATGAAGCATGGAAAATTTTTGTCAAAGAGACATTATCTATTGACTTTGAAGTAAGTAATATTTTCATAGTAAGCTTATAAAATTTTATTTGATTCTTGTTGATTTATAATTTTTGTTTTCTAATTAGGCAAAAGTTCAAGGTTTAGTAAAATGAGAAATATGCAAAAACTTGTCCACACTATGGGTCGAAAGGGCTATTCTCGACGGCTCATGATATGGTACAATTGCAAGATTATATTTATTTCTATATTGATCCATGATTTGAATTGTACCATGTTAGTCTATGTAATTACTTTATTTATATTGTAGAAAAAAGAACCCAAATATCAAAGTTGCTACGAACTAAAGTGTGGACTAGTGGACATCTTAGAAAGGATGGAAAGGCAATAAATGAAGCAGTTTCTGAAACTTTGGTGTGATTATTTTATCAATGTTCTTTTAATAATATTTGTGATATTATATGTAGTAATTGATAGTATTAAATTTGAGTTATATATTTGTAGAAAAAGATAGAAGATTGTGCTCAATCAATCTCTAATACACCAGCAGAAGATTCTATACGAGATGATGCTATTGCTCAAGTTTTAGGACCTGAACATCGTGGAAGTATTAGGGGACTTGGATTCGTGCTACACCTTCAAAAGTATGTGCACAGGTTCAAAGTAATGGTAGAGTAAAAGAACTTGAAAGCCAATTACAATCTCAATGGAAAGGATGATAGCACTAGAAGAAAAGGTTGAAGCACTTCTAAAGTTATCTCAACAGGTTATAAACATATTCCTTAGTATAATATGATAATATTAGCAAATATATTACTATACATAGAATTTTCATTTTTGCCTTTGTGTCATTTTATAGAATCAAAACAAGAATGCAGAGGATATAAGTTCACATGCATTTAGTCCTCAGGTTTTTTTATTTTTCTATGAAAGTTGTTTACTTTGCCTTATTTGATTATAGTAAACTTCTTTAAAGAAAAATAATTTTAATTTTACCATGTCAATTTGTAGTCACAACAAGGAAGTGGCATTCAGGGAGAGCAGATGGAAAATAGAAGATGTCAACTATTACATTGGTACAAGTTTGATGAGGAAGAAGTTGTAGCAGAGGGAAGATTGCGCCAGACCCAAATGCAAAGGTGCATCATATGCCTCTTTGACGAGACTGTTGGAAGGTTTGGGTTGAGGAAGTGATAGTGGAAAATTTGAACTTATATAGACCCACGGATGAGTTTCAAGTTCTTACTGAAGCCTTAGGAAATACTATTGCTTGGCCAGAGAGCAGAATTAAAATGATTTGACAAGGTATTTTTACACTAACTCTTTTTCCTATGTTGACCTTTTATATTTTCTTTGTTGTTGATGAAGCTGATGGAAACATTTTTGAGATAGGCATTTTAATAGAAACCTAATAAGGTTTGGGTAAATAACTAGATTATTATAGTCTGTCAGGTTGGGATTCTTTACTGTTGTTGTCTAACCACTGACGAGTGAATGAGAGAAGCAAGGAAACCTGTACTTCTTCTTTTTTTCCTTTTTAATTATTTTTCATTTTTATTAAAAATAAAACATTGCTCCTTTAATTACTACCTTACCCTTTTCACCTTCCATTTTTTATTGGGTGCTGAATATTACTACACAGATTCATATCTTATATGCCTCTTTTGTTTTATTTATTTCATTCAATATCTTAACAGATTCCAAGATAATTTCTATGCCTTGTTCCTCATTTATTAATTTGGTTGTATTATTACTTTTTTTAATTTTGTGAACCATAAAACAAGTTTGGGAAATAAAGGCCTTAAATGGGCTTAAATGCTGACTTCGTTTCTTTTTCCTCTTATTATTTTTTTGTTTTATATGTAGGTAGTTCATTTGAATTTGACCAAGCGTTGAGAAATGTAACTACACAAACAAAAAAAAAATATATATATATATATATATATATATATTACTATTAACTATCACAGAGGTTGCTGTGATGGATACAAATATATGTGGCATCTATATAGCAGCTGAAATGATAATTTTTTTTTTTTTTTTTGAGATAGGCATTTTAATAGAAACCTAATTCTGTGAAGTGGCAAATAACTGGGATGATGCATGAAGTTTTAAGTAAAATCCATTGGTACAGTTTGATGGTCAAGTGGCATATATTTGTTTCTTATTTACATAGAAGATTCTTGTGTTCTGAATATTTGATATTACTGCAGCCTCGTGACTGTGTCATTGGATCGACTGGTCAAAGTTTTGTGCTTTCTTCAAGCAGCTCATGTCCTAAGTATGTCAGCTTACCAGAACACGCTTCATCAGGTAACTTCCTTGCGCATACCTTGTGGCGGAGTGCTTTTGAACCTTAACTTTTTGCTTGTATTTTTTGGCTCTGTTCTTAATTATCTACATCTCCATGGAAAGTGAGCTACATGTCTTTAAATTGCTTTTATGTAATTTTGTGCATAAACGCATTGAACTTCTTTAACCCACCTGTGACAAATATTTTTAGATGATGAATGATATTAATAATTACTCAGTGACACCGAGTGTTAACCAATGGAAATGTGGAATGTCTGCTTGTGCCTGTCAGTTTGTTTTTCAGGCTGTTGGGGTCATATCTACCTTGATATATGTATTTTTTTCAAACCCTTATATTTTCATCCGAGCATGATTTATTGAATTCATAAGATATTTCCTTGAGGTTTATTATCCTCCTGAACTTTTGTGGTAGTGTCAATTTAATCCTTAAATTTTAGACTGCAGCAATTAAATCACGGAACTTCTTATGACTACAATTTTTTCATTTTCTTTTTTCTAGTACATAACAACAAATTTTAAATTGTAAAATTAAATAATATTGCTGCAATACTTTTTTCTACTAGTTGCTATCTATTGTGTTCAGTTGTGATAGTTAAGCTTACTTCTACTGACTTTGATAGGTTTGGTAGTTATTAATCCACAATTTTTATTAACTTTTTTGCAGACTGTTTTTGGTTAGCATCCTCAATGGCATAGACCAGAAACTTCCATGAGATATGTGTATGTTTTGTTAGATTTTATTTCAAACTTTGTATAAAGTCTATATTGAATATTTGACAATATTTTGTATGATAATTTGTAATTTTTAGTTTATAATACATTTTAAGTTGGTTAGCTTTGGTCATATATATTTGGCATGGAAACTAATTAATTGATATGGTTTGGTTGTAATATATAACTCATTGCATGCAATATGAATTTAAATTAATTAGAAAGTAAAATATAAAAAAACAGTAATATATAAAATATATTTAATTTAAAAAAAGGTGTGGATCACTGTTGCCAAACAATCCATTAACTGCAACGTACCAGTAAATGTTGCCAAACATTAAAGGCAACATGTAATAGCTATTGTTCATGCATAAACAACAACATACATTGCACGTTGCTAAAAGTATATACGACCTTAATGGCAACGTGCAAGTAATTGTTGCTAAATGTCAAAGGCAACGTGCAGAAGTTGTTGTTGAAAATGAACAACAACATACTATTTAACGTTGCTAAAAATATACATTTCTGTTTTAACGCAAGATGCCTTGGCATGTTGTGAAAACCTCAATGTCCATTGCTAAAATGATAACGGCAACGTGCATTTTATATGTAACAACGGAAATTGCCTGTTGCCATAGATGATGAGTTTTTGGCAACTTCGCGGAATACAACATACGAATGTCCGTTGCTAAAGTGATATTGCAACTAGCATTGCCTGTTGCAAAAGGCCATTTTTCTTGTAGTGACAGTTTAGTGTAGGGTTTTTGATAATCTTGAATTATGTATAAAATTATAAATTACACAGTAAACTATACCAATATCCATGAACCATAGAATTGCTCAATAAAAAGAGTTGGATAAGATTTTAGGCGAGTATAAAGGATGAGGAGTATTTTAGATGCTGTGTAAATAGATACACTTAGACTTCACAGAATGGTTTGGATTAACAATAATGTTAGAGCGACCAACTTGTTTAATAATGATTTCGATAGCCTACATATTCACTTATTTTTATTAAATTTTATTATTTTGCCAATTAATAATTCGGTGACATAATATTAATTGGTCGATAATAAAGTAAATGAGTTGGTCGATTTAGTAGTACTCATTTGATTTTAATTTATTTTCTAAAATATATATTATTAAACAAATAAAGTATAAATAAAAACTTCCCAAATTTCCCCCTCTATCAATTTTTTTTTCTTTAATCTTGTTTTTTTAACAAAATGAATTATACATTATTTTGCTTCAATAATAATAATAATAAAATCAAATTCAATTTTACTTATATCATCAAGATGAACAATACATTAAAATACGAGGTCAATTTCATCAAACTGAGAAAAAGGAAAAAAGAAAAAGAAAAGAACAATCACAAAAAATCTTGAGCTGAGGAAATGGGGTTTCTTCCTCAGTGTTTTGTCAAACCCCCACTGTCACTATGTGAGTAGTGCTATTTTAGAGGCTATAAGACTTTATCCCAGCCACCTCGAAAGCATGGGTTGTGCTTCACCATGGTCCATATTACCATTTGCGTAATTGGCACTACCAAGAGCTCTCGTTGAGTAATTTAATATTTTTGGTTTTTCTTTATTTTTAAAGTTTGAAAGCAATTTTATATGAATGTACACTCGATTTATGGTATATTATATATGTGTGTGTATATATATATCTTAAAATATTACTGTTTTTTGAAGGTTTATTTTTTCAACCTAAAGTCCATAATTAAGCATATGAGAAATCCTAGTAGTATCATTTGAAAAAAAAAACTCAAATACACAATTCTATACATATATACACACACAACTAAAGAAGCAATTTTTTAATTAGAAATAATAAAAAATAAAACACTATGAAGCTTTGAAATGTACATATGGATCCTAATTCGGTGGCCTCCCAAAACTTGCCTGAAGATAAATGGCTAAAATTTCCAAAAGCATAATATAGTGCTGCTGTATTAGTTGTTAATCCTGGAGATTCTCTGCAGGTAAGTCTATGATAATATCTAATACCTTCAACCTCAAGTAGTGTTCATTTCAAGGAAAGGCTTGGAACAATTAATGTAGATCCATACTAATTAATTACTCAAATTCAAATTAACTAGTCCAAACAGGCATTAATACTACATGTTATATATATATATTTTTTAAAAAGCGTAAAATGTTATAAATCAGCGAAGTCAAGTCTCAAGTCTTACGAGTCTAAACTTAAAAGGTGTTTCACCATTATATTATTATTTTTATTATTATAAATTTACTAAATAAATAAAATAATTTATATTTTGAATGTTAAAGCCTATATCACTAATATATATATATATATATTAGCAAGTAAATAATTATAAATATTCATGAAAACTTTATACTTTTCAAGTTTTCAATAAAAAATTAGTTTCAAATCATATACATTACAAGTCTACAATTACTTAATAATTCTTATATTAATATATAATTTAGATATCACCATATTCTAACTAATTTTTATCTAACTTTTTATCATAGTCCAATTCAATATCTTCTTCTTCATCTAACTCATATTCCATGCCAACCGATACAAAATTATTTTCCTCAGGCTCCCTAACTTCAATATGAGCATTTTTAGAACTTTTTCTAGATGGTAAGATATCATTCTCGATCTTATATAGTTTTTCTTTTCTTTTTTTTAATTAATTTTACTTCTTTCTAATTCTTTAATTATTGTGCATTGTATTTTATTATTTTTATTTTTTTAAAGAAAAAATAATCTTAAAATTTTTTTTTATTTTTTTACATTCTTTTTATTTTTTATATTATGAATTATTCCTTATTTTTTTAAAAATTAATTTTTTTAAAAAAATTTTAATGAAAAAGCTCGCGCCTTTTCGCGTCTAAATACGAATTAGATAGTCAATACAGTATTGACCACTTTTTACTAAATCTTGTGCTAATATGAGACGTCTTCTAAAAATACCTAAGCGGCGTCTTTTCACGCATTTTGAAACATTAACATATATGTATATATATATATATATATATATTAATTTGCTGATCCTACAATACATAATGTGATATGGGAAGTCAAAAACAAAACTTTTGGTATCTTGTGGATTCAACAGCATAATTAAGTTAAGGCATAAAAGGAAGCTTAAAGCAAATCCTGTTGTGGATCTTATAAAAGAAAGCTTTGTAGCTTACATATAGACTCCTGTTAATTATTTCAAAAAAGAGACAATGGAGCATTCAATAATTTAGATTAGTTTTTTTTTTATTGATAAATAAGAAAAAGGCTTGCCTTAATATTATAACTCTTACAAATGAATGTGATGCAATAGCCGATTTTCTTTTAGGCCACACCCCATGTGCAATAATTTGAATTAGTTTATTCATCAAAGAGAACAAAAAATTGGATTAGTTTTTATTAAAAAGAAAAAAATGGTATCTTAATTTAATTTTTTTGACAAATTATTCAACCGAATGACCAATAAATGATAAAGCTTATTAAATTACCACTCATCCCAAAAGCTTAAGCTGTTAGGAGGTAAGATTGATATGTATATCATGTTAGGAGAAGCCGATTTTCTTTTCGTTAGGCCACACCCCATGTGCAATAATTTGAATTAGTTTATTCATCAAAGAGAACAAAAAATTGCATTAGTTTTTATTAAAAAGAAAAAAAAATGGTATCTTAATTTAATATTTTTGACAAATTATTCAACCTAACAAGTGAGTTTGATATGTATATCATGTTAGAAGAAGCCGATTTTCTTTTTGTTAGGCCACACCCCATGTGCAATAATTTGAATTAGTTTATTCATCAAAGAGAACAAAAAATTGAATTAGTTTTTATTAAAAAGAAAAAAAAATGGTATCTTAATTTAATTTTTTTGACAAATTATTCAACCGAATGACCAATAAATGATAAAGCTTATTAAATTACCACTCATCCCAAAAGCTTATGCTGTTAGGAGGTGAGTTTGATATGTATATCAAGTTTAAGCTGTTAGGAGGTGAGTTTAATATGTATATCATGTTAGGAGAGAAGCCGATTTTCTTTTTCGTTAGGCCACACCCCATGTGCAATAATTTGAATTAGTTTATTCATCAAAAAGAACAAAAAATTGAATTAGTTTTTATTAAAAAGAAAAAAAAATGGCATCTTAATTTAATATTTTTGACAAATTATTCAACCGAATGACTAATAAATGATAAAGCTTCGTTAGGCCACACCCCATGTGCAATAATTTGAATTAGTTTATTCATCAAAGAGAACAAAAAATTGAATTAGTTTTTATTAAAAAGAAAAAAAAATGGTATCTTAATTTAATATTTTTGACAAATTATTCAACCGAATGACTAATAAATGATAAAGCTTATTAAATTACCACTCATCTCAAAAGCTTAAGCTGTTAGGAGGTGAGTTTGTTATGTATACTGTTAGGAGGTGAGTTTGATATGTGTATCAAGCTTAAACTGGATGTTAGGAGGTGAGTTTGTTATGTATACTGTTAGGAGGTGAGTTTGATATGTGTATCGCTTAAACCTGGAGGTGAGTTTGATATGTGTATCATGGAGAGAGATAGAATATTGTCAATAGAGATAGAATATACTTGTAAGTAATGAGACTTGAACCTAGGTGTTTAGGATTTGCTCTCGATACCATATTAAATTACATCGATCTCACAGTGACAGAGGAGGAGTTGATATGTATATCATATTTTAGATGTTTTAGGAGAGAGAGAGATAGAATATTATCTACAAAGTTATCCAATAATTTAGTTTTTTCCTTCTAATAATCAAGTACTAACAAATTAAATAACACTAGATAAAATTGACAAATTCAAAACAACTCAAACACAGATCACTAAAGTATTTATGGGTCCTAATAAGAAAAAAGAGGTCAGCAAAAGAGTGTGAAACAAGGCCAAACTTCTTTTAATTTGCTCAATTAATTGTTATTTTAGTCTTGGCTTGTCAATTATTTTAATTCTCCATTATTATCTTCAATTGTCAGTTGAATTTTACTTTTAATAAAGTTATTTTATTTTCCAAAGCAATTAAATCAGTGTAGAATTCTCTTTTGTTCACCTTCATAATCGTCCAGTTAATTCGACCAAAAAAAATCGTCCAGTTAATTATTTCTTTTATGATATTTTTTCTTCAATTGACTTTTAATTTAACCCTGTGACACACCCATATTACATATTACAGAGACTTTAATACTGCAAATAATAAATTATAGACGAAATTTATGGATTATTATTAAAACCTGGGTTTTAAAAGTTGATTATTCAACGGATTATTATTAATTTTTTCTAATGGATCTTAATTCAATTCTTACTTTTCAGGCAGGTCCCACCCAAGGATAATTTACCAAAAAGGTCCCACTCAAGCATACTCTTAAGTTTTATTAATGAATGTGTCTATTTTTCTACAAAATTCAATTAAAAAAAAGTCAACCTTTATCTCATTCGCTTGTTTTACTATATAGTCTCTAGCTAGATGAACTTTTGGAAGAGACAAAAAAATTTAAAGAAAAAATGGCGACTACCACCAAACAAATGGCCGAGTATGATCGAGCAAGTGAATTAAAAGCTTTTGACGAAACAAAGGCCGGTGCTAAAGGTCTTGTTGATGCCGGAGATACGCAAATCCCTCGTATTTTCTACAGGCCACCAGAGGAAAACCACTTGAGGGAGAGCTCAGCCAAAACAAGTTTAGCATTCCAGTCATAGACTTGGAAGGCCTTTTAGATGATTCAATCCGATGAAATGAGATCGTTGAGAAAGTTCAAGAAGCATCCGAAACTTGGGGGTTCTTTCAAATTGTCAACCATGAAATCCCTGTGTGTGTTTTGGAGGAGATGAAGGATGGCGTAAAGAGGTTCCATGAGCAGGACACTGAGGTGAAGAAACAGTTCTATACACGCGACAGCTCGAAACCGGTGGTATACGATTCCAACTTTGATCTTTATAGTGCACCATCAGCAAATTGGAGAGACACACTTTCTGTTCAAATGGCTCCTACAAGATCATATAGGTGGCCTTCAAGTTCTATATGATGACGACTGGATTGACATACCCTATGAGCCTGGTGCTCTTGTTGTTAACATTGGTGACCTTCTCCAGGCAAAATTTTACTTTTTTACTTAATTGACAAAATAAAAAAGTAAGGGCTTAATTATATACAAAATATTTCTAATTACATGAGTAATTTAATTAATTTCATTAATAATTGGTGGTTTTGCAGCTAATCTCAAATGACAGATTCAAAAACGGCGAGCACAGAGTACTAGCAAATGGTGTAGGACCAAGAATATCAGTGGCAACCTTTTTTTACACAGGAATGCTTGAAACCAAAAAGCTTTATGGACCTATAAAGGAGTTACTATCAGATGCAAATCGACCAAAGTACAGGGAAACAACCGTGAGGGACTTCATTGCCGCTTTCCAAGGTAAAGGGCTTGGTGGAACCTCCGCTTTGGCTAATTTCAAGATTTGAGCCTACCCATTTAAAACTAAATAAGCTAGAAGGGTCAGAGTTCAATGGTTTATTTATGCGCAATAATTGGGAGTTTTCTCTCATTGGTCCTTTTTTCTGTACTAGCAAATACGTGTTTATAGTTATTTATATATATGTGTATGTCACAATAAACAGACCAACCATACCTTATTTACCCATATGCTTTAAATAAAATTTGAATGTAGTTACATTCCTATCGAATTTTAATTTAAACTCTCTAATATAATTTTCTTATAGTTTAGTGTATGGTTTTTGACACCCCTCGGCTATACACAAATCTATAAATTATCTAATAAGCTGTAGAATTGACATTTATATTTACAAATTTTTATACTTATAAACATAATGTTTTTTTAACTAAAACATTCTTTTGCATCAATAATTCAAATTAATTATTGAAATAGTTTTTTAATTTTTTTTTATTTTAAAATTTAGCTTAGTGATTTGGGGATACTTCTAAAAGTTTCTAACTTTTTAATAGTGGACACAACTTTGTGTATCATTGTATATGGATTGTATTGGGCTGTCGACATTGGGACACTTGCATTCCACTTATAAAAGAGAAATAGTTATTGGCTAAAGCAAGTGATAAACCTTGGTACTCTCAAAAAGAAAAGCGAATGTGGGGATGAACTTTGGAAAAAAAAAAGTGATAGAACATGGGAATTGCTTTGTTCGAGATGAAGACAAAAAAAAAAAAAATGAAGAAGAAGAAGTTAACAGAGTTCATTGATCTCGGCCCAAAAGCTTATGGCCAACATAAAGCCCAATCTTTTGAGACCCACGAAGCCCAAAAGCTATGACTTCAAAGGAGCGCGTCTATTTGTACGGCCCCTAACAAAATCAAATCATGGTCCTCTCAATGTAAAGCCCTGAGGCGAGCATGGCAACATCAGCCTCTCGAAGATCACGCCGTTAGTAGAGCTTCGTTAGGGCTAGACGATTTCGTTCGACGGTGACGGCGCTGAACAACAGGAGCTCGCCCTAGCTTGATTTGGGGATTTTAGGAGACTAGATTGGGGGATTTGAGGGAAACTGATTTTGGTACTTGAGGGAAAGAGTATGAATGATTTTGGTATTTTAATTTTTGGGAATTTTGTAGTTATTTTACCACTCCTACCCCACCCCTAAAATTAAAGTAAATTTCATGCGATTTAATTATTTTATTATATATTTATATAATAAAGTGTTTTAATTCAATTAAAGTTTAATCAAAATGGTGATGTGGCATCAAAATTGCCAATTGGATAAAACAAATAAATTGATAATAAAAAATGATGATGTGGCATGGTATGATCGATCAGATGAAAGATAAAAAGATGATGGGGGGGGTTAAAATTAGACGGCGAGGAAAGACAGACGACGGCAAAATCAAAACACATAAAAAGAAACAAAATGGTGGCCAGCAAACGCAGTAGAAACCGAAAGCATTTAAGACAATATTATACATAAAAAAACAAGTTATATAGGAATGTACACTACCGACCGATTTATGATAATATATAAACCAACAAGAAAAAAGAAGAAGAATTCAAAATAATGTACACTACCTATTTATGATAATATATAACAAAAAACAAAAAAGAAGAAAAATTCAAAATAGTACTGTTTTTTGGATGGTTTTTTCAATCAAAAGTTTATGTAAGCAAGTTCAAATTCTAGTAGCTCTTGATTGTTGCTTTCTATGTATTAAATTATTATTGTGTTCAAAAGATTAAGTTGTTAAGAGGTAGGTTTAAAATGTATATAGAAAGGTAAAAATAAAGAATGTCAACAACATGTACCATATGTATATGGTTGCCATATATTTACAAACCTTTATATATAATTTTAGATTTCTCCTGTTGAATACTATATACCTTATCCTACTATATGCATCCATACTAGTTGAATTCATTTTAACCAAAAAAAAATACTAGTTGAATTCATAGAATATGATATGTAAACTAATTGTAGATTTCTCCTGTTGATTATTATATACCTTGTCCTACTATATGCGTTCGTACTAGTTGAATTCATAGAATTTGATATGTAAACTAGTAGCATGATTCGAAAGATAATGAAATATTTTAGTTATACAAAACCAATTCAATTAAGGACAATAATTTATTAGAGACAAATAAAGTTCATAGAAAAACATGTTAGAATTACGATCACAATGGAAGTGGATATTTCTGTGAAATTGGACTTTAGAATATTAAATATTACAACCCTTCTATAAAAATGTCTGGACCAGCTATCACAATTTTGAAACCTATGTGCTACTTTTCTTCAGTTGGTCCCAATAGAGTGTACATACGGAGAAAATGATTCTCCTGGTCCATTCAGGTCCACTCAATTATTGAAGAGGCATTCTTTATCCAAAAAAGAAAGAATTGAAGAGGCATTGGATTATCATTGACAATTTCGATAAAAGATAAGAAACTTGTTCCCGTTCACTTGTTTCACTATAAAGGTCTCTAAGTAGATAAGCTTTCAGAAACAAGCTTGCTGGTTGAAATTGAAGGAAAACAATGGTGGCTACCGAAACAGATATGGCTGCTGAGTGTGAAAAAATTTGTCTATTTCACTTGTATTGTGTACTTGTAAACAAATTGTATTATAGTTGTTTACCTTGTTTTATTGTTTCCTAAGACTGAGAAAACACATAAAAGTGAAGCATTGTCATGTGCTTAATTTATATATTACAACTCGCAGACACATACTCATTGAATACTCGAAGCAAGTAATGAAAGTCGGAGATTTGTTGCTGGAGTTGTTATCGGAGGCGCTTGGCCTGAATCCGAACCACTTGAAAGATATAGATTGTGCAGAAGGGGTTGTAGTTCTCGGCCATTACTATCCTGCGTGCCCACAGCCAGAGCTATGTTTGGGAGCGAGCAAGCACTCCGATAATAGCTTCCTCACAGTGCTGCTACAAGATCACATTGGTGGTCTACAAGTTCTTTTTGAGAACCACTGGATTGACATACCCTATGAGCCTGGTGCTCTAGTCGTTAACATTGGAGATCTTCTCCAGGCACGTATATTTGCTAATTTGTTCTGTGTTTTTTTTTTAGTTGGAATTCAAACAAATTGTAACGATTGACGCCCTGTTTAATTCCATTAGTACTGGTGATTTGGCAGCTTATCTCGAATGACAGATTCAAAAGCAGTGAGCACAGAGTACTAGCAAATGTTGTAGGACCAAGAATATCTGTGGCAACCTTTTTTTGCACAGGAATGCGTCAAACCTCGAAGCTGTATGGACCTATAAAGGAGTTGTTGTCAGAAGAAAATCCGCCAAAGTACAGGTAAACAACAGTGATGGACTACTGTATCTTTTTCCAAGATAAATGGCTTGATGGAACTTCTGCTTTGTATCATTTCAAAATTTGAAGCTGAAGATGCTAGAAGAAGGGCCAGTTCCATGATTTATGGACAAGGATAATAATTATTTTCTGTATACTCAATTAATCAATTATCTGCTGTACTAGCTAGCAGTTATACAAGTATGTGATTGTTTACATATATAAATATGTCATACTCGTATATATGGTTGTCATAAATGAACAAGCCTACCAACTTTGGCGAGGAATAATTGGAGATATACTTAGAGGCAAGCTTTTGTTTTTGTTAAACTTGTGCCAACTTGGTTTTTTTCATGCAAGGCTAGGTGGGAAAGGAAAGGAAAAAATTTGATTTTTTTTCTTTTATTTGGATTGTTAAGGACGAGGGGAAAGAAAAGCAAAGGGAAGGAGAAAAGATCAAGTGGCGAATGTTTTTTTTCCCGGGTAAAGGCCTTAGTGGAACTTCCGCTTTGCCTTACTTCAAGGTCTGAGCCTACCTCTTCAAAACTGAATAAGCTACGAGGGTCTAGTTCAATGGCTAATTATGCTCAATAATTTGGACTTTTCTCTGTATTAGCAAATACATGTTTGTGTTTGTTTGTCTATGTGTCTGCTACAATAAATAAACAGACCAACCATATCTTATATACCCATATGCTTTACATAAAATTTGAATTTATTTGCGTTCCTATCGAATTTGTATTTTGACTAATATATTTTTGTTAAATTTTCGAGTAGGTTTTTTGGTAATCATGAATTATACATAAAGTTACAAATTACTCAATAAATTACAGAATTGACATCATTTCCCATAAATTATAAAATTGCCTTGTAAAAAGGATTGGATAAATTTTTATTCGAGTACAAAAGATAAGGGGCAATTTAGATGCTGTGCAAATAAACGCTCTCAGACTTCAAAGAATGGTTTGGATGAACAATTATGTTAGTCACTAACTTGTTTAATAATAAATTTGGCAGGCTACATATTCACTTATTTTTATTATTTTATCAATTAATAATACGGTGACAAAATATTAATTCATTGATAAGAAATTAAAGGAGTTGGTGGATTTAGTAGTACTCATTTGATTTTGATTTATTTTCTCTAAAATATATATTATTAACCAAATAAAGTATAAATAAAAACTTCCCAAATTTCAAATAAAGTATAAATAAAAACTTCCCAAATTTCAAATAAAGTATAAATAAAAACTTCCCAAATTTCCCCATCTTAATTTTTTTTTCTTTAATCTTGCTTTTTTAACAAAATGAATGATAAATTATTTCTTCAATAATAAAAAAAAATCAAAATTCAATTTTACTTATATCATCAATATGAACAATACATTAAAATGCTAGGTAGGTGGTCAATTTCACCAAACTGAAAAAAAAAAGAAAAAAAGAACAATCACAAAAAATCTTGAGCTGAGGAAATGGGCTTTGTTCTTCAGTATTTTTGTCAAACCCACTATCAGATTGCGAGTTGTGCTATTTTAGAGGCCATGGTCCATTTACCATTCGGGTGATGGCTACTATCAGGAGCTCTCGTTGAGTGCACCTGGGGTGCGGCTTAATAGGAAAAAAAAGTCGACAATTTTATCACGCTTTTTTAAGAGTTGATTTTGATAAGTTTTATTATTATTTCAGATGAATTTAATTTTACGTGATGCGTTAAGTGGATGGAGATATATTAGAGGTGTGGACCAGCTGCTTTAGACTCCTATATGGTTGTAGAATTAAATCAGTAAAAAAACTCTACCTACTAATAAAATTCTGAACTAATGAGATTCATATCGAGATCCTTTTCATTCATATATATATAAAAAAAAGCTCTATTTGAGTAATTTAATATTTTTGGTCATTATTTTTAAAAGTTTGGAAGTAATTTTATATCAATGTACACTCTCGATTTATGATATTATATATAGAGAAATGCTATAAACCCCAATAGATGAGAATGATATAGAGAAATGCTATAAACCCCAATAGATGAGAATGTTATGGAGCCCACCTGTGGAGTTTTTCAGCGTAATTTAATTTTTTTTTATTTGGTATTTAATATAGTTTTAGATTTATTATAAAAATAAAAATAACAAATAAAACATGAAAATTAATATAGCTTTTGTCAACTTAAGAATTAAAAGCTAAATTAATGTGTAAAATGTCATTTTAGCTTTTTAAAATTTCAAATGAATAAAATTTTTAATATTGAAATAATTTTTATATATTTAAAAATGTATTAGATGCAAATAAAAAAATAAAAAATATTAAAAAATTAAAAATTAAGCTAAAAAATTTTACAGGTGGACTCCATGACATCCCCACCTGTTGAGGTTTATAGCATTTTCCATTATATATATATATATATATTAAAATAGTACCATTTTCTAGGATTTTTTTTTCAATCTAAAGTCTATAATTAAGAATATGAGAAATCCTAGTAGTATCATTTGACAAAAAACTAAACTATACAATTCTTATATATATGTATACACAATTGAAGAAGCAACTTTTAATTAGAAATATAAAAAATACTTAATTGTTAGAAAATATGACCATTTAATGCGAAGCATATCTAAAATTTTAATAAAAATTTATTAAGATTTAAATTGTAACTCTTATAAATAGATATTCGACTTTCTTAGCGCTTGGCAACCAAAGATTTTCACAACGATAAATGACTAAAAACTTTTCGAAAATCATAATATACTACTCTATTAATTGTCGATCCTGAAAATTCTCTGTAGATATGTCCATCATAATATAATTTCTCTTATATTTTATTCTTGTTAATTGTTTTTAAGGGATTGAATTAATATCTTACACCTTCACACCTCAAGTGTTCAGTTCAAGAAAAGGTTTGGGATAATTAATGTGGATTCCTATTAATTAATTACTCGAATTAACAAGTCCACGCAAGCATTAATACTACTTGTTATATATATATATATATATATATATATATATATTAATTTGCGGGTCCTATAAGACATGATGTGATACGAGAAGTCAAAAACAAAACTTTTGGCATCTCGTGGATTCAACGGCATAATTAATAAGTTAAGGTATACTATATATATATATATATCCTCTGGAGGATTCTAGAAAAGAAGAATTTTTGGATAAAATATCAATTAAAATAATATAAATTAGAATAATATTTAACAATTTGTAATTTTTATAAAATTTAGACAAATAATTCATTTTGCTCCGTATTTTCTTTTTAACTTAAAACTCCACTCTTTACTCATCCTCTTCTCTGCCATTGTATTTTCCCAGTGGAGATTTGAAAGAAAAAAAATACCTTTTTTTTTTATTTATTTTTTATTTTTTTATATAGATCTAGCTTCCTATCAATTAGCCTGCTACAAATAGACTCTTATTAATCATTTCAAAGAAGAGACAACGGAGGATGCAATAATTTGGATTAGTTTATTCAATAAAGATAATAAAAAATAAATAAATAAAGAAATTAGATTGCGTTTGATAATATAATTATTTTTTATTTTTAATTATTATTTTTTAATTTATATATAATTTGATTAGTTTAGAAATTAGTTAGAATTTGTTAAATATTAATTAAGTAAAAATATAAAAACAAAAATAGAAAATGAAAAGACTTTAAAAGTATTTTCATTTTTAGTTTTGTGTTTTTTATTTTTCTTTATATTTTTAATCTAGCTAATATTTAACAAATTCTAACTAATCAAATTACACATAACTCAAGAGGAAAAATTTAAAAACAAAAATAAAAAGCAGCTGTATTATCAAACAAGCTTTTAGTTTTATTAGAAAAGGTATCTTAATTTAATATTTTTGACACATTATTTAGCCGAATAGCCAATGAGCTGTAAAGCTATCCCTTATTATTATTTTTCTTCTAATAATCAAGTATTAACTAATAACACTCGATAAAATTAACAAATTCAAGACAACTAAAACAAAGATCACTAAGGCTGTGTTTGATAGCATAACTGTTTTTTATTTTTAGTTTTTTTCTCTTAAATTATATCTAATCTGGTTAGTTTAGAGGGTATTTGAAGTTTTTTAAATATTAGTTGAACTACTTTATTAAGGCAAAATGTAAGTGTTTTTTATTTTTCTTCACATTTTTAGACTAATTAACATTTAACAAACTCTAATCAACCTCTAAATTAACCAAATTATACATAATTTAAGAGGAAAAAATTAAAAATAAAAATAAAAAACAATTGTATTATCAAATAAGCCCTATAATATTTATAGGTCCTAACAAAAAAAAAAGAGATCAACAAAAAAGTGTGAAACGAAGGCCAAACTTCTTTTAGTTTGCTAAATTAGATGTTATTTTAATCTCGTGTTCAGCTTTTCAATTATTTTAATTCTTCATTATTATTTCTAATTGTCAGTTGAATTTTATTTTTAATAAAGTTATTTTATTTTATTTTCCAAAGCAACCAAATCAGTGTAGAATTCTCTTTTGTTTACTTTCATAATCATCCTGTTAATTATTTCTTTAATGATATATTTTTTTTCTTCAATTAACATTTAATTCAACCCTGTGACACATCCGTATTACATATTACAGAGACTTTAATATTGTAAATAATAAATTATAGACGAGATTTATGGATTATAATTAAAACCTGGGTATTAAAAGTTGGTTATTCAACGGATTATTTTTAATTTGTTCTAATGGATCTTAATTCAATCACACTACTTTTCAGGAGCAGGTCCCACTCAAGTATACTTTTAAGTTTTATTAATGAAAGTGTCTATTGTTCTAGAAAATTCAATTATTGACCCCCAAAAAAACCATTATTTTAAATAAATAAATATATAAAATATTAAACCTCTGTTTTATTTCAAAACATAACTTTTACTAACATAATCAAGTATTAATTTTTCAAAAAAATATAATTAAGTATTAACAAATAGCACTCGATAAAATTGATAAATTTAAGACAACTCAAACTCAGGTTACTAAGGGATTTATGAGTCCTAACAAGAAAATAAGAGGTCCACAAAAAGCGTGAAACGAAGGCCAAACTCATTTTAGTTTCCTCAACTAGTTGTTATTTTGGTTACGTGTTCGGCTTTTCAATTATTTTAATTCTCCATCATTATTTCCAGTTGCCAGTTGAATTTTATTTTTAATAAAGTTATTTTATTTTATTTTTCAAAGCAATCAAATCAGTGTAGAATTCTCTTTTGTCTACTATCATAATTGTCCTGTTAATTATTTCTTTTATGATACTTTTTTCTTCAATTAACATTTAATTCAACCCTGTGACACACCCATATTACATATTACAGAGACTTTAATATTGCAAATAATAAATTAAAGACGAAATCTATTTATTATTATTAAAACCTGGGTTTTAACAGTTGGTTATTCAACGGATTATTTTTTCTAATGGATTCAATCACACTACTTTTCAGCAGCAGGTCCCACTCAAGCATAATCTTAAGTTTTATTAATGAATGTGTCTATTTTTCTACAAAATTCATTTATTGACCCAACCTTTATCTCATTCGCTTGTTTTACTGTAAAGGCTCTAGCTAGATGAACATTTGGAAGAGATAAAAAAGATTTAAAGAAAAAAATGGCGACTACCAGCAAACAAATGGCTGAGTATGATCGAGCAAGTGAATTGAAAGCTTTCGATGAAACAAAGGCCGGTGTTAAAGGTCTTATTGATGCCGGAGTTGCTCAAATCCCTCGTATTTTCTACAGTCCACCAGAGGAAAACTACTTGAGGGAGAGCTCAGCTGGCCAAACCAAGTTTAGCATTCCAGTCATAGACTTGGGAGGCCTTTTGGACGATTCAATTCGACGAAATGAGATCGTTGAGAAAGTTCGAGAAGCATCCGAAACATGGGGGTTCTTTCAAATTGTCAACCATGGAATCCCTGTGGGTGTTTTGGAGGAGATGAAGGATGGTGTAAAGAGGTTCCATGAGCAGGACACTGAGGTGAAGAAACAGTTCTATACACGCGACGTCTCGAAACCGGTGGTATACGATTCCAACTTTGATCTTTATAGTGCACCATCAGCAAATTGGAGAGACACACTTACTGTTCACATGGCTCCTAATCCTCCAAAGCCTGAAGACTTGCCTGAGGTCTCCAGGTGATTTTAGTGATGACAAAGCTACTTAATTTTTATTTTATTCTGTTTTAGGAAACTATTTTTTTTATGAAAACTTTAAAGAAAATAATTTGATCCAATTAAGGACATAGCAAATAGACATGATTTATTTAGTTGACCCTTTGATTAGACAATTTTAAATTTTTTAAAATTTTAATATTACATATATATATATATATACATATCATAAATTAATGATATATAAATTTATTTAAAATTATTTTTTTTATTTTTTATTTTTGTAAATAACTTGTATTATTATTGAAATTGTTGCCCACTCAAATTTTTTATTTTATTTTATTTCAAGACTACATTTTTTCTATAAGTTGAAAGGACGTTAGCACACTCTTTTTTGTCCCAAAAAAAAAAAATGAAAGGAAAAAAAAAGCCAAGCTGTCTCTCGTTCTGTTCTGACAAGGATTTAGGTACGTAAACTTGTTAAAAATGAACTTTTCTGTAAAATTTGAATATTTTTATTAAAATGAACTTTTCTGTAAAATTTGAATATTTTTATTTAACAAAAATTATTAATTTTGTTTCTAAATATTTATAAAAGGCCCCGTAAAAACTTGATTTTAGGGCCCCAAGATCTCGCACTTATCACGAAGATGATAATATGCTTTATTTATTAAGAAATTCTGAAAAAATTTGTCCATTTCACTTGTATTGTATACTTGTAAAGAAATTGTATTATGGTTGTTTACCTTATTTTAATGTTTCCTAAGATTGAAAAACACATAAAAGTGAAGCATGGTCATGTGCTTAATTTATAAATTACAACTCGCAGACACATACTCATGGAATACTCGAAGGAAGTAATGAAAGTCGGAGATTTGTTACTGGAGTTGTTATCGGAGGCGCTTGGCCTGAATCCGAGCCACTTGAAAGATATAGATTGTGCACAAGGGGTTGTAGTACTCGGCCATTACTATCCTGCGTGCCCACAGCCAGAGCTAACTTTGGGAACAAGCAAGCACTCCGATAATAACTTCCTCACAGTGCTGCTACAAGATCACATTGGTGGTCTACAAGTTCTTTTTGAGAACCACTGGATTGACATACCCTATGAGACTGGTGCTCTAGTCGTTAACATTGGAGATCTTCTCCAGGCACGTATATTTGCGTAATTTGTTCTCTTTTTTTTAGTTGGAATTCAAACAAATTGTAACGATTGACACCCTATTTAATTCCATTAGTACTGGTGATTTTGCAGCTTATCTCTAATGACAGATTCAAAAGCAGTGAACACAGAGTACTAGCAAATGTTACAGGACCAAGAATATCAGTGGCAACCTTTTTTAGCACAGGAATGCGTCAAACCTCAAAGCTGTATGGACCTATAAAGGAGTTGTTGTCAGAAGAAAGTCCACCCAAGTACAGGGAAACTACAGTGATGGACTACTGTACCTTTTTCCATGATAAAGGGCTTGATGGAACTTCTGCTTTGCCTTATTTCAAAATTTGAAGCTGAAGATGCTAGGAGAAGGGGCAGTTCCATGATTTATGGACAAGGATAATAATTATTTTCTGTATACTCAATTAGTTAATTCTCCACTCTACTAGCTAGCAATTATACAAGTATGTGGTTGTTTCTATATAAAAATATGTTATATTCGTACGTATGGTTGTCATAAATGAACAAGCCTACCAACTTTGGCAAGGAATAATTGGAGATCTACTTAGAGGCAAGCTTTTGTTTTTGTTAAACTTTGTGCCAACTTGGTTCTCTACATCCAAGGCTAGGTGGGAAAGGAAAGGAAAAAAATTGTTTTTTTATTTATTTGGATTGTTAAAGACGAGGGGAAAGGAAAGCAAAGGGAAGGAGAAAAGATCAAGTGGCGAATGTTTTTTTTTCCCGGGAAAAGGCCTTAATGGAACTTCCGCTTTGCCTTACTTCAAGATCTGAGCCTACCTCTTTAAAACTGAATAAACTACAAGGGTCTAGTTCAATGGCTTATTATGCACAATAATTTGGACTTTTCTCTGTATAATCAAATACATGTTTGTGGTTGTTTGTCTATATGTGTCTGCTACAATAAATAAACAGACCAACCATATCTTATATACCCATATGCTTTTCATAAAATTTGAATTTATTTACGTTCCTATCGAATTTTTATTTAGACTCTCTAATATATTTTTGTTACAGTTTAGTGTAGGGTTTTTGATAATCTTTAATTATACATAAAGTTACAAATTACTCAATAAATTACAAAATTAATATCATTGCTCATAAATTATAAATTGCCTCGTATAAAAGATAAGGAGCATTTAGGATGCTGTGTAAATAGGCGCACTCTGACTTCAAAGAAAGGTTTGGATGAACAATTAAGTTAGAGACACCAATTGTTTAATAATAATTTTGATAGGCTACATATTCACTTATTTTTATTAAATTTTTATTATTTTGTCAATTAATAATACAGTGACACAACGTTAATTCGTCGATAAAAAATTAATGGAGTTGGTGGATTATGTAGTACTCATTTGATTTTAATTTATTTTCTCTAAAATATATATTATTAACCAAATAAAGTATAAATAAAAACTTCCCAAATTTCCCCCTCTATCATTTTTTTTTCTTTTTAATCTTGCTTTTTTAACAAATGAATGATAAATTATTTTGCTTCAATAATAAAAAAAAATCAACATTCAATTTTACTTACATCATTGATATGAATAATACATTAAAATGCTAGGTACGTGGTCAATGTCATCAAACTGAAAAAAAAAGAAAAGAAAAAAAAGGGAGCAAATCTTGAGCTGAAGGAAAGGGTTTTTTTGACGCCATATCACTTTTAGAACCCATTTGAATTTTTTTGGCCAATTTTCTTTATAGGTATTATTTTGGCTTTTTTTTTCTTTTTTTTTTTAATAAAAAGTTAAATATACCCTTCTGAATCTTTTTCTTTGGGGTGTTTTTCTCCCGGTCTTTTTTTTTGTCATGTCCTTCATCTTTTATATATATATATATATATACAATTAATTTGTGATAAATTAATTGTTAGTAATAAATTCTATCCAACTTTTGATGGATATTGAAAAGTTATAAAAATTGAAATTTTGTAAAAGAAAAAAGAATTGTCATATGATGAATTAATTTGTCACTGACGAAGTGGACTTAAACTTATCCGTCTTTAAATCCTAGTTCGTCATTGACGAATTATTGGCTTTAACGACGATCATGATTTTAACAGTCATTAAAGCTCTTAATCTCTTAATTTACCACTGATGAATTAGGATTTGAGGATGGATAAATATGTGACCGTCGTTAAAGTCCAGTCAGTGATGAATTAATTCGTCAATGATGAATTTTTTTTTAAGATTGTTGCAAAATTTTAATTTTTATAAACTCTTTAATATCCTTCAAAATTTATCATGCTTTTTTTAATTTTATTTAAAAATTTTAAATATATGATTAAAAAATAATTTATAACAAATTATAAAAAAGGCTTAAAAAAATAATTCAAAGAATATTATTTTTAGAATAAAATAATTATTCTAAAAATAATAATTACCTTTCTTTTTCGGTATTTTTTGTCAAACCCACTGTCAGATTGCGAGCTGTGCTATTTTAGAGGTTGTAAGACTTTTATCCAGCCACCTCGAAAACATGGGCGCCATGGTCCATTTACCATTTGGGTAATACCTACTATAGGCGCTACCAAGAGCTTTCGTTGAGTAATTTAATATTTTTGGTTTTCCATTATTTTTAAAAGTACGAAAGCAATTTTATATCAATATACACTCCCGATTTATGATATATATATATATATATATATATATATATATATAATATATATATATATATATTAAAATAGTATTGTTTCTTGGGATTTTTTTTTTCAACTTGAAGTCTATAAAGTAGCATCATTTGATGCATTTGGAGCGTGACCTAGTAGAAAATAAGTCGACCGTTCCATTACATACGCTTGTAAAAGTTATAGTTTGAGTCTTAGTATGCTCTATTATTATCTCAAGTATACTCAGCCTTATTTGAATAGTCAGGTGGAGGAGCCCCTGTTAGGGGCTGAGTCAGCTGCTCTAGACTCCTACATAATTGCAAAACTGAAACAGTAAGAAGACTCTATCCACTAACAAAATCTGCACTGATGAGATCCATATCAAAATTTTTTTTTTTATTCATAAAACAAAGTAGCATCATTTGACGAAAAAGTCAAATACACAATTATATATATATGTATACACAACAGAAGAAGCAATTTTTTAATTAGAAATAATAAAAAAATAAAACACTATGAAGCTTAGAAATATAAATGTAGATCCTAATTGGGTGGCCTCCAAAGACTTAACTTGTTTTTGTTTTTTTAGTAAAAGAAAGGGTCTTAGTGAAAGAATTATTAACTCTGAAGTTTATTAGAATCACTTGACAATTAGTAAAAAAAATATATCTGGAACTTCGACAAAGACTTGCTAAGATTCAAACTATAATTTTTATAAGCAAATATGAGCACTCGGTCAGCTTTTTTACAGCTTGGCCTCCAAAGACTTGCACGAAGATAAATGACTAAAATTTCCATAACCATAATATACTGCTGTATTAGATGTTGATCTGAAGATTCTCTGCAGGTAAGTTCATGATAATATAGTTTCTCTTATATTTTATTCTTGTTAATTGTTTTTAAGGGATCAAATTAATATCTAACACCTTCACACCTCAACTGTTCATTTCAAGGAAAAGTTTGGAATAATTAATGTAGATCCCTATTAATTAATTACTCGAATTAACAAGTCCAATCAAGCATAAATACTGCTTGTTATATATATATATATATATATATATATATATATATATATATATATATATAACAAGCAGTATTTATATATGTGTATATTAATTTGCGGACCCTAGAATACATAATGTGATACGAGAAGTCACAAACAAAACTTTTGGCATCTTGTGGATTCAACAACATAATTAAGTTCAGGCATAAAAGGAAGCTTATGGCATATCCTGTTGTGGATATAAAAGAAAGCTTTGCAGCTTCCTATCAATTAGTGAAGAAAGAAATGCCCTTCTAGCTTATGGCATTTGAAAACAGTTTCTAGGAGGAGCTAATGAGCTATTGTAATAAGGAAACTAAACAGATTAAGATTATATTATTTTTTGAAAGATGCAAGAACCAATCTATATATAGTACTAATAATTTATAATATTTGACACATGTATATGTGTATCTTGGATTGTTTGGCTTTTTTACACAGCTTGAAGGAGAGCTTACTTATTGTAGCTAGGCAGCTTAGCTTTTGGAAATTTGTCAATTTCACCTATATCGTGTACTTTTAAATATGGAAAAGAAGAGTTGGGTATGTAGATTAGTTAAAGATGAAAGTAGAGTTGGTTAGCATGTGAGGTTAGTAAATTACAATAATTTGAGTGCGCATAAAGTACGTGATGAAATGTTCAGAGTAGATCCGGTAAAAATGGCATTAAACTCACTAGTTTAAATAATCAATGTTATTATCCATATACGAAAGATGACTCCAACATTTGTGTATAAGGGCTAAACACTTAGGTGCAGTATGCATATATTAATTCATCAATCAAATTCATTTTATGAATGTTTGCCACGTTTAAGTATTGTTCATTAGAATTGAAGAAACGCCAAAAATGAAGCATGCACATGTTCTATTTCAAACTGTTCTTGTACTTGAATTTATATGTATGTTGCAACTTGTAGAGACATTGAGTACTCGAAGCAAGCTATGAGAGTGAGAAATTTGTTGTTGGAGTTGTTATCGAAGGCGCTTGGCCTGAAACCGAACCACTTGAAACACATGGATTGTGCGAACCTGCTCGTCGGGTCCCAGCCCGTTTGGGGCGGGGATTCCCCGCCTAACCGGGTTGGCGGGTAGAGGCCGGGTAAAAAATTTGTCCTGGGGCCAGGGCATCATATCCCTGCCCTATATATATATTATATATTTTATATATTATAATAATTATATAAAAGATGATAATAAGTAAAGAAGAATTGTGTTTTTTATATTGCATGTTTATTATGTTTTTTATTTTGATTTAGAAAATGTATGTGACTATAATTTCTAATTTGTGTTTGTAACTTTTTTTGTTATATTTATTATCTTTTATGATTCTTAATTTGTAATTGTAATTTGGAGAATGTATGAAATGTTATGGTTGCTTATTAATTACTACAAACAAGAGAAAAAAATATTATATTTTATTGATTTATACACAAAAGAATAATATTGTATTTTTAATTTTACAATAAAAAAAGGCATGGAGAATCCTCGCCCCATCTCCCCATAATTAGGAATTAGGATGAGGAGGAGGTTTAAAAATCCCTGAATGGGTGGGGCACCAGAAGGAGCACCTCAGCCCCATCCCGCCATGTTGCCACCCCAACATAGGTCAGTGCGGCATTTACGGTCCTAATAAGAAAAAGGAAGATCCACAAAAAGAGTGAAATCCCATAATAAATAATAATTATCTTATTTTATAATTTATAATAAAAACAAGATATTATAAATTTTTAAAATAAATATGGATATCCATTATTATTAGTTTTTCTTCTAATAATCAAGTATAAACAAATAGCACTCACTCGATAAAATTGATAAATTCAAAACAACTAAAACACAGGTCATTAAGGTATTTATGGGTTATAACAAAAAAAAAAAAGAAAAAAAAGAAAAAAAAAGTCCACAACAAAACGTGAAACGAAAGCCAAACTTCTTTTAATTTGCTCAACTAGATGTTATTTTAATCTCGTGTTCGGCTTTTTAATTATTTTAATTCTCTATTATTATTTCCAATTGTCAGTTGAATTGTATTTTTAATAAAGTTATTTTATTTTCCAAAGCAATCAAATCAGTGTAGAATTCTCTTTTGTTTACTATCATAATCGTCCTGTTAATTATTTCTATTATGATATTTTTTTTCTTCAATTAACATATAATCCAACCATATGACGCACCCATGTTGCATATTACAGAGACTTTAATATTGCAAATAATAAATTATAGACGAAATTTATGGATTATTATTAAAACCTGGGTTTTAAAAGTTGATTGTTCAACGGATTATTATTAATTTTTTTCTAATGGATCTTAATTCAATATCACTACTTTTCAGGCAGGTCCCACTCAAGCATAGTTTACCAAAAGAGGTCCCACTCGAGCGTACTCTTAAGTTTTATTAATGAATGTGTCTATTGTTCTACAAAATTCAATTCAAAAAAAAAAAAAGTCAATACCTTTATCTCATTCGCTTGTTTTACTATAAAGTCTAGCTAGATGAACTTTTGGAAGAGACAAAAAAAAATTCAAAGAAAAAAAATAGGGACTACCAGCAAACAAATGGCAGAGTATGATCGAGCAGGTGAATTAAAAGCTTTTGATGAAACAAAGGCCGGTGTTAAAGGTCTTCTTGATGCCGGAGTTACTCAAATCCCTCATATTTTCTACAGGGCACCAGAGGAAAACCACTTGAGGGCGAGCTCAGCTGGCCAAACCAAGTTTAGCATTCCAGTTATAGACTTGGGAGGCCTTTTCGATGATTCAATCCGACGAAATGAGATCGTTAAGAAAGTTCGAGAAGCATCCGAAACTTGGGGGTTCTTTCAAATTGTCAACCATGGAATCCCTGTGGGTGTTTTGGAGGAGATGAAGGATGGTGTAAAGAGGTTCCATGAGCAGGACACTGAGGTGAAGAAACAGTTCTTTACACGAGACGCCTCGAAACCGGTGATATACAATTCCAACTTTGATCTTTATAGTGCACCATCAACAAATTGGAGAGACACAGTTACTTTTCAAATGGCTCCTAATCCTCCAAAGCCTGAAGACTTGCCTGAGGTGTCCAGGTAATTTTAGTGATGACAAAGCTACTTAATTTTTATTTTATTCTGTTTTAGGAAACTGTTTTTTTCATGAAAACTTTAAAAGAAAATAATTTGATCCAATTAAGGACATAGCAAGTAGTCATGATTTATTTAGTTGACCCTTTCATCCGAGAACGAATCTAGATTTTCCAAATTGTATGAACTACTTTTGCCTTTTGAAAAAGTTTTTTTTTTCTAAAAACATGAGATTTAATGGTATGAGTATATTTTTTTTATTAAAATAACCAAGCGCACATAATCAGAAGATATAGTAAGATTTACTCTCATAATATTATAAAATACTTAATTGAAATTGTTAAGATTGTGTCTTATTTATGTGATTTAGATATATATTTGGTTGATGATAAGATTTGCTTTATAAATATTGTCGTGTTCATTAAATGTATAGTCACATAGTTTTTAAAGTAATCCCGAATCAGATCAAGAGCTATGGTGTCAAATTGTCTTTTTTTGTGACTCAAATATTTGAGACACTATATGTTTATAATTAAAATATCCATAATTTAAATACCTCCAAGGTAAACCGTTTGATAATCTATCTCTTTTTTTTCTTAATAAAAGAATTTAATATTTTAAAACTTTTTTATTTTTTGTCACTGATATCACAAAGATATTAGATTATAATACAAGTTATACGTAAATTATAATTATTGATATTATGAAAATATTATAACCAACAAGCATTTCAATTTTCAATAAGCAATTTAACAACCAATCTAAGTAATCAAAAAAAACAAAATTTCAGCAAATTAAAAAATATATAGATATAAACACCTTAATTTACTATTATTCAAACCAACAAGTCAAAACCTCCTAGCAACAATATATATGTGTGTGTATATATATATATATATATATTTACATATATAAAATTAATCAAAATCTCTAATTGTCTTTCAAGCAAAACCCTGACAATTAACAATTAACCAAACCCTCAATTTAATTAATTAACTAATTAATAAACTCTCAATTTTGAATTAAAACCTTAACAAAGTTATGTTTATATGGTAAATTAGTAAATATATATAAAGTTTAAAAAGAGAATATAAAAAGGCAAAATATAAGTTAAAAAATTTATTTCATTCATTTTAAAACTATACTACTAATAGATAGGATAATACCAAATTAACTCTATAAAATAAAAACATGTAAAATAATCATATACTGTAAATCTATTTTCAATAATATTAAAAAGTATTAACTTATATCCATTTCTTTTTTGAAAAAAAATTTAAAAAATCAAGAATCTACTATGGTTATAGCCTTGCCCTGGGGCAAATTTTGTTTTTTGGGCTAATGATAACTAATATAAAAAAAAATTAAAAGAAAATTTTTGGACTGCATGAGCTATAGTCCGGGCAGCGCACAATGTGGATTCGTCCTTGCTTTGATTAGACAATTTTAAATTTTTAAAATTTTTAATATTACATATATATATACATATCATAAATTTATTTAAAATTATTTTTATTTGTAAATAACTTGTATTATTATTGAAATTGTTGCCCACTTAAATTTTATTTTATTTTATTCTTATTTTTTTATATATATTTCAAGACTACATTTTTTCTATAAGTTGAAAGAATGTTAGCACACTCTTTTTTGTCCAAAAAAAAAAATTGAAAGGGAAAAAAAAGGGCCAAGCTGTCTCTCATTCTGTTCTGACAAGGATTTGGCATCTTGCATCTATAATATTTAGGAACGTATACTTATTAATTTTGTTTTTAAAAATTTATAAAAGGCCCCATAAAAACTTGATTTTAAGGTCCCAAAATCTGGCACTTATCATGACGATGTTAATATGCTTCAAGTACTCTATGTAGTGCATAATAATTAATGAAAGCAACATAAACTTCTAGCTGATCGCTTTTGAAAACAGTTTAATTATAGGGAGAGGTTTTGAAATAAATTAAGAAACCATACTATGTATAATATTAAATGTAAATGACACTGATAAACTCCCTAGTCTAAACGATCGATATTATTTCTCATCCAAATGCAGAAAATGACTTCACACATGTTTGTTGTGCCAAGAGACAATTAGATGTAGTTTGCGTATAATTTCATTAATTAAATTCGAAAACAACTTTAATGTCAACCGTGTTTTAATGTTTTCCAAGAATTGAAGAGCATTCTAAGAATGAAGCAAGCACATATTTGTATTGCACCATGTTCATGTTCTAAATTTATACATTGCAAACTCAGAGACATAGTCATCGAGTACTCAAAGCAAGTGATGAAAGTGGGAGATTTGTTGTTCGAGTTGTTATCGGAGGCGCTTGGCCTGAATCGGAACCACTTGAAAGACATAGATTGTGCAGAAGGGGTTGGAGTACTATGCCATTACTATCCTGCATGCCCACAGCCAGAGCTAACTTTGGGAACAAGCAAGCACACTGACCTTAGCTTCGTCACAGTACTTCTACAAGATCATATAGGTGGTCTCCAAGTTCTATATGACAACCACTGGATTGACATACCCTATGAACCTGGTGCCCTTGTCGTTAACATTGGTGATCTTCTCCAGGCAAGTTTTTACTTTTCTACTTAGTTGCCAAGACAAAAACGAAGGCTTATACACAAAAATATTTCTAATTATATGATTTATTTAATCTCATTAATCTTTGGTTGTTTTGCATTGCAGCTAATCTCAAATGACAAGTTCAAAAGCGGCGAACACAGAGTACTAGCAAATGGTGCAGGACCAAGAATATCAGTGGCAACTTTTTTTTTCACGGCAATGATTCAAACCTCAAGGCTGTATGGACCTATAAAGGAGTTATTATCAGAAGCAAATCCACCAAAGTATAGGGAAACAACAGTGAGGGAATACTATGCCGTTTTCCAAGGTAAAGGGCTTGGTGGAACCTCCGCTTTGGCTAATTTCAAGATTTGAGCCTACCTATTTAAAACTTAATAAGCTAGAAGGGTCAAAGTTCAATGGTTTATTTATGCACAATAATTTGGAGTTTTCTCTAATTGGTCCTTTTCTCTGTACTAGCCAATACATGTTTGTAGTTATTTATATATATGTATGTCACAATAAACAGACCAACCATACCCCATATGCTTTAAATAAAATTTGAATGTAGTTACATTCGTATCGATTTTTAATTTAAACTCTCTAATATAATGTTCTTATAGTTCAGTGTAGGGTTTTTGAAACCCCTCAACCATACACAAACTTGTAAATTATATAATAAATTATAGAATTGATACTTATATTTATAAATTTTAAAAACAGTTATATAAACTCATAAATATAATATATTTTTATCTTAAACACAGTATTTTTTTTAACTGTTTAGAAACATGCTTTTGCATGAATAATTCAAACTAATTATTGAAATATTTTTTAGCTTAGTGATTCGGCTAAAAGTTTCTATCCTTTTAGTAGTGGACTCAACTTTGTGTACCGTAGTATATGTAAAAATGACAATTTCTCTTGCATATGCACTTGGCTAAATTGCCATTAAATATATATGTAGTCTTGTAATTGCGTATAATGTTTGAATCTCAAGGAGTCTTTGATTGTTTATGAAAACTGCTCGTATGTATTTACCATGTGAGCTTTTCAAAATGTATTGGAGATAGTATATATGCGGTGGACTACTCAAAACAAGGGATGAAGTTCGGGAATTTATAGTTTGTTGCAGCTGTTATCGGAGGCTTTTGGTTTGAATCTAGATCACTTGAAAGACATGGATTGCATTGGGCTGTAGACAATGGGACACTTGCATTGCACTTATAAAAGAGAAATAGTTATTGGCTAAAGCAAGTGATAAACCATAATCGTCCTGTTAATTATTTCTTTCATGGTTTTATTTTTTCCTTCAATCAATATTTGATTTGAAGGTGACACATCCATATTACAGAGATTTTAATATTGTAAACAATAGGTTATAGATGAAATTTAATGGATTATTATTAAAATCTGGGTTTTAAAAGTTGGTTATTCAATGGATTATTACTAATTTTTCTGGGTTGAAATTTAATGAAACTTAATTCAATCACACTACTTTTCAGCAGCAGGTCCCACTCAATCATACTCTTAAGTTTTATTAATGAATGTGTCTAATTGTTCCACAAAATTCAAATGTTGACCCCAAAAAAATAAAATAAAAAAATTTGAATGTAGTTACATTCCTATCGAATTTTAACTTAAACTCTCTAATATGATTTTCTTATAGTTCAGTGTAGGGTTTTTGGCACCCTTCAACTATACATAAATTGTAAATTATATAATGAATTATAAAATTGATATTGATATTTATAAATTTTAAAAACAATTGCAAACTGCCCTGACTCATAAATATAATATATTTTTATATGTTAAAAATTTTTCTTTTGCATTAATAATTCAAACTAATTTATTTATTTTTACATATTGTTACTTACTTAAGCCATTAACATAAAAAAAAGAAGATAAATTTGAGTAACTAAAACTATAGTGCTTTCAACCATTAACATAAAAAAAAATATAAATTTGAATAACTAGAAATATAATACATTAATGAGTCAAAAGACAATTTATAACTGTTTATAAAATTCGAGAATATTGATGTAAATTTATATAATTTAAAAGATAATTTATAATTTTGTACATAGTTAAGGAGATAGGTGCATAAAACCCTTTAGTGTATATATCATTGCATATTACTTTTATTTATTTATTTTGGGCGAAATATTACTTTTATTTCTGAAAACAGTAAGAATATATATCTTAATGTTCTACACAAATAATCCAACAGAGAAAAGAGTTTGTCACTCCACAATGGACACCAACTTCCACAGAGCAAACGAACTTCTTAAAGGCTTTTGATGCCACTAAACTGGGTATTAAAGGGTTCCACAAGTATATATATTCTATGATCAACCTCCAGAAAATTCCACAAACCACTTCAATTTCTGCCGAAACCCAATTCAGTATTCTGACGATATATCTCGATAACATAAACAAAGATCCATTTTAAGCACGGAGAGATTGTCCACAAAATCCAAGTATCATTTGAGAAAGTTTGGATTTTTTTTTTATTTTTTTATTTTTTTCAAGTGGAGAGTCATGAAATTCATATGAATGTGGTAGAGGAAATGAGGGCAGGGGCTAGAAGGTTTTTCGAGCAAGACACTGAATTCAAGAAAGAGCTTTACACACGTGATTCAACATAGCCAAAGTTGTACTACACCAATTTTGATTTTTTGATGAATACACCAATTTTGATGTTGGTTAGTGCACCATCGGCTAATTGGAGGGACACATTGTTTTGCTCTATATATATATGGCTCCTAAAACCTTCCAAGCCAAAGAGCTTGCCATTGGCTGGCAGGTAATTAATTAGGAACTCATTCACAAAATGAGACTCTGTTTTAGAAATGTTAATTCTCTCTTCTTCTTCTTTTTCCCTTTTTTAATTTTTTTAAATTAATTATTATTATTATTATTATTATTAGCTTAGTGATTTGATAATGCTTCTAAAAGTTTCTAACTTTTTAATAGTGGACTCAACTTTGTATACCATAGTATATGTATGACAATTTCTCTTGCATATGCATGTCCAAAACTTGGCTAAATTGCCATTAAATATATATGTAGTCTTGTAATTGCGTATAATGTTTGAATCTCAAGCAGTCTTTGATTGTTTATGAAAACTGCTCATATATATTTACCATGTTAGCTTTTGGAAATGCATTAGAGATAATATGCAGTGGCCCACTGAAAGCAAGTGACGAAGTTTGGGAATTTATTGTTTGTTGGAGCTGTTATCGAAGGCCTTTCGTTTGAATCCCAATCACTTGAAAGACATGGATTGCATTAGGGCACTTGCATTGCACTCATAAAAGAGAAATAGTTATTGGCTAAAGCAAGTGATAAACCTTGGTACTATAAAAAAGAAATGCAAATATGGTGATGAACTTTGGAATTGACGCCAAAAAAGGTCCCAAAAAAAAAAATAGTGATAGAACATGTGAATTACTTTGTTCGAGATGAAAAAAAGAGCCCTTTCATCTTGGCCCAAAACCATATGCCCTAAGCTTTTGAGACCCACGAAGCCCAAAAGCTATGACTTCAAAGGAGCGCGTCTATTTGTACGGCCCCTAACAACATCAAATCACCTCGATGGTCCTCTCAATGTAAAGCCCTGAGGCGAGCATCGCAAGATCGGCCTCGCAAAGATCACCGTGTCCGGGGGCTACATCACGCCGTTAGTAGAGCTTCGTCAGCACTAGACGATTTCGTTCGACGGCGACGGCGCTGCACAACAGGAGCTTGCCCTAGCTTGATTTGGGGATTTTGTGAGACTTGTTTGGGGTATTTGAGGGAGACTGATTTTGGTATTTGAGGAAAAGACTGTGAATATTTTTGGTATTTGAATTTTTGGGAATTTTGTAGTTATCTTACCACTCCTACCCCACCCCCTACAATTAAAGTAAATTTCATGCGTTTTAATTTTTCTTTATTATATATATAATAAAATGTTTTAATTCAATCAAAATTTAATTAAAATGGTGATGCGGCATCAACATTGCCATTTGGATAAAACAAATAAATTGATAATAAAAAATAATGATGTGGCATGGTATGATCGACTAGATGAAAGATAAAAAGAGGATGGGTGGTTAAAATTCGAAAGCAAGCAGAGACAGACAAAGGCAAAATCAAAACACACAAAAAGAAATAAAATGGTGGCCAGCAGGCTCAGCAGAAACCGAAAGCATTTAAGATAATATTATACATAACAAAACAAGTTATATATGAATGTGCACTACCGATTTATGATCATATATAAACCATAAACAAAAAAGAAGAAAATTTCAAAATAGTACTGTTTTTTCGATTTTTTTTAATCTAAAACCTTTGTAAGCAAGCTCAAATTCTAATAGTATTTTAGTAGCTCTTGGTTGTTGCTTTATATGTATTAAATTATTATTGTGCTTAAAAGATTAAGTTGTTGGGAAATAAATTTAATATGTATATTGATAAAGAGGGAGATAAAGAGAATGTCAGCAATATACTGTATACATCATATGCATGGTTGCCATATAGTTACAAACCCAACTTTTATATATAATTGTAGATTTTACAATTGAATATTATATACCCTATCCTACTATATGCATCCATACTAGTTGAATTCATAGTATTTGAAATGTAAACTAGTAGCATAATTTGAAAGATACTGAAATATTTTTGTTATAGAAAACCAATACAATTAAGGACAATAATTTATCAAAGACAAATGAAGTAAAAACATGTTAGAATTATGATTAAAAAGGAAGTAGATATTTCTGTGAAATTGGACTTTATAATATTAATTATTACAACCCCTTTTATAAAAATATATATGTCTAGACCAGTTGTTACAATTTTCAAACCTATGTATATATATGGACAAAACGAATATCCTGGTCAATTCAATTATTGAAGAGGCATTGGATTATCATTGACAATGTCCGTAAAAGATCAGAAACTTGTTCCCCAGAAACTTGTTCCCATTCACTTGTTTCACTATAGAGGACTCTTATCTTATCAAGATAAACTTCAAGAAAAAAGCTTGCTAGTTGAAATTGAAGGAAAAAATGGTGGCTACCGAAACAGATATGGCTGCTGAGTATGATAGAGCTAGTGACGTTAAAGCTTTCGATGAAACAAAAGCCGGTGTTAAAGGTCTTGTTGATACCGGTGTTACTCAAATCCCTCGTATTTTCTACAGTCCATCAGAGGAAAACTACTGGAAGGAGAGCTCAGCTGACCAAACCAAGCTTAGCATTCCAGTCATAGACTTGGGAGCCCTTTCGGATGATTCAATCCGACGGAAGGAGATCGTCGAGAAGGTTCGAGAAGCATCCGAAACTTGGGGGTTCTTTCAAATTGTCAACCATGGAATCCCTGTGGGTATTATGGAGGAGATTAAGGATGGTGTAAAGGGGTTTTATGAGCAGGATACTGAGGTGAAGAAGCAGTTTTATACCCGCGACCACTCGAAACCGGTGATCTATAATTGCAACTTTGATCTCTATAGCGCACCATCAACAAACTGGAGAGATACGTTTACAGTCTATGTGGCACCTAATCCTCCAAACCCAGAAGACTTGCCTGAGGTCTTCAGGTAAGTAGGATCAGATAGCTTTCAATCTGTTTTGGAGAACTGTTTTACTTGGAAGATTTCAAAAAGTGAATTGTGTTCAGGAAGATGATAATATGCTTTATTTATTAAGTAATTCTGAAAAAATTTGTCTATTTCACTTGTATTGTGTACTTGTAAACAAATTGTATTATGGTTGTTTACCTTGTCTTAATGTTTCTAAGATTGAAAAACACATAAAAGTGAAGCATGGTCATGTGCTTAATTTATATATTACAACTCGCAGACACATACTCATTGAATACTCGAAGCAAGTAATGAAAGTAGGAGATTTGTTGCTGGAGTTGTTATCGGAGGCGCTTGGCCTGAATCCGAACCATTTGAAAGATATAGATTGTGCAGAAGGGGTTGTACTACTCGGCCATTACTATCCTGCGTGCCCACAGCCAGAGCTAACTTTGGGAGCGAGCAAGCACTCGGATAATAGCTTCCTCACAGTGCTGCTACAAGATCACATTGGTGGTCTACAAGTTCATTTTGAGAACCACTGGATTGACATACCCTATGAGCCTGGTGCTCTAGTCGTTAACATTGGAGATCTTCTCCAGGCACGTATATTTGCGTAATTTGTTCTCCTTTTTTTAGTTGGAATTCAACTAAATTGTAACGATTGACACCCTGTTTAATTCCATTAGTACTGGTGATTTTGCAGCTTATCTCGAATGACAGATTCAAAAGCAGTGAACACAGAGTACTAGCAAATGTTGTAGGACCAAGAATATCAGTGGCAACCTTTTTTTGCACAGGAATGCGTCAAACCTCAAAGCTGTATGGACCTCTAAAGGAGTTGTTGTCGGAAGAAAATCCACCGAAGTACAGGGAAACAACAGTGAGGGACTACTGTACCTTTTTCCAAGATAAAGGGCTTGATGGAACTTCTGCTTTGCCTTATTTCAAAATTTGAAGCTGAAGATGCTAAAAGAAGGGCCAGTTCCATGATTTATGGACAAGGATAATAATAATTTTCTGTATACTCAATTAGTTAATTCTCCACTCTACTAGCTAGCAACTATACAAGTATGTGGTTGTTTCTATATAAAAATATGTCATATTCGTATATATGGTTGTCATAAATGAACAAGCCTACCAACTTTGGCAAGGAATAATTGGAGATTTACTTAGAGGCAAGCTTTTGTTTTTGTTAAACTTGTGCCAACTTGGTTCTCTACATGCAAGGTAAAGGCCTTAGTGGAACTTCCGCTTTGCCTTACTTCAAGATCCGAGCTACCCCTTTAAAACTGAATAAGCTACAAGGGTCTAGTTCAATGGATTTTCATTTTCTTTTTTTTTCAAGTGGAGAGTCATGAAATTCATATGATTGTGGCAGAGGAAATGAGGGCAGGGGTTAGAAGGTTTTACGAGCAAAACACTGAATTCAAAAAAGAGCTTTACACTCGTGATTCAACATAGCCAAAGTTGTACTATACCAATTTTGTTGTTGTTTAGTGCACCATCGGCTAATTGGAGGGACACATTGTTTTGCTCTATGTATATATATATATATATATATATATATATATATATATATATATATATATATATATATATATATGGCTCCTAAAACGTCCCAAGCCAAAGAACTTACCATTGGCTTGCATGTATTTAATTAGGAACTCATTCACTAAATAAGACTCCGTTTTAGAAATGTTAACTCTCTCTCTTTTTTTCCTTTTTTCCCTTTTTTTTGAATTTTTTTTTAGCTTAGTGATTTGGTAATGCTTCTAAAAGTTTCAAACTTTTTAGTAGTGGACTCAACTTTGTATACCATAGTATATGTATGACAATTTCTGATGCATATGCATGTCCAAAACTTGGCTAATTGCCATTAAATATATGTGTAGTCTTGTAATTGCGTATAATGTTGGAATCTCAAGCAGTCTTTGATTGTTTATGAAAATTGCTCATATATATTTACCATGTGGGCTTTCGAAAATGTATTAGAGATAGTATGCAGCAGGCTACTCAAAGCAAGTAATGAAGTTGATAGAGTTAGAATTTGAGTAGGAGAGAAAGTGAAGAGAGTTGGAGCCGGAGTGTGAGAGAAGACTGAGGAAGAGATAATTTTGGATTATTGTTTTCTTCCCTTATTGAACTCAGCCGAGACTATTTATAATCGTCTTACAACTTTCAACTACAACCACTACGCTACGAATTAGGAACACACAATCCTAGCTGAAGTTGAGTGGATTATTTAACAACACTAACAATAAACTAAGACCAAGTCAATCTCTATCCATTCTAAGACCAGGTCCAATCTCTATTGTGTATAACTGCATCTACACATATCATTCCCCTCCCCTTAAAGAATCCTTGTCCTCAAGGATAAAGTTAGGTTACACCTCTGCCCTCTTATTGGTTCTCATCCTATGCATGGAGGTGTGTTGTCGATATGTCGTCAATCATGAACAATTGGAATCCTTTACAGCGATGTCCTAGCGTGAACTTGTCACTACAGTAATAGCATAAACCTTTTTTGCGACGAGTACGTGCTTCTTGGTTTGTAAGCCGACGGAAGGTAGATGGAAGTGGTGTAGCACTTAGGTCATTAGGCAGGATTGGTGGAGACCCAAGTACACCTGCAGATGAGTTTATGTTAGTTTGTGGTGTAACCGAAACTGGTTGGGAATGGAGAAGATGGGTACTCTCTCGTTGGAGGTGATTACGTTCTTCGATTAACCTTGCCACACCGATTATCTCGGCTAGTGTACTTATTTTCTTGATCTTGACATCTAAACGGATGTCATCCCGTAGGCTAGCAATGAAACAACCAATGAGAAATGGTTTCGGTAAGCCATCGACTCGATGGGAGAGTTGTTTAAAAGCCTCTTAGTAAGTAGCGACGGATGTGGTTTGCTGTAACCATGAAAGAGCTTTGAAAGGGTCTTCAAAGTCAGTGAATCCAAACTGGAGAAAGATGGCTTTGGTGAGCTCGTCCCATGTTAACGAACCACAGAATTTGGTAAGCTGGCGATGCCATTGCAATCCAATTCCTTCGAGGTGGAAGGAGGCGAGAGGAACCCGTTGGTCAGGAGAAATGTTGTAACTCTGTCAACATTATCTGTAAGGTTACATTTATCTGATCAAAGTTGGATGCATGTTTAGCTAAAACTTCTTTAACTTCATTGCAAAACTCGGCATGAGACTTGCCACAAGTATCCATTTCGATATTAGAATATGTAACTCTTCTACCAAATGATAGAGTTAGAATTTGAGTAAGAGAGAAAGTGAAGAGAGCTGGAGCTGTAGTGTGAGAGAAGAATAAGAAAAAGATAATTTTGAATTATTAGTTTTTGCCCGAACTCAACCCAGACTATTTATAATAGTCTTACAACTTTCAACTATAACCATTACGCTATGAATTAGGAACACACAAATCCAACTGAAGTTTAGTGGGTTATTTAACAAAACTAACAATAAACTAAGACCAAGTCAATCTCTATCCATGCTAAGACCAGGTTCAATCTCTATCCATGCGTATAACTGCGTCTACACATATCAGAAATTTGGGAATTTATTGCTTGTTGGAGTTATCGGAGACTTTTGGTTTGAGTCCAAATCACCTAAAAGACATGGATTTTTTTTTGGTAATTCCCAAAAGACATGGATTGCAGTGGGGCACTTGCATTGCACTCATAAAAGAGAAATAGTTATTGGCTAAAGCAAGTGATAACCCTTGGTACTGTCAAAAAGAAAAGCAAATATGGTGATGAAAATTGGAATTGACGCCAAAAAAGGCCAAAGCAGAAAAAAAAAAATATAGTGACAAAACCTATGACTTCAAAGGAGTGCGTCTATTTGTACGGCCCCTAACAAAATCAAATCACCTCAATGGTCCTCTCGATGTAAAGCCCTGAGGCGAGCATGGCAAGATCGGCCTCGCGAAGATCACCGTGTCCGGGGGCTACATCACACCGTTAGTAGAGCTTCGTCAGCACTAGACGATTTCGTTCGACGGCGACGGCGCTGCACAACAGGAGCTCGCCCTAGCTTGATTTGGGGATTTTGTGAGACTTGTTTCGGGGATTTGAGGGAGATTGATTTTGGTATTTGAGGGACGAAAAAAACTCCAGTACTCTGGGAGTTGGTATTTTTGCTACGTTGAGATAGTGTCATATAAATAAAAATATTAATGAAATATTACGTGGCACCATCTTAACGGAGCAGGAATATCAGCTCCCGAAGCACTGAAGTTTTTTTCGGGAGAAACTAGGAATGATTTTGGTATTTTAATTTTTGAGAATTTTGTACTTATTTTACCGCTCCTACCCTTAAAATTAAAGTAAATTTTATGCGCTTTAATTTTTTTTATTATATATATATATAATAATAAAGTGTTTTCATTGTCTTCTGGGAAAACGAAAAATCAGAATATAATTTGTTTTAATTAACAAATTCAATCAAAGTTTAATTAAAATGGTGATGTGGCATCCAAATTGCCATTCGGATAAAACAAATAAATTGATAATAAAAAAATGATGATGTGGCGTAGTATGATCGATTAGATGAAAGCTAAAAAGAGGATGGGGCTAAAATTAGAATGCGAGCAAAGACAGACAAAGGCAAAATCAAAATACATAAAAAAAATATAAAATGGTGGCCATCAAACTCAGCAGAAACCGGAAGCATTTAAGACAATATTATACTTGACAAAACAAGTTATATATGAATGCACGCTACCGCTACCGATTTATGATAATATATAAACAAAAAAAATAAACAAAAAAGAAGAAAAATTCAAAATAGTACTGTTTTTTCAATCTATATAAGCCAGTTCAAACTCTAATAGCATTTTAGTAGCTTTTGGTTGTTGCTTTATACGTATTAGATTACTATTATAATTAAAAAGTTAAGCTGTTAAAATGTAGGTTTAATATGTATATTGATTGGGAGGGAGATATAGAGAATATCAACAATATGTATCATATGTATGGTTGCCATGTATTTACAAACCCAACTATTATATGTAATTGTAGATTTCTACTGTTGAATATTATATACCTTATCCTACTGTATGCATCCCTACTAGTTGACTTCATACTATTAGAAATGTAAACTAATAACATAATTCGAAAGATACTGAAATATTTTAGTTATACAAAACCATTTCAATTAAGAACAATAACTTATTAAAGACAAATGAAGTTCATAGAAAAAAATGTTAGAATTATGATTACAAAGGAAGTAGATATTTCTGTGAAATTGGATTATCATTGAAAATTTCGATAAAAGATAAGAAACTTGTTCCCATTCACTTGTTTCACTATAAAGGTCTCTAAGTAGATAAACTTCAAGAAACAAGCTTGTTAGTTGAAATTGAAGGAAAAAATAGTGGCTACCGAAACAGATATGGCTGCTGAGTATGATAGAGCTAGTGAAGTTAAAGCTTTCGATGAAACAAAAGCCGGTGTTAAAGGGTCTTGTTGATACCGGTGTTACTCAAATCCCTCGTATTTTCTACAGTCCATCAGAGGAAAACTACTTGAAAGAGAGCTCAGCTGACCAAACCAAGCTTAGCATTCCAGTCATAGACTTGGGAGCCCTTTCGGATGATTCAATCCGACGGAAGGAGATCGTCGAAAAGGTTCGAGAAGCATCCGAAACTTGGGGGTTCTTTCAAATTGTCAACCATGGAATCCCTGTGGGTGTTATGGAGGAGATTAAGGATGGTGTAAAGGGGTTTTATGAGCAGGACACTGAGGTGAAGAAACAGTTTTATACCCGCGACCGCTCGAAACCGGTGATTTATAATTGCAACTTTGATCTCTATAGCGCACCATCAACAAACTGGAGAGATACGTTTACAGTCTATGTGGCTCCTAGTCCTCCAAATCCAGAAGACTTGCCTGAGGTCTTTAGGTAAGTAGGATCAGATAGCTTTTAATCTGTTTTGGAGAACTGTTTTTCTTGGAAGATTTCAAAATGTGAATTGTATTCAGGAAGATGATATGCTTTATTTATTAAGCAGTTCTGAAAAAATTTGTCTATTTCACTTGTATTATGTACTTGTAAACAAATTGTATTATGGTTGTTTACCTTATTTTAATGTTTAATTCCTAAAATTGAAAAAACACATAAAAGTGAAGCATGGTCATGTGCTTAATTTATATATTACAACTCGCAGACACATACTCATTGAATACTCGAAGCAAGTAATGAAAGTAGGAGATTTGTTGTTGGAGTTGTTGTCGGAGGCGCTTGGCCTGAATCCGAACCACTTGAAAGATATAGACTGCGCAGAAGGGGTTTTAGTACTCGGCCATTACTATCCTGCGTGCCCACAGCCAGAGCTAACTTTGGGAGTGAGCAAGCACTCCGATAATAGCTTCCTCACAGTGCCGCTACAAGATCACATTGGTGGTCTACAAGTTCATTTTGAGAACCACTGGATTGACATACCCTATGAGCCTGGTGCTCTAGTGGTTAACATTGGAGATCTTCTCCAGGCACGTATATTTACGTAATTCTTTTTTTAGTTAGAATTCAAACAAATTGTAACGATTGACACCCTGTTTAATTTCATTAGTACTGGTGGTTGTGCAGCTTATCTCGAATGACAGATTCAAAAGCAGTGAACACAGAGTACTAGCAAATGGTGTGGGACCAAGAATATCAGTGGCAACCTTTTTTTTCACAGCAATGCGTCCAACCTCAAAGGTGTATGGACCTATAAAGGAGTTGTTGTCAGAAGAAAATCCACCAAAGTACAGGGAAACAACAGTGTCAGAAGATAAAGGGCTTGATGGAACTTGTGCTTTGCCTCATTTCAAAATTTGAAGCCTGGAGATGCTAGAAGAAGGCCAGTTCCATGATTTATGGACAAGGATAATAATTATTTTCTGTATACTCAATTAATTAATTCTCTACTCTACTAGCTAGCAGTTATACAAGTATGTGATTGTTTGTATATATAAATATGTCATACTCGTATATATGGTTGTCATATGTGAGCAAGCCTACCAAGTTTGGTAAGGAATAATTGGAGATCCACTTAGAGGCAAGCTTTTGTTTTTGTTATACTTGTGCCAACTTGGTTCTCTACATCCAAGGTTAGGTGGGATAGGAAAGTAAAATATTTGATTATTTGGATTGTTAAGAACGAGGAGAAAGGAAAGCAAAGGGAGGGAAAACAAAAAATCAAACAGCGAGTCTTTTTCTTCATTTCATTTCTATCCAAATTTGAAAGAAAAAAAAAAGGAAAAGAAGAAGAATAAGAAAGGATTTAACAAAATCTTTTAATATTCTAAAAAAAGAAGAAGAATGATAGTATTGTTCTAAATATTATCATTTCTTTTTATTTTCTTACCATTTTTTTTTCTTTTTCAATTCAATTCAAATATAGTGTTTATTTCTTAATGCAATTCAATTCAATTAAAATATAATGTTTGAGGCGGTTTTACCTGACTTTTTAGAAGTTAGTTTTTGTTTGCCTGGGTTTTAAAAGTTGGTTATTCAATACATTATTAATTAATTTATTAATTTTATACTTTTGGTGAAATTTAATGGATCTTGATTCAATAACTTTATTAATAAATGTGTCTACTGTCCAGTTGATTTCTTTTCTCTTTTTTTTTTAATATATACTACTTTCCAGATGCAGCTCCCAGTCCCTCACTCCATTAAATGTCTTACAAAATATAAAACCTAATTCAATTATTGACAAAAAAAAAAAAAAAACCAAAAGGGGATTCGAGAAAAAAAGTTAACCTTTCCTCATTTGCTTGTTTATTATGCCTATAGGCTCCAGCTACATGAACTTTCAAGAGACAAAAATTTAAAGAAAAAATGGTAACTACCAGCACAGAAATGGCCGTGTATGACAAAACTAATGACTACACTCTATCAAGTTTTTCTTTTATTATTTTTATTTTTATTTTTTGACAAAATTAATAATAAATGAAGGAGAAACAGTAAATCTATATCCATCTTCTCTTTCGTTAATTTTTTCCTTATTTTTGCTTCAGAAAAAAGAAATCAATTTTACATATATCTTCAATATGAACTATATATTAAAACATTAGGTACGTGGTCAATTTCATCAAGCCAAATAAAAAAATTAAAAAAATTGGAACAATCATTTAAAATCTTGAGCTGAGGAAATGGGTTTCCACCTCGAAAACATGGGTTGTGCTTCACCATGATCCATTTACCATTTGGGTCACTACTACAGGCACTACCTAAGACATCCTTTTTTTTTTTTTTTGGTAAGTTTAAAACAAGTTTATATGAATGTACACAACCACAATTTATGATATACTATATATAACCAAAAGTTGTACTGCTTTTCTTACCAAAAAAAAAAAGTAGTACTGCTTTTTTGGATGGTTTTTTGATATTTTCAACCTAAAGTCTATAAGTAAGCATATGAGAAATCCTAGAGTAATATCACTTGAAGAAAAACCCCAAATACCCAATTCTACCTATATACATACATATATATATATATACATACATATATATATATATATATATATATATATATATATATATATAACTGAAGAAGAATGGTTTTAATTAAAAATAAATAAAAACAATAAAAAATGAAAACACTGTGAATCTTTGAAATGTACTTGTAGACCATAATTCGGTGGCATCCAAAGACTTTTTTTTTTTTGGTCGAAGGCATCCAAAGACTTGCATGAAGATAAATGGCTAAAATTTCCATAAGCATAGTACATTGCAGTAATAGTTGTCAACCCTGGACATTCTCTGCAGGTAAATCTTTGACAATATAGTTTCTCTTAGATATTATTCTTGTTAATTGTTTTTAAGGGATCGAATTAACATTTAACACCTTTACACCTCACTGTTCATTTCAAGGAAAGGTTTGGAATAAATGTAGATCCCATGCCAAATAATTAACTAATCAGTCAAATTAACAAGTCCAAGCAAGCATTAATATATATATATATATATATATATATATTGCAGAACCCTAGGATATGTAATCAATTAAGTCATGATGGTGGGAGAAGTGAAAAAACAAAACTTTTGCCTTTTGTGGATTCAACAACATATATATTAAATCAAGGCATAAATTGGAAGCTTAATTAAATTAAGAACATATATGTAATCTTCTTGCTTTTGGGTATATCTTGTTGTGGATCACATTAAAAAAGAAAGCTTTGTCAGCTTTCTATCAATTAGCTAGCCGGCTACAAAACGATTCCTATTAATTTTTTTTTCATAGAAGAGCCAACGGAGCATTCGATAACTTTGGATTAGTTTTATTAAGAAAGGTATGTGAGGGTGTATTTAATTCAGATTTTAATTGGCTTTTATCAAATTTTTTTTAAGTATTGAGTTTTATAGATTTTTATTTATTTTGGTAAATTTTTATATACTTTTGTAGATTTTTATTTAAAAGACTTTTATAGATATTGATAGATTTTTATGGATATTGATAGACTTTCATAAACTTTCATAAACTTTCTTTGACATCGAGAAAATCTATCATTTTCATTAACTCGTAATGACGAAGATATTAAACCCTCATTATCTAGCTCAATTGAAAATTCATCTTAACAACACTTTTTACAAAGAAAGTCATGTAACCCTGCACAAGCTAACACCAATTCGACTTATTATTTAAATGAAGATGGAGGAGGCTCTTTTAAAAATTATGAATCGTGACTTAAATGTGCTAAATATTTTTTCGAATTACGTTCCACGAAGAAGAATGACGAATATTGAGACAAAATAATATAGAAATATTGTACAGATCCGGTATATACATGCATCATGTATTTCAAATTCTCTCAGTGCACATATACTTCAAATTCCGAACTTCTTATGTATTACAAAAAAATAAATAAATAAATAAATCATCTACAATTAAAATCTCAATAGGAGAAAGAATACACTAATGAATAATCGGTGCTTCAGATCAGTATGGGAAGAAACCATCACTGAACTTCCATGTGTTCTAAGAATCCTTGTGGGTTGCTGTATTGACCTGTTTGGAGAGATAGGCTTCATATATTTCCACCACAAATCGAGGATCTTTCTCCACGACCTCCATGTACTCGTCCCGTTTAGTAAGCTTGTCCATGTTGTCTGTAATCAACGACAAGGCTGCATTGAGCATATGCTTGGCATTGTGCCGGTGTGCAACATGTAATCCATTAAGTGCAGACAGAAGACTTGCTAAAATGATTGATCAATCATGTAACCAAACCACTGTAACTGAATGATAAAAATTAAATCACCACCTTTACTTTTTTTAATGACAAAAGAGACTGTGAAAAGTAAAAGAAATGAAAAGGCACAGATATTAGCTAATGTAATTAAAACTCTGAAGTTGACAATGAAAATTTTACCAACATGATATAAGGTTTGAGTTACTTGTTGGTAATCCCAGTTACGTTGCCAAACGCAAAAGCAAAGCGCAGAGTGCCAATGAAAATGTTTTTTTGACAGCACAGAACAAGTCCCCAAGCAATGCTTTTGCCAACTTCTTCCAGAAAATCACACTTGAAGGTTTACATATAAAGAGGTTTATATATCTGTTATGCATTGGGTTCAACGTTAGGATACCAGTAAAAACAAGCATGTTTCCCAATTCCTTTTCACTCTTCTCCAAAATTCACTTATAAAAAAGTGTTTTATTAATGCAACAATGAAACAGGGGCTTTTTTTGATGAATATGAAACAGGGGCTTTAATGTATATGTCATACCACGAACTACATTAACCGATGTATATGTCAATGTAAGTGTTTCTTCCTCATCCGCCTCTAAATTTAGACATCAAGATGAAGTACCCATCTCTCACTAAAAGGCAACCATATATCATTACGTAATAAGCAGTCTCTATTACATGAATTATGGTAATGCTATATTACACGCGGAATTCCCATGTCTGACAACACCAAGTAAGGTACCAAAAAGCTCTAAGGAGAAACGAAGAAGTTCCCATCCCCGCATGCAATCAGAAAACAATCACTAATCTCAAATTCTACATGGAATTAACTACTATAGACACTGGAGGAAGATTGAAAGAAAGTAAGAAACATATACGATGCTTTGCAGATTCTAAAACATCAACAAATTGTTACTCACATAACGAAGTAGTATAACACTACCCAGCAATAAAACAAAGCAATGTAGTACAAATTAAGGTCAATCAGCAAAATGGGTTTTCTTTTATTTATTTTACACATTGCAATCAACCACTAACAGATCGAAAATTCCAATTTCGTTTTTCTAATTGGAAAAAAAAGAAGAAAGGGTATTCCAGTAATCAAAGAAGTGGGTACTGACCAGAATGGACTTATAAGCCGGAATGGGAACGGCAGGGCCAACGACGTCGGAGAAGCAAGATGGATGGGACCGATTGCCATGGTGATGTGGATCGATTGGGGACCAGAACCTGAGGAAAGCAACCTTGGCCTTGAGATCGTCGATCTCGCGCTTGAGTTGTTCATATTAATTTACAAAAATCCATAAAAGTTTTAGGGGTGAACGGGGAGGAAAAATAAAATATGATATTTATATTTTTTATTAAAAAATTTATAAAAATATACTAATACAGTTTATAAAAGTTTTTAATTTTTTAATATTATCAAATTTTTATAAATTTTTTAAATATTTTAATTAAATATATTTTGATTTTTGTTGATTTTTTAAAAGTTTATAAAAATCTATATCAAATATTGATATACTTTTATATAGAATTTTTTAAAATTTAAATTAAATATTAATAAATTTTTTAATTTTATAAAAATTTTAATTAAATACATCCTTTAATATTTTTGATAAATTATTCAGGGAATCACCAATAAGCTGTAAAGATCCATTTTTTTGGTTTAGTTTATTTTTATAATAATCAAGTGTACACAAATAGTACTCGACAAACAAAAATGGGCATATTGAAACAACTCAAACATAGGTCGCTGAGGCCTTTATGGGTCCTAGCTCCTAACAAGAAGAAAAGGATCCACACAAAAAAAGGAGTTAAATCCCACAATAGATAATAATTTGTCTTTTTATAATTTATAATAAAAATAAGATAATATAAAAAAATTTAAATAAATATAAATATTGCATTATCCACGTGTTAATTGACATGCAAAATAGTGTCATACACTTGTGTTGCTATCTTCGTTTTAGGTCTTATAAATAAGCTTCCACTTGTTATTACTCCTTCACAAGAGAGAGCTACCGCTAGCTGTACTATATACTACGGTACTCAAACACATAAAGAAAATGTTGTCCACAAACTCAGCAGAAACCGAATGCATATACGACAGAGAAAGTGAGTTGAGGGCTTTAGACGAAACGAAGTCCGGTGTGAAGGGACTTGTAGATGCTGGTGTGGAGAAACTCCCTCGGATATTCATTCATGAACATCACAGGCTCAACAAATACAGCGTTTGTAGTGAGCCCAAGTTCAGCATCCCAGTCATAGATTTACAAAGCATAGATATTAAAGATGCAAGTGTTCGTGGCAGGGTTACCGATGAAGTTCGAAATGCTTGCGAGAAGTGGGGATTCTTTCAGGTGGTGAATCATGGGATTCCGTTGACTGTTTTGGATGACATGATTGGTGGAATACGTGCATTTCATGAGGGGGACCTTGAGATGAAGAAGCAATTCTACAACCGAGAATTCTCAAACAAGAACGTCGTCTACAATACTAATTTTGATCTATATAAAGTATCTTCATCAACTAATTGGAGAGATTCCTTGAATGTTGTTTTGCTACCTCGCCGTCCGGATCCTGAAGAGTTGCCGGCTATATGTAGGTACGTATGTGCATGATCTCCTAAGCAACGTTGCTAATCTTATGCTAAGCTTAACCCAAATGTATTATTTCACTTTGTTATTCTATACAAAAGAAAATTAAGGTGTTGATAAATGAACAACTTATTTGCAGGGACATTTTATTGGATTACACGGAAAGAGTACAAGCACTCGGGGGTATTCTGTTCGAATTGGTGTCGGAAGCGCTGGGTCTAAACCCTAATCACTTGAAAGACATGGGCTGTACTGACGGATTTTTATTGGAGGGTCACTACTTTCCAGCATGTCCTGAACCAGAGATAACTTTGGGCACAAGCGACCATTCTGATAGTAGTTTCCTCACCGTGCTCCTACAAGACCAAATGGGCGGACTACAAGTCCTCCATGAAAATCAATGGGTCAATGTCACGCCCATTAAAGGAGCTCTAATTATAAATGTTGGAGATATGTTACAGGCAAGTCCTCTTGTTCCAATGAATATAATAGTATATAATGTCTTTATACTTTGTATTTAAACACAATTGACATGTATAGGGACCACCACAAAGCTATAGCAGCTTGTCTTCTTCAAGTTGATGTGGTATTATGAAATTTATGTCTGGTAAAACATGTTCACTTAAAAGTATTAGAGCGCAAAAATTAGCTACAAGATAGATTCATTATTAATTACTCATTAAAACCAAAAAAGAGAAGGAAACACATGAGGGATAAAACTCTCCTTGAAAATGGAAAATTCTCAATCAACCGGGGTAGCTGTGTTTTATTTTTATTTGCATGGACTTTATTAAATTAGTATATGTTTGAATGTTTCTTCTATCACTAAATTTTGAAAAGTACGTAAATTGTACACTGTTAATTGCGTTTTTCAAATACTAAATTTCCTTTTGAATATTGTATCATTTGTGATATGTTATTAAACATAAATATTTTTCTTAACCTTTTACAGTTAATTTCCAATGGCAAGTTCGTGAGTGTCATCCACAGAGTGAGAGCCAATAATACCGATGCGAGAACTTCAATAGCTTCGTTTTTCCGAACACATCTTCCACCAGAAAATAGCTCAAGAGTGTATAGTCCTATTAAGGAACTGATCTCAGAAGACAATCCTCCAAAATATCAAGAAATTACTATTAAAGATCTTGTTGAGCACTACTATAATAAAGGTCTCAATGGGGTTTCTGCGCTCGAGTTTTTCAGTATTAACTATTGAAGTTAAAGCCTACAATTTAGTGCTCCATCTTAATTAAATTAGGCTTTTGGCCATTGATTCTCTAGAAATGGTATTGGATTTGTGTTTTTACTTTGTTTAAATTAAAATAAATATGGTCAGAGTCTAGTACTGGAGCTTGGACTTGTAGGATGTGGAGTACCTATTGTGTATTTTGTACTTTTTTTTTTTTTTTGGTAAACTATTGTGTATTTTGTACTTGAATAATATATGCGTGGTATGGTACAAATTTCCTTTTAGATTTGAAGTAATTTGGACATGTATAAATACTTGAAATGATAATTAATTGAAATTTGCCACTTAAGATCCAGAGTATTATTCAAGAGAGACAATTATAATTGGCAGCCCATTTGCAATATAAACTAATTAAAGAATATAAATTGATGAGCAACTAGTTAATTTTTATCTCTAGAAATTCAATTAGAAAAAGAAAACAGAGACCGAGAAACATTTTGCATTCTCATTGATGGTCCCTATAAAAATAAATAAAGTCTGGAGTCTAGACACAAAATCAAATTTTGTCACAAAAGCGTGTGTGTCAATTAAGTAAATAAAATTTGTCACTAAAATCATTTTTTAAGTCACTAGGACCTTTTGTGACGGAGCTATAGCCACAACGTGACCCCGTATAATTTTTGAGACAAATTTGAGCATTGTCACAATAAAAACTATTGGATTTGTGACAAGCTGAATTTGTTATAGATGAATAACCATAAAGTTTACATATAAATTGTTTTATACGTGAGAGATGAGAGCACACAAAAATGGTGATATGTACCATTGAAATTTTGATCTATATAAAGCTCCTGGAACTCAATGGATCACTTCCACATGTGTTGTGGCTCTTCGCTGTCCAGATCCTCAGAGTTTGGTTGCCTCTTGTTTGCAAATGATGTTATAATCCACTTGTGCATTACTTTTGTTAATTAATTAGTTGATTAATTATTGTGAAAGTGAAAGTATAATAATTTCCAATAACATTTTTAAAAGGTATTTTATATATTTTTTAATTTTTTTAAAGAGTTATAGTATAAAATATAACTTTAATAAAATTTTTATTTTTTAAAAATAAAATAAAAATTCAATTTAAATTTTTATATATTTAAATTTTATTTTTAATATATATTTTAATTAATATATTATAAATTTTAATATAATATATTAATTAATTTTTTTAAAAAAATTTTATAATTTTTATTGATATTTTATTAATTTTTAAAAAAAAAATATATATATAAAAAAAATATAAAAAATCTATTAAATTTAAATAGAATTTTTCTTTTAAAAGATGCTCTTAATTCTATCAAATATTGGTGATGCACGTACCTAATTAGAATAGAATCTAAATCATGACTAGCGGTGGTGGGTGATCTCGTGCTAATTAAAAATTTAAAACAATTTAAATAGAAATTAAATCACCGACAACTATGAAAGCTGGTGGTGGGTCCGGTGATTTTCGTCGTTAATGAAGAGCAATAATGTCGGTTTGTACTCTTTAAGCTAGTGGGGAAATGGCCCTGACAGATTGTGACTATCATGGTCAATTCAATTATTATTATTATTTTTTTTCTTTTTTGATAAAAATAAAAAGCCTATAAGTGTCCCACCCCTAATAAATTGCGATTAACATTTTAAATAAAATTGAATATATTTAATATAATAATAATAAAATTTATTATAATTTAAATTATAATTTTTTAAATAAATACGACGAATTGATTGATTTTCTTTCTGTCAGAGTGCATGTGATTACAATAAAAGTGGATATTTATGTGAAATTGGACTTTAGAATATTTGTTATTACAATCCCTTTTATAGAAATATGTCTGGACCACCTGTTACAATTTTCAAACCTATGTACTGCTTTTCTTCAGCTGGTCCGAATAGAGTAGAATATATGGACAAAATGACTACCCTGGTCTATTCAGGTCCATTCAATTATTGAAGAGGCATTGGATTGTCGTTGACAATTTCGATAAAAGTTAAGAAACTTGTTCCCATTCGCCTGTTTCACTATAAAGGTTAGGCAGAGGCACTGTGACCTTTACGCCACATCTGCTTTTACAAGTCTACATATTTCAATTATTAATATTTTAATATTAATATTTTAATTCCTTGTTATCTTGATTTAGATAAACACTGCGTTGGAAGTAACTATCCTCTTTGTCGCATTGTAAAGCATTATTGCTGGTTTATATCACAGATAACAACAACGGTGAAATCAGTTATATGATAAATTGTAAACAAACTTGAATTTCTCTATGTGAGAGTTTACTCAATAAATTGAGGGCCTTGAGGCCCATGAGTTTCAGTCCTCATTTCTTTAAAATTCCTAGTCCATGCTACCATATTTGGTCACTTTGGATCTTGACGTGGGCTTCGATGACAGACTGCAACGGAAACTTTAAACTCGCTGACAATGATCACGAATTGGCTCATCTACATACAGCTATGGCCAATATGAAGCAAAAATTTATTGATTTTACTCATGAAAAAAAGGAATCCATAGCTGCAATTGGCCAAGCTCCACCACAGCAAAACCCATATTATCAACAAGGTATTGGAGTTGTCCCTCCACCACCACCACCAGTGAACCAATCTCCACAACGACGATGAGATGACCCTTTGCACCACAGAGGTTCATATTACCATCAGGACAGTTCTAGCTCTGAAGAAGAAACAGAGTTTGACGATGAAGACAAGCGACATCGTCGTAACAATTCCAGGTATAACGGAACCCATGAATATAAATTGAAGATGGATATTATTGCTTTTGATGGAAGAATTGACATTGAAAAAATCCTAGATTGGATTCAAAGCACTAAACACTTCTTTAAGTATACGAATATTCCAGAAAGGAAGAGGGTTAGTTTGGTGGCTTATAAACTAAAAGCTGGGGGCTGCAACTTGGTGGGAGCATATTCAACTCAATCAAAGAATGAGAGGTAAGCATCCAATTCAAACATGGAATAAAATGAAAGAATACATTTGAGAACGTTATTTCCCTCCCAATAATGAGCATGTATTCTACCAAAAATATCAAGAGTGCAATAAAAAAATCAATTGGTGAATGATTATGTTGATGAATTTTACCGTCTTAGTATAAGAAATAATTTACAACAGACTGAGGTTCAGCTTGTGTCTAGGTTTCTGAATGGTCTGAAATATGTTATTAGAGATGAATTAATATTGCATAACATCTAGACTTTGTCTGAAGCAGTAAACATGGCCTTGAAGGTTGATGCTAAGCTAGCAAAACAATCAACCATATTTCAATACCTACACAAAACATTTTCAGAGACTATTCAAACCAAAACCAATACCCCGTTTTCTCAACAAACACCTCTAAATCGCCTAAACCTCAAAAGCCAAGTGACAATCAATTTAGCCAACTTGGACCCTTCAGATAGCCATTGAAAACCTAATTCCCACAGACAAATTCACAAAACCCATATGCTCATCCAATGCCCATAAAGTGTTATAATGCAACCAGCCTGGACATCGATCTAATGATTGTCCTTAAAGAAAGATGGTAAACATGGCTGAAGAGTTCAATGAGTTTCATGACACTAAAGAACTGCTGGATAGCTTTGAACATGACGAAAATGAAGGTGAAGAGATGGTACTAGTGGCTGATAATGGAGAGCATGTAAACTATGTGGTTCAAAAAATGCTTATGTCACCTACTCAACCCATAAATTCCCAAAGAAATCAATTATTTAGAATAAAGTGCACAATTAAGAAAAGGGTATTTGATATCATCATTGACAGTGGAAGTTGCGAAAACATTATCTCAAAATCTTTGGTTAAAACATTAGAGCTCCATACAGTCAAACACCCTCATCCATATAAAATTAGGTGGATTAAGAAAGATACAGAGTTGGTGGTCAATGAAGTTTGCAAAGTGCCATTTTCTATTGGCAAGTTCTATCAAGATGAAATATATTGTGATGTGGTGGACATGAGTGCATGTCATCTGCTTTTGGGAAGACCATGACCATATGATATGGATGCAACACACAAGGGCAAGGATAATATGTATACATTTCAATGGAAAGGAAAGAAAGTAGTTTTGGTTTCTACAACAAATGAGACAACTCAACAATCTGCACCCTCACTTGTAATCCTACCACAAAAACAATTCGAAGCACATATGGAATTCCAAAAAGAAGTGATTGTCTTGCTGGCTAAAGAAAATTCAAAAGCGGTGAAAGACATCCCAATTGAGGTTCAACCTTTGTTGCAATAGTTTGTCGACCTGTGTCCTGCTAAACTACCAGATTAATTGCCGCCCTTAAGAGACATTCAACAACAGATTGATCTAGTCCCAGGAGCAAGCTTACTATATCTTCCTCACTATCGAATGAGTCCAAAAGAGCATGAAGTGCTGGAAGGTATGTTTGATGAACTACTACCTAAAAATCTTATTAGACTAAGTATTAGTTCTTATGCTGTTCCAACATTATTAGTTCCTAAAAAAGATGGAACATGTAGGATGTGTATTGATAGTCGAGCTATTACTAAAATTACCATTAAATATAGATTTTCTATTCCACAATTAGAGGATTTGTTGGATAAATTGAGAGGAGCTAAATTGTTCTCTAGGCTGATCTCAAATGACAGATTCAAAAACTGCGAACACAGAGTACTAGCAAATGACATAATATAAATTTTGCTAAATTGTACTTTTTTCTTCTTTTTTTTTTTTTTTTATAAAGATTCACTCATTTTGCTATTTAAATATTATAAATTTATTATATATTATATTAATTAGACAATATAAATTGTATAATAATTATATGACATAATATATTTATATATTGTATATTAATTATATATGATATATATTGTATAATTATATTATATATTTTTTCACATTATAATTATATTTTTATTTTATTTATTTAATTTAATATGTTAAAGTAATTATTTAATTTAAGTAATATAAATTTTTATTTTTTTATTTAATTAATATAAATAAATAAAAAAATTATCTTAAAGTTTGAATATTTAAAAATAAAAAATTCAGGTTGAAAAATAATTATTAATAATTTACATATATGAATATAAATTGAGTAATATGAATTTAAATAATTATTAATTGAAGGAAAAGGTTTGATAGTGACTAATGAAAAAAAAAAAATACACATATGAAAATATTAAAAGAAAAAAGGGTATAAAAATAAATACACAATATCTAAAAATATATTTTTATTATAGCTAATAATTTTAAAAATAAAATTATTATTTAATTAATATTAACTCTATAATTAATTGTACGGTCATAAACCCTATTTGAATCTCAAGCAGTCTTTGATTGTTGATGAGAACTGCTCATATATTAACCATGGGCTTTCGAAAATGTATTAGGGATAGTATGCAGTGGGCTACTCAAAGCCGTGGTGAAGTTTGGGAATTCATTGCTTGTCGGAGCTGTTATCGGAGAGCCACTCCTACCCCACCCCTAAAATTAAAGTAAATTTCATGCGCTTTAATTATTTTTGTCATATACATAATAATAAAGTGTTTTAATTGTCTTCTGGGAAAACGAAAAATCAGAATATAATTTATTTTAATTAACAAATTCAGTCAAAGTTATAATGAAAATGGTGATGTGGCATTAAAATTGCCATTTGGATAAAACAAATAAATTGATAATAAAAAATGATGATGTGGCGTAGTATGATCGATTCGACGAAAGATAAAAGGAGGATGGGCCTAAAATTAGAAGGCGAGCAAAGACAGACAAAATAAACACATAAAAAGAAACAAAATGGTGGCCAGCAAACTCAGCAGAAACCGAAAGCAATTAAGACAATATTATACATAACAAAACAAGTTATATATGAATGCACACTACCGATTTATGATAATATATAAACAAAAAAACAGAAAACAAAAAAGAAGAAAAATTCAAAATAGTACTCTTGTTTTGGATGTTTTTTCAATCTATATAAGCCAGCTCAAATTCTAATAGTATTTTAGTAGTTTTTGGTTGTTGCTTTATATGTATTAAATTACTATTATGATTAAAAATTAAACTCTTACGATGTAGATTTAATATGTATATTAATTAGGGGGGAGATATAGAGAATATCAACAATGTGTATCATATGTATGGTTGAAATGTATTTACAAACCTAACATTATATATAATTGTAGATTTCTACGGTTGAATATTATATATACCTTATCCTGCTATATGCATCCCTACTAGTTGAATTCATACTATTTGAAATGTAAACTAATAACATAATTCGAAAGATACTGAAATATTTTAGTTATACAAAACCAATTCAATTAAGGACAATAACTTATTAAAGACACATGAAGTTCATAGAAAAACATGTTAGAATTATGATTACAAAGGAAGTAGATATTTCTGTGAAATTGGGTTATCATTGAAGATTTCGATAAAAGATAAGAAACTTGTTCCCATTCACTTGTTTCACTATAATGGTCTCTAAGTAGATAAACTTCAAGAAACAAGCTTGTTAATTGAAATTGAAGGAAAAAATAGTGGCTACCAAAACAGATATGGCTGCTGAGTATGATAGAGCTAGTGAAGTTAAAGCTTTCGATGAAACAAAAGCCGGTGTTAAAGGTCTTGTTGATACCGGTGTTACTCAAATCCCTCGTATTTTCTACAGTCCATCAGAGGAAAACTACTTGAAAGAGAGCTCAGCTGACCAAACCAAGCTTAGCATTCCAGTCATAGACTTGGGAGCCCTTTCGGATGATTCAATCCGACGGAAGGAGATCGTCGAGAAGGTTCGAGAAGCATCCGAAACTTGGGGGTTCTTTCAAATTGTCAACCATGGAATCCCTGTGGGTGTTATGGAGGAGATTAAGGATGGTGTAAAGGGGTTTTATGAGCACGATACTGAGGTGAAGAAACAGTTTTATACCCGCAACCGCTCGAAACCGGTGATTTATAATTGCAACTTTGATCTCTATAGCGCACCATCAACAAACTGGAGAGATACGTTTACAGTCTATGTGGCGCCTAATCTTCCAAACCCAGAAGACTTGCCTGAGGTCTTCACGTAAGTAGGATCAGATAGCTTTTAATCTATTTTGGAAACTGTTTTTCTTGGAAGATTTAAAAATGTGAATTGTTTTTAGGAAGATGATAATATGCTTTATTTATTAAGCAGTTCTGAAAAAATTTGTCTATTTCACTTGTATTGTGTACTTGTAAACAAATTGTATTATGGTTGTTTACCTTATTTTAATGTTTAATTCCTAAAATTGAAAAAACACATAAAAGTGAAGCATGGTCATGTGCGTAATTTATATATTACAACTCGCAGACACATACTCATTGAATACTCGAAGCAAGTAATGAAAGTAGGAGATTTGTTGCTGGAGTTGTTGTTGGAGGCGCTTGGCCTGAATCCGAACCACTTGAAAGATATAGACTGCGCAGAAGGGGTTTTAGTACTCGGCCATTACTATCCTGCGTGCCCACAGCCAGAGCTAACTTTGGGAGTGAGCAAGCACTCCGATAATAGCTTCCTCACAGTGCCGCTACAAGATCACATTGGTGGTCTACAAGTTCATTTTGAGAACCACTGGATTGACATACCCTATGAGCCTGGTGCTCTAGTGGTTAACATTGGAGATCTTCTCCAGGCACGTATATTTACGTAATTCTTTTTTTAGTTAGAATTCAAACAAATTGTAACGATTGACACCCTGTTTAATTTCATTAGTACTGGTGATTGTGCAGCTTATCTCAAATGACAGATTCAAAAGCAGTGAACACAGAGTACTAGCAAATGGTGTGGGACCAAGAATATCAGTGGCAACCTTTTTTTTCACAGCAATGCGTCCAACCTCAAAGGTGTATGGACCTATAAAGGAGTTGTTGTCAGAAGAAAATCCACCAAAGTACAGGGAAACAACAGTGTCAGAAGATAAAGGGCTTGATGGAACTTGTGCTTTGCCTCATTTCAAAATTTGAAGCCTGGAGATGCTAGAAGATGGCCAGTTCCATGATTTATGGACAAGGGTAATAATTATTTTCTGCATACTCAATTAATTAATTCTCTACTCTACTAGCTAGCAGTTATACAAGTATGTGATTGTTTATATATATAAATATGTCATACTTGTATTTATGGTTGTCATATGTGAGCAAGCCTACCAAGTTTGGTAAGGAATATTTGAGATCCACTTAGAGGCAAAGCAAAGGGAGGGAAAACAAAAAATCAAACAGCGAGTCTTTCTCTTCATTTCATTTCTATCCAAATTTGAAAGAAAAAAAAAAAGGAAAAGAAGAAGAAGAAGAAAGGATTTAACAAAATCTTTTAATATTCTAAAAAAAGAAGAAGAATGACAGTATTGTTCTAAATACTATCATTTCTTTTTATTTTCTTACCATTTTTTTTTCTTTTTCAGTTCAATTCAAATATAGTGTTTATTTCTTAATGCAATTCAATTCAATTAAAATATAATGTTTGAGGCGGTTTTACCTGACTTTTTAGAAGTTAGTTTTTGTTTGCCTGGGTTTTAAAAGTTGGTTATTCAATACATTATTAATTAATTTATTAATTTTATACTTTTGGTGAAATTTAATGGATCTTGATTCAATAACTTTATTAATAAATGTGTCTACTGTCCAGTTGATTTCTTTTCTCTTTTTTTTTTAATATATACTACTTTCCAGATGCAGCTCCCAGTCCCTCACTCCAATAAATGTCTTACAAAATATAAAACCTAATTCAATTATTGACAAAAAAAAAAAAAAAACCAAAAAGGGAAACGAGAAAAAAAGTTAACCTTTCCTCATTTGCTTGTTTATTATGCCTATAGGCTCCAGCTACATGAACTTTCAAGAGACAAAAATTTAAAGAAAAAATGGTAACTACCAGCACAGAAATGGCCGTGTATGACAAAACTAATGACTACACTCTATCAAGTTTTTCTTTTATTATTTTTATTTTTATTTTTTGACAAAATTAATAATAAATGAAGGAGAAACAGTAAATCTAATATCCATCTTCTCCTTCGTTAATTTTTTTTCCTTATTTTTGCTTCAGAAAAAAGAAATCAATTTTACATGTATCTTCAATATGAACTATATATTAAAACGTTAGGTACGTGGTCAATTTCATCAAGCCAAAAAAAGTAAAAATAAAAATAAAAAATGGAACAATCATTTAAAATCTTGAGCTGAGGAAATGGGTTTCCCCTTCAGTATTTTATCAAGCTCACTATGACATTGCGAGTTGTGCTATTTGAGGCTATAAGGCTTTATCCCAGCCACCTCGAAAACATGGGTTGTGCTTCACCATGATCCATTTACCATTTGGGTCACTACTACAGGCACTACCTAAGACATCCCTTTTTTTTTTTTTTTGGTAAGTTCAAAACAAGTTTATATGAATGTACACAACCACAATTTATTATATACTATATATAACCAAAAGAAGAAAAATAAAATAAAATAGTGATGCTTTTTTGATATTTTCAACCTAAAGTCTATAAGTAAGCATATGAGAAATCCTAGAGTAATATCACTTAAGAAAAAACCCAAATACCCAATTCTTCTTCATGAAGAAGAACCGTTTTAATTAAAAATAAATAAAAAAATAAAAAATGAAAACGCTGTGAATCTCTGAAATGTACTTGTAGACCCTAATTTGGTGGCATCCAAAGATTTGCATAAAGATAAATGGCTAAAATTTCCATAAGCATAATAAATTACAGCACTGCCGGTTTTGGGGTAAGGTCACCAAGGCGGTGGCCTAAGCCCCCCCACATGACAAATACCCAAATTTTTTTTATTATATGTATATATAGTAGATATATATAAATATATATAATTATACTATGTATTACAGTAATAAACATATCTTTAAACTATCAAAATAAAAATAAAATATTTTGAAAAGATAAATATTTGATACTAATTAAACTCTTTTAGGAAAAGATAAATACTATTTTTAAATAATATTTTTTTTTCAAATTGTTAGATCATATTAATTTTCTAGTGTTATTTTTTTCTTTCCATTTTCTTCATCACTTTTCTCTCCACCTTCTTCATGATTTTTCTCTAAATTTTCTTTAGTTATTCTTTCTCTTATATTCGTCTTTTTTTTTAAACATTGACTTCAAATCAAGTTTTAAAGTTATTATTGCTCTCTGTCTCTCTCTCAATTCTTACTCTACAAAACTTGATTATTACAATAAAAAAATCAAGTCTTATATAGCTTTTATATTTTCTTTACATATATTTTAATATTTAATATTTATTTATTATTTTAAATATCATATAAAATTTATAAAAAATTATATATAATTAAGGCCTTATTTTTTTTTTATTGCCTAAGGCTTCTTTTAGTGTATATCCGGCCCTGCATTACAATAATAGTTGTCAACCCTGGAGATTATCTACAGGTAAATCCATGACAATATAGTTTCTCTTAGATATTATTCTTGTTAATTATTTTTAAGGGATCGAATTAACATTTAACACCTTCACACCTAATGTATTCATTTCAAGGAGAGGTTTGGAATAAATGTAGATCCCATGCCAAATAATTAACTAATCAGTCAAATTTACAAGTCCAAGCAAGCATTAATACTAGTTGATATATATATATATATATATATATATATATATATATATATATATATATTGCAGAACCCTAGGATACGTAATCAATTAAGTCATGATGGTAGGAGAAGTAAAAACACAAAACTTTTGGCTTCTCGTGGATTCAACGACATATATATTAAATTAAGGAATAAATTGGAAGCTTAGTTAAATTAAGAACATAAATGTAATCTTCTTGCTTTTGGGTATATATTGTTGTGGATCACATTAAAAAAGAAAGCTTTGTCAGCTTCCTTTTAACTAGCTAGCCGGCTACAAAAAGATTCCTATTAATTATTTTTTCTTAGAAGAGCCAACGGAGCATTCAATAATTTTGGATTAGTTTTTATTAAAAAAAGGTATCTAAATTTAATATTTTTGATAAATTATTCAGCGGAATCACCAATGAGCTGTAAAGATCCATTTTTTTGTTTAGTTTATTTATTTATTTTTATAATAATCAATTGTAAACAAATAGTACTCGACAAACAAAAATGGGCATATTATGACAACTCAAACATAGGCCACTAAGGCCTTTATGGGTCCCAGCTCCTAACAAGAAAAAAAAGATCTACACAAAAAAAGGAGTTAAATCCCACAATAGATAATAATTTGTAATTTATAATAAAAACAAGATAGTATTTTTTAAAAATTAAATAAATATAAATATTGCATTATCCACGTATTAATTAACATGCAAAATAGTGTCACACACTTGTGTTGCTATCTTCGTTTTAGGTCTTATAAATAAGCTTCCACTTGTTATTACTCCTTCACAAGAGAGAGCTACCGCTAGCTGTACTGTATACTACGGTACTCAAACACATAAAGAAAATGGCGTCCACAAACTCAGCAGAAACCGAATGCATGTACGACAGAGAAAGTGAGTTGAGGGCTTTAGACGAAACGAAGTCCGGTGTGAAGGGACTTGTAGATGCTGGTGTGGAGAAACTCCCTCCGATATTCATTCATGAACATCACAGGCTCAACAAATACAGCGTTTGTAGTGAGCCCAAGTTCAGCATCCCAGTCATAGATTTACAAAGCATAGATATTAAAGATGCAAGTGTTCGTGGCAGGGTTATCGATGAAGTTCGAAACGCTTGTGAGAAGTGGGGATTCTTTCAGGTGGTTAATCATGGGATTCCGGTGACTGTTTTGGATGACATGATTGGTGGAATACGTGCATTTCATGAGGGAGACGTTGAGATGAAGAAGCAATTCTACAACCGCGAATTCTTAAACAAGAACGTCGTCTACAATACGAATTTTGATCTATATAAAGTATCTTCATCAACTAATTGGAGAGATTCCTTGAATGTTGTTTTGCTACCTCGCCGTCCGGATCCTGAAGAGTTGCCGGCTATATGTAGGTAAGTATGTGCATGATCTCCTAAGCAACGTTGCTAATCTTATGCTAAGCTTAACCCTAACGTATTATTTCCCTTTGTTATTCTATACAAAAGAAAATTAAGGTGTTGATGAATGAACAATTTATTTGTAGGGACATTATATTGGATTACACGGAAAGAGTACAAGCACTAGGGGGTATTCTGTTCGAATTGGTGTCGGAAGCGCTAGGTCTAAACCCTAATCACTTGAAAGGCATGGGTTGTACTGAGGGATTTTTATTGGAGGGTCACTACTTTCCAGCTTGTCCTGAACCAGAGATAACTTTGGGCACAAGCGACCATTCTGATAGTGGTTTCCTCACCGTGCTCCTACAAGACCAAATGGGCGGACTACAAGTCCTCCATGAAAATCAATGGGTCAATGTCACGCCCATTAAAGGAGCTCTAATTATAAATGTTGGAGACATGTTACAGGCAAGCCTCTTGTTCCAATGAATATAATAGTATATAATGTCTTTATACTTTGTATTTAAACACAATTTGACATATATAGGGACCACCACAAAGCTATAGCAGCATTGTCTTCTTCAAGTTGATGTGGTATTATGAAATTTATGTCTAGTAAAACATGTTCACTTAAAAGTATTGGAGCACAAATATTAACTACAAGATAGATTCATTATTAATTACTCACTAAAACCAAAAAAGAAAAGGAAAAACGTAAGGGATAAAACTCTCCTTGAAAATGGAAAATTCTCAACCAACTGGGGTAGCTGTGTTTTATCTGTATTTGCATGGACTTTATTAAATTCGTATATGTTTGAATGTTTCTTCTATCACTAAATTTTGAAAAGTATCTAAATTGTACACTGTTAATTGAGTTTTACAAATAATAAATTTCCTTTTTATTATTGTATCATTTGTGATATATTATTATACATAAATATTTGTTCTTAACCTTTTACAGTTAATTTCCAATGGCAAGTTCGTGAGTGTCATCCACAGAGTGCGAGCCAATAATACTGGTGCGAGAACTTCAATAGCTTCGTTTTTCCGAACACATCTTCCACCGGAAAATAGCTCAAGAGTGTATAGTCCTATTAAGGAACTGGTCTCAGAAGACAATCCTCCAAAATATCGAGAAACTACCATTAAATATCTTGTTGAGCACTACTACAATAAAGGTCACAATGGGGTTTCTGCGCTCGAGTTTCTCAGTATTAACTATTGAAGTTAAAGCCTACAATTTAGTGCTCCATGTTAATTAAATTACGCTTTTGGCCATTGATTCTATAGAAATGGTATTGGATTTGTGTTTTTACTTTGTTTAAATTAAAATAAATATGGACAGAGTCTAGTACTGGAGCTTGGACTTGTAGTATGTGGAATACCTATTATGTGTATTTTGTACTTGAATAATATATGCGCGGTATGGTACAAATTTCCCTTTAGATTTGAAGTAATGTGGACATGTATAAATACGTGAAATGATAATTAATTGAAATTTGCCACTTAAGGTCCAGGGTGTTATTCAAGACAGACAATTATAATTGGCAGCACATTTACAATATAAACTAATTAAAGAATATTAATTGATGAGCAACTAGTTAATTTTTATTTCTAGAAATCCAATTAGAAAAAGAAAACAGAGACCGAGAAACATTTTGCATTCTCATTGATGGTCCCTACAATATATATATATACATATATATATAAAGTCTGGAGTCTAGACACAAAATAAAATTTTGGCACAAAAGCATTTTGTCAATTAAGTAAATAAAATTTGTCACTAAAACCATTTTAAGTCACAAACATTTAAAATTTATGATTAGGACATTTGTGATGGAGCCACAGCACGACCACATACAATTTTTGAAACAAATTTGAGCTTTGTCACAATAAAACTATTGAATTTATCACAAAGCTGAATTTTTTATAGATGAATAACCTCAAAGTTTACATATAAATTGTTTTATGCACATAAAAATTGTGATATGTACCATACAAATTTCGATCTATATAAAGTTCCTGGAACTCAATGGATCACTTTCACTTCTGTTGTGGCTCTTCGCTGTCCAGATCCTCAAGAGTTAGGTTGCCTCTTTTTGCAGGTGATGTTATAATCCACTTGTGCAGTACTTTGTTAATTAATTTATTGATTAATTATTGTGGAAGGAAGTGAAAGTATAATAATTTTCAGTAACTCTTAATTATTAGTAGAATAGAAATTAAATCATGACGTGGTGGGTGATTTAAATAGAAATTAAATATTTAAAACAATTTAAATAGAAATTAAATCACCAACAACTATGTAAGCTGGTGGTTGGTCCGGTGATTTTCGTCGTTTTTGAGGAGCAATAATGTCGGTTTGTAGGCTTTGAGGTAGTGGGCAAAGGGCCCTGACAGATTCTGATTTCATTTTTAAAATTTATTTGTTCTTATTCTCATCTCAATTCTTATTAATTATTATTTATTCTAATAAATTTCTAGTCCCCATGCACTATAAATAAAAAATCACATGATTTAGATCTATATATTATGCAACTTTTTCTTTTCATCACTCTATTATTGGCAGATTAATTAAGTTTAAAAAATTGTTAAAGTTTGTTAATTACTTTTCTTAGTTGTTAATCTCATGTAGGTAGTATATTTTTATATTTTCATATTATTTTTTTTAGCTTTATTTGTTTTATATATTTCCCCAAGCTAATTTGTAATTTTCTTTTTCCCATCATTTTATTTTTTTGGTTCATGTACCACAGAAAAGGTACCAAAATTTTTGCTTATATACCGGAGATAACAAGACAAAGATAACCACATTTAATTTTAAAGAATTAGTCACTAGTAAATCAATTAACGTGAGATAAAAAAAACAATTACAGTGTTACTGTTAGTAGATATGATCATTGATTGACTAAGTATAGCTTATTAATTTTAAAGAATAAAAATGAACAAGGCTATGTCGCTGCCATGATATGTATATATATATATATATATATATATATATATATATATATATATATATATATATATATTCATTTCTATTTGGCCAGCTTTTGCTTTTTACTGTTTTACATCACCTCGCATTCATTCTTTTCAATTTAATTACAAAGTTGTCATTTCTTCCATTTTAAAGGCCATTATGTTCCATTGTTTTCTTCGCTGCAAGTATGTTTTTTACACCTCTCTGTTTTTTTTTTCCTCCTCAAAGTTTAATTAACGGATTCCAAAACCTGTCTTCAATAAGAGTTTATGTTAAAAATACATATGAAAAAAAAAATAGAAATTTATGTTAATGTAAAAAAAAAAAAAAAAACTAGTAATTATTCTCCAATATTGAAAAATCAAATTGGGCATGTTAAAAAAGAAAAAAAACCCATTTAAAAGAACGCGTCAGAAATTCATTTCAAATTTCAAATCAATTCCAACCGTGATTCCATAACATTACCATCTCATACATAAGTTGGAAATAAGTAGGTTCGTAGCTAGACAATATACAATTCAGCATAAAGATTCATTGATAATAAATCATGTTATTATACCAAATCAAACAAAAATTTGTCATTTTATAGCTTAAACGATTCAAGCGAAGAGACTCCATTGTTTGATTTTAATGGTTCACATTAAAATCTTTCACGCTGAGTTCTCCATAAATTGGGGAATTCCATATCAAAAACTCCTTAATAGGCCCGTACAGTTGCACTATTTCCTGGTGAATGTTGTGTTCTGAAGAAACAAGCTCCTGAAATTCTAGAATTATTTTTTAAATTAGGACCTAATATAAGGTTGTAAGTTGCGAACTTGAAAATGAGCTTTTGGATTAATTTCCTTTCAGCTCAGTTCCAGCTATATATGTATATTTATAACATAATATAATATAGTTCGTCACCCATAAAAAATAATATATATATATATATACATGCTAGTCCTGGCAAATTAAATTAAAAGCTTCATGGAGATTGATGATACTCCATGATCCTGTTCTGCCATTTTGTTTTTTGTCAATAAGTTTTCACACTACATAGTATATAAATTAAATATAATCATAATTTTTTTTTTTTGCTAAAAGCATTTTAGACCGTAAACCTTAAAAGTTTGTAGCTTAAAATGGTTTTAGTTACAACATTTTTTAGTTTAAGTGGCAAAATTTAATTTTGTGGCAATAAAATGCTTTCTGTGACAAAAATTGATTTGATGGCTGCATTTATTTCTTATACTGAGGATCATTATAAAAATAAATTAGCTATAAGGCAAGTTAATAACATTAATAAAAACTCGTGGTTATGCATATGCTAAACTCAATTAACTGTATATATATTGGAGATGCAAAAAATTACAATATATATAAATATATATATATATATATATATATATATATATATATATGGGAAATTAATACCCTAAGCTACCCAATAAAATGTAAGTCTAGTTGGAGTGAAGTAACACTCATAACATAAAATATCATATATTACCATTGGTGATATATAAGAAATCTATTAGTAATATGACTGCTCACATGGTTCCCTGATCTCGTGCTAAAAGTACAAATTTATTTAAGTAGAACTCAATAAAAAGCTAATATCTAAGCCGGTGATGGATCATGTGGCAATATTTGAAAATTGAGGTTATAATTTTATTCAATTTCAATTTTAAGAGGGTGTATTTAATTGAAATTTTTATAGATTTTTATAAATTTTTATAAAATTAAAAGGTTTACTAATATTTAATTTAGACTTTTAAAGAGTCTATAAAAGTCTGTCGGTATTTAATATAAGCTTTTAAAAAGTCTATAAAAGTCAAAATGTATTTAATTAAAACATTTGAAAAGTTCATAAAAGTTTAGTGATATAAAAAAATTAAGGATTTTTATAAACTTTATCACATAATAGACTTTTATAGACTTTTTAATGAAAAATATAAATATCATATCTCATTTTTTTTCCTCCATTCAGCTCTAAAACTTTTATCGACTTTCATACAGAAATAATTAACACTCACTCTCTCCCTTCTTCACTCTTTATGTTTTTTTCTATTTTTCACTCTATAATTTTTTTTTCAAAAAATATTTTCAGAAAAGGTGGGTTGTTGTTCCTGATTATGGATTTCGTGCGGAAGAGAAAGAATTGGAATGATATGTTATATGTATATTAAATTTATTACTTTGTTAATAGGTTTTTTTTATTTGCACGTGTTCCATGAAAAGTAGCTCATACTCTCGCACCGCCCATGGAAACAAGAACATTAATGCCAATAAATTTTTTTTTACTAATAAAAAAAGAATTTTTTAATAATTTATCATATAAAAAAAATTTAATAAATGAAATTTAATGTCTGTGAAATTTATTCAAATCTATAAAAATTTTGAAATTGAAGTTTACAAAAGCTAATAAAAATCTTTGAAAATTTTATAAACTCTATAAAAATTTACAAAAATATATAAAAATTTATAAAAATCATAAATTAAAAAAAATTTTATAAAAATTTATAAAAATTTCGATTAAATACACTCAGTTTGGACCTACCAATATATTAAGAAAAAGCTCAGGTGAGGTGGGGATTTGAATCCAATTAATGGATAGGTGCATTGTTCCTGGCTTTGTTATCTTAATTAAATTACTAAATAAAGTTTAGTGGGGTTTAGCTGGAATTCTGTCGTGGTCCATGGGTCCGGACAGATTCTGGTTTATATAAACGATGCACGTGCTTGCATGAAATGCGCGCGTGATTTTATTTTTTTAGTCATTGAATATGGAAAAAAAAAAATAAAGAAAAATAAAATGAGAATTGAGGGTGAGGCTTTAATTACTCAGACCTCATAAAAATTATCACAGAGGTTTTTGGCAACAAATAAAGTTTTTCATTATAATTTATATTGAAATAACGGTTTTTTTTAATAAAATTTTTTATTAGTTACAATTTATATGAGTTATGATTGTCAGATTCTATCAATTTTTTTTTTCAAATAGTTAATGATAAAGAGATTGAGAACATTAGTATTAATCTTTTTAATTTTGTCAATCTCTTTAAGTTTATCATGGTATTAGAGTTGTAAATCTTAAGTTCAATCATTTTTACTGTTAGTTTTCAAAATTAAATCTTCTTTTTCATGTTGGGCCTTCATTTGTGGATTTTGTTCCACTTCTTCCTTCTGTGCTTGTTTTGTTGGTAGCTTCACGTCTCTTTGTGATTTTCATTTCATATTTGAGGTTAAAAATCCACATATTAAGGAAATATTAAAATATACAATTCAATTCTAGTCCACCTGTTTAAATTAAAATTAAAATTTCTTTCCATGCTGGGCCTTCATTTGTGGGCTTCGTCCTAGTTCTTTCTTGGGTTTTTTTATTCAATGGTCAGATTCAATGTCATTTGAATTTTTTTTGATCCATTTGTTTCAGAATAATTATTTTGTTTTAAAATTATGATAACACCCTTACATGATGAATTATTTTTTAGCCGTTTTTTTTTCATCGTCTTCTCTTTGGTTTTCTTCTACAACTTGTTTTTCTTCAGCTTCTTTTATTTGATTTATTTGTCATCTTTTTCGTCATAATCTTCTCCTGCAAGATCTCTTCTTCTGTAATATTTTTTTTTCTTTGGTGTGTTTTGCTTCCTGGGTCTTTTTCTTGCCATATGCTTCCTCTTTTTTTTTTCTTTTATTTTGTCATTGACGACGAAGTACTTCGTCAGTGACGAAGTAGGATTTTAACGACGGGCCCACTTCATCACTGACAAAGTAATTCGTCGTACTTCGTCAGTGATGATTTTTTTTTACATTGTTACAAATTTATTTTTCATGAACTCTTTAATATTTATCAAATTTTATCATGAAAAAATTCATGACAAGATTTGATAGATATTAAAGAGTCCATGAAAATTAAAATTTGTAGCAATGTAAAAAAAAAAAATTATCACTGACGAAGTACGACGAATTACTTCGTCAGTGACGAAGTGGGCTTTTAACGACGGACAAATATTTAACTGTCATTAAAAGCCCACTTTGTCACTGACTGACGAAGTACGACGAAGTGGACTTTAATGACGGTTAAATATTTAACCATCATTAAAAGCCCATTTCGTCACTGATGGAGTACTTCGTCAGTGACAGATTTTTTTTTTTTTAATTTTGTTACAAAATTTTAATTTTCATGGATTTTTCAATATCGATAAAAGCTTTATTAGAATTTGTTAATAACGAATTAATTCATCACTAATTAATTGCATAGATGTGAAAAAAAAAAAAGATGAAGAATATGGCAAGAAAAAGACTCATGAAAAAAAACACTCTAAAAAGAAAAAACATTATAGAAGAAGAGATCTTGTAGGAGAAGATTACGATGAATGAGCCTATCGTTAAAAGCCCACCTCGTCACTAACGGAGTACTTCGGCGTACTTTGTCAGTGACAAATTTTTTTTCTTTTATTAACTTTGTTACAAAATTTTAATTTTCATGGATTCTTTAATATCCATAAAAGCTTTATTAGAATTAGTTAATAACGAATTAATTTATCACAAATTAATTGCATAGATGTGAAAAAAAAAAAAGATAAAAGACATGGCAAGAAAAAGACCAGGAAAAAAAATACCTTGAAGAAGAAAAAAACATTGCAGAAGAAGAGATCTTGCAGGAAAAGATTACGATGAAGGAGATGACAAATAAACTAAACAAAAGAAGCAAAAGAAAAAGAAGTTGCAAAAGAAGACCAAAGAGAAGACAGTGATGAAGAAGATGATGACGAATACGATGAAAAAAAAAGTCAGAGAACCTACACATATTTAAGGGTATATTTGACTTTTTATAAAAAAACTGACTAAAATAATACTTATAAAGAAATCTGGTAAAAAAAATTCAAATGTATCCCTAACGTAATATGGCATCAAAAAACCCTTCTTCCTTTGAGGTTCCGTGCTTCTTTCATTAATAGTCTCGCGTCTTTTTGTGGGTTCCGTCTCAGATCTCTATGTGGATTCCACTTAAAATTCACACAATAAAAGAATATCAAAGCATATAATTCAATTTCAATTATAAGTTTGAACTTTTGATAATAATAGTGTTGGATTGTAATCTATCAGATGAATTTTTTTTTTGGTAAAAATCTAACAGATGAAATTTACATTAACCATGAAAGCATTCTATTACAAATTATGACAGATACGGATACAAACTGTGATAGATGGCGGCACTCATCTTTGCCATCCAGCTTGTTTTTATGAGACCGCATGAGTCGTTGACTAGTTGTGGGCGAATAGTAGTCATATAATATTGCTCTCTTCTTATATTATCTGCATCCCTAATAGAGAACACTTATTTATATTGTAGCACTCATATTCCTAAAAACATTAACAAAAAATGGTGGTCACAAGCTCCGACGAATTAGTTGAATCTTCTCATGACTATGATAGACAAAGTGAATTGAGAGCTTTAGACGAGTCGAAGACCGGCGTCAAGGGTTTGGTGGATTCTGGGTTGGTAAAGATACCTAGGATTTTCATTCATGAACAGAACAAGCTCCACAAGTACAGTCAATCAGATCCATCCAAGTTGAGCATACCAGTGATAGATTTACAAGGTGCCGTACATGACCATGATCAAGATGAAGGTGTTCGTAGTAAGGTAGTCCAACAAGTTCGATATGCCTGTGAGAAATGGGGGTTCTTCCAGGTAGTGAATCATGGAATTCCGGTGAAAGTTTTGGACGATGCAATTGACGGAGTTCGTAGATTTAACGAGCAAGACAATGAGGCCAAGAAAAAGTTTTATACGCGAGACCATACGAAAATGGTGATGTATCATACAAATTTTAATCTGTATCAAGCTCCTGCAACTCAATGGAGGGATACCTTCACTTGTGTTGTAGCTCCTCGCCGTCCAGATCCTCAAGAGTTGCCTCTTGTTTGTAGGTAATGACTTAATTAATCAACTTGTTAACTAATTATTGGTTTTGGAAGCAATAAGTATATTTATTTTTAGCATCTAATTTTATTTCGTTTAACTGTATTACGTATTGGTGATGCACAAAATTAGAATATGTTTACATGGGAAAACAATACTACTGTGGAGTAAAAGAAATGTCAAATTTTTCGTTAATTAATTTATTTTCTTAGTTCTTAATCTCATGTAATATATATTTATATTTTCATATCATTTTTTTTCTTTTACTTGTTTATTATTGATTTCCCCAAGTTAATTTGTGATAATTAAATGTGTAATTTTCTTTTTCAATCAATGGAAAAAGGGAGATTGTGATAGACTATACGGACAAGGTGATGAAACTAGGGCATAGTTTGTTTGAATTGCTATCTGAAGCACTTGGACTTAAACCTAACCACCTCAAAGAAATGGGTTGCACAGAGGGACTTTATTTACAGGGTCAATACTATCCACCATGCCCTGAACCAGAACTAACATTGGGCATAGGCGACCATTCTGACACAGGCTTCCTCAATGTGGTTCTACAAGACCAACTTGGTGGACTACAAGTCCTCCATGAAAATCAATGGGTGGATGTTGCACCAATTCATGGCGCTCTAGTCATAAATGTTGGAGATCTCTTACAGGCAAGTCTTTGTTTCTTTCCTTTGGATATTATATTTCCCCTGGGTGTCTTAATTAATCAGGAGTGGTGCTATGGTGGGCGACAAGCCCAACAATTTTTTTTATTTACATTTTTTTATTGCATTTTGCATTTTTTATTTTTTTATTTTTTTCTTCAATTTTTTGTATTTTTATATATTTTTTCTGTATTTTGTATTTTGCCAAACTCCAAATATTCTATATATATAAAAAATGTATATAAATATGAAAAAATATAAAAATACAAAAAATTGAAAAAGAAATATAAAAAATAAAAAGGGAATACAAAAATAAAAGAAAAAGAAAAGAAAAGAAAAATTTGGTGGGCTTGTAGCCCACCATAGCACCACTCATACATATGTATCGCTTTGTGTCCAAAATTAAAGTTATTTTATAAGAGTCAATATTGACTACACATTATATGATTTTAGATGTAATTACTTTAATTTCGTTTTAAAATTGGTAGTGCATTGTGTCAATTTCAATGTGCTAATACCTTAAACTTCTTTGCTTGTATATATATATATATATATATATATATATATATGTATGTATGTATATGTGTAAGTTTAATCTTTGTCAAAAACAAATTTCAAAAATTCTGTCTAGCAAGATACTTAGACTCTCTGGTTGGGGTATGATCATTCATTTTTGGGAAACTTTTAAGTATTTGTAATAGTGTTTTAGGGAAAATTGATTAACGGTTAATTATTAACTTTTTGTTATGTGACTTATGTGATTGGTTATTTCTGAATACAATATCTCTATGTACTTGAACAGTTAATTTCAAACGATAAGTTTGTGAGTGTGATCCATCGAGTAGTAGCCAACAAAGTAGGTCCAAGAATTTCAGCAGCTTGCATGTTTAGAACACGACTTCCACCGGAAAACAGCTCAAGAATGTACGGACCTATTAAGGAGTTGACATCAAAGGAAAATCCCCCAATTTACAAAGAAACAACCGTGAAAGAGTATGCTTCAATCTTCATGACAAAAGGATTCGATGGGGTCTCTGGCCTTGAATATCTCAAGCTACAAAATCACCAACCTTAATTATGTTTGATGTATGTCTAGCTTAGAAGTGCATCAGTTTGTATACAATAAAGGACACAATGGGGTTTATGCGCATTACATTTTCTCAAGCTTTTCATCAAGTCCATAAGTTTGGGTGTTGTAAGGTTTCTAGAAATTGTAATGGATATATGAGTGTTATATGGACTTAATTAGGTAAAGGACTCTATTGTGTGGATTTCTTTGTTACTTGTTTTTAATAAAGATGGTCTTGGAGTGATTGACTTTGTTAAGTAGATATCCGCTGCATCTTGAGTTATATTTATAATATTTAAATTTACTTATTAGGTGTTCTTTACCACATATTATATGAATAAATTTTCTTTATTTGTTTTTTTAGTACACGTGTTTAGTTTTTCTGTATGTACCTCTATTTGTTTTGAGTACATTTGATTACAGCAATTTTTGAACTAAAACAAAGAAGCCTGCACAACATCTAGAACCCGTATATACCTCCAACTTGTGTTTTCCTAAAATGCAAAATAATTCAAACAAATAATAAAAAAATTTCAGCCTAAAATTTCAATCTAGAAACCCGAATATACCTCCAACTTGCATCATCGCACATCATATATAGTTTTTTTCTATCTTATAATCTATTCTATCCTTCCATTTACTTCTCCTCCAATCCCTCTCCATCTTTTTCCCTCTCCATCTTTTTCCCTCTCTATCCCTTCTAGCAAATATAATCTCAGCATGCATATGTTTAGTTGGAGTGATTGATAGAGTGATGAAGATAGGGGAGAAAGAGTGATGGACACATATAAGGTAGAATGATTGTTTGATTGGAGAAATGAATAAAGAGAGTGGATAAGTGGGTGAATGGAGAATCCTATCGCAATCCATCCAAATCAATCTCTTTAATATTAGATGAAGTATAGGGGATACAACGTTAATAAATAACTAAAATTTATAAGTATATTTAAATCCTTAATTATTTTTTTTTTCCTATCATATTAAACAATAACGTAAGAGTTCAATTTAATCAACCACATCTTTTCATCTCTGCATCCCTCTTAACGTCCTCATCTTTCCTCTTCGTACTTCCTGTCAAATACAGTCTTAAGTCAAAAAAATTTCTTTACTAAAACCATTTTAAGCCACAAAACTTTTAAGATTTACGGTTAGCTAAGAGCCTTTATGGCATAGATATGGCTACAACCTGGCCGTGTATAAAGTTTCTGGCTACTCATTTTGTGATAAATTGAGCTTTGTGATCACAAACTCAATGGACTCGTTTGTGACAAAGTTTAAATAATTTGTTACAGATGAGTAGAGGTAAAAATTATAAGTGGTTGAGCTGTGGCTGTAGCTCCGTCACAAAAAGCTCCTAGCCACAATTTTATATTTATATATTTGTTGTTTAAAATGATTCTAATGTCAAATTTTTTTCAACTTAAGTGACAAACAATATTTAATTATGTGACGATAAAATGCTTTTCGGGGCTACACTTAGTTATTTTTACTAGTGTGGTGTAGGTGATCATCTTAGATGGCTGATCTCGTGCTTGAAGTTTAAAATAATTTAAATAGAAATCAATCAACACAACCACCATGGGTGATGGGTCTAGTTATTTTCATCATTAATGGATAGCAATTATGGTCCACCTGGTTTTGTTATGTTTATTAGGTTAATTAAGTTTAGTGGAGTTTAGCTGGGGGGCAATGAATGGGGGGACATAATCCCCATTGTGATTTCTCATGCATTATTCTTATTTATTTAATATTGTTTTTATTTTTGTATTAAAAAATTGTGGAGTTTTCTATTATTTTGATTAATTTTGACCCCACGCACCTTAAAATAATTGATGTTTGATATCAGATCTAGATCTATTATTCTATTATCTATGCAACTTTCTTTTTTTGATCAATCATCATCCAATTATATTTAGTAAAAGTAGCTTTAATTTAATTTTTTATTTTTAAAAAAGAGTTAAATAATATGCATGGTTTATAAAATCCCTTCATGTTTGAGTTAATTACACTTACTTATCGCTACTAAAGCTACTATGTATATATATGTTTGTAATTTTCAAAAATTCTCTCTGGCCTAGATATATAGATACTGTGGTGGGGGAATGTGGTCATTCATTTTAGTGAAACTTTAAGATACGCACTTGTAATAATTTTTTAAGGTTTTAATGAAAACTAATTTTTTATTAAAACTTTTTGTTTTGTGACTTCTGTTATAATCAAATAACTTCTTTAAATTTTTTTTTGGGGTCATTTCTGAGGAATATTCTTTTTAATTAAAAGGTTCACTATACTTTTCATCATGCCCATGAACCAGAGATGACAATATTGGTAACTATTAAGTGACCACTCTGATAGTGTTTTCCTCGCTGTGCTTCTAATGGTCGTGACATTGACCTGTGAATTTTTATGACGACTTGTACTGATCCACCCATTTGGTCCAAATTGTCATAAAAGTCATAGATCAATGTCATGACCATTATTGGAGCTCTAATTATACACGTTGTTGGACTTGTGCTACACGCAGGTCCTACTTGCTTTACCGAATACATATGTTATCTACATGCATCTTATTCTTAGACTAACATAATTGTGATGATTTCTTAATTTCTTTAATTTTTAAGGCATACAAATTGACATATGAGCCGTCTCAAGTTGGGATAGCTTTGTCCTCTTTAATTTTTTCTTTTTAAAATAAAAAGTATCTCAATGTGTAGAAAATAAGATTTCATTTACTATTCTAATTTTGTAATTTTTTAAGAATTTGGAATAGCGCAGACCCAAACCTTTTTCGTCTTAATTAGTTGATGTGTTAGTGTGTATGCATGTAAAACATGCTCCGCTTATAATTCTCTTTCTTAAGATAAATGTTATTGTTTTTTCCAACCCAAAAAACTGAAAGTTTAAGCAAGCACACAAAACTAACCACAGCCTTGATTTACCATTAGTCACTTGCTAAATCCATAAAAGAGAAACTAATACATACAGGGATAAAAGTGTCCGTGAAAGAAGAAAATTCTCAACCAAACTGGTCTGTTTTACTTGTATATGCAAGTGTTGTGCCAAATGTCCAAAAATGAAAGACAAAGTATGAAAGGATATAAAATACACAGAACTTACGTGGCTCAGTAATTTGTCTATGTTCACAGGAGACAAAAAATATATTTCAAAGAGAAGTTTATTAGAAACACAGCTTCTTCCTTCTTTAGCTGACCTTACTAATTCTACAGAGAATCCATACCTTTATAGAGGCAATTTTATAATGTGAGCTCATTAATTACTGAGTATACAAATTTAAATTTAACTATAGTGATCAAGTAAAGAATTTAAACTTTGTTTGAGTTGAAATAGTTGATTGCTGACCAAGTTACAAACTTTAACAGTTATTTGTGTTGCAAATGTTGACTATGATAAATTTGAGCCATTATTCAACAGCGTGCACTTAATTTGGATAGACAAAGTAACCAGGAAAAGTGCCATACACTTCAAAATATTTTGTCTTATTGTATAGGGTTCACTGTACCAATGACACATGGCGAATTGAAATTTACCATTTTATTATAGATCTCTTTAATTAGCATTTTTCTTATTAGAATAATAAGTGTCTCCACATTAGCTTCCGGCCCACCGGTGTCACATAGCAATACTTTTGTATATATATTTACATAAATCCAATGAATCAAAGTGTGATCAATTTGTTCAAAACAATTCTAGGAACCTGTACTCCAACTCAAAGAAAAAAATGATGGTCACCAAGTCCAGTACTCGTTACGACAGACAAAGGGAATTGAAGGCATTCGATGACACAATGACTGGAGTGAAGGGTCTCGTAGATGCTGGTTTGGAGAAGATACCGAAAATATTCATCCATGAACCGCACATGCTCAACAAGTACAGTCGAGCAGATCCCAAGTTGATTAGCATCCCAGTGGTAGATTTGCGAGGCGTAGACGACGACGACGACGAAGAAGCTGGTCGTAGTAGGATAATCGATCAGGTTCGATACGCTTGCGAGAAGTGGGGGTTCTTTCAGGTGGTGAATCATGGGATTCCAACGAATGTTTTGGATGATATAATTGATGGAGTCAGTGCTTTTCATGAGCAAGACCCTGAGGCGAAGAAGCAATTCTATACACGTGACTTCACCAACAAGAAGGTGGTTTATACCACAAACTTTGATCTTTATAAAGCTGCAGCTACTAACTGGAGGGATGCATTGACTTGTGTTGTCGCTCCTTCATCTCCAAATCCTCAGGAATTGCCTGCTGTTTGTAGGTACGTTTGTACATTTGGCATGTTTTGTGTTTCAATTTTTAATTCATCTTTCAAGGCTTAATGTTACGTGGGTCTGACTGATCTGTCATGATCCATCCATGGTCATCTAATCGGATGGCCTTGATAAGATCAAAGCCATCTCATGCTGGGTACTGTTGATCAGCCTGGCCTAGGTGGTTATAATAAATCTCATCGGGCCGGTCATGAGATTTGGAGGACTTTGATCAACTTTAAATGTGGAACCCTCACAAATACTTAAATACGTATAATGAGTTCACATCTAAAGAGAATTTTCAATGATTTTGAGATTGACAAGATAGAAACCATTGGGAAGAAGAACTAAACCAATTCGTCAGTTTTGTCCAAAGAGAAATTGTTTATTCAGACTTCTAAATATAAACACCTTTAAGCAAAAAGAAAGAAAGAAAGAAAAAATGTAAACAAAAGACAGCTAATATTTTCAGGGGGCCACAATTTTAATAAAATAAGTTATTTATTAAAAAATTCATCAATTTTAAATTTTTGTTTATAAATGTATTTTTTTAAGATTATATATATATATATATATATATATATATATATATATATATAATTGCTCTCTAGTAGAATATGTATACAAATGATATGATATGTACTTTTAATTTTTTTTATTCACTTAGATACAATATATATTTTTAAAAATAAATACTATATTGTTATTTAAGATATATTCGTCATATTTTATAGGAGAACAATTATATATATATATATATATATATATATATATATATTAAAAGTTATTATTTTTAGGCCCTCGTCATAGAGGGGGCTTTAAGCAACTACCTGCTCTTTTATAGTCAAAATCAGCTGTGAATCTCACATAGTTATTTTTTTCTTGATTATTGAAGAAATAAAATCTAAACTCGAATTAATATTAAATAAATAATGACTTTTTACCACTAAACCTTTTCTATAGGACTCTAAACTAGCTATTAACCGTTCCTATTGGACTGTAAACTAGCTACTTAAGTTAGCCCCAAAGTTTATAATTTATAAATATTAATGACTAACTCAATTGGGAATTAATTAATTTTTTCTTTTTGATGTATAACAACCTTTAGTTTTTTTTTTATTTTCTTTAATATGTCATAATTAGTTAATATAATGGGGAAAAAAAATAAAATCACTATGATATTCAGGGAAATTATATTGGATTATACAGAGAGAGTAAAGAAGCTAGGGGATGTTTTGTTCGAATTGCTATCGGAAGCCTTGGGATTAAATCCCAATCACCTGAAAGACATGGGTTGTAGTGAGGGACTTTACATACAAGGTCTATATTATCCAAAATGCCCTGAACCAGAACTGACAATAGGGACAAGTGAACATTCTGATAGTGGCTTCCTCACTGTACTCCTACAAGACCAGCTCGGTGGACTTCAAGTCCTCCATGAAAATCAGTGGGTGGATGTTCAACCCATTCCTGGAGCTCTAATCATAAATGCTGCAGACTTATTACAGGCAAGTTTTATCCTTAATTGTCCCTGCCCTTTTAATTTTATATATTACATATGTTGTTCTTTCTAGATCACTTAATTTATAGTTAATTAATTCATTTTGTTTAAAAGAATTTTATTTTATATTATTTTTTAAATATTAGTACAAGTGAATTTATCCATTACAAAAAGTCATATCCATGGTGTCCCTTGCACTGCTTTCTTTTCTTTCTATTTTTTCGTCTTCAAGTAAAAGGTGCATTGTTGACAAATTAAAGTACATATGTCAAAGTAGAGTGTATGTGTATACTTGTGTAATTAATGCTTTAAAATTAGTTTCTTCTCTGTTAGTAAATTCTCAAAAATCTTAATTTTTTGTTTGTCATTTTTACAAATTACTGGCCTTTTGTTCTATGAAAAATCATAGTTTCAAAAATTCTGTTTTTTGGTACAATATGTCTTTAAATTCCTGAAAATATATGCATAGACATATATGAAACAATCTACTGTTGAATTGCACATAGAGATTAATTGGCATAATGTTTGAAATATAGATTTTGATAGTATATGTCACTGTCCTTTGAGCAGTTAATTTCCAACGGTAGGTTCTTAAGCGTGGTCCATAGAGCACTGGTTAATAGTGCAAGTCCAAGAACTTCAGTAGCTTGCTTTTTCAGAACTCGGCTTCCATCAGATTACAGCTCCAGAAAGTATGGACCTATTAAGGAGTTGATATCAGAGAATAACCCTCCGGTTTATCGAGAAACGACCGTAAAAGAATTTTCTGAACACTATTACAACAAAGGACTTGATGGAGTTCCTGGGCTTGAATTTTTCAAGCTATGAAAATGCATCAACAACTTATAAATAAATAAATATATATATATATATATATATATATATATATATATATATATATATATATATATATGATGGAGGTTTTGCAATTTGGCTACTTTGAATAAAAAATAATGTTAATGTTGGATATGTCTCTCTTATATTTAAGAAAATAAGAGCAACCGCCCATGTCTTTGCCTGTTTGTTCTATTAATTTCCCTATGGGTCTACTACTTAATTTTCAATAAGAAATTTCATGTTGTTGGAGAATAGTTTATGAGTCACCAATTATGTGCGAACTTTTACGATTCACTTAGAAAATTTTCATTCATTTTGTTTATCGTTTCCTTTATGGTCTTTTATCTAGAAAGAGAAGAATATTAATTTGGAAGAACACTTGAGGTATAATTAATATGAATAATTTGTTGGTCTTTGGTTCCTATAGAGTATAGTATTTGGTCAATTAATAATCTTGATTTTGGGAATAACAAATTAATTGATGGAACGGATGGAATCAATCCATCAATTAGCTTTCAAGAAAAAAGATGGGACTAATTATTAAACAGACAAAAATTACGTACTCTGTACTTCCTTCTCCATTAGGAAGAACAAGAAGTAAAATCCTTATTGTTTGTTGTCACTTTCTTTTTAATGCAATGTCAATGTACCCACGAGGTGACGAGTTGTACCACAGGAGTTAATTACTACTCCCGACTCTCTAATTGTGAAGTGAACATGTGTGGCAAATATTTCATGAATTATGATTAATATCCAATAATTGCACGGCAGGTAAGTGCAGGAAGATGAGGATTTGATTAAATATTGTTATTTAATCAATTATTGGTTATTTAATTAATAATTGTTTGGCAAGTGAAGTGCGGGAAGATCAGGGGCCATTTTTTGTGAGTTTCGGATCCATTTTCTAAGATTCGGGGCAATTCCTGTAAGGTCTAAGGATATTCCTTTGAGATATATGTATGTATATATATATTCCTGGCCAACACCCACAATTTTTATAACCTCTTAATTGTTAATGATGATTTTATAATGGATATTATAAATATATGAAATCTTATTATTTTTGTTAGCTGTAGATGATGATTTAATAATCGGTATTTTTATTTAATTTTAATGAACTTACTAAAATTAAAAAAATATAATTTGCATCAATGCTATATAATAAATAGACGGAATTTTATTATTTTATTAGGGGTAGCTGATGATTTTATAAAGGGGTATTTTATTTATTTTTCGAATTATTGCTTCAAGGACTTGGAATCAAATAAAAAGGAAAAGAGGACACGTACTAAAATAGGGTGACTTGGTCCCACTAGCAGAAGCAGGTGGTGGATTGGATTGGAGCAGTTGAAATGAAATCAGCTCTGTTAACACGTGTCAAAATTTCAATACAGAGACCATGTAGGAAAAGGAATTCGCAGGACCACTCGATTGTTTTCCCTCTTGCAGGGAAAAGTAAGTAGAAAAAGCAAGACGTTAGAACTTACAAGAACCACTCACAGTGAAAGTGGAAAAGGTATAAACCCTAAACCCCCTTTTGTCCCAGAGACCCTGTTATTCTTGCAGATCGATTCCTTCCTTCATTGCTGTTCATTGCCCTCGATTTTTGCTGGATCAACGTTAAAGGTACGATTTTTTGTTTTTTATTTTTATTATTTTGAGAATTTAGGAATTCAAATCCACTTGCAGTAACCTTACGCACCCAAGAACTAGTTCCCATTGTTCCACATGTAGGTGACGATTGCTGCAGGAATTGCCCCTCTTCCACTATGTCCGACCACAGACATGTGTTTGGATTCCATAAAATAGCGAAAACCCCAGTGTTCAAGAGCTCAATTATACTTGGTAGTTGCAAACTGCAAATACTTATTCAATTACATTTCATCTACTCTTTTTTTCCCCAATATTTAATCTTCCATTGTTTTACTTGCACATTTACAATGTGCATTGTTTTTATTTGTATCAGAGATAAATTATTTAAATAATATTCATTATATGCTATAGGATGAAGGTCAAAGTTCTACATATTCTTCTTGCTATAGTTTGGCTTTTTCTTTTTGTCTCAAAATATTCAAAAAAATTTCTGTGCGGTTGCTTTTTATTTTTTATTTTATTTGAAGACAATCAGTATGGATTTGTCTTCAAATGTATTGTGCGCATCCCATAAGGGCATTATTGAAGAACAAAGCTTTATTCTTTTCTATATTAACAATCATTTTTCTATTTTGAACCGTATTACTTCTGTCTACACCTAATTCTGATTTGTGAGATTTAGAATTGCATTCTGGGATTTGGTGGTTATCATAGCAATGGAATGATTATTACCAAAAATATATATATATATATATATATATATATAGCAATGGAATGATGCCTTTTGGATGCGTATACTGATAAATATATTGATTGCTTCAACTGCAATATGGAAAGATAGTATATTTTATTATTTTAATGTTAATGTTATTTGATTTTGCAGTATGGGGTACATGCAACCATGCATTCCATCTTCATTGTATCTTAAAATGGGTGAATTCAGACTTCTCAGGCGCATTGTCCAATATGTCGTAGGGAATGGCAATTCAAAGGACGAGAAGAATCTTGAGAATCAACCTTCTTGCTATGAAGTTCTCTGGTTTGGTTATTTTATTTTTGTTTTTGGGAATCGTTGATAATGTTGATGTCTCACTGTTGGGGTATAGAAATTGTTCTTCACCTCTTCACTAATGCAAGTTATCCAATTTTTTGTTCTTAATTGAAGTTTAATTTGGTGACTGTGCAGCAAGAGACAGATACAGAACTTCACTGTAATGACTGTAAAGACCAACACAAATTTCAGAACTATTTTAAGAAACTTAAAAATTTCCAGGTCCATGTACCTGTAATGAAATTTCGCCCTGACATTTTTCCAAATAGTCCTTGATGTAGGGCTACAATCGTCTTTTCATCTAGAAGCTGAGGTTTTAGCTCACTTCTGGTTCTTCCTTCTTGCTCAACTCGGCGAAAACGGAGAAGCAGCAGGGTTATGATTGCTACCTCAATGGCGTTGAATAGGGACTGGGATTTTTTATTGGTTGGAGCCGATAGTCATCATATGGGATTTTCTTGTTATCACTTTAGGTGATGCTCTTTTGCTCATGTATTTTGATAGAACGTTGTTGTTTAGAAAATTTTTGGAATGTTAGGAGAGGCCATTTAGACACCTTACTAAAATAAAATTTGATTGGTTGTCAATTTGTTGCTTTAGAGTGACCTGAATGATATCGAATTTACTTTGGTATTTGGTAATGAAGTGCAAGCTTACTAACCAATTGTCTTCATGTTATATGTAGCATTTCATTTTGGGACATTTGTCACTCTTTTCTTTTTTTTAGTTTCTCTCGGGCTTATGGTTGTGTCAGTTTTCTTATTCACTTCTGCTTGCGGCTGACCCTGCAGTTATTGATAAAGTTGGAGGATAACAGATTAATTGAGACTGTTGGCATACCATTTCCTGATGACAAAGATTTAATGCGCCTTACTCCGTGTATCTCATAACAAGAATTTTAATTTTGGCTTTTGTGCATGCCTTGAACCAGAATTGACTTTGGGAATTAGCGATCATTCTCATAGTGGCTTCCTAAATGTGCTCTTACAAGACCAACTCGGTGGACTCCAAGTCCTCCATGAAAACATTGAGTTAATGTTACACCTGTTCATGGAGCACTAACCGTAAATGTTGGAGATATGTTACAGGCAAGTTCCTTAATTTTTTCTCTATTGAATATTTTAGTATTTGCTTACCTGTATATTCACTTTAAAAAAATTATAAATACATATATATATATATATATATATATATATCTAACTAGCTAGTTGGCTGACCGGAGATTGATGTTGTGTTTGTTTTATTTATTTATTGTATTAATTTTCTGATATTATTGTGTCTATTCTATGTTAATTTGAGCAGCTAATCACCAACAGATTCTTGAGCATCATACATAGAGTATTGGCCAACAATGTAGGGCCAAGAATATCAGTGGCTACTTTCCTCCAAACACATTTTCCACCGGGAAATACATCGAGATTGTACGGATCTATTGAATTGACATCAGAAGACAATCCTCCAATTTACCAAGAAACCACTGTCTGATTTTGTTGCACACAACGATGAGAAAGGTCACAATGGGATCTCTGCTTTGGAATGTTGTAAGCTTTGAATAAGTCAAGCATTGATTTCGCAATGGTGCACGGTAAGTTCTGAAAATGGTACACTTGGGTTTGTCTCTGTTTTAACTGCAAATTATTGCTTGGGTTTTATGTGATATATATATATATATATATATATATATATATATATATATATGTAATTGTCATGTATATGTATGCTTATGTTTAATTTTTTACTTATCTACTTTTTTTTTTATTATTATTTTAGTTTGGATTAAACTTTGTTGCATAGTTTATGATTATTATTTTCTTGAAAAAATAACATACAAAAAAAAAAAAAATTGGAATAAGGTTCCCAGTAAATTGCCAAAAAAAAAAACAAAATTTCCCACGTGTCAATAAGGTCTGCATTCCAAGAGTGAAATGCGTGCTTATGTATACAAATGCAAAAGAAAAGCAATTTGTTTCGTGTGTGATCACATCATTTTTCTTTATTTTTGGTTCGATAGTGTGTGTTCATATCATATTCACTTTTCATTTTATGCTCTCTAACGCATGGTTCTTAATGAGGGGCATTTCCTTTTTCGACGAATATTCCATATTCGTGTTAGCACTGTCAGAAAATCTTACGCAATATAGGAAATCTTGGGTAGAACCTGAATTCCAATCTTGGGTAGAAAATGAAATCTTGTCCTTCTGCAAGCCACTTAATTTGTGTCTTCTAGAGGGTAAAGCTGGAGCTGCGAGTTGTCATTTTAGCTTAAATAATGGAGCCCGACAATGGGGTGCATTTCCTTTTTCGACCAATATTCCATATTGGTATTAGCACTATCAGAAAATCTTATCAAAGATTAGAAATCTTGGGTAGGAAATGAAATCTTGTCCTTTTGCAAGTCGCTTAATTTGTATCTTCTAGAGGGTGTAGCTGGAGCTGGTGAGTTGTCTTTCAAGCTTAATTGATTATACGAATGGTTGCATGCATGGCATTTTGTTTGCGTTTACATCTACTTATTTTGATTGATGCCTACCTAACCATAATTTAGTTGGCTATATAATATGAGTGATATCTTCCGTTTGTACTACAAACTTTGTCGTATTACAAAAAAAAGTTTGATTCCACTAATTTTTGTCCTTACATGTGGCTAGATGACTACATAATATAAGTGATATCTTCCGTTTGTAGTCTTACCAAAAAAAAAAAGAGTTTGATTCCACTATAGTTTGTTCTTATATGGCTAGTTGACTATATAATATAAGTGATATCTTCCGTTTCTAATATTACCAAAAAAAAGTTTGATTCCACTAATTTTTGTTCCTTCATATTGAAATAAGGGTTTTGTCATAAATGATCTTGAACTGTGTACAAAACTGAAAATTACCTTTATAAATTATAGAATTGGCATTTAAACTTATAAATTTCTATCCATTACTCCATTAAATGTCCACCACATGTCTCATTTCTCAACCATTCTCCCCCTCAATCCCTCCTACGGAATAAGAATTTAGAGCTTGTTTTGTTAGAGATAGTTGTGGAGGAATTAAAAAAGAGGGAGAAATTTGAAAAATAACGAGGTCTCACAATAAAATAGCATGTACAGTTCCTTATTGAATGGTATATTATAAAATATTTTTTACCTTGTAACATAATTTCTTTTTTTGGATATATATATATATATATATATATATATATATATATATATATATATATATATATATAACATGCAAACTTAGCAGGGAATTAATACTGCAGTATACGGACAACGTAAAAAAACTAGGGGATCATAGTTTGTTTGAATTGCTGTCAGAAGCGCTTGGACTGAATTCAAACCGCCTGAAAGCAATGGGTTGCAGTGAGGGACTCTATTTACAAGGCCAATACTATACTCCTTGTCCTGAACCAGAACTCACACTGGGCGCACGTGACCGTGCTGATACTAGCTTCCTGACTGTCCAACAACACCAAAATCACTGTGGATGTCACACCACTTCATGGAGCTCTTATCGTGAGTGTTGGAGATCTTTTGCAGCAAATTGTACCCTTAGGCTCTGTTTGGTATGAAGGAGAGGGAGGGAGAAGGATGAAGTGGGGTGAGGAGAGGGAGAGGGAGGGATTGAAGAAGCAAGTGAATTATATAAATTTTTTATATTATTTGGTACGATACAAAGGAAAAAGAGTATAAAGTATTAAAATATAATTAAAAATTTATTAGTTAATTATAAAAATTATTTCTCCTCTAATCTTTTTAATATTGGAGAGATTGTTTTTGATAGATTTGGATAGATTTATTATCCATCCTCAAACCTATTCGCTCCATTAATCTCTTCTATCAATCAATCATCACTTTTTAAATTCCTCTGTCAATTTCTCTTTCTCCTTCAATTTCTCCATTAATATCTCCTATTAAACAAAGATTTAGATTATTAATTTAACATGCTTGTAATAGTTTATTAATTTAACAAACTTTATAGTAGTTTATTAATTAATCTCGCAAATATTAATATTTGTGTTACGTTGAATTTTTTAATATACAAACAGAGAGAGAGAACTGACAAATTATGTTGAACTATTTGTGTTGTAGATAAAAATTGTCTGTGTCCTTGATCAGTTAATTTCGAACGATAAGTTTGTAAGTGTCGTACATATAGGGTACTAGCCAATAAAGTAGGTCCAAGAATTTCATCAGCGGGTCTGCTTTTTCAGAACACAACGTTCACCAGAAAATACGTGGTGATTGCAGGGGCCTATTAAAGAGTTGATATAGGAGGAAAATCCCCCAATTGACTGAGAAAACACTGTGATGGATAGATCTCATTGTGCACCATCTTAATGAAACATTAACAGAAGTCCTCGGGTTCTCTTCCCTTGAATATTTTAAGCTATAAATATCTTACATTTTAAAGCTATATTTCTACGAGGTCTGAGCCGTTCCTAATACATCCTGAGACATTCTTGTAAGGTGCGGGCCCGTACCTACGACGTCCGTGACCCATTTTACGAGGCCCGAGAACTAAATCAGTTGTCTTCATGTTACATGTAGCATTTATCATTCTGGGACATTTGTCGTTTTTCTATCTTTTATTTTCTGGATGGCCAGTGTTTGTCAATTTTCTTATTTCACTTCTGCTTGTGGCTGACCTTTCACCTTCGACGTGGATCACATTAATTTAAAAATTATTTTAAGAGATAAAATTTTATTATTATTTTACTTTTATAATTTTTTTAGGAGTATAAAGTAATAATAAATTTATTTTTTTAATAATTTTTTTTCCATTTGATTTTTAATAAAATTGAGTACACATGGACTTTATTAAGAAATAAATGGGTCAAAGCAGATATATAATTAAAGTAAATTAAAAAAATTAAAATAAAATAGACACAGATATTTTAATGGAAAACTCCTAAATAAAGTGGGGTAAAAAATCACAGGTAAATTTGAAAAAATTTCACTATAAAAAATGAAGATTACACACTTTCTCTCTAAATTTAAGGAGAAAATAATAACACCCTCTCTTGAATAAAGAAGAAACAACTCTCTCTCTCAAAATAAAAATACTAACAAATGAGAAACAAATTTTCTCTATTTGTAACTCTCTCAAATCTCTCTGAATTGGAATTACTCTCCAAAATGGGATGCATAAAACTAGATGGAAGGGGCTATTTATAGTTGAGCTCACCCCTACCTTTCCAAATGCTTCATGGAACATATATATATATATACTAATCAGAATCAATAATGGTGGCCACCAATTTTGACATTATAATAACATACCTTAACGGAGGCTGACCTTGCAGTTATTCATAAAGTTGGAGGATAACAGAATAATTGAGACTGTTGGCACTACAAAAAAAATGACATTTAGCTACGAAATCATTGTCTCAAATTTTTTTTTTCGTACCTAAATGGGTATATTTTGGTACAAAATTTGATTTCGTAACTGATAGCTGAGAAATTAGTCAAATTAGTAACGAATCGCACCGTAGCTAGTTTTGTAACTAAACCCCTAAATTTTTGGCCAACTTTCCTCCAATTTTAATCTTGACGTGGCTTTTATTGTATTACAGCTACAAATTTATATTGTTATAAATTACCATTCAATAAAAAATAATATTTTAACATTAAATAGCTACCAAACTAATTTATAACTTTTCAATTATTGAATAAAAAAACTAACATGTTTTGCCTAAACTACGTCGTATTGATTTCTCTTTGTCATCGTCAATCCCTAACCCCATCGTAGCTCCATACTCCTATCTGCTTTGACAATGCAATTTTGGGAGGAGAGCTACAGAATTTATCAAGCTTGCAACAATTAAAATAAAGGTGGAGATGCAGGTACCTAACATCAGCGTCACCGACGATCCTAATTGCCATACCAGCGGCGAGACTAGCGAGGCCACAAGCTAGACCAGAAGAGAGATGAGCATAACCATCGAAAAGGTAATAAGATTTAACCTTAGGGTTAATTCTGGTACTACTGATCACGGCTACGATGAGGCCATAAATGCCCAAGACTCCAACCATAACCACCAGCACAATCGACTTCATCGCCAGCTCCGACCTCATTACTCCCATCGAAGCCACTCCCACCCCGCTTTCTTTGCTTCGTGCAGCAGTTCCCATGCCGTAAATTCGGGTAGCCAATCAAAACCCTAGATCTATATCAAAAGCACTTATCTATAATTCGGACATTAAAGAGTGAAATTGATTTTAGGAGAAGATGAGTGCGCAAATACGATGAAGCCAAAAGTCTTTGTTTCATCTTACTGAAACTTCAAGACATTTTACTCGGTGGGATAACAATACGATCAGATCTAAGGAAATTTGACGGGTATTTCTATTTTACTTTCTTTTCTTTTTTCTTTTCTTTTTTCAAATTTTTGTTCTCTTTTCTTCGAACTCCTTCAATCGTCGGAGGAGTTCATTAGTTTATAATTTGAAGGTAATGTCAATGGCTCTGCATCCCGATCTAAGCCTACTTGATTTACAGTTATACCCGTCTGTTCATAGATCTTATAAGACTTATATGATCAGCCTTGCACATTCTCTAATGGGAAATTCACTCGATTTTTTCATTTTATGTTAAAATTATAACATGGTTTTTCTAATTATAATCCATGGTTTTTCTTTTTCTTTTTTTCCCATAAATCGGAGGATTTAAAACGAAAAGAACAAATTATAGTAAGTCCTGCATTCATCGGGCTTGCAACAATTTTAGCACCAGGGCTAGAAGCAAAGAAACTTACAATGAAACAATAAGATAAAATGAACTTTTAATTCAGAAGGTGGATTAGAAATGGACCCATCGTCCATATAAGGCGGACCAGTGTTATGGCCTTTCGAATAGGGTTTGAAAAGTAATCATTAGTCCCCAAATCATATTGCCGGCGCTATATGCCCATAATCAATCAAAATTGCTATGTAATGTACATGCATTATTACATGGGAGCTATAGTCTGCAAAACCTCTGGTTCGAACCAAGCGATCATTAAGAAAATAATATATCCTTTGCTAGAAAAGTTTAGAGAAATTTAATTAGCAAAAGCAAATAATAATAAGACACATGTGTAAGCAGCAGGTTGTTGTCCCAATTAGTGGGATTTAATTTGATTCTAGTAAATTGAAGAGAAAGACGTAGTTGTGCAACCTGAGAGAAGACAAGCCCCTTAGCCGTGATAACCTCAGGGAAACATAGTTCGCCTATTTTCGACGACTTTAGAAATTTGGATTTTTGGTTTGTGTGTGTTCACTAGGGGAGCCTCTTGTCTTGTACATGTTTCATATATATATATATATAAAGGTTAGTGATTAATTATATAAAGAAATGGAAAAAATCAAAAGGAATCTAGTTGCTTATAATGAAATGATCGTATATTTGTCTTGATTAATCAAAGATTATGGATGGTTCAACTGTATTAAGTTGCTTAATTTGATTTGCCAAATTTAATAATTATGTAAAACCTAGAGAATATGAAACAAAATGTTTCACAAAATTTTTGTTTGCTGAAAACAATAATATTGCATACTAAAGTTAAATAAGTACTTGGAACAACTACCTCTTTGTTTTTGCAACTTCCATTATAAAAGACATGAACTTAAAGTACCAAATGTGGGCTTATGATCGAGACTAATTTAATTTTTGGTCATGTCATGAATGCAAATAAAGCAGCTGGAATAGGAGGATCCAAGGGAGTTTTACCAACAAGGTCAAGCCCTAGAAAATATGGATTTGTCATGGCTAATATATCTAAAAGTATGGAAGGTATGGACATCAATTTTTTATAATTTATTCTTAGATATTCTACATTAAACTCGATTATATAATTGTATTAAACACTTTCAATTATATAATTTTTGTCTAAAATGTTGCACATGTGAGTCCAGTTGGTGAAGGGAGTACAAGACCAACATAAACAACACCACACCTCGGACCGTGCTTTCGGTAGCGAGGCAAAAGAGCTCAATCTGAGAAGGTATACATAGTGAAATAATTCAATGTTTTTCATGTTGTCTGACCATGAATGTACGAATTTATTGATATCAATGCTCATGTTATCAAAATATGTTTACCTATACTATCTGTAAAAATCAACTATAAAAATCAATGAGTTCCAGTTATAGGTTTTGTTTGTCAAACTTTTGTTGATCAGCTTGTCATGATAATTCAGGCTAGGATATTTGGTATCATTGTCATTTTTCACTTAATAAGCTAAGCCCAAGTCAAAATAAATAAATAAGTAAATGGCATGTGGAGGAAGTGATTATATTAGGTCCATTATGATTATGCAAGGTAGTTTGGGCTCGGGCTTAAAACCCAAAAGCTAGAAGAGGTTGATGGTCCATAAGTTAGGATACGTGGTGCATATTATGGAGTCCATGGTCTGGTGCAAGCATTGAAATTTTCAATTACATGCATGGTCAATGGTCATCATATTTATTTGACAGCCTTACCGTATGAACTATATATATAGTCAAGGATTTGTCGTCTTCTATAAAGTGTAATTGAAAAAGAAGAAAAAAAAAAGAAAAGAAAAGAAATTCTATAATTCACTTAACTTTGTCAACGCCAATGATTTGTTGTTTTGACTTAACTTTGTAGCTATAATTCATAGAGTTTTGAGCTATACATGTCAAATATAGATGGCCACTTTTCTTTTCTTACATTTAAAAATTCTCATGAATTGTAGTAAAGTAATTATCTGCAATTGATTTAATAATTACTAGAGTCAAGATAAACATATATATATATATATAAGTGATGGTGTTTCATGCAATCCCTTTGTCATACTATAATGTCATTGTTACCTTGTATACTACTCATGAAACAAAAAAGAAGTGCTATAATCGAAAAAGCAGCTGCCGAAAAACAAATCATTGCTCGAACAAAGTCATTTGCTAGAGTGTCAAGAGAATTGGTATATCGCTTATGTTTCATTTTCAGATATATTATTTTCTGCTGATTGTTGGTGTGTTAAAGTGTTTCATTGGTAATTATTTGTATGGATTTGTAGGAGGTGAAAGGGGACAAGGTGGATAGGATAACACTACGGCACGAAACACATTTCAGCAAAAAAATAGGGAAATGGAGTGATGTTAAATAAGGACAAATTTATGTAAGTTAGCAATGGAACAATGCCTCTTTTCTATGCTTATAAAGATGCAAAATAAATTGAACTAAAAATGCACATTGTGTGTGGTTGTAGAATCAATTGATAGAAACAAAGGAGAGATGTGAAGCTGAAGGATTAGACATGACAATCGATGAAATATTTAATAGTGTTGTGCCACCAAAGTCTGGATATGTGCAAGGTTTTGGTCATGGTCCAAAACCAATGTCAAGAGCACTTAGGTTGAACGAGCAGCGAAGGAAGGAGGCTGAAGATAGAGCAAAATCTGCTAAAGAAAGAAATGAGGAGTTAACAAAACAAATTGAAGAATTAAGAGCTCGACAAGATAGAATTGAGGACTCACTATTTCAAAGAATACGTGCAGATGTTCAAGCACATTTGCAACAAGAAAGACTGAATGTGGATACACCTTCATAGATGCATGGTGAAACATTTAATGGTGAGTACAACATATTTAACATGTTTAATATACTCAAGGTACATACAAAAAGTAAAAGAAAAAATTAGTATTAAAATAGAAGTACAATTTTATTTCATTTGTTTTTATGTCACTATGTTTCAATGGTTAATTAATTATCAGATGATTGTACCAATGTGCAGGTGCATATGAACATAGTGAATCATGAGTTATGCTACGCTGTTGCTCTTTTAGACTTGTGAGAAAATGCATATTTGGTATGACCTTTAAATTGAACAAAACGTTGTTTGTTTAAATATATTTTGGGAATTAGTTAAAATATTGGTCATATGAAGTTTGGAGTAGAAGATTATATTTTGAAGATGATATACATATGAGTATGTGCTGGAAGTTTTTTTGATTGTAGTGTAATGATGTATAAAGTCATTCTCCATCACATATATCTGTGATGGATCATGACTTTGTTTAGTCTCATCTTAATAACAAACAAACTGTGACGTTATCTTATGGTAATTTAGTATGGTTAGTTCTTTTAAATGTGTGCACTTGTTTATATTAGAGTTATGATTGTTATAATTTATGCATTTGAGTAAAGGTAGATAGATGCAAGACAAATATGACATTTATGGCACCAATTAATTTTTTTAATAAAACTGAAATATGTAGCTAATTGGGATATGAAATTTTTTTTTGCCATTTGATCAAAGGTTTTAAACTTTTGTCCTTCATATTGGTATTTAAAAAATTAATAATTATGAAAATATTTAAATATTGATTACTAACAAATATGTGTCAAAATATATTTTTGTAGCTGGTAATATACGAGCCACATATTTATTTCGTAACTGCAAAATAATTAAAATGTTACAATTCGTAGCTAAAAATTAGCCACAAGAGCATAACCCATCGCTATAGTATATTGCAATAAAATATAATTTCGTAGCTATAATTTAGCTACAAAAATTAATTTATAGTTATAATTCACGCACAAATAAAAATCGTTACTATTAAAAAGTAGTTACAAAACTAATAGTCATAGCTGTAAATAAGCTACAAAAATTACTTCGTAGCTAATGTTTTGTTACAAGCTTTACATTCGTAGGTGACAATTCAGCCACAAATTTTAAGTTTGTAACAGATTTGCAGCTACGAATTTTGTAATCGTAGCTTTTAGTTAGCCACGAAACCAAGCTTATTTACGATTTTTGAAAAATTTAGATACGAAAGGTCTTTCGTAACTAAATGATAATATTCAGTCTCGAAAATTTATTTTCGTGGCAGTAGACATTTAGTTACGGTCATTTAGTTACGACCGTGTTACGAAAAATATTAGTAACTAATAGCCATTTAGCTACGAAAAATAGCATTTAGATACAAATAACTGCTCGTGGCTGAAGGTCAATTTTTTTGTAGTGTGGCATGCCAGTTCCAGGTTACAAAGGTTTAATGCGCCTAACTGCATGTATCTCATCACTAGTAATTCTCTGAGAGATGTTATTAGCCAGCTTCAAGTCTGCGGAGAATTTTAATTTTGGCTTTTGTGCATGCCGTAAACCAGAATTGACATTCGGAATAAGCGATCGCTCTGATAGCGGCTTCTTAACCACGCTCTTACATGACCAACTCGGTGGACTCCAAGTCGTCCGTGAAAATCAGTTGGTCAATGTTAAATCTGTTCGTGGAGCACTGGACGTAAATGTTGGGGATGTGTTACAGGCAAGTTCTTTAATATTTTTTCTATTGAATATTTTAGTATTTACTTACCTATGCATTCACTTAAAAAAAAATTATAACTATATATATAAATGTTATCCTAAACTAGTTCATATATATTAAATTACAGCTACGTATATTTTATTATGTATGAATAAAAATAAAAATATATAATATTTATTATTATTTTTTTACTGTGCCCTGCATAAATTAGCAGAATTTACCCCTATTATAATTCATATATAGTGAATAATATATATGACATCTTATTATATATGAGTAAAAAAATAAATTTATATTAATTATTAATTTTCATATTCACTTTTTACTAGCTTCTATATGAATTGATTAATTATATTTTTATTATATATAAATAATAAAATATATTTTATTATATATAAGTAAAAAAATAAATTTATATTATTTATTAATTTTACTTTTATATGAATTGATTAATTATATTTTTATTATATATAAATAATAAAATACATTAGAGCAACTTTAAAATATATATATATATATATTTGTTTTGTTTCTCGTCACTTTCTTTCAATTAATGAAAGGAAAAGAAAGAAAAACGTTGTCTCGATGAGTCAAATCAAGCCAGCTTCGCAATATTAATGTTCCATGCTCCATCTCACCATATGTTTTTGATGAATAAATAATACTAATTATAAAAACCATAATAATCTCAAATTTTGGAAAAAAAAATCTCATGTCCCAAGTCTTGTATCATGCCAAGTAAACAATATTAACGTTCAATGATCCATAACATCATGAAGTTAATGTTGTTTATGAATGGGTTTCGCTTCATTTTTCCGTTTTCCAATATTAATACAAACAAAATACTAGGTCTATATATTGCTTTATAATTTGCTCAGCCTTGTAAATCATATACAAAGCATATCTATCCAATTTACCTTAAACTTTTGCTTTCGTCATTTGTTTGTAGGTACGTGCGCGATGCATTTATATCTGTATCGAAAAAGCATTGATAATATCGGGACCGAGTAATGAGAGCTTGTAACCAAATGGGGACATTAATATGGTTGCACGTGCTACGGTTTGGGTTTGACCAACTTAATGAAAAAATTATTAATGCACAAAATACTAGGTCTATATGTATTCCTTTATAATTTGTTCACCTTTGTGACTTATATACAGCACGTATATCCAATTTCCTTTGCACTTCTGAAACATATTGAAAGAAAGAATTAATGGAAATCACAAGCTCCCAACACGTTACAGCAGCCGCTCACTCCGTTGTTTATGACCGGAAAAGCGAACTTAAGGCCTTCGATAACTCAAAAACAGGCGTCAAAGGACTGGTTGATGCTAGTTTGGTGAAGATCCCACGAATGTTCGTTCATGAACAGCGCAAACTCCACAAACACAGTTGTAGTGATAAGCACAAGTCCAATGTTCCAATCATAGATTTACAAGGCATTGATGAAGATGCAAATGTTCGTAGTAAGGTAATCGATCAAGTTCAATATGCATGTGAGAAGTGGGGCTTCATCCAGGTGATCAACCATGGGATTCCTTTGATTCTTTTGGATCAAATGCTTGATGGAATACGCGCATTTCATGAGGGTGTCCCCGAGGTCAAGAAATACTTCTACTCTCGTGATAACAAAAGTAAAGTGGTGTATAATACAAATTTTGATTTCTATAAAGTTTCAGCAACCACTTGGAGGGATACGTTGACATGTGTAATGACACCTCGATGTTTGGATCCCGAAGAAATACCTTCGATATGCAGGTATGAATATGACTAAATAAGATTGGACTAGATTATAAACTGTTAATTAACTCCCTATATTTTGACTACGTAGTCAAAATGCATGATTGTTAGACTGTCATTCAGTACTATTGTTTTCAAAAACTCCAACTTATGAGAGGTGAATTAGAATTAATTTATATATTTTCACAGTGACAAAAATTTCATATGATAAATTACTTGAATTTCGTATTCTAAACATAATTGCAGGGAGATTGTAGTGGAATACTCGAACAAAGTAGCCGCATTAGGTCGTGTTCTGTTCGAATTGATGGCTGAAGCACTCGGGTTAAACCCCAACCTGTTGAATGACTTGGGTTGTAGCGAGGGACATTTCATAGATGGTAATTACTATCCTGCATGCCCTGAACCAGAATTGACATTGGGAATAAGCGACCATTCCGATAGTGGCTTCTTAACCGTGCTCTTACAAGACCAACTTGGTGGACTCCAACTCCTCCATGAAAATCATTGGGTCAGTGTTACACCTGTTCATGGAGCACTAGCCATATAAATGTTGGAGATATATTACAGGCAAGTTCCTTAATTTTTTTTTCCTATTGAATATTTTAGTATTTGTTTACCTATGTTCACTTGTAAAAAAATTATACATACGTATATATACCTCTAGCTAGCTAGCTAGCTAATCACAGATTGGTGTAGTTTTTGTTTTATTTAATTTATTGTATTAATTTTCTGATATTTTTGTATGTATTCTATGTTAATTTGACTAGCTAATCACCAACAAGAAGTTCTTGAGCGTCATACATAGAGTATTGGCCAACAATGTAGGACCAAGAATATCGGTGGCTACTTTCTTCCGAACATATTTTCCACCGGAAAATACATCAAGATTGTACGGACCTATTAAGGAATTGACATCAGAAGACAATCCTCCAATTTACAAAGAAACTACCGTCAAGGATTTTGTTGCACACTACGATGAGAAGGGTCACAATGGGATCTCTGCTTTGGAATATTTTAAGCTTTGAATAAGTCGAACATTGATTTCGCAATGGTGCACGTAAGGGAGGTTCTGCATATGGTACACTAGGGGCGTCTCTATGAATTAATCATAAATTATTGTTTGGGTTTTATTTGTACTTTTGGGGAAAAAAAATTGTGGAATTAAATAAGAGAGAACTGTGAAGTGAAGAACTCCTTTTATGAAATTTATGCTTGAGTTTAATTTAAGAATATGTGGTGTTATTTTTCCCCATACATGGAATTTATGTTATCACGTTTTATATGAGCAGTATTGTTTCCCCATGTTGTTGGAGTCCAGTTACTTGGGCATATAATGTTCTAATGTTTAACTATTCGGTAAATATTTTTTATTTATCTACTTTTTTGTTTCTTTTTAGAGTTTGGATTAAAATTTGTTACATAGTCTATGATTATTATTGTCTTGAAAAAATAACATACAAATTAACAAAAAATGGAATTGACAAGGTCGCAATACTTTGCCAAAAATAAAAAATGAAACTTGTATAAAAACTAGAAATCACAGTCCTACACTATTTTGCATGAGACGATTGATTCTCATTTTTTATGACAAACACACACACACACACACACACACATATATCATTTGTCTTCTTATCTTGACAAAGAGGCAAAATTTGGACTTGAGCACAATGCCAAATTCAAGATCACTAAATAAACTTGATGCTTAATCCTTAAGAGAACAAGTAGTACAAATGGTCAGGCATGTCTCTTTGTTAATTTTTTCTCTCTCTCCACCCTCTTTATGTTCTTCATCTCATTTGACTACTTGTACTAGTGCAACATAAAGAATAGAAAATGGTGACCACAAAGGCAGCAGAAGACGAGTCCTCTTACGACAGACGACAGAGTGAATTAAAAGCTTTAGACGACACAAAAGGCTGGCGTGAAGGGACTTGTAGATGCTGGTGTGGTGATGATTCCAAGAATATTCATTCATGAACATCACATGCTCCACAAATACAATCGAGCCCACCCTTCCAAGTTGAGCATCGCAGTGGTAGATTTACAAGGCATCAACCAAGACGACGCGAGTGCTCGTAGTAAGGTAATCGAGCAAGTTCGAAATGCTTGTGAGAAATGGGGCTTCTTCCAGGTGGTCAACCATGGGATTCCCATGTACCTTCTTGATCAGATGACGCGTGACTTCATGAATAATTAGGTTTTGTGTAATACCAATTTTGCTCTCTACAAATCTCCTGTCGTTCAATGGAGGGACGCGTTGGTTTGTGTTGTTGCTTCGATTACATGTAATCGGATTTGTGTCTTGCATAAGAAAAACATGCACGCTTTTTATAACAATTATATGTACCTATAGAATTGAACTACGTATAGTCGAACTTTAGTTTAATCTTTTTATTTTTATTTATTTATATATATAATTATATGAGTTTTTGATATCAATGCCTCTTTAATTATGCATAAAGTTGCCAAAATATAAAATTTTGCACCAATACCCACTTAATTTTAAAAATAGTTAAAAATTACTTGTGACTCATAAACATGACATATTTATAGCTATTTATATGTATTTTTTTTTTAATATTAAAGGCTGACCTAAATTAAAATTTATGAAAAAAATAAATTAATTTGAATTACATAGAAAAAACATTTATGAACAGTTAATGCAAACTTAGCAGGGAGATTATACTGAACTATCGTGACAAAGTAAAGAAACTACGGGATCACAGTTTGTTTGAATTACTGTCTGAAGCCCTTTGACTGAATTCAAACCGGTCGCCTGAAAGAAATGGGTTGCAGTGAGGGACTTTACTTACAAGGCCAATACCATCCACCATGTCCTCAACCAGAACTCACACTGGGCGAACGTGACCATGCTGATACTAGCTTCCTCACTGTCCTCCATAAAGACCAAATTGGTGGACTCCAAATCCTCCACCAAAATCACGAGGATGTGTGCTTAATAAACAGAAGCAAAAATATATATATATATATATATATATTTTGTGTGTGGTCGCTTAATTTTGTTTTGTTTTGTTTGATAATGTATGTTCATATTCACTTTTCATTTTATGTTATCTAACACATGGTTCAATGTCAATAATGGAGCCGGGTCACGTGAGGTATTTCGTTTCTCACCAATATTCCATATTCCTATAGCAGAAAATATTTTCCAAGATTATAAATCTTGGGTACAATATGAATTCTTGCACTTTGCATGTCCAAAAGGAAAAAGAAAATGAACATTCCATTGTAGTAGTTTTTGTTCTTCAAATGATGAAATAATTTTAAGCTATTTATCAATAATAATTCCCACCACATTTTATGAAATGAAGTTAAAGAAACTTTTTAATGCTTTCCAAATGATGTTTTTTTATGTCTAATTTGGAAAGACAAAAACACTTCGGTGATCTCCATTATTCCCCTTTTCCCTGTTCTTTAATCTTAATTATAGCTATAAGAAAACAATCTTCGGTCGAGAGTAATGTAGCCAAGACATTTGTAACAATTATTGAAACCAAGGCATTATTGTCCTATTATTTTACCAATAAAGAAAATGCATTATTGTCCTAGTGTTTCACATGCAATACTACATATTGATTCCCATTTATGACGTCTTTGACTTGTCTATCTCGACGAATAGGCTGGATTTGGACGTGAGCAGAGGCCAAATTCCAGTTGGCTAAGTCCACTTGATGTGTCTTCTTGAGGGCACAGATGGTGACTGTACGAATGGTTGCATGTGCATGGCTTTTTGTCTGCACTCCAGCGTCCTTATACCTTCTCATTTTAATGCCTAGCTAACCAAACCATAATTTATAGTTATGTTTAAAATTATACTTTTATTACTGTAGTAATTATTAATATAAGGGGGAAAACTATAGTACTCCCGGAGTACTGAGTTTCTCTGTGCTACTGCTATTAATTAACCGCCATATGGACAACTTATCAGACAACTGAACCCGTTGATGTTCCGTCGCCTTCTTCGCACAGCCTCAAAACAAATGAAAAAAAAAAAAAAAATTGTACGGTGTCTTTACTTTACCCAGTACGTTCTGAAAAAATATTTAGTTTAAAATAATTTTTTGTGTCAATCTGATTGCCAAATTTACTTTTAAACATCACAAAATTAGAAAGAAAAAAAAACTAGATTAGAAAACGGCTGCAAAGCCAAAGATTGTTTCAGAGGAAGGTTGAGAATTTCTGAAAATCAAAGACTACGAAATAGATTAAGGGAGCTCTAAGGAATCTGTAAATCTAAAGGGGCTATGACATATGAAGGAGAGGAAGAGATGCTGGAGAAGAGGGCCATGGCATGTGAAGGAGATGAAGATACTCTGAAGAGAAGACAGCGGAAACAATAACGACGTTAACCCTTTTTTTCCAGCTGCTTAATAGACAGCTGACGTGGGCTAATTGTCCACGTGTTGTATAATCAATTGGAGTTCATCATCCATTATTCTATTACCAAAAATAAAGTTGATCCACTAATGAATTTTAAAGGCATTAATTAGCATGCAAACATTCACATAATTAAACTTAAGGCTATGTTTGGTACGAAGGAGGGGGAGGAAGAAGAATGGAGTGAGATGAAGAGAGAAAGAGGCTGAAAGAGTGAGTGAATTGTATAAATCTTTCATATTGTTTAGTATGATATGAAGGAAGAAGAATATAAAGAACTAAAAAGTAATTAAAAATTTATTAGTTAGTTATAAAAACTCTCACTCCTCCCATCTTTTTAATATTATAAGGAGTATTTTTGATGGATTTATTGAATTTGTCATCCATTTTCAAACTCACTCCCTCCATCAATCGCTCCTATCAAACAACCACCGTTCCTCTACCACTCTCTTTCCTCTTTCAATCCCTCCACTAATATCTTTTACCAAACAAAGTAAAGATGATGAACCATCTTGGATCGAGAACCATGACATATATAACTCTGTGACCCGTTTCGAATATAAGAACCTTAATATAATGTCGTCAGACTATGATATTGTTTAATGTATTCCTTAATTAGATTATAAAAATATGGAAAATACATAGGATCCTAAATTTAGCGTTAGTCAAAATTTTCCCGAAAGACTTGGATTCCTTTTAGAATTGCCACTTCATCTATTACTTTTTTTAGTTTTAAAATAAATGATTTGGAATCCCTGATATCGCTCATCTAATAATTATTGCATAGTTCTATATCTGTAAGGAGCCAAGATAATGTGCAGTATTAATATATCCAAGATCATAGATTCTGGATAGAAAATGAATTATTGCTCTTTGTAAGTGGTACAGATAAAAAATCTAATATAACATTTTTATCCTTCAATGGAAATAAGAATTTTAAACACCAATGTCTTTGAATCTCATGTACAGAGTTGCAAATAGCACCATAAATTTATAAAATTTACATTAATATTTTATAAATTTTAAAAATAATTAAAAATTATCATAATTCATAAATATAATAAATTTTTAGTTGTTCAATTATGTATGAATATATATATATATATATATTTTTTCTTTTTAATGTTTAAAACAGAGAGAAGTAGTAGTAAAAAAAAAAAAAATTTAAATTATTCATATAAAAAAATATTTATAAATAAGTAAAAATATAATATATTTAAAATAAAAATATATTATATATATAAATATAAATATATTATATTTATAAATAAAAAATTATTTATAATTATTTTTAAAATTTATAGGTATTAATATACTATAATTTATAAAATAACTTACCATTATATATATATATATATATATATATATATATATATTTTTTTTATGCTAAAAACCGTTAAAATATTGTCAAAGTTGTCATCCACCTCGCAAAATATTAAGGGAGTTTTTAAAACGTTAAATCAAATGATTTCGTAATATATCTTTCTTAAAAGACAAGATCACTTTTAAAAAGTGAAATAGACTACTTTTAATGCTTTACTTGATTTTATAATATGTCTTTATTCAAAGACAAAATCACTTTTGAAAACTTAAATCAACGCCTTTTAAAAGCTATACATGATTTTCTAATATGTATATTCTCTAAAAGACAAAAACACTGGTGTCTGCATGCGTCCTTTTCTTTTCCCTCTTCTTTTATCTCACGGACAACAGGCAATTCATTTATTTCCCCTTCTTCTTTTACTGAAAACACAGAGAAAAAGAGAATGGAGGTCACAAGCTTTCAACACATTGCAAAAGATGTTGATAATGAATCTGTTTACGACAGAGAAAGGGAATTGAAGGCTCTAGATGACTCAAAGATCGGTGTCAAGGGACTCGTAGATGCTGGTTTGCTGAAGATCCCACGAATGTTCATTCATGAACAGCAAAGGGTCATCAGCAAAACAAGTAGCGGTGATGATGGTCATGAGGCTAAGTTAAGTATCCCAATGATAGATTTACAAGGCATTGATAAAGATGAAAATGTTCGTCGCGAGGTAATCGACCAAGTTCGATATGCTTGTGAAAATTGGGGATTCTTCCAGGTGGTGAATCATGGGATTCCGGTGAGTGTTTTGGATGGAATCATTGACGGAGTACGCAGATTCCATGAGGAAGACCCGGAGGTGAAGAAAGCATTCTACGGGCGTGATTACACAAGTAAAAAGGTGACGTATAATACAAATTTTGATCTATATGAAGCTCCAGCAACCAACTGGAGGGACTCTTTGAATTGTTTTATGGCTCCTACACGTCCAGATCCTGAAGACTTGCCTGCAGTCTGCAGGTATGATAATAAATGCAATTCTCTTTGAACTTTTTTTTTTTTTTTTTGTGGAAAAGGCAATACTTTTTGAGCTAGCCATATATATGTATATAATTGAACTTAAAAATCTAATAGTAAACATGTGTACGATATAATATAATATATAGTTGCCTAATCGTTGCCCACTTGCTCAATTTGCCTAAACAAAAGTATGCATTTTGAACTTTCTAGCTAGTACTTGGGAGCGCAACAAATATATGCACAAATTTAAATTTTGTAAAAAATCTCTGTTTGTTTTATGCAAGAATATTAATTTATAGCTTTCATTTTACCAACAATTTGTTTGTGAAAAATTTTGCAGAGAGATTGTACTGGATTACTCTGACAAAGTAATGGCTTTAGGGTCTACTTTATTCCAAATGGTATCAGAAGCGCTTGGACTCAATCCCAACCATCTAAATGAAATTGGTTGTTCAGATGGACTTGTTTTGATAGGCCATTACTACCCACCATGCCCTGAACCAGATCTCACATTGGGTTTGAGCCATCATTCTGATAGTAGCTTCCTCACTGTGCTCCTTCAAGATCAAATTGGTGGACTTCAAGTCCTCCATGACAATCAGTGGGTGGATGTTAAACCCATACATGGTGCTCTAGTCATAAATGTTGGAGATCTATTACAGGCAAGTCCTTATATATTTCCATTGAACACACCCACATATTTCTTGTTTAATGGGTTCACATGTATTCAGGGGATTAATATTTTGGATTATCATATTATTTTAAATTACTACAGCATTCGAAAGTTTTTAAACTCAGAAGGGTGTTCAATTGGTTATTTATATTATATTTGTGAAAATGTTTCTTGTTTATAAGCATGTGTTTCTTAATTTATGTTGATTAATTAATTTTATGTCTTTTGAGCAGCTAATCTCCAATGACAAGTTCATAAGCGTTAATCACAGAGTACTTGCACAAAATGTTGGTGCAAGAATTTCAATAGCATGTTTTCTCAGAACAGAGATTCCATCGAAAAATAGCTCGAGATTGTTTGGTCCTATTAAGGAGTTGATCTCAACAGAAAATCCGCCAATTTACCGTGGAACGACGGTGAAAGATTTTATGGCACACTATTGCTCCAAAGGTCTCGATGGAGTGTCTGCGCTTGAATATTTGAAGCTATGAATGTTTAATAATCCCACACATAGTCCTTACAACTTAATTATATTTGTGTTTTTGGAAGCTTAGGTTGTGTGTGGATTTTTGTACCTGGATTTTTTCTTTTTGGTGAATAAACCTGAATTTAATTCCCCATTAGACAAGTTCCTCATTAGAGAATCTGCTTCATGTGTCTCTTTAATCACTACGTTTTGTTGGAAAAACAAAGAAATTAAACTGATATAAGTTAATGAATATGATCATTTACCTTTGTCTATTTATCTAATAAAGACGTGGGCATATTAATACCAAAAAAAAAAAAAAGACAAATTAAAAAAGAAAAAATAAAGAGGACGTAGTCACGTGGGCATATTAGAAGCACAATTACTCAGCCCGGCAGAGATTGTGACTTTGAATACCTTTGTCCCTGATTGCATGTGGTGGGTTTGTTTATATCCTTGTCTTTTATAATCATTCTCTTTCTATTTCTTTGCAAAAATCTAATAGATCACAGTGCTCAAACTGGTTTGGCCCCTTTTCTTTTTTTTTCATCTCATTAGGGATGTTGAGACGATAAAATTCACATCTAAGCCTTTTTTTTTTAATAAAAAAATAAAACCTTTAATGTGTCAAGCACACATTTTTAATATCTCTTGATTTTTAATATAACTTTGTATTTTTAACACTGGCATATATTTATTGAGTGTACATAATAGATTAGTTAATTTTATTAATTATATAAAATTTATCAGTCATTAAAATATATTATATTATTTGTACTGAAATATTAATTATAATTAAAACTTGATACAATGACTATAGAATTAGAATTAGAATGGATAATAATACTCTTTTCTTTTTTTTTTTTAATTCAATTAAATAATTAATTAAAATTTAATTTAATTATACCTTTATAAAAGAAAGAATAAATTCTTTTATCAAAAACTTGTGTTTAAACTTTAGAGTCAACAAATGTGGCATACATACGTGGAATCTGCAGGAGCAAGAGCTGTGAAGCATTATTGTTTTGGTACTCCGCTTGCCGAAACTGAAGCCCAAGTGCTCAAAATTGGCCCATTGTCTTTGCACTACAGAGCAAAATGGTGGGCCAGGAGATTCAGTCGCCGGAGATTCCATAGACCGTCTCCAACAATTGAAGGTGTTCGACGAATCCAAAGCCGGCGTCAAAGGCCTTGTCGATAGCGGCGTAACCAGAATCCCGCCTATTTTCGTTATTCCGCCGGAAGATATCTCTGGCGATGAGACCAGTTCCGGAGAACTAACCCAAACACAGTTCACAATTCCGGTTGTTGACCTCGGAGACATCTCTAGCAAGCGTCCCGATACCGTGGCCGAAGTCCGGCGGGCTGCCGAGATGGTGGGGTTCTTCCAGGTGGTGAACCATGGAATACCCGGGAGAGTAATGGAGATGATGTTAGAAGGGGCGCGAAAGTTCCACGAGCTGCCGAGGGAGGTTAAAGCTGAGTATTACACTAGAGAGTTGACGAAGAATGTGAAGTTTATGAGCAATTTTGACTTATACGAGTCAAAGTTTGCAAATTGGAGGGACACTTTATTTTGTGTTAGGGGTCCTGAGCCTCTTGACCCACATGATCTGCCTTTTGTCTGCAGGTGTTGATCTTTCCAAACTTTATTTTGTTGTAATTTTTTTTCATTTTTCATCTATACTTTTCATACTAAGACTACTAATTCTCCTGAACAAAAATTAAAAGACTTGGCTTTTTCTTAACTTATTGAAAATTTCAATCATAGATTTATGAGTTTGTGGATAATCCAACTACTATTTTAAGGATATATATATATATATATATATATATATATATATATATATTTGGTTTGTCGAACAGCTTTTAAGATCTGGCTGTTAAAATACTTGTCTTAGCTTTTGCAGAAATTTCTACCTAAAAAGGAGGAATAGTGAGAAGTACTAATATCAATCCAGCATTTCCACAATTTGTGGCTTATCCACAAACTTCTCTACGAACGTCTATCTCTAATTATGCCAGATTTGACAGAATTTGTTGCCTAATATACAATCCAAAGTAGCACATATGCTACTTACAAGTTGGAAATGTTTTCTAATTCATGACAATATGTATGATATAATGAATGACATGAACCAAATGGAAACTCATATATCCTGCTAATGATTTGTGGAAAATGCAATATATAGATTTACTGCTTGAAAATATCCTCATAACTTCTAGTATGTTTACCCGACTTACAGAGACATAACCATGGAGTATTCTGAGGAGGTTCGCAAACTAGGGATCACTCTTTTTGAATTGCTATCAGAAGCACTGGGACTCAAACCTGACCACCTCATAGGAATGGATTGTGCGAAAGGGCATGTTATTCTCAGTAATTATCATCCACCCTGTCCTGAGCCTGAACGTACTATGGGCCTACCAAACACTCGGATCCTGATTTTCTAACCCTCCTACTTCGAGACCATGTAGGTGGACTCCAAATTCAGTATCAAAACCAGTGGATAGATGTGCCTCCTGTGCCTGGAGCACTAGTAGTAAACATTGGAGATTTGTTGCAGGCAAGCCTTTGCTTTAGTATGTTTGTTCATTTCACTACTCACCTTCAAATATCTATCTATGCACTGAATTGCATTTAAATAGTTAGTAAAATTGTGGATTCTAATGTAGCATTACATTTCCTAAATTCAATATGATTTATTTGACAATAACTTCAAGATGCTTCGTCTTTCTTTATATATATATATATGTTTTTTAATGCCTATAGAGGTGCTTAAGCCATGGGCTGCATCTGTTTTATGTTCTAGTTTATTATAATATACATTAGAATGGTTTCTTTGATGTAAGGAAATCCAAGTTTCTCAATAATCGTTGTGCTGTATTCTTGCAGCTTATATCTAATGACAGATTTAAGAGCGTAGACCATAGAGCAGTGGCCAAGAATGTAGGACCAAGATTATCCATAGCTTGTTTTTTCACGTTGCATCTCTACCAATCAACAATGTTGTACGGTCCCATCAAAGAATTGTTGTCAGAAGATCAACCCCCTGTATACAGAGAAACATCAATCATAGACTTCATTACTTACTATGATGGAAAAGGACTTGATGGGAAATCTGCTCTAACACATTTCAAATTGCAAAGGTAAACTATGGTTTATAACAATCTAGTTATTTTTATTTTATTTTACTTTATTTTTTGTGTAATTTTAGTTAAGAAAAACACTGATTGTGTATTTTTACTAACTGTTTGTCATTGGCATTATGCATTACAAAAATAAATCAGAGAAGTGTTTAAAGATATGCAAGCATTATAATTGAAATCAATCTGAATGATGATACTGTTAAACAGTGAGTGTTTTATGATTTGGTAGCTTTATGACTATGTAGCAGATAAAGATTGATTCAAAATACTCATCTAGAATTTTCCTAACCTTTGAAATTAGACTGGTTACCTTTAGATTGCTTTCCATATCTTTCACACTAATTACCTATAATTTGTTGAGCTCTCATGACATGTAACAGAGAGTTATCAAATTTTTAGAGCTCTAGTTGTTTTGATTGGTTGTTTGTCTTCGAGTTCCTTATAAATAGAAAACTCTTACTGATCCATTCCTTGGAGACCTCTAACATTTCCAGCTTCTCACAGCTAGGACTGAGCCTTACGTTAACCAGAGCCTTGTGCTATTTCCACTATATTGCACAGAGCACTATGTCCCTTAGTAGAGTGACATGGGGTTGTCTTCAGACGTTGAACCATAGGAAGCCTTACTTTAACCAGTGCCTAGACTAAAGAGGAACATGTTCTATTTCCACTATATTACACACAGCATTATGTCAACTAGTAGAGTAACAGAGGGTCCTTTTCAGATGTTGAACCATAGGATCTATGAAACATGTTGAAAAAGTAACACTATGTCCGCTAGTAGAGTGACATGGGTCCTCTTCAAATGTTGAACCATAGGATCTATGAAACTTGTAGAATAAAGTAACAATTGGCAGTTATTTACGAAAATAAATATTTATAATTACAGCCATTCAACACGTAAAACATGTGATACCAACATTTCTACATTTTAAGAGCATATAGCTCCAGACAAACCGGCTGCTGCACTCCCACCTTGATCTGCTTGTAGATTTCATGCTGAGTGAGTATCCAAAGTGGATGTTGAAGGTTTTAAATTGTGTCTAACTAGTTATTAATGGAATTTTGAGTAATTACATGATGATTCTGGAGTTTGATTTGGTTGTTTGGATTCTTTACGGTGGAATATATGTTTTTGCTGTGATTTTCTCTCATATAGATGCACCTCACCTAAAAAGTGGCAATTAAGCTCAACGAAAAGAGTAGCGTACATAGATAGATCCCCTGCTTCTGTTTGTAACAGCGAGTGAATATGCTAGCAGGTTCTTCACATGAGAAGGCAAAGCCATAAAAGGGAAAATCGAGAATATATAATATCATGAAAGTGAAAATACACATGACTGCGTAAGTAGTAGTAAAACCGCAGCTAACCTACACATGACTTTGAGTTGTCCCTGAATCTGAAGGGGAGTGTTGAGCTGGTGGTGGCGGGTTAGGCGCACGCGGGTATTGCACACGTCGATTATAGTAGCCGTGGTGCGCCGGTGTTGGCCTGACAAGGGGTCGGGTATTGCACAGGCCGATTATACCACTACTTTCATTCTCATACGACGACTTTCGTACGTTGACATCATCGTGAGAAAAAGGCAATCAACTTTAGATTTGCAACATCAAACCCACATAAAAACCCAAATGACCCGTGTCTTAAACTGATTTAAAATATATATATATATATATATATATATATATATATATATATATATTATTGTGGCTTTCCATATCAGAGGTTGTTTCCTGGCAAAGGCGTTAAGCCCTACGAGAAAAATAGGACATGCAAATTATTGCATCAATACAATTTATTCAAATATTGTGGCTTTCCATATCATAGGATGATTCCTGGCAAAGGCGTTAGGCCCTACAAAAAAAAAAAAAAATAGGACATGGAAATTCTTGCAACAATACAAGTGATGAGTAAAACATTGATATATAGAGTTGATATGTTTATATTTACTGATTAAGACCTTTGCCTTTGTCTGGCACCACCGGGCCTTTGGTGGGGGAACACCGTGCCCGACATATTTGTCTGCCACCAACCTATTATAAGGAAAGCCACAGTATTTGGCTGGTGCCCGACACATTTGTCTGGCACCAACCTATTATAAGGAAAGCCACATTATTTGACCAAACTCAAAATGTATTTGATGCAAGAATTTCAATGTCCTATTTTTCTTGTAAGGCCTGACGCCTTTGCCTGGAACCAACCTATTCCCCACAAAGCCCTCAAGACTATTTTAAATTGGTTTTTTTAATTTATATTGTGCTTCATTGTATCCCTATATAAATCATCATAATTTGCTTAAGTAGTTATAAAGATAAAAATCTTAATAAACTTGTCTTGCTCATCGTATTTGGTTATGTTGTTCGTCGGAGTGGTAGTGGTTCTCACTACTACTCAGTCATGTCTTAGTGGTCCTTATTATAAAAGCACTACTCCAACCACAAATGATCACAATCTGCCTCCCAACCCAATTCTTTATCATCCTGAACAACACAAACCACCATTAACAGTACAACAACCTCCTCGTGATCATGATCAGCTGGAGAATCCACAGTCGGAGCTGTCGGAGCATGGCAATCCCCCAACTCTGCCCGCACGACGTGTATTAATACGATGTCCTGATTATTCAGTACTACCACCAATTAGCAGGCCACCACCTGGGTGCCATGGCCAGGGTCCGCCTCCAACCGTAACGTCTACACGTACACCCCCACTTGCATAAAGTACTGCCACTAAATATATTATGTACAATAAAAATATGCATGATATGTATGTAATGTTATGCGGGTACTCTTTCTTGAGAAGATTGATCACTGCCTTAAATTTCCTTAATTTGATATGTGTGACATCTCTCAAAAGTCTTCTTTCTACACTAATAATTAACTATCATGGAAGAGGAGATTAATAACTATTGAAATTATTAATATTTTTACTAGTTTATTTTTTTTATGGGAATATTTTCATTTTGTATTTATGTATTTTGTAATTTTGACAATTAGGATCCAAGGGGTGTGAACTTTTGAAGCTACTAGTTACATGACCAACAATGTTATTCAAAGTAAACCTAATTAGATCACTCAGTGCTTTCGCTGCAGCTTCATATTAAAAGAGTCATTACCTAAACTTTCCAAGTCAATTGCAGCCACTCAATATCACTGATTAAATCATAAATTCTAACTAAGAGATTGACAATCTTAACTTGGCTTGGTCTACAAGTTAAAGTACTATAGTAGTATGACCAAAGTCATCGGACTAGTACTATAAATTGGTCTTGTAGTTATATATTAGCTAAGCTAGTTTTGGGTGCATTATCAATCTTAAACTATATATCAGATATTGTCTTGCTCGTATTTGCCAGTGTTGTTCCTGGTAGTGGTACTGCTAATTCTTACCACCCAATTATGTGTTTGTGATCCTTCCTATACTGCAACTACTAGTACTACTCTATTACCAAAGAAAAAAAAACTACTAGTACTACTCCATCCGAATATGTTCACAAGCCCCTCACTCCATTTCATTATAATCCTCCTCATCAACAACCACCTCGAACTATGTCTGTGACTCTAATTTTACGTTTGGATGCATCAGTTCGGACGTAAAATTGCACCGCCTGCACACCGTGGCAATAAGCCGCCACCAGCTTAACAGCCACCAATCCTCCTCACACCATGTTATGTGTTTGTGATCCTTCCTATACTACTGCAACTAGTACGACTCCGTCCAAATATGTTCACAAGCCTCCCACTCGATTTCATTATATTCCTCGTCATCAACAACAAAAAGCATCAGTACCATCTAGTCATCAACAACCTCCATGTCATTATAATCCTCCTGCTCCTCCTCAAGGACCTGTGAGAAGGTCATCACCTGTGCACCATGGCCAGGGCCATAAGCAGCCACCAGCTTAACACACACACACACACACATATATATATATATATATAAACAAAAATGTTCTTATGCACGACGTCGCTCATATATATTAAGCGATAGATGCGGTGTCATATATTTTTAAAAGACTTCTAAAATACATATGTGGGCTTAAGTGAATAAATAAATATTAAAAATATATGTCACATCATCTGTCGCTTAACATATATGAGCGACGTCGTATATTAGAGCAATTATATATATATATATATATATATATATATATTCAAAGAGGTCATGTACGTAACTTATTTGTACTTTTAAATAAGAGTGAACTGTGAAGTGAAGAACTCCTTTGTCAAACATATCTATGCATATGTTTAATTGAATAATATATGGTATCATTTCTCCATATATGGAATTTTTATTAATATGTTAAATTTTAGGTACTATATGAGCAATATTGTTTCCCCATGTTTGAGTCCAGTTACCTGGGCATATAATCGCTTCACTGTAATATTCTAATGTTTAATTATTCGATCGGTAAATATTTTTTTACTTATCTACTGCTTCTTCTTTTTTTTTGTATATTCTTTTAGTTTGGATTAAACTTTGTTACATAGTTTATGATTATTGTTATCTTGAAAAAACTAACATACAAATCAACAAAAAATTGGAATTGACAAGGTCCCAGTATATTTGATGTAAGAATAGATCTAGACCCGTTGATTCAAACATGAATAATTGGAAAATGGTTTTCAATTCTTCGTTACGAATACTAAGAATTGAGAGAAGAAAGAATAATCTCACTTTTATTACAAAAACGGCTGCCCATTACATTCCCGTAAACTAGGCATTTATAGTAAACATAATAAAACCCTCATACCTAATAAACACAATTAATAAATAATTAAAAATAATAAAATCTGAAATTTACTAAAAATGGAAAGTTAGAAATAAAATGTAATCTGAAATGAATTTAATGCATTTGATTATTCTGAAATTGAAAATCTACACGTGAAGAAAATTGGGCGCCAATTACCATAAAAAATGACAAATTTGTTTTTTTTTTGAGGCCTAAACGATGTTATTTGGCTTTAAAGTCCTTCGGTCGAAAACGGAAATCTTTGAGTTTGGTTTCTTAAGCCGTTTCAATTTGTGAGCGTATCAACATACTTGTAGTGCTCTCCATCTCCAACTATATTATATTGAATAAAATGAATGATATGTGTGTGAGGTGACTCTTTCATGAGAAGAGTGATCACTGTTAATTTCCTTAATTTGATGTGTTGAAAGTTTCTGCCTTCACTTATGTAATGATTAACTATTGAAATCTAATATTTTCATTTTTATATTTACGTTTGATGTGTTACCAACTAGGCCGTAGGTTTGTCGACTTTTGAAACTAGTTAAATACATGACTAAGAATATTAAATACATGACTAAGAATATTATTCTAACAAATTTCTTATTACTGTTTGTTAAATTAATATTTGAGTACTTAATATATATATATATATATATATCTTGAATATTTATCATGCCTGTGTTATAAGATTAGGTATCCGTACTAATTTTTTCAACTATTTGCTTCTTAAAATTATGTTTATCCATTAAGCATCTAATTTCTCTTTGATTTGCTTTGTGATTTTGAATTATGTCCACCGTCCCACTAGAAATTGGTAACTTTGGACTAGAAGAACAATGAAGCATTAATAGAATGGTGGTGACCAAAACATGCTGGATTAATGTTTCTATTAAGGTTGCTATAATAATGGATTACTGTCTTTACGTTATTTATTTCATTTTTTTAAATAATAATAATTATAATTTTCCAATAGTCCAATTAAGCATATCCTAAAGATGGAACATTAATGTTTAACAAAAAAAAAAAAAAAAAAAGATGGAACATTGATGAAGTCAAATTAAGTCTTGTTTGCTTGATGACTATGAAAGAACTCTTTTATATTGGCATGGGGATAATATTTATAGCGGACTCAGTATTTTTTTAATCAAATTGAGCCCAATTAATAAAAAGTCAATTAAAGAAAACTACCTCCACTTAGAGCTTGGCCATTTGTTAAAATAATAATAAAAAGAAAGAAAAAAAGAAAGAAAAAGGAGTCAATGCCTCAACTTTCCCAGTCAAATATCAATAATAATTTCTACCAAGAAAATAAAGTATTGCAGAGACCTTAATCTGACCATGTTTCACAACCATGTGAACGACACCTGTACACCCCGACAAAGCCCTCGGACCAGTACAATAAATTGGTCACGTAGTTGTGTGTCTCAATGCTAAACTGTGTCTTGCTCGAATTTGGCAGTGTTAATGTCCCTCGGAGTGACGGTAATTCTTCTTACCACCGATGGCATATGTCTCTGTCATCCTTACTGTGGTCACAGTCGGGTGTAGGTAGCTGTAGTTTCTACTACTACTTAATCACGTTGTCATATGTATTTTTAATTTCATGATATTATTTGTCTATTGGTTTTTTTGGGATTTATTTAATTTAGTTTTTAGAATTAAGTTAAAAATTTAATGACTAGTTATCGGGCTATTGAGTATTAAAACTGATCAGTTTAAATAACAAAGGTTATACGCAGATTTCTTATCAATTCTATATAAATGTACGTACTCTTTCAGCTTTATTTTTCAAATGATGTTGCATTATTTATTTTTATTATATTAATTAGTAACCAATAAAATTATACAATGTTACAGTTAGAAAAATAAATTTGGAAAACTTCTTTCTTATAAATATAAATATATCAATTCTATGTATTATTGTTTTATTCATCACGTACGTGTATCTGATGCAAGAATTTCCATGTCTTATTTTCCTTGTAGGGCCCAACACCTTTGCCTGGCACCAACCTATTATAAGGAAAGCCACATTATCTGACTAAACTCAAAATGTATTTGATGCAAGAATTTCAATGTCCTATTTTTCTTGTAGGTCCTGATGCCCTTGCCTGGAACCAACCTACTACAAGATTTTGACACTTGTATAACCCCACAAAGCCCTCAAGACTATGTTAAATTGGTTTTTTTTTTTTAATTTATAATATGCTTCATTGTATCCCTGTATAAATCATCAGAATTTGCTCAAGTTGTTGTAAAGATAAAAATCTTTATAAACATGTCTTGCTCATCGTATCTGGTTATCTTGTTCGTCGGAGTGGTAGTGGTTCTCACTACTACTCAGTTATGTCTTAGTGGTCCTTACTATGAAACCACTACTCCAACCACAAATGATCACAAGCTGCCTCCCAACCCAATTCTTTATCATCCTGAACAACACAAACCGCCACTAACAGTACTACTACTTCAACAACCTCCTCATGATCATGACCAGCTGGAGAATCCACAGTCGGAGCGGGACAAACCTCCAACTCTGCCCCCACGACGTGTACTAAAATCATGTCCTGGTTCTACACTACCACCAATTAGCAGGCCACCACCTGGGTGCCATGGCCAGGGTCCGCCTCCAACCGTAACTTCTACACGCACACCCCCACTTGCATAAATTACTGCCACTAAATATATTATGTACAATAAAAATATGCATGATATGTATGTAATGTTATGCGGGTATTCTTTCTCGAGAAGTTTGATCACTGCCTTAAATTTCCTTAATTTGATGTGTATGACATCTCTCAAAAGTCTTCTTCCTACACCAATAATTAACAATCATGAAAGAGGAGATTAATAACTATTGAAATTATTAATATTTTTAGTTTAATTTTTTATGGAAATATTTTCATTATGTATTTATGTATTTTGTAATGCTGACAATTAGGTTCCAAGGACCGGTGTGAACTTTTGAAACTACTAGTTACATGACCAACAATGTTATTCAAAGTAAACCTAATTAGATCACTCAGTGCTTTTGCTGCAGCTTCATATTGAAAGAGTCATTGCCTCAACTTTCCAAGTCAATTGCAACCACCCAATATCACTGATTAAATCACAAATTCTAACTAAGAGATTGACAATCTTAACTTGGCTTGGTCTACAAGTTAAAGTGCTGTACTAGTATGACCAAAGTCCTCGGACTAGTACTACAAATTGGTCTTGTAGTTATATAGTAGCTAAGCTAGTTTTGGGTGCATTATCAATCTCAAACTATATATCAGATCATGTCGTGCTCGTATTTGCCAGTGTTGTTCCTGGGAGTGGTACTGCTAATTCTTACCACCCAATTATGTGTTTGTGATCCTTCCTATACTACTACTACTAGTACTACTCCATCCAAAATTTTACACAAGCCTCCCATAAGCAGGCCCAAAAAGTAAAGGAAATTAAAATGAGCAAAATTTTTTCTATTTTATTTACTCCATAATATATTACGTAGGAAGATATTAGGAATTTTAAATTTTTGAATCCCAAATGACATAGCATTTTTCATATCATAAAATATAAAAAAGAAAATTCCACCTTATCATGTTAAAAAATATTTTTAATTTTTTATTTATGAAAATCTTAAGATCGGGTTCTAAAAATATAATACTTATAAAATTATTCTATATTAACTTTAAGCCCACTGATAATATAAACATATTATAATTCTTTGCACTTACCATGTCATTTATGATCCATTTAGGGTCCCAAATATTTTTCTGTTACGTAACATTTTTCTCAATAATTTTGTGTTCTTTTTTTTTTTTTGAAAAAACATAAAATAAAACAAAACAATATACATATATGTGAAACTTTATTAGGAGTCTAACCCTAGCAAAAGAATAAAACAATATTAAGGAGTCTAACCCTGGGAATGGTAATTAATTATATTGAACTTGGTTCTAATAGAGACGTAGAGATTTGGGCTTAATTTGGTTCATTACCAAAAGGCCAAAAACTAAACTTTTTGTTACAAACTTATTTGAACTTATTTGAAGACGTAACTTGAATTTATTGATGAAATATTATTTTCTATCAAAAGCTTCTATTTTTTTTATGAATAAAAAAGAATCTCGATGTTGATCTTATCAGTTCAGAATTTTATTAATGGATATAGCTTTTTTTTTTTTTCAATTTTACAACTCTGTAGAAGTTTAGAGCAGTTGACTCAGTCCCTAATAGATCCCTCTCCACCTAACTCTTCAAGTAAAACTGAGTATACATAAAATAATAATAAAGTTTACCAAAACTCAAAACATAACTCCTATAAATAAATATAGTAAAACGGTCAATTTTTTTTTCTTTTAGGCCACGCCCTAAGGTACATCAAAAGCTTCCATTAGTTATATATACTATACGTCTAAGCTCTTACCCAATAAAAATGTGCCACGCTTCATTTGGATTGCCAGCGCACAGAAAAACTTTACTCATCAGAGAACGCAAACTCAAAAGTCCAACTTGCCAAACCCATGAAGGGGCAGTTTCATCAAAATAATTATACGTAGGTCCTTCCTTCATGCCACTAGCTTAAACGGCGTTAGGTGTCCGTTTTGGTATTTGTACGTGCCGACCTGCCGGTGAACAACACGACGGATGTGGGTTCCACATAAATAAATTTTATATGGAAATAAATTTTAAAAAATAAATTTAAATTTAAAATAAATTCTCCATATTCTTTCTTAAATTAAAATAATTTTTTTAAAAAAAATGACAAATAGAAAGTAGACACGTAGAGTTTATCACAAGTGGTAATTCCAAGTGAGGAATTAAGGGGAGGCAAGTTGGAAAGTACTCTGTATAACTAATTATATAATTGTTCTGATGCACAACTAAGCCATAAATTATGTAATATGTATTTTTATTATTTTTTTATTAATTTGTACTTATATATAATTTTTAAAAGTTTTTTTTTAAAATATAGAACATCTCATATATCCCTTAACATATATATTAAGGTGGAGAGCATTTCTTTATATATATATATATATATATATATATATATTATGAAAAATTATGGTAGTTTGTAATATATTTCATTAATTTGATCCAAAGCTCGGATCTTGTACTAATAATGCTAACTTCTATTCAAAATCAAACATTAAAAACTTTTCAAATTGTCTCATATAGGACTTGAATTGTTAATTGCTAACTTTTCATAATAATTGTAAAAATTACTATGCTATTTATAACTATTCTAATATTTATATTTTATAAATAATTTACAACCAAATGAAACCTGATCTAACTCTTCATTTGGTTCTCTCTGAATTCACTAAAAATAATCCAGTATGCACTTGCCCAAGAGGTCTGCCCACAGGCATAACCATATCATTTTATGACCATCTGAAAAAAATAAATAAAAAAAGTAATTAATTACTAAACAAACTAGACAAATTTCTAAATACATTTAATGTTAAGTAAAATAATTTGGCAAAAATTCATGATTCCTACCTAAAAGAAAATCATTATCGCGGCGACGGTTATCCAGATCGCAATGAACCCAAAATTACTACCTGTCATCCACCAGACCAAAACACATGCCCATATCAATTTATGATTATCTGAAAAAAAAATTAATTGTTAAACAAACTAGAAAAATTTATAAATGCATTCAATATTAAGTAAAACAATTTGGTAAAAACTCATGGTTCTTACAACAATGATCATCAAGATCGTCCTGAAGCTCTTTAAGATCACGGCGAAGCTTCTTAAGATCGCGGTCCATTATAGAAATATGATATTTAAGTTTTTCAAAATCATATGGTACATTAATGGGACTGCGCTTCTGCATGATTAAAAAATACTTGAGGTTACTATAATTTTCTTAGAAAGAATAACAAAATTACAAAACTTAATAAATTATATATTCAATTATTAATGTAGGATATTACAAAAATTGTTCAATTAACACATAGGTAGAACATATAATATAATTATCGGCAGGTGAAAAACAGCAATAATATTATAATATTGCTCCATCCATTTATTGGAATGAAATAAATAGGGAAAAACTGGACATTAATGTGATGAGAAATTCAAATAATATTCAAAGCATATAAGTTTAATAAGTAAGCATATGATATATATATATATATACCTTTAAAATATACGCTCCCTCTCTTAATTCCTCCCATTAAATAATTATTACCTTTCAAATTCCTTCACCACTCTCTTCTTCTTTTTCAATCTCTTTACTAATATCTCATACCAAATAAGAGCTAAAAGATCGACGAGAGGTTGTAAACCATTGCACTTAATTTACATATACAATTATTAGAAAAAGCCCATGCTTGGGAGTCTTTGAGTGGTCAACAATCAATAACAATAAAAAAATTTCATTTTTACCAAAAAATAAAAAAATTTCATGGATTGGCATATTGAGGCTATTTATTGCATAAATTAATTGCAAACGTGCCTTGTAAATTTTTTAATAAATAAATAAATAAATGTATATATATATATATATATATGAACATAGACAAGAAAGGAATTATCAGACGTAGAAATAATTAGTGTTTTGAATTACTTACCTCACTGGTATTCTTAACATTCTTATCCATTGACGAGTAGGAATGGCTTGGATTATTAAGATGAAGATCTTGATTATAATGTTTGAGAGGTTTATAATTAGGAGCCTCTAATCCACCTGCAGGAGTAACACCACGACTAGAAAACAGCCTCATGTGTATGCCATGCACACCCAAAGACTGACCACCGCCTCTATTGCCGCCGCTCATCCCCAAACGCCTGGTTACCTCGCGACACAATTGCATCCGCGCTGCCATCAATCTCAAACTCAATAAGATACAATAGTTTTTTCTTTTTTCGATTTAGATCGAGGTTGGAGGAAATATTAATATATAATGTAAAAAGGTAAAGGTTTTTTTGTTTTTTTTTTTTAATTAGGGTTAGACTCCTTAATATTGTTTTATTCTTTTGCTAATGTTAGACTCCTAATAAAGTTTCACATATATGTATATTGTTTTGTTTTATTTAAAAAAAAAAAACACAAAATTGTTGAGAAAAATATTGGAAAAATATTTAGGATTCTAAATGCATCATAATCATAAATGATATGTCAAATATCATATCATTGATAAATTTCAATTCATTTAACAAAAAAAAAAAATCCTAAAAAAGAAAATTTATAATATTTTTTATATTATTATTATGGACCCAAAGCTAATATAATTTTTTTTATGTATTATATTTTTAGGACTTAGAGCTTTAATTAAAAAAATTAAAAAAATTTTAATAAGAAATATATATTTTTTCTTTTTTATAACATGGCAGATGGTACGTCATGGTGGGGTTTTTTCCAGCTGGTGAACCATGGAATACCCGAGAGAGTATTGGAGATGATGTTAGAAGGGGAATGTGAAGTTTATGAGCAATTTTGATTTATACGAGTCAAAGTCTGCAAATTGGAGGGACACTTCATTTTATGTTATGGTTCTTGAACTTCTTGACCCTCATGATGATCTGCGCAGGTGTTGTTCTTTTGAAACTTTATTTTGTGGTAATTTTTTCATTTTTCATAATGTATTGAAAATTTCGTCATGCAATTATGAGTTTGTGGATAATTAAACAGCTATTTAAGGATATATATATATATATAATTTTTTTTTTTTTGGTTTGTCAGTCAGCATTTTCATAAACTGTGAATTCTCCACCAACTTTTCTACAAACGTCTTATCACTAATTATGTCATATTTATCAGAATTTGTTACCTAATATGCAATACAAAGTAGCATATGTACTACTTCACGTTGGAAAAGTTTCTAATTCATGACAATATGTATGATATAATTAATGGCATGAACCAAATAGAATTACTGCTTGAAAACATCCTCATACCTTCTAGTATGTTTTCCCAACTTACAGAGACATTACCATAGAGTATTCGGAGGAAGTTCGCAAACTAGGATCACTCTTTCTGAATTGCTATCAGAAGCACTGGGACTCAAACCTGATCACCTTATAGGAATGGATTGTGAAAAAGAGCATGTTATTCTTAGTCATTATTATCCACCATGTCCTGAGACTGAACTTACTATGGGCACTACCAACTTTAGGATCCTGATTTTCTAACCCTCCGACTTCAAGACCATATAGGTGGACTCACAAATTCAGTATAAAAACCATTGGATAGATGTGCCTCCTTTGCCTGGAGCTCTAGTAATAAACGTTGGAGATTTGTAGCTGGCAAGCCTCTGTTTTAGTATGTTTGTTCATCTCACCACTCACCTTCTAATATCTATCTATGCACTGAATTGCGTATAAATAGTTAATCAGTGAAATTGTTGATTCTAATATAGCAATGCATGTCAGCATGATTTATTTGACAATAACTTCAATATGCCTTGTCTTTCGTTGCATATATTAGATTTTTAATGGCTATAGAAATGCTTAACCAATAGGTTGCATCTAATTTATTTTCTAGTTTTGCATAACATACAATAGAATGGTTTCTTTGATGCATGGAAATCCAAGTTTCTCAATAATCATTGTGCTGTATTCTTGCAGCTTGTATCTAATGACAGATATAAGAGCTTAGAGCATAGAGTAGTGGCCAAGCATGTAGGATCGAGTATTCATAGCATGTTTTTTCATGTTGCATATCTACCAATCACCAAAGTTGTGCAGCCCCATCAAAGATTTGTTGTCAGAAGATCAACCCCCTGTATACAGAGAAACATCAATAAAAAACGTCATTCCTTACTACGATGGAAAGGACTTGATTGGAAATCTGCGCTAACACATTTCAGATTGTAAAGGTAAACTATGATGTATAAGAATCATTTTTTTTTTATGTGAATGTTTTTAGTTAAGAAAAACGCTGATTGTGTATTTTTACTAAATTTTTGTCATCAGCATTATGCTTAACAAAACAAATCAGAGAAGTGTATAAAGATATGTGAGCATTTTCTTTCTTGTTAGAATTGAAATCAATCCGAATGATGATATTGGTAAACAATGAGTGTTTTATGATTTTTAGCTTTATGACTTTTTGTTGTAGAAAAAGATTGATTCCATATACTCATCTAGTATTTTCTTTACCTTTGTAAGATTTAGATTGGTTACCTTGAGATTGCTTTCCATATGTTTCACACTAATAACCTATAATTTGTTGAACTCTCATGACATGTAAGTAAAAGACTCCCACTGATCCAAGTCCTGGAAACCCCTAACATCAGCTGCTTCTCACAGCTAGATTTACTACTGACCCCTACTTTTAACCAGAACCTAGATTTAACAGAAACATATGCTATTTCCACTGCATTGCACAGCTTTATGTACACTAGTAGAGTGACACGGGGTCCTCTTCAGATGTTGAACCATAGGAAGCCTTACTTCAACCAGAACCTAGACTAAACAGAAACATGTGCTATTTCCACTATATTGCTCAGAGCATTATGTCCACTATTAGAGTGACATGGGTCCTCTTAGGATGTTGAACATTGGAAGCCTTACTTTAACCAATGCCTAGACTAAAGAGAAACAGCTTTATGTCCACTAGTAGAGCGACATGGGGTCCTCTTCAAATGTTGAACCATAGGATCTATGAAACTTGTAGAAAAAGTAACACTTGGCATTTATTAACTAAAATAAATATTTGGAATTACACCAATTCAACACGTAAAACATGTGACACCTGCATTTCTAAGTTTTAAGAGCATATGGTTCTAGACAAGCAGGCTGCTGGAGTCCTACCTACCTAAGGTTGTTTGAGAAGAAAACACCCTTCTCTGCATGTAAATTTCATGCTGAATGAGTATTCAAAGTGGATGTTGAAGGTTTTAAATTGTCTCATAACTAGTTGTTAATGGAATTTTAATTTGGTTGCTTGGACTTTACGGTCCAATATATGTGTTTTCAATGATTTCTCTCATATAGATGCGCCTCACCTAGAAAGTGGCAAGCTCAACGAAAAGAGGAGCGTACATAAATAGAACCCCATGCTTTTGTTTGTAACGTCCTGTTAGTGGGTGATTACGGGGTTACTAGGCTTCGTTGACTGTGTGCTTCAACTCTCAGAACTTGGACATTGTCCAAGTGGTGAACCAGAGGATTCCCATAAACAGCATGTGTTAGACGCGGCAAACAAGTATAAAAAAAAAAAAAAAAATGGAAAATACAAAATATATTTTAGAGATTCCAGCAAGTGAATATGCTAGCAGGTTCTTCACATGACAATGCAAGGCCATAAAGATCCAGGATGCCTGCTGCTAGCTTTCTAAGCAAACAGAGATGAACATAATATCCCCTTACGTGTGAATATATACTTGGTACAGTGAGTGCATGGGAGTGTCCGGTAGTCGGAAAAACAGGTAAAAGTTGAAGATAAAAGTATATGCATAGAGACACACATAGAACAAGGAGGAATTCAAGCTTTTCAGGAAATCCAGGTTTGGGGATCAAGCAGCTCCTTTACTGAAATCCGATGAAGAGGCTTTGACAACGGTGGTAACAAAGTTGATATCCTCTCAGACACTTGCTTCATCGTTGGCCGAGAATGTGGGACAGGATGCAGGCATGCTACTGCTAGTACGACAAAGAAAACCACTTGATTTGCTGGATGCCATCTCGGAGGTAAGAGACGTTGATCCAATGCATCCTTGAGTAGAATTGGATCAGCTGCTGGCAACGAAGCTGTTGACAAATACGATAAGAGGTCTCGTGGATGCTTTCCCACGATCACTTCCAGTGCTACAACTCCGAAGCTATACACGTCAATCTTCTCGTTTACTTCCATTGTGTAAGCAAGCTCTTTAAACAAATATACGCTTTGAGTTAATATCGTTTAGTGGTGTGATTAAGTAATGCCAATTGCATGTATATTTGAGGGCATATATATTAGGAAATAACCAAACAGTTCATATATGTGTCAAGTCTATGCATAAAGAGTATGTAGATTGCAATCACAAAGTCCTGGTTTAACGAAAATGGAGTCTGACTGACAAGCATAGTAGGTATGGAATATATATATCACATGTGACAATTTTTGTTTTTTCTTTTGTTAAAATAAAATTTACTATTTCTGTCATAAAGAAACGGTTCATTTTTGTTTTTTTCTCTAACTAATATTAGATATACATTGTAGGCATGAAAAGAAAGCGTACACTTACCTGGGGCAGAGTATCCAAAGGTTCCTGCAAATGTGGTCCAGTTTGACGACTCTGGATTACAAGTTCTAGCAGAACCAAAGTCAGAAATGTGAGCTTCATATTCTGCATCCAGTAAAACATTCTTGCTGGATATGTCTCTATGAACTATGGCAGGACAACATTCATGGTGCAAATAGGATATGGCATTGGGTAAGCCTTTTAACACATTCACTCTCTTAGCCCAATCAAATTCCAATGCCTTAACTTCATCAGTCAACATCTCTAGTAAGCTTCCTTTTTCCATGAACTCGTACACCAAAAATGAGTGTCTTGTATGTGAACAAAATCCATGAAGCTTAACGATGTTTCGGTGGCGTGCTCTTGTCAACACATTAGTCTCATTTGTGAAGGCGTCATGACCAGCAGGTCCACCATTCTCGTGGGTTTTTTTCACTGCGACAACTTGACCAGTTGACAAAAGAATTTTGTAGACACTCCCACACCCTCCAACTCCAATATAATATTTGGAGTCAAAAGTTTTCTGTGGCTTCAACTATTTCCTCATATACCTTTTTCCCATCGTGGTTCAATTCTGTAAAGAAAAATCGAGCTTGTGATTCTCTTGGTTCAACCCGCTTCCTTCTAATCTTCTGGCGAGTTAAAAGAACTACGGCAACGATAAACAACAGAAAAAGAGTGCCAGATATAGACATTAGGACTAAAAATACAACGCCAAGGACAGGTTTTTTTGGTATGGGACAAGGCTTCAAACTAGTATTGTTGGTGCACAAGGCCTTGTTATTGTCCAAAGAGGCCTCCATGAAAGCTTTGATGTTGGGGAGAGGACCTTCTAACTGTTGTAGGATACATCAACAGAAGTCAAACTCCACATCTCTTCAAACGCAGATGGTATTGAGCCAGAGAGATTGTTGTGAGAAAGGATGAATGTTTCTAGTACGCGCAAATTTTCAAGCTCTGGAGGCAACTCTCCTGTAAGTAAATTCTGACTCAGATCAAGGTTTTCAAGTGGGAGAAGTTTCCCAATCTGATAAGGAATCACCCCACTGAAACTGTTCTTTCTCAAGTTCAAGAGCTGTAGTTTTGAACACTGTCCCATTTGGATAGGAATTGGTCCACTGAGATTGTTTGCTGCAAGGTCTAGCTGTTGAAGGTCGAGCAACATTCCAATTTCTGCTGGAACACTGCTGGAAAGTTTATTATTGTTGAGTTTGAGCATGAATAAAAATTTGAGCAGTCCTAACTCCTTAGGAATTTCCCTAACGAGAAGATTGGAGGAGAGGTCAAGTTTATGCAATTGAGTAGCGTTCCCAAGTTCAGGAGGTAGACTACCTGAAATTTTATTATTGGAGATGACCAGCACAGTAAGATTTTGACAGCGTCCTCATTTCCCAGTGAGTTCACCGACGAAATTGTTGTTGCTCAAGTTTACATGGTTTAAGCTTGGATAAATTCCGAGCGCTTTGGATATATTTCCAGTGAATTGATTATTCTCGAGCGAAAGTGTGACTAAAGTAGTACAGTTTTTCAAGGTCTTTGGAATGTGACCAGTAAAGTGGTTTTTGGCAACTGAAAGCCATGTAAATCTCCCGCCTAAACAAATATTTTGGGGAAGAGAGCCAGACAAGGAGTTTTCATCCAATTGCAATGATTCCAAGTCTGTAATATTGTTCATTTCTGCAGGAAAGGAACCTGTGATGTTGTTGGAGGACAAGTCAAAGTGAGAGAGGGAGGTGAGTTTTCCAATAGACGAAGGAATTGAGCCTGAGAGATTGTTCTCATACAAATGAAGCTGTTCGATCGATTTGAGCTGTCCTATCTCACGAGGAATGGAACTTGTAAGTTTGTTATGGCCAAGGTTGACAAAGATCAGGTTGCTCAAGTTTCCAAGAGATGGAGAGATTGAGCCAGTGAGAAGGTTTTTATCCATGTAAAGCTCCTGAAGAGATCTAAGGAGTCCTATTTCTGGAGGGATGGATCCGGAAATTTTGTTACCGGTGAGGCATAAAACGGTTAACATGCTTATGCTTCCAATGGACGCGGGGATTGAACCCGAAAGATTGTTATTACTAACAAAAAGCCCATCAACAAACTCCAACATGCCTATTTCATGTGGTATAGAGCCATTTAAATCATTGTAATCAATATAAAGGAGTCGTAGACTAGTCAGTAGGCATATTTCATTTGGAATATTTCCAGAGAATTGATTGACACTCAAGTCAAGGTAAGTGAGCACAGAAAGGTTACTGATGGAATGAGGGATGCTACCATAAAGTGAGTTATTAGATAGCACAAATGTGGTTAAGTTGGGAAACGATGTGAAGTCGACGTTTTGGAGCGTACCTTTGAGGTTACTACTGTCAAGCTCTATTTTTAAAACGCTAGCAAAGTCGTCACAGTGGATTCCATCCCAATGGCAGTGGATGTCGGAGGAATTAGCAGACAACGAGGAGTTTGAAATGCGAGGAAGCAAGTTCCATGAGGATAGAAAAGATTGAGTTTGATTGTCGAGGCTGTCTTTCCATTTTACAAGGGCCTCTGCTTCTCTAGCATGAAGATCAGTTGGCGTAGAAGAAGCATGAAGGTCAGTTTTAGAAGTTGTAGTGGAAGAAGAAAGAAGCATTAATAGAATGGTGGTCACCAAAACAAGCTGGGTAATGTCTCTATTAGGGTTGCCATATCGGATGAGCAAGCAAGGTTTGCAATTGTTAACCTTGTACTTAGGGTTCTAATTAAAAGCTGGAACTAAATTAATCTACTATGTACGTTGTTAATTTCAGTCATTTTAGAAAATTTATCATTAAAGAAGGAGAAATAATTGTGATTTGGTTGAATGGAGACGCGTTTGTGGAAAAAAGTGTCGCAATTTCTCTTTTGCTTGGATGACTGTGTATGACAACAAAAGTCGTCGTATGAGAGCAAATGAACATCATTTTGACACTTCTGGGTAAGTGCCGTTAAGAAATAAATTTGAAAATCTTATTTGTAATACAAAATAAATATGTAAATATAAACATATCAACTCCATGTATTAATGTTTTATTCATCATTTGTATTTGTAACAATTTACATGTCCTATTTTTCTTGAAGGGCCTAACGTCTTTGCCAGGAACCAGCCTTTTTATCGCACCTACAATTCTAAAACAATCAAAATGTATTTTTATAGCACCTAAACTTATAAAGGAATTAAATAAACAATAAAATAATTAAATTAAATTAAATTTAGACAATTAAAGTACATACTTTCATTATATACTACAAAATAAATGTTGATTTCATTAAAGTAGCTGCAAAATATTACTCAGTTTATTATCTTTTACACAAGAGATTGTATTATTAATGACACGCGTCTGTGGAAAAAAGTATTATAATTTCTCTTTTGCTTTTATTAATGAGTTATGATTTGAGTCTTGATAAGTCTCTGTCAAGGCCTCTTATATACTCAGTCATATTAAACGTCAGGTGGAAGGGGAACTGTTAAAAAAGTAGGTTTGTTGCTCTAGACTTTTATAAGATTATAAAATTAAAGTAACTACTCTATCTTCTAATAGAATCCTCGCTAATAATTTCTACATTAAAATTATTTTTTATTCACAAAAAAAGAACAATTATATGGTGGATTAATGTCTCTACTATGGCTGCGATATTTGATTACCATTGGTAAGGTTAATTTGCAATTGTGAACCTTGCAATTAATAGCATCTAGTTAACTATAATATTGAATTAAATTTATCTACTATTTACGTTATTTATTTTCTGTCATTTTATAAAATTTATCCTCTGTAAAAGTTTTTTTTTTCTTTCAAACAAAGAGAAATAATTATAATTTGGTTGAAGTATATATTTGGAAGAATGGACTCGCGTTTCGGCGTTTGTGGAAAAAATGTTACAATTTCGCTTTTGCTTTCATTAATGAGTTTGAAATATGTACAATACCCCATTAGGCAATGATTAATCCTCGTATTATTAGCTTTTGTAAAGTAGTAACTTTAGTTAAGCGTTTGCTTTCTTATATGAAATTAAAGTAGTAACTTCTATATTACATACGCATATATTTATCAATTTTTATTGGGGCCTCACTACCTCATTTAGATAGGAGTGGGTTTAGTTTAGTTAGGTTTTTGACTTAAAGTCAAACCAAACCGAAATGGTCAGTTCAATAAAAATGGCAACCTAACATAAACTGACAATGAGAAAGAACCAAACAGTTTGTTGTTGCTTGCCTAAAATTTTTTATTTTGTTTCTTTAGAAAAAATTAGTATAATCATTAAAATTTATTAAAATGACTTTTAAAATTAATGTTAATATAAAAAATATAATTATTTTTGAATATTTCCTTTAGAAATTAAGAAAAATATAAGTTTTCCTTTTATCTATGACTTTAAAATATGTCCAACAATTGGCACTATAAGCTCATTTTAAGGTTTTTCTTTTTTTTTTTATGAATAAAAAAGAGCCTCAGTATGATAATCATCCACCCACAATTTTTTTAAGAGATTGAGTCTTATTACTACTTCAGCGAGCAGTAACTCACTATTTAATAGTTTTTCCTTCACTTGGTATTTAGCAAGACTGAGTACATCTGGAGTCTTGATGAGAGCTTGCTAAGAGTTGAACTGCAACTCTCACGAGTAAATGTGAGGACTCGATTGACTTTGTTACTGCTAAACTACACCCCTAGATGCAAGCTCATTTTAAGATTTGAATTGCCGAGGCATGCATTGACTCCTTGTAAGTTTTATACAACTAAGGGGCAAATGTTAATTTTGTATTGTGCATAAATAGTATATATGTATTTTTTTGTGAAAGTCTTGACATACATATAATATATGTGTAGCTAGGATGCAGTTTCGACCAGTACTGCTTGCGTAGTCATATGTATTTTCAATTTCACGATATGTGTGCAAGTGTTTGTGTATTTTTAATTTGATGTTATTCTCTCTAATGTAATATTGGTCGTTGGGCTTTATTAATTAAAATGACTTTTTTTTTTCTTTTGTGAATTAATTGAAATGACTTGCTATATAGGCTATTGAGTATGAAAACAGAGTTGACAGAACAAAAGCTATATACATACGCAAGTTCTTATCATGTTTCTTCCGAGAAAAAAAAAAAAAAAAGCACTTTGATTTCGTATTCAAGTGTACGTGATGAAGAAATTACTCATGCCTAATTAAGGCTTAGTCCATCGGATCAATAATTCTGTGTTTTCTTTTTTTTGAAAAAACATAAAATAAAACAAAACAATATACATATATGTGAAACTTTATTAGGAGTCTGACCCTAGCAAAAGAAGCATGCATGCACACTGATTATTTATTGAAGAATATGGCATACACCTCCAACCAACATAGACTTTTGGGTGTATATACATATATATATATATATATACACACACACACAAGTCATCAATATTAGTATTAATGCAATAATATTATATATATATATATATATATATATATATATATATGTAAGTGTTAATAAATCAAGAAAAACTGTTTGAGGATAACACATAGCTGCAGTTTCTGATAGGGAGAGAGATAGAGAGGGTCAACATGTAAGTCATTTGGGTCCTTATTCCTTTTACTTTTAATGGATGGTAATATGAATGAGTGGTAATATGACTATAATAAATTTAACTGACGACGATATTTAAATCTAGCTATCTAGGATTTTAAAACTTTGATAATATATTAAATTAATACTATTTTAAAAAATTTAAATTATTATAAAGTGAATTTAATATGTATATTAAGCTATGATAGAGAAGAAGACATAGCCAATGTCAACAGTAGTGGATCTCCCAAATCAATTCTACATAAAAAAGAAGTTTCCAATTTTATTTCTCAAGTGGTGATGTGGTATTATTTATTATTTCTTTATTAGATTATATTAATTTGCCAACTGATAAAGTTATGCCACATTAGAGTTGATAAATAAATTTGAAAAACTTCTTTGTAATAAAAATAAATATGTAGATCTAAATATATCAACTCTATGTACATTATTAGTGTTTTTTTTCATCACTTGTATTGATGCAAGAATTTCCATGTCCTATTTTTCTTGTGGGGCCTAACGCCTCTGGCAACCGACCTACCTATGATATGAAAAGGCACAATATTTGAATAAATTGTATTGATGCAATAATTTCCATGTCCTATTTTTGTTGTAGGGCCTAACGCGTTTGCCAGGAGCCAACCTTTGACATGGAAAGTCACAATAATTTTTTTTATTTTAAAAAGTCAGTTTAAGACTCTGCTTAGTTCTTGGCGACTTGATATGTAAAAAAGAAAAAAGAAAAGAGTCATTGCCTCAACTTATGTCTCACCACCGATCACTTATGTCTTAGTGATCCTTACTATGATCCCAAGCCTTCAACTCCATCTCATGAACAAGACAAACCAGAATTACCATCTCAATTAGAACTTCGACATATCAGGTTCAGGGACAAGTCAAAGTCATGTGTAGATAGCCTGCCTGCAGTTTCTGCTACTACTTACGTAGTCATGTGTATTTTCGCTTTCATGATATTATAAATTCTCTATTTGTTTGTTGGGCTTTATTTAATTTAGCTTTATAATTAAGATAAAAAGTAAAGACTAGCTATCGTCTATTGAGCATAAAAACTTAACAGTTGAGAGAACAAAGGTTAGACGCACTTGATCTCTTATCAATTTTATTATAAGCCGTATGAATCTTAAACTATATATCATGTCTTGCTCGTATTTGCCGGTGTTGTTCCTGGGAGTGGTACTGCTAATTCTTACCACCCAATTATGTGTTTGTGATCCTTCCTATACTACTACTACTACTCCATCGGTAAATGATCACAAGCCTCCCACTCCATTTCATTATAATCCTTCTCATCAACAGCAAATATCAAAATCAAATGTTCCAGCAGGAAGACCTGTGTAAAGGCCACCACCTGGGCATCATGGCCATAAGCCGCCACTACCAGCTTAACGCATATATGGCAGCGAATCCATGGAGGGACAACTCAAAGTAGTCATATACGTAGCTGATATAAGTCTCTTCCGCTATCAATGAAACCGAAAGATGTTGTACTATAGTACGTAGTAGTAGTATTAATGCATCGGACATGGACTTAATCTTCTATTATTTTGTGTTTGTATAACTTTCAGTTTCATGATATTTTCTCTTATGTAATATTGTTAGTCTAACAGTACGTATAAACATATCAAACAGGACAGGTTTAAAACTATCATATATCACATGCTAAAATCAGGAAACTAACTAGACGAATTCTATTTATCAAAGCAATTTAATATACAGAATTGAGACTAAAAAATAGAAACACACAACTTGTTAAATTCCGGTTGATGCTTTTTGACAGAGGTTGATTCTGTCCGAGGCCTATGTGCACCACAGTATTCTTAAGACAATTCTGCTCCTTTCATAGTGCTTTGAACACAAAAGCAGTTATCTTCCAGGATACAACGAACTCTCTAAGAGTTTAGGATCGAGCATCTCCCAAGACTCCTTCCAATGAACTTGAAAACAATACCTTTTCTTTATCACCTTGACTGCAGTACTCTAAGACTCAAAATCCACACTAGATCTCGTTCTATTCCTCACAAAGAAATTTTTTTTTCTCCTTTGATTGTAAGAATACAAAATACAGAGAGCTCAAAAACAAAACTCTGTAGCTCTTGTTACTTTTCAATTTCAAAAACTGAAAACATTTATAACATAAAATAAATAAAATTCATTTATATTTATTTTAAAATGTTACAAAACCGTTACAAAACGTTTTAAAAATCCTAACAAATATTACATATAACGAAATTCTCTCTTTCAATTCCATCATATTCTTAACCTTCTTATGATATTTCAGTTTCATGATATTAAATAAGAGCAAATATCTAGTGCTACAACTCCAAAGCCATACACGTCATCTTCTTGTTTACTTCCATTGTGCGAGCAGAATCTTCAAACAAATATATGCTTTGAGTTAATATCTTCTAGTGGTGTGATTAAGTTACGTCAATTGCATGCCAATAACTAGAATATTTCTTCATCATAGTCAATAAATTAATCTTTTATCTGCTTTTAATCATCTTTTCTTTTCTTTTTTTTCTTTTTTTGAGGATGCATATACATTAGGAAGTAAAAAAACCAATCATATATATGTCAAGAGTCTGCCTAAGGAGTGTGTAGATTGCACAGTAAGATTTTGACATCGTCCCCAGTTTCCAGTAAGTTCATTGAACAACCAGTGCACCGATCATCACGAGGACGGTGTATTTCTCTAAAATCCTCTTTAATAAAGGCTATTGAATAGGGTTCTGGCTTCAGGGTCCAGTACGTTTCACAATGAAACTGGAGACAAACAAGATTTTGACACCTGTAAAGCCCTCAAGAACACTTCTATAAATTTATAATCCTACTTATTGACAATCTTAACTTGGCCTGGTCTATAAATTAAAGTACTATACTAGTATGACCAAAGTCCTAGGCCTGGTGCTATAAATTTAGTCTTGTACTTATATAGTAGCTAAGCTAGTTTTGGGTGCATTATCAATCTTAAACTATATATGAGATCATGTCTTGGTCGTATTTGCTAGTATTGTTCCTGGGAGTGGCATTGCTAATTCTTACCACCGAATTATGTGGAATGGGAGGCTTGTGAACATATTTGGATGGAGTACCTACTAGAAATACTCCATCCAAAAATGTTCACAAGTCTCCCACTCCATTTCATTATAATCCTCCTCATCAACAACAAAAATCACTATTACCTTCTCATTTTCAACAACCACCAACTATGTCTGTGACTCTAATTTCACATCGGCTTCCACCAGTTGTGAAAAGGCCAACACCTGCGCACCATGGCAATGAGATGCCACCAGCTTAACGCATATATATATATATTCAAAGTAGTCATGTAAGTAGTTGATGGCACCCCTATATAGAGTAAGGCTCCCCTGCTGTCAATGAAACGGAAAGTGTTTGTACTATAGTACGTAGTAGTAGTATTAATGCATGGACATGTACTTAACCTTCTATTAATTTGTGTCTATATTTTCAATTTTATGATATTCTCTCTTAGGTAATATATATTAAATTGGGAGAAACATATATTTATGGGTGCACCAAGTGTACCTCCTCAAAAACTCATTTGGTACTTATTTAGGTTCAAAACAATTCACAGAGAATATATAGGCTCAATCTTTCACATATCTCCCTCTTGCAATGATCAATAAAAACTAGCTATAAGCTATAGATCATATCCAAGGAAAACCATTATTTGTGATCATTTTTTTCCCTTGTTTAGGTCACAGAATTATACAAGCAAATTGGTTATTGCAGGGTAGCATATTTTAAGTGTAATATTATAGGTGGTAACCCAGCCCAAAAAGAAAATAATTAAACAAATAATAATAGCAGCAATAATGGTAATACTAATAATAGAAGTAGAATCTAATGGCAACAGAGACATAATCAGAAGGTAAGTGATCAAAATCAAAATTAATATTTACATGCATTTAATATTCGCCGTTCTACCTTCAATATTAGACCTGGGAATGGAAATGAATTATATTGAACTTGGTTATTATAGAGCCGTAGAGATTTGGGCTTAATTAGGTTCATTACCAAAATGTCAAAAACTAAACTTTTTGTTACAAAATTATTTGAACTAATTTGAACACGTCTCTAGTCACAGAACATGAATTTATTGATGAAATATTATTTTCTACCACAAGCTTTCATTAGTTATATACACTGTACGTCTTAACTCTTAACTAATAAAAATAGCTTCGCACAGGTTGTACAGAAAAACTTTAATAAAGAACGCAAACCAAAAAAAAGTCCAACTTGCCAAACCCATGGAGGGGCAGTTTCGTCAAAATAATTATACGTAGGTCCTTCCTGGCGTTAGGCGTCCGTTTTCGTATTTGTACGTGCCGACCTGTGGATAAACAATACGACCGATGTGAGTTGCACATACACTCCATATTCTTTTCTTAAATTAAAATAAATTTTTTAAAAAATGAATAGAAAGCAGACACGTAGAGTTTATCGCAAGTTGGAGAGTACTCCCTATAATTATATATGTGTGTGTATATATTACGACAAATATGGTAGTTCGTAATATATTGTGTTAAATTGATCCAAAGCTCGGATCTTGTACTATTAATGTTAACTTCTATTCAAAATCAAACACAAAAAACTTTTCAAATTGTGTCATAGAGGACTTGAGTTGTTAATTGCTAATACAATAAAGAATTTCTTATTTCATTATAAATGTTGAAGCTGTATTCCTTCAAGTCTACACCTGGAAATTATGCTAAAATCTTCATAGTATTTGTTAAAAATTACTATGCTATTTATAACTATTCTAATATTTATACTTTATAAATAATTTACTACCAAAAGAAACCTGTTCTGACTCTTCCATTTGGTTCTCTCTGAATTCACCAAAAATGACCCACTATGAATCCCATCACGTCGCCCAACATGCATATCCATACCACATTACTGGTCGCTGAAAAAAAAATTAATTAATTAATTGCTAACAAGCTATACAAATTTCTAAATACATTCAATATTAAGTATAATAATTTGGCAAAAACTTGTGATTCTTACTATGAAAAAAACCATTATCCTTCTGAAGCTTTTCAAGATCGCGGTGAAGTTTTTCAAAATTGCATTCCAAGCGAGAAATACGATAATTAAGCTTTTTAAAATCATATTCTATTTTAATGGGACTGCCCTTCTGCATGATTAAGAAATACTCGAGGTTATTATAATTTTCTTAGAAAGAATAACAAAATTATACAGCTTAATAAATTACATATTCAATTATTAATGTAGGATATTACAAAAATTGTTCAATTTACACATAGGTAGAATATATAATATAATTATTGGCAAGCAAAAAACAGCAATAATCTTGTAATATTGCTCCATCCATTTATTGGAATGAAATAAATAGAGAAAAAATGGACATTAACGTGATGAGAAATTCGAATAATAATTAAAGTTTAATAAGTAAGCAGATGGTATATATATATATATATATATACCTTCAAAACATATGCTTCTAGCCAACTATGAACCTAAATGATTAACGAGAGGTTAGAAACCATTGCACTTTAGATATATAATTATTTAAAAAAGCCCATACTTGGGACTCTTCGGGTGGTCAACAATCAATAAACAACAATCAATAACAACAGTAAAAATTTCATGGATTGGCATATTGAGGCTATTTATTGCATAAATTAATTGACGTGCCTTGTAATTTTTTTTTAAATATATATATAGAAAAGAAAGGAATTATGAGACGTAGAAATAATTAGTGTTTTGAATTACTTACCTCACTGGTATTCTTAACGTTGTTATCCATTGAGGAGTAGCCATGGCTTGGATTATTATGATGAAGATCTTGATTATAATGTTTGAGAGGTTTATAATTAGGAGCCTCTAATCCACCTGCAGGAGTAACACCACGACTAGAAAACAGCTTCATGTGTATGCCATGCACACCCAAAAACTGACCACCGCCTCTATTGCCGCCGCCCATCGCCAAACGCCTGGTTACCTCGCGAGACAATTGCATCCGCGCTGCCACCAATCTCAAACAATTGTTTTTTCTTTTTTCGGTTTAGATCGAGGTTGGAGGAAATATTAATATATAATGTAAAAATGTAAAATATATATATATTTTTTAATTAGGGTTAGACTCCTTAATATTGTTTTATTCTTTTGCTAGGGTTAGACTCCTAATAAAGTTTCACATGTATGTATATAGTTTTGTTTTATTTAAAAAAAAAAACCAAAATTATTGAGAAAAATATTTAGGATTCTAAATGCATCATAATCATAAATGATATGTCAAATATCATATCATTGATAAATTTTAATCCATTTAATAAAAAAAATTCTAAAAAAGAAAATTTATTATATTTTTTATATTATTATTATGGACCCAAAGCTAATATAAATGTTTTTGTATTTATTATATTTTTAGGAGTCAGAGCTTTAATAAAAAAAATTAAAATATTTTTTAATAATAAATATATATATAAATATTTTCTATTATATTACATGGCAAACGGTACGTCGGTTATTGACCTTACAGGCGTTCTGATGCCGTGGCTTGAGTGTTGAGTCCGACGGGCAGCGGGGATGGTGGGGTTTTTTTCCAGGTGGTGAACCATGGAATACCCGAGAGAGTATTGGAGATGATGTTAGAAGGGGAGCGAAGGTTCCACGGGCTGCGGAGGGAGTATTGGAGATGATGTTAAAGCTGAGTATTGGAGAAGAGTTGAAGAGAATGTGAAGTTTATTACCAATTTTGATTTATACAAGTCAAAGTCTGCAAATTGGAGGGACACTTTATTTTATGTTATGGTTCCTGAACGTCTTCACCCTCATGATCTGCGCAGGTGTTGTTCTTTTGAAACTTTATTTTGTGGTATTTTTTCATTTTTCGTCTATACTTTTCATACCAAGACTGGTTTTCTTGGGGAAAAAAAAAAATTAAAAGACTTAGTTTTTTCATAATGTATTGAAAATTTCGCCATGCAATTATGAGTTTGTGGATAATCCAACAGCTATTTTAAGGATATATATATATATATACATGTCCTGAGACTGAACTTACTATGGGCACTACCAACTTTAGGATCCTGATTTTCTAACCCTCCTACTTCAAGACCATATAGGTGGACTCACAAATTCAGTATCAAAACCATTGGATAGATGTGCCTCCTGTGCCTGGAGCTCAAGTAATAAACATTGGAGATTTGTTGCTGGCAAGCCTCTGTTTTAGTATGTTTGTTCATCTCGCCATTCACATTCTAATATCCATCTATGCACTGAATTGCGTATAAATAGTAATTATTATCCACCATGTCCTGAGACTGAACTTACTATGAGCACTACCAACTTTAGGATCCTGATTTTCTAACCCTCCTGCTTCAAGACCATATAGGTGGACTCACAAATTCAGTATCAAAATCATTGGATAGATGTGCCTCCCGTGCCTGGAGCTCTAGTAATAAACGTTGGAGGCAAGCCTCTGTTTTAGCATGTTTGTTTCTCTTACCACTCACCTTCTAATATCTATCTATGCACTGAATTGCATATAAATAGTTTCTCAGTGAAATTGTTGATTCTAATAAGCCTTTCATTTCCTAAAATGCATGTCAGCATGATTTATTTGACAATAACTTCAATATGCCTTGCCTTTCGTTATATATATTAGATTTTTAATGGCTATAGAAATGCTTAACCAATAAGTTGCATCTAATTTATTTTCTAGTTTAGTATAACATAGAATAGAATTGTTTCTTTGATGCATGGAAATCCAAGTTTCTCAATAATTATAGTGCTGTATTCTTGCAGCTTGTATATAATGACAGATAGAAGAGCGTAGAGCATAGAGCATAGAGTAGTGGCCAAGAATGTAGGTTCAAGTGTATCCATGGCATGTTTTTTCATGTTGCATCTCTACCAATCACCAAAGTTGTGCAGCCCCATCAAAGAATTGTTGTCAGAAGATCAACCCTCTGTATACAGAAAAACATCAATCAAAAACTTCATTACTTACTACGATGGAAAGGACTTGATTGGAAATCTGCTCTAACACATTTCATATTGAAAAGGTAAACTATGATGTATAACAATCTTCTTCTTCTTCTTTATTTTTGTTTTTTATGTGAATACTTTTAGTTAAGAAAAAGTCTGATTGTGTATTTTTACTAAATTTTTGTCATCACCATTATGCGAGCTTTTTCTTTCTTGTTAGAATTGAAATCAATCAGAATGATGATATTGGTAAACAAAGAGTGTTTTATGATTTTTGGCTTTATGACTTTTTGTTGCAGAAAAAAATTGATTCCATATACTCATCTAGTATTTCATTTACCTTTGAAGATTTAGATTGGTTACCTCGAGATTGCCTTCCATATGTTTCACACTAATAACCTAGAACTTGTTGAACTCTCTTGACATGTAACAGATAGTCATGAAAGGTTTACAGCTCTAGTTGTTTTGATTGGTTGTTTGTTCTCGAGATCCTTATAAATAAAAGACTCCCACTGATCCAAGTCCTGGAAACCCCTAACATCTGCTGCTTCTCACAGCTAGATTGAATACTGAGCCGTACTTTTAACCAGAGCCTTTAAGAGAAACATATGCTATTTCCACTGCATTGCACAGCTTCTAGTAGAGTGACATGGGGTCCTCTTCAGATGTTGAACCATAGGAAGCCTTACTTTAACCAGAGCCTAGACTAAACAGAAACATGTGCTATTTCCACTATATTGGTCAGAGCATTATGTCCACTTGTAGAGGGACATGGGATCCTCTTCGGATGTTGAATCATTGGAAGCCTTACTTTAACCCATGCCTATGCTAAAGTGAAACATATTCTATTTCCACTATATCGCAGAGAACATTACGTCCACTAGTAGAGCGACATGGGTTCCTCTTCAAATGTTGAACCATAGGATCTATAAAACTTGTAGAAAAAGTAACACTTGGCATTTATTAACTAAAATAAATATTTAGAATTACATCAATTCAACATGTAAAACATGTGACACATTTCTAAGTTTTAAGAGCATATAGTTCTAGACAAACACAGGCTGCTGGACTCCTACCTACCTAAGGTTGTTTGACAAGAAAACACCCCTCTCCGCATGTAAATTTCATGCTGAATGAGTATTCAAAGTGGATGTGGAAGGTTTTAAATTGTCTAATAACTAGTTGTTAATGGAATTTTAATTTGGTTGCTTAGACTTTACGGTCGAAGACATGTGTTTGCTATGATTTCTCTCATTTAGATGCACCTCACCTAAAAAGTGGCAAACTCAACGAAAAGAGGAGCGTACATAAATAGACCTGCTTGCCTGCTTTTGTTTGTAACATTCTGTTAGTGGATGATTATGGGGTTGCTCTTGTTGACTGTGTGCTTCACCACTCAGAACTTGGATATTGTCCAAGTGGTGAACCAGAGGATTCCCATAAACAGCATGTGTTAGACGCGGCAAACATGTTAAAAAAAAAAAAATGAAAAAGCAAAATACAAAATATATTTTAGAGATTATAGCGAGTGAATAAGCTAGCAGGTTCTTCACATGACAAGGCAAAGCCATAAAGATCCAGGATGCCTGTTGCTATCTTTCTAAGCAAACAGGGATGAACATACCATCCCCTTACGTGTGAATATATACTTGGTACGGTGAGTGCATCGGAATGTCTGGTAGTCGGAAAAACAGGTAAAAGTTGAAGATAAAGAAAATGCAAAGAGCCACACATAGAACATGGAGGAATTGAAGCTTTTCAGGAAATCCAGGTTTGGGGATCAAGCAGCTCCTTTACTGAAATCCGACGAAGAGGCTTTGACAACGGTGGTAACAAAGTTGATATCCTCTCAGACACTTGCATCATCGTTGGCCGAGAATGTGGGACGGGATGCAGGCATGCTACTGCTAGTACTACAGTGAAAACCACTTGATTTGCTGTATGCCATCTCGGAGGTAAGAGACGTTGATCCAATGCATCCTTGAGTAGAATTGGATCAGCTGCTGGCAATGAAGCTGTTGACAAATACGATAAGAGGTCTCGTGGATGCTTTCCCACGATCACTTTCAGTGCTACAACTCCGAAGCTATACACGTCAATCTTCTCGTTTACTTCCATTGTGTAAGCAAGCTCTTTAAACAAATATACGTTTTGAGTTAATATCGTTTAGTGGTGTGATTAAGTTATGCCAATTGCATGCTAATAACATAACTATTTCTTCATTGCAGTCAATGAATGAAACTTTTATCTACATATAATCATGTATATTTGAGGGCATATATATATATATATATATATATATATATATATATATATATTCAAAGTAGTCATGTACGTAGTTGATGACGCCCCCATATAGAGTAAGGCTCCTCTGCTGTCAATGAAACTGAAAGTGTTTGTACTATAGTACGTAGTAGTAGTAGTATTAATGCATGGACATGTACTTAACCTTCTATTAATTTGTGTCTATATTTTCAATTTTATGATATTCTCTCTTATGTAATATATTTTAAATTGGGAGAAACATATATTTATGGGTGCACCATGTGTACGTCCTCAAAAACTCATTTGGTACTTATTTAGGTTCAAAACATTTCACAGAGAATAGGCTCAATCTTTCACATATCTCCCTCTCGCAATTATCAATAAAAACTAGCTATAAGCTATTGTTCATATCCAAGGAAAACCATTATTTGTGATCATTTTTTTCCCTTGTTTAGGTCTCAAAATTATACAAGCAAATTGGATATTGCAGGTAGCATATTTTAAGTGTAATATTATACGTGGTAACCCAGCCCAAAAAGAAAATAATTAAACAAATAATAATAGCAGCAATAATGGTAATACTAATAATAGAAGTAGAATCTAATGGCAACAGAGACATAATCAGAAGGTAAGTGATCAAAATCAAAATTAATATTTACATGCATTTAAATTTTATATTCGCCGTTCTACCTTCAATATTAGACCTGGGAATGGAAATGAATTATACTGAACTTGGTTATTATAGAGCCGTAGAGATTTGGGCTTAATTTGATTCATTACCAAAAAGCCGAAAACTAAACTTTTGTTACAAAATTATTTGAACTAATTTGAACACATCTCTAGTCACACAACTTGAACTTATTGATGAAATATTATTTTCTATCACAAGCATCCATTAGTTATATATACTATTACGTCTAAGCTCTTAACCAATAAAAATGTGCCACGCTTCATTTGGATTGCCAGCACAGGTCGTATAGAAAAACTTTAATCATCAGAGAACGCAAACTCAAAAGCCCAGCTTGCCAAACCCATTAAGGGGCAGTTTCGTCAAAATAATTATACGTTGGTCCTTCCTTGCTTAAACGGCGTTAGGTGTCCGTTTTGGTATTTGTACGTGCCGACCTGTGGGTACACAATACGACCGATGTGGGTTCCACAACTTCCACACACCTCCAAATTCTTCTCTTAAATTAAAATAATTTTTTTAAAAAAATGACAATACAAAGTAATATATATATATATATATATATATATATATATATGTGTGTGTGTGTATATTACGAAAAATTATGGTAGTTCGTAATATATTGCGTTAAATTGATCCAAAGCTCGGATCTTGTACTATTAATGTTAACTTCTATTCAAAATCAAACACTAAAAATTTTTTAAATTGTCTCATAGAGGACTTTAATTGTTAATTGCTAATACAATAAATAATTTCTTATTTCATTATAAATGTTGAAGCTGTATTCCTTCAAGTCTACACCTGAAAATTATGCTAAAATCTTCATAATAATTGTAAAAATTACTATGCTATTTTTATAACTACTCTAATATTTGTACTTTATAAATAATTTACTACCAAATAAAATCCGATCTGACTCTTCCACTTGGTTATCTGTGAATTCACCAAAAATAATCCACTATGAATAAGGTCAAGCTGCCCCAGACGTATAGCCATATCCCATTATGAGTATCTGAAAAAAAAAATTAATTGCTAAACAAATTACACAAATTTCTAAATCCATTCAATATTAAGTATAATAATTTGGCAAAAACTTGTGATTCTTACTATGTAATTTCTCAAAATTACGTTCCAAATCATATTCTACTTGAATGGGACTACTCATCTCCTACATGATAAATAAATACTTGAGATTATTATAATTTTCTTAGAAAAACTTACACAACTTAGAAAATTACGTATTCAATTATTAGTGTAGGATATTATCAAAATTATTGTTCAATTTACATATAGGTAGAATATATAATATAATTATCGGCACGCAAAAAACAGCAATAATCTTGTAATATTGCTCCATCTATTTATTGGAATGAAATAAATAGAGAAAAAATGGACATTAATGTGATGAGAAATTCGAATAATATTCAAAGTATATAAGTTTAATAACTAAGCATATGATTTTATATATATATATATATATATATATATATATATATATATATATACCTTCAAAACATATACTTCTACTCAACTATTAACCAAAATGATTAACGAGAGGTTACAAATCATTGTACTTTAGATATATAATTATTTAAAAAGACCCATACTTGGGACTCTTCGGGTGGCCAACAATCAATAACAATAATAAAAATTTCATGGATTGACATATTGAGGCTATTTATTGCATAAATTAATTGCAAACGTGCCTTGTAAATTTGTTATTTTATATATATATATATATATATATATATATATGAACACAGACAAGAAATGAATTATCAGACGTAGAAATAATTAGTGTTTTGAATTACTTACCTCACTGGTATTCTTAACGTTGTTATCCATTGAGGAGTAGCCATGGCTTGGATTATTATGATGAAGATCTTAATTATAATTTTTGAGAGGTTTATAATTAGGAGCCTCTAATCCACCTGCAGGCGTAACACCACGACTTGAAAACAGCCTCATGTGTATGCCATGCACACCCAAAAACTGACCATCGCCTCTATTGCCGCCGCTCATCCTCAAACGCCTAGTTACCTCGCGACACAATTGCATCGGCGCTGCCATTAATCTCAAACTCAAAAAGATACAATAGTTTTGTCTTTTTTCGGTTTAGATCGAGGTTGGAGGAAATATTAATATATAATGTAAAAAGGTAAGTGTTTTTTTTGTTTTTTTAATTAGGGTTAGACTCCTTAATATTGTTTTATTCTTTTGCTAGGGTTAGACTCCTAATAAAGTTTCACATGTATATATATTGTTTTGTTTGTCTTCTTTCTTTTTTTTTTTTTTTAATATAAAACCACAAAATTGTTGAGAAAAATATTACTTAATAGGAAAATATTTAGGACTCCAAATGCATCATGAATGATATGGAAAATGTTATATCTTTGACAAATTTGAACCCATTTAACAAAAAAATTTATAATATTTTTTATATTATCAATAAGTCCAAAGTTAATATAGAAGAATTTTATAGGCATTATATTTTTAAAACTCAATTTTAAAATTTTAATAAATAAATTTAAATATTTTTTAACATGATAAGGCGTTTTTTTTATATATTTTATAATATGGAAAATACTATATCATTTGAGGTTTTATAATTTAAAATTCCTAATATCTTGGAGTAAATAAAATAGAAAAAAATTTCGCTCATTTTAATTTCCTTTACTTGGGCTTCCTTTCACCGATAACTTTCTGTGCCTTGATGCTGTATGACCTTGATTTAAATTCATTTTCTTGATGATCTCAGCACAATTAACCCAATAAACTCGTTTCTCTAGCCAACAATAAATTAAGATACTGAACAACTACGTATGTATAATTCATGAAATTTGTAGATTGATTTTGTTTGACGTACAAACCCAAGTAAGACTTGAGAGGTCTAGAAACAAAATGGAAGAAATTTCAAAATGTAATAAAAACAACAACAACAATAATAATAATAATAATAATAATAATAATTATTATTATTATTATTATTATTATTATTATTGTTATTATAAAGAAAAAATAGGTTTATGTTTGTCCCCGCAAGTAGACGCATTCAATTTTGTGTGGAATTGACTACAGAGGACGCAACTTGGGCACAATATTTTAATGTAATTCGAGTAATCTTATATATGATATATATTTATCATTTAGGCCGCTTCTCAGTCACTTAGGTTAATAACAAGTAAACCTAATTAGATCCCTCCTCCGTGCTATCGATGCAAGTTCCTATGAAAAGAATCATTGTCTCAACTTTCCAAGTCAATTGCAACCATTCAATATCACTAATTTAATCATAAATTCCACTAAGAGGTTTGCCGATCTTAACTAGGCTCGGTCTACAAAATTGTAGTATACTAGTATATGAGACCGAAGCCCTGGGACTAGTACTATTATAAATTGGTCTGGTAGCTATAATAGCCAAGACCGGCTCTAAATATGTGCTAATGGTGCGACTGTATAGGGCCTTTTAAAATATAAAGGCACTCAAGGACGTATTAGTTATATATATAAGTATATATTTATATCGTAAGAGTTTCATTTCTAAAAAACAAATATATTTTTAATTTAATATTTTAATACTTAATAGTATTATTTGTATATTTTATCTAATAGAATTATTCAAAAATATTTATTTGACTTGTATGATATTTTTGGAATAATTTTTTTTTTCAAAATAAAAATGGCACTCTTTTAAATTTTACACAGGACACTTTACATTTCAAGACCGACCCTGATAATAGCTACCTAGTTTTTGGTGCAGATAAATCTTAAACTCTATATCTTGGTCGTACTTGCCAGTATTGTTCCTCGGAGTGGTACTGCTAATTAATTTACCAACCGATTATGTGTTTGTGATCCTTCCTATACTACTACTAATCCACCCAAATATGATCACTCCAACTCCAATATTTCATTATAATCTCCTCGTCATGAACAATAAAAGTCACTAATATCAAACACAGTCCGTGGACCTGTGACAAGGCCACCACCTGCGTACCGTGGGTAGGGCCATGCATAAGCCCCCACCAGCGTAGCCCATATATGGCTGCGAATCCATGCAGGGACACCTCAGAGCAGTCATATATACATAGCTGATGGTGCCCCCTAAATATAGAGTAATTAAGGCTCTTCTCCTATCAATGAAACCGAAAGAGTTTGTACTATATAGTACGTACGTAGAAGTGGTATTCAAGAGACATGAACATAACCTTCTATATTAATTTGTGGGCTTGTATTTTCAATTTCATATGATCAATAAAAACTAGCTACAAGCTATATATAGTTTATATCCAAGGAAAACCACTATTCGTGATCATTGTTTCCTTGTTTATCTTGCAGAATTATATAAGCAAATTGGATATTGCAGGGTAACATATTTGAAGTGTAGTATGTATAGGTGGTAACCCAGCCCTGCATATCAAAATCAAAGTTGATTTTTACATGCTTTTATTGGCCACCGTTCTATCTTAATGGATAGTAATATTCAACTGGGTATGATAGCGAGGCAGGTATTGGGCTAAACTTCTGGTCAAAATTGTTGTTATTCTCGCCGAAACCCAAATGCTCAAAATTGGCTCAACCTCTCTTGCCTGTATGACACTACAGAGCAAAATGGCGGGCGCCGTTGCGAGAGAATCAGTCGCCGGAGATTCTTTAGACCGTCTCCAACAATTAATTCGACGAATCCAAAGCCGGTGTTAAAGGCATTGTCGATAGCCACGTAATCAGAATCCCACCTGCTTTTGTTATTCTTCCGGAAGATATGTCCGACTATGAGACCAGTTCAGCCAAACAAACCCGAACCCAGTTCACAATTCCGGTTGTTGACCTAACAGGCGTTCCGATGGGGAGTCCGACGGGAAGCGGGGATGGTGAGGTTTTTTCCAGGTGGTGAACCATGGAATACCCGAGAGAGTATTGGAGATGATGTTAGAAGGGGCGCGAAGGTTCCACGAGCTGCCCAGGGAGGTTAAAGCTGAGTATTACACTAGAGAAGAGTTGAAGAGAATGTAAAGTTTATGAGCAATTTTGATTTATACGAGTCAAAGTCTGTAAATTGGAGGGACACTTTATTTTGTGTTATGGGTCCTGAACTTCTTGACCCTCGTGATCTGCCTTTTGTCTGCAGGCGTTGTTCTTTTGAAACTTTAGTTTGTGGTAAATTTTTAATTTTTCGTCTATACTTTTCATACCAAGACTGATTTTCTTGGGCAAAAATGAAAAGACTTAGCTTTTTCACAATGTATTGAAATTCATCCTGCAATTATGAGTTTGGATAATCCAACAGCTATTTTAGGGATATATATATATATATATATATATTCCTTTTTTTCTTTGTCAAACAGCATTTTCATAATCTGTGATTTCTCCACAAACTTTTCTACAAACGTCTTATCACTAATTATGTCACATTTGCCAGAATTTGTTACTTAATATGCAGTCCAAAGTAGCATATATACTACTTCAAGTTGGAAATGTTTCTAATTCATGACAATATGTATGATATAATTAATGGCATGAAGCAAAGAGAAACTCATATATCCTGCTATTGACTTATGGAAAATGCAATATATAGGTCTACTGCTTGAAAACATCCTCATACCTTCTAGTATGTTTTCCCAACTTACACAGACATCACCATGTGGTATTCTGAGGAGGTTCGCAAACTAGGGATCACTCTTTTTGAATTGCTATCAGAAGCACTGGAACTCAAACCCGACCACCTTATGGGAATGGATTGTGCGAAAGGGCATGTTATCCTCGGTCATTATTATCCAACATGTCCTGAGCCTGAACTTAATATGGGCACTACCAACTTTCGGATACTGATTTCGAACCCTCCTACTTCAAGACCATATAGGTGGACTCACAAATTGAGTATCAAAACCATTGGATAGATGTGCCTCCTGTGCCTGGAGCTCTAGTAGTAAACGTTGGAGATTTATTGCAGGCAAGCCTCTGTTTTAGTATGTTCATTACTACTCACCATCTAATATCTATCTACGCGCTGAATTGCATATAAATAGTAACTCAGTGAAATTGTTGATTCTAATATGTCATTGCATTTCCTAAAATGCATGTCAGCATGATTTATTTGACAATAACTTCAATATGCCTTGTCTTTGGTTACATATATTAGATTTTTAATGGCTATAGAAATGCTTAACCAATAGGTTGCGTCTATTTTATTTTCTAATTTAGTATAACATACAATAGAATGGTTTCTTTGATGCATGGAAATCCAAGTTTCTCAATAATCATTGTGCTGCATTCTTGCAGCTTCTATCTAATGACAGATAGAAGAGGGTAGAGAGAGTAGTGGCCAAGCATGTAGGATGAAGAGTATCCATAGCATGTTTTTTCATGTTGCATCTCTACCAATCACCAAAGTTGTGCAGCCCCATCAAAGAATGACATGGGGTCCTATTCAGATGTTGAACCATAGGAAGCCTTACTTTAACCAGAACCTAGACTAAACAGAAACATGTGCTCTTTCCACTATATTGCTCAGAGCATTGTGTACACTAGTAGAGTGACATAGAAGAAGGAGGAATTGAAACATGTTCTGTTAGTGGATGATTACGGGGTTGCTAGGCCTCGTTGACTGTGTGCTTCACCTCTCAGAACTTGGACATTGCCCAAGTGGTGAACCTGAGGATTCCCATAAACTGCATGCGTTAGACGCGGCAAACATGTTAAAAATATATATATATAAAAAAGGAAAATACAAAATATATTTTAGAGATTACAGCGAGTGAATATGCTAGCAGGTTCTTCACATGACAATGCAGGTTGCTATCTTTCTAAGCAAACAGGGATGGATATACTATCCCCTTACGTGTGAATATATACTTGATACAGTGATTGCATAGGAATGTCTGGTAGTTGGAAAAACAGGTAAAAGTTGAAGATAAAGAAAATGCATAGAGACATACATAGAGCAAGGACGAATTGAAAGCTTTTCAGGAAATCCAGGTTTGGGGATCAAGCAGCTCCTTTACTGTAATCCGATGAAGAGGCTTTGACAACGGTGGTAACAAAGTTGATATCCTCTCAGACACTTGCTTCATCGTTGGCCGAGAATTTGGGATAGGATGCAGGCATGCTACTGCTTGTACTACAATGAAAACCACTTGATTTGCTGTATGCCATGTCGGAGGTAAGAGACGTTGATCCAATACATCCTTGAGTAGAATTGGATCAGCTGCTGGCAATGAAGCCATTGACAAATACGATAAGAGGTCTCGTGGATGCTTTCCCACGATCACTTCCAGTGCTACAACTCCGAAGCTATACACGTCAATCTTCTCGTTTACTTCCATTGTGTAAGCCAGCTCTTCAAACACATATACGCTTTGAGTTAATATCTTTTAGTGATTAAGTTATGCCCATTGCATGCCAATAACATAACTATTTCATCATTGCAGTCAATAAATGAAACTTTTATGTACTTTCAATCATGTAATTTCGAGGGCATATATATTAGTAAATAACCAACCCATTCATATATGTAAGTCTATGCATAAAGAGTATGTAGATTGCAGTAACAAAATCCTGGTTTAACTGATAAGAAGTCTGACTGACAGAGCATAGTAGGTATAGAAGATATGTACCACATGTGACAATTTTTGTTTTTTCTTTTCCTAAAATAAAAGTTACTATTTCTGTTAGAAAGAAAGGGTTTATTTTTGTTTTTTCTTTCTCTAATTAATATTAGATATACATTGTAGGTATGAAAAGAAAGCGTCGACTTACCAGGGGCAGAGTATCCAAAGGTTCCTGCAAATGAGGTCCAGTTTGACGACTCTGGATTACAAGTTCTGGCAGAACCAAAGTCAGAAAGGTGAGCTTCATATTCTCCATCCAGTAAAACATTCTTGCTGGATATGTCTCTATGAACTATAGCAGGACAGCATTCATGGTGCACATAGGATATGGCATTGGCTAAACCTTTTAACACATTTACTCTCTTAGTCCATTCGAATTCCAATGCCTTAACATCATCAGTCAATATCTCTAGTAAGCTTCCTCTTTCCATGAACTCGTACACCAAAAATGAGTGTTTCGTATGTGAACAAAATCCATGAAGCTTAACAATGTTTCGGTGGCGTGCTCTTGTCAGCACATTTGTCTCATTTGTGAAGGCTTCATGACCAGCAGGTCCACCATTCTCGTGGGTTTTTTTCACTGCGACAACTTGACCAGTTGACAAAAGAATTTTGTAGACACTTTCACATCCTCCAACTCCGATACAATATTTGGGGTCAAAGTTTTCTGCGGCTTCAACTATTTCTTCATATACCTTTTTCCCATCATGGTTCAATTCTGTAAAGAAAAATCGAGCTTGTGTTTCTCTTGGTTCATCTCGGTTTCTTCTAATCTTCTGGCGAATAAATAGAACTACGGCAATGATAAACAACAGAAACAGAGTGCCAGATATAGACACAACGACAAAAAATTCAACGCCATTGACTTTTTTTTTTGGTATGGGACAAGGTTTCAAACTAGTATTATTGCCACATAAGGCTTTGTTATTTTCCAAAGATGCCTCAATGAAAGCTTTGACGTTGGGGATAGGACCTTCTAACTGATTGTAGGATACATCAACAGAAGTCAAACTCCACATCTCTTCGAACACGGATGGTATTGAGCCAGAGAGATTGTTGTGAGAAAGGTTGAATGTTTCTAGCATGCGCAAATTTCTAAGCTCTGGAGGCAACTCTCCTGCAAGTAAATTCTGACTTAGATCAAGGTTTTCAAGTGAGGGAAATTTCCCAATCTGATAGGGAATTTTCCCAATAAAACTGTTCTTTCTCAAGTTCAAGAGCTGTAGTTTTGAACACTGTCCCAGTTGGATGGGAATTGGTCCACTGAGATTGTTTGCTGCGAGGTCTAGCTGTTCAAGGTCGAGTAACATTCCAATTTCTGCTGGCACACTACTGGAAAGTTTATTATTGTTGAGTTTGAGCATGAATAAAAATTTGAGCAGTCCTAATTCCTTAGGAATTTCCCCAACGAGAAGATTCGAGGAGAGGTCAAGTTTATGCAATTGAGTAGCGTTCCCAAGTTCAGGAGGTAGACTACCTGAAATTTTATTATTGGAGATGACCAGCACAGTAAGATTTTGACAGCGTCCCCATTTTCCAGTAAGTTCACCGACAAAATTGTTGTTGCTCAAGTTCAGATAGTTTAAGCTTGGATAAATTCCGAGCTCTTTGGATATATTTCCAGTGAATTGATTATTCTCGAGCGAAAGTGTGACTAAAGTAGAACAGTTTTTCAAGCTTTTCGGAATGTGACCAGTAAAGAGGTTTTTAGAAACTGAAAGCCACGTAAATCTCCCGCCTAAACAAATATTTTGCGGAAGAGAGCCAGACAAGGAGTTTTCATCCAATTGCAATAATACCAAGTCTGTAATATTGCTCATTTCTACAGGAAAGGAACCTGTGATGTTGTTGAAGGACAAGTCAACGTGAGTGAGGGAAGTGAGTTTTCCGATAGACGATGGAATTGAGCCTGAGAGATTGTTCTCATACAAATGAAGCTGTTCGATCGATTTGAGCTGTCCTATCTCACGAGGAACGGAACTTGTAAATTTGTTTTGGCCAAGGTTTACAAAGATCAGGTTGCTCAAGTTTCCAAGAGATGGAGGGATTGAGCCAGTGAGAAAGTTTTTATCCATGTAAAGCTCCTGAAGAGATCTAATGAGTCCTATTTCTGGAGGGATGGATCCGGAAATTTTGTTACCGGTGATGCATAGAAGGCTTAACATGCTCATGTTTCCAATGGATGCGGGGATTGAACCCGAAAGATTGTTATTACTAACAAAAAGCTCAGCAACAAAGTCTAGGATGCCTATTTCATGTGGTATGGAGCCATTTAAATCATTGTAATCAAGATAAAGGACTTGTAGACTTGTCAGTAGGCATATTTCATTTGGAATATTTCCAGAGAATTGATTGACACTCAAGTCAAGGTAAGTGAGCATAGAAAGGTTAGTGATGGAAGGAGGGATGCTACCATAAAGTGAGTTATTAGATAGCACAAGTGTGGTTAAGTTGGGAAACGATGAGAAGTCGAAGTTTTGGAGCGTACCTTTGAGGTTACTACTGTCAAGCTCTATTTTTAAAACACTTGCAAACTCGTCACAGTGGATTCCATCCCAATGGCAGTGGGTGTCGGAGGAATTAGCAGACAACGAGGAGTTTGAACTGCGAGGAAGCAAGTTCCATGAGGATAGAAAAGATTGAGTTTGATTTTCGAGGCTGTCTTTCCATTTTACAAGGGCCTCTGTTTCTCTAGCTTGAAAATCAGTTGGCATAGAAGAAGCATGAAGATCAGTTGCAGAAGTTGCAGTGGAAGAACAAAGAAGGATTAATAGAAAGCTTGTCACCAAAACAAGCTGGGTCAATGTCTCTATTAGGGTCGCCATATTGGATGAGCGAGCAAGGTTTGCAATTGTTAACCTTGTAATTAGGGTTCTAATTAAAAGATGGAACCAAATTAATCTAACTATGTATGTTGTTAATTTCAGTCATTTTAGAAAATTTATCATTAAAGAAGGAGAAATAATTGTGATTTGGTTGAATGGAGACGCATTTGTGGAAAAAAGTGTCGCAATTTCTCTTTTGCTTGATGACTGTGTATGACGACGAAAGTCGTCGTATAAGAGCAAATGAACATCATTTTGACACCTCTGGGTAAGTGCCGTTGAGAAATAAATTTGAAAATCTTATTTGTAATAAAAAATAAATATGTAAATATAAACATATCAACTCTATGTATTAATGTTTTATTCGTCATTTGTATTTGTAACTGTTTCCATGTCCAATTTTTCTTGAAGGTCCCAACGCCTTTCCCAGGAACCAGCCTTTTTATAGCACCTACAATCCTAAAACAATTAAAATGTATTTTTATAGCACCTAAACTTATAAGATCATTCAATAAACAATAATATAATTATATTAAATTCAGACAATTAAAGTACATACCTTCATTATATACTAGAAAACTAAATGTTGTTTCATTAAAGTAGCTCTTAAGAATTACTGAGTTTATTATCTTTTACACAAGAGATTGCATTATTTTTTCCGCAAATAAAATGAAAGTACATAGGTATGAAAGCAACAGGAAAAATTATACGTTGGATTAATGTCTCTGTTAAGACTGCCATATTTGATTACTGACGGTTAATTTGCAATTGTAAACCTTACGTTAATAGCATCTGGTTAGCTATAGTATTGAATTAAATTTATCTATTATTTACGTTATTTATATTCTGTCATTTTATAAAATTTATCCTCTGTAAATGTTTTTTTTTTTTTCTAAAAGCAAAGAGAAATAATTATAATTTGGCTGAAATGGATACGCGTTTGTGGAAAAAATGTTACAATTTATCTTTTGCTTTCATTAATGACTTTGAAATATGTACAATACCAGGCAATGATTAATCGTCGTATTAATAGACCAACTAGTCTTATATTTCAGATAGAAAGCATGCATACTATGTTTAATTATTTGAACTGAGACATTTTAGTTTCAAAAATACATAAAATTATTAAAAAAGTAGATAAGGTTATGAAAAAAGTAATTAAGGTTAATTATATATCTAATTTCAATTACGACGTAAGAGTAAAAAAAAAAATACATAAGTTTACTGAAAAGTGGAAATAAAAAAAGAAAAGAAAAAAAAGAAGTAAATATCATCTCATCATCTTACAGGATATATACACTAAATTAATTAGGTGAGCATTTTATGTGTGTGTGCATAAGTTGGAGTACTTCTAAACACGAGTTGCATTAGGAAATAGATAACAAATTAAACATGGAACCTAACTAATCTTCATGACTTGTGTAACAATTTACTATCAATGAAGGGAGAATACTAAATATCGACATATATGTTTGGTAGGAAGGATGGAGTGGAGGAAGAATGGAGTGTTGAAGGGGAAGGAATTGATAAAAGGATTGAGTGGATTATATTAATCATTTATGTTATTTGGTATAATAGGAAGAAATGAGAGTATAATGAATTAAAGTGTAATCTTTTCAATATTGGAGGGAGTGTTATTAATAGATTTGGATGGATTTGCCATCCATCTCCAAATCCACTCCCTCCTACCAAACAACTACCACATCTCAAATCCCTCAACTACCCCCTCCTTCCTCAATCTCTCTACTAATATCTTCTACCAAACAATTAATAATTTATGTATATATATATATATATATGTATATATACTAGTACATGAGACCAATGCTCTGGGACTATTACTATAAATTGGTCTTGTAGTTATAGTAGCTACCTAGCTTTGGGTGCAGTATCAATCTTAAACTATATATTTTGCTCGTACTTGCCAGTATTGTTCCTCGGAGTGCTACTACTAATTAATTCATACCAACCAATTATGTGTTTGTGATCCTTACTATACCACTACTACTACTACTCCACCCAAATATGATCACAAGCCTCCGACTCCAATATTTCATTGCAATCCTCCTCATCAACAACAAAAATCACTAATATCAAAACGGTCCGTGGACCTGTGACAAGGCCACCACCTGAGTACCATGGCCAGGGCCATGCATAAGCCTCCACCAGCTTAACCCATATATGGCAGCGAATACATGCAGGGACAACGCAGAAGTACGTAGCTGGTGCCCCCTAAATATATATGTAGAGTAATGAAGGCTCTTCTGCTATCAATGAAACCGAAAGAGTTTGTATTATTTATACGTACGTAGTAGTAGTAGTATTCAAGAGACATGCACATAACCTTCTATATTAATTTGTGGGGGTTTGTATTTTCAATTTCGTATGATCAATAAAACTATAGCTATAAGCTATATATATATATATATATATATATATAGTTTATATCCAACGGAAACCATTGTTTGTGATCATTTTTTCCTTGTTTCTCTCACAGAAGCAAATTGGATGTTGCAGGGTAGCATATTTTAAGTGTAATATAGGTGGTAACCCAGCCCAAAAAAAAAAAATTAAACAAATAATATTTGTAGTAGTAATAATAATACTACTACTATTATTCACTGTTCTACTATTATTTGTAGAACGGTAATATTAGTAGTAGCCACAGAGACATAATAAGAAGGTAAGTGAAGCCCTACAAATCAAAATCAAAGTTAATATTTACATGCATTTATTATTCCCCGTTCTATCTTCATTAGACCTGGGAATGGACAGTAATATTGATAGAGACGGAGGGATCGGGCTTATTTGGATCATTACCAAAAACTAAACTTTTGGTAACAAAATTTTGGACTAATTTGAACATGTGGCTAGTCACAAAACTTGAATTTATAATTTATTGATGAAATATTATTTTCTACCACAACACATGAAAAAAAAAGAAAAAAAAAAAAATTGGCCCGACCTCTCTTGCCTGTATAACACTGGGGAAAATACTCTAGTCCTCCTAGAGGACTGACTCAATGAGTGTTAATAGATGCCATTTATAGTCAATCTTAATTATGTCTTTGGTCATGTGTTTCTCGGAGTGGTCACTATATATGAACACGAGCCAGCTCCAAAACCAGGGGCTAATGGGCAAGGCCGCTAACGCCTTTGCCTAAAGCGCTACTGACTCAAAACTAATTTATATATATTTAATGTGTCCGTAATGGTTGTCATATTGGATGGCTTAGGAAAGTTAGAATCTTAACCTTTTAATTGATTATATTTCTTTTGAAATTACTAATCAATTAACGTGACAATGTGTAGTGACGTATTGTTAGTTTATAATATGATCACAATCCACCATGCGACAATTATACGATGCAGAATCCACTGTAAACGTGCTCTATCTTTTCTAAAAGAGATTAGTTGCTCTTTGACTTGTTCCACAATGAATCAACCGTACAGCCCCACAAAGCTCTCAGGATCGTAAAACTCTCAGATTGAGATTTTACGTTGAAATCACGTAATATTTCATTAATATTTTTATCTACGTATCTCAACGTGAGAACTCTGATCGAGTTTTTTCCTCAGGATCCTACTATAAATTGGTGTTTTAATTTATAATATGCTTCATTGTATCCATAAATCATCAGAATAATTAGATCAAATAATTGAATATAAATATCTTAATCACCATGTCTTGCTCATCTTATTTGGTTTTGTTGTTCGTCGGAGTGGTGGTTCTTACTACTACTCGGTTACGTGTTTGTGGTCCTTTTTACACTACTCCTCCAACCACAAATGATCACAAGCCGCCTCCGAACCCATTTCTTAATCCCAAAGAACGCAAACTACCATTACCAGTAGTACTACTGTTTCAACAACCTACTCTTGATCAGATGGATAATCCGCAGCCGACGCATGACAAACCTCCAACTCTGCCGGCACGACGTGTACTACATCGTCATGCATTTCCAGTTGATAGGAGGCCATCACCTGCGTGCCATCGCCGAAATCCGCCACTAGCTAAAGTAGCTTCTCCACACCCCCACTTGCTTAAACTGCCACTAAATATATTGCTTACAATAAAAATATGCATGATATATCTGTAATGCGGGTACTCTTCCTTGAGAAGAGTGATCACTACCTAATTTCCTTAATTTGACGCTGTGAAATGCCTGGAAAGTCTTCTTTCTACAGCTAATTAATTCAATAAAAAATATATATGTATATATATATATATGAATCCTACAAAAATCATAATTATCCATCACAAATTGCTATTGACTGTGACATTTACATTATTTGCATATGTCGAACATATGTCGAGGAAAAAATCATGAAACAAAAGATGAAGAGGCAGTCGAACAGACCTGGTCTCTTCATTTATTTCAGATGGTAAACAAAAGAAGAGAACGAAGCCGTTTGGTGCACGTCTAACGTGGAAAAATATCCACATGGCATTAATTTAATGGCAGTAGTACCCAGTGAGTCAGTACTCCAGGAGTACTAGAGTTTTTTCCGAAACCCAAATAGCTCAAAATTAGCTCAACCTCTCTTGCCTGTATAACACTACGGAAATGACTCACTGAGTACTACAGCCGTTAACTTAATGCCATGTGGATATTTTGTTCCACGTCAGAAGAAGTGCGCCAAACGGTGGCTCCGTTATCTCTTTTTGTTTACCGTCTGAAATAAAAGAAGAGACCAGGTCTGTTCGCCTGCCTCTTCATCTTTTTTTTCATGCTTTTTATAAGATATAAACTAGAGATCTGAAGCTAGGGTTTATCCATATTTTAGATTTGGTTTCTATAAACTAGCTTCAATGGAAGAATTAAAGAGATTTTTCCTTTTTACGCAACACTGTAAAAACAAATGGAGCCAGAGATCTGAAACTTATAAAAATAAAATTGGACAATCTTAGAGATCTAAACTAGTTGAAACCCATCTTAATGGCAGTAGTACCTAGCAAGTCAATACTACAGGAGACCAGTTCCGGCCAACAAACCCGAACCCAGTTCACAATTCCGGCCGTTGACCTAACAGGCGTTCCGATGCCGTGGCTGGAGCCCGGCGGGCAGCGGAGATGGTGGGGTTTTTTCCAGGTGGTGAACCATGGAATACCCGAGAGAGCATTGGAGATGATGTTAGAAGGGGTGCGAAGGTTCCTCGAGCTGCCAAGGGAGGTTACACTAGAGAACAGTTGAAGAGAATGTGAAGTTTATGAGCAATTTTGATTTATACGAGTCAAAGTCTGCAAATTGGAGGGACACTTTATTTTGTGTTATGGGTCCTGAACTTCTTGACCCTCATGATCTGCGCAGGTGTTGTTCCTTTGAAACTTTATTTTGCGGTAATTTTTTCATTTTTCGTCTTTACTTTTCATACCAAGACTGATTTTCTTGGGCAAAAATTAAAAGACTTAGCTTTTTCATAATGTATTGAAATTCATCACGCAATTGTGAGTTTGGGGATAATCCAACAGCTATTTTAACGATATATATATATATATATATATATTTTCTTTTCTTTTCTTTTTTTTTCTTCGTCAAACAGCATTTCATGATCTGTGATTTCTCCACAAACTTTTCTACAAACTCTTATCACTAATTATGTCACATTTGCCAGAATTTGTTACCTAATATGCAATCCAAAGTAGCATATATACTACAGGTTGGCAAAGTTTCTAATTCATGACTATATGTATGATATAATTAACGGCATGAAGCAAACAGCAACTCATATATCCTGCTATTGACTTATGGAAAATGCATTATATAGGTCTACTGCTTGAAAACATCCTCATACCTACTAGTATGTTTTCCCAACTTACAGAGACATTACCATGGAGTGTTCTGAGGAAGTTCGCAAACTAGGGATCGCTCTTTCTGAATTGCTATCAGAAGCACTGGGACTCAAATCTGACCACCTTAAAGGAATGGATTGTGCAAAACGGCATGTTATTCTTAGTCATTATTATCCACCATTTCCTGAGCCTGAACTTACTATGGGCACTACCAACTTTAGGATCCTGATTTTCTAACCCTCCTACTTCAAGACCATATAGGTGGACTCAAATTCAGTATCAAAACCATTGGATAGATGTGCCTCCTGTGCTTGGAGCTCTAGTAATAAACGTTGGAGATTTGTTGCAGGCAAGCCTCTGTTTTAGTATGTTTGTTCATCTTTCCACTCACCTTCTAATATCTATATATGCACTGAATTGCATATCAATACTCAGTGAATTGTTGATTCTAATACAACCTTTCATTTCCTGAAATGCATGTCAGCATGATTTATTTGACAATAACTTCAATATGCCTTGTCTTTCATTACATATATTAGATTTTTAATGGCTATAGAAATGCTTAACCAATAGCTTGCATCTAATTTATTTTCTAGCTTAGTATAACATACATTAGAATGGTTTCTTTGATGCATGGAAATCCAAGTTTCTCAATAATCATAGTGCTGCATTCTTGCAGCTTATATCTAATGACAGATAGAAGAGCATAGAGCATAGAGTAGTGGCCAAGCATGTAGGATCGAGTATCCATAGCATGTTTTTTCATGTTGCATCTCTACCAATCACCAAAGTTGTGCAGCCCCATCAAAGAATTGTTGTCAGAAGATCAACCCCCTGTATACAGAGAAACATCAATACTTACTATGATGGAAAGGACTTGATTGGAAATCTGCTCTAACACATTTCAGATTGTAAAGGTAAACCATGATGAATAACAATCTTTTTTTTTTTTTTTTATGTGAATATTTTTAGTTAAGAAAAACGCTGATCGTGTATTTTTACTAAATTTTTGTCATCAGCATTATGTGTCACAAAATAAATCAGAGAAGTGTATAAAGATATGTGAGCATTTTCTTTCTTGTTAGAATTGAAATCAATCAGAATGATGATATTGGTAAACAATGAGTGTTTTATGATTTTTAGCTTTATGACTTTTTGTTGCAGAAAAAGATTGATTCCATATACTCATCTAGTATTTTCTTTACCTTTGAAGATTTAGATTGGTTACCTCGAGATTGCTTTCCATATGTTTCACACTAATAACCTATAATTTGTTGAACTCTCATGACATGTAACAGATAGTCATGAAAGGTTTACAGCTCTAGTTGTTTTGATTGGTTGTTTGTTCTCGAGATCCTTATAAATAAAAGACTCCCACTGATCAAAGTCCTGGAAACCCCTAACATCTGCTGCTTCTCACAGCTAGATTGACTGCTGAGCCCTACTTTAACCAGAGCCTAGATTTAACAGAAACATATGCTATTTCCACTGCATTGCACAGCTTGTAGTAGAGTGACATGGGGTCCTCTTCAGATTTTGAACCATAGGCAGCCTTACTTTAACCAGAGCCTAGACTAAACAGAAACCTGTGCTATTTCCACTATATTGCTCAGAGCATTACGTCCACTAGTAGAGGGACATGGGGTCCTCTTCAGATGTTGAATCATTGGAAGCCTTACTTTAACCAATGCCTAGACCAAAGAGAAACATATCCTATTTCCACTATATCGCAGAGAACATTACGTCCACTAGTAGAGGGACATGGGGTCCTTTTCAGATGTTGAACCACAGGATCTATGAAACTTGTAGATAAAGTAACACCTGGCATTTATTTACTAAAATAAATATTTAGAATTACACCAAATCAACATGTAAAACATGTGACACCTACATTTCTAAGTTTTAAGAGCATATAGTTCTAGACAAACACAGGCTGCTGGACTCCTACCTACCTAAGGTTGTTTGAGATGAAAACACCCTTCGCTGCATGTAATTTTCATACTGAATAGTATTCAAAGTGGATGTTGAAGGTTTTAAATTGTCTCATAACTAGTTGTTAATGGAATTTTAGTTTGGTTGCTTGGACTTTACAGACGAATATGTGTTTGCTATGATTTCTCTCATATAGATGCACCTCACCTAAAAAGTGGCAAGCTCAATGAAGAGAGGAGCGTACATAAATATACTCCCCTGCTTTTGTTTGTAACGTTCTGTTAGTGGATGATTACGGGGTTGCTAGGCCTCGTTGACTGTGTGCTTCACCTCTCAGAACTTGGACATTGTCCAAATGGTGAACCAGAGGATTCCCATAAACAGCATGTGTTAGACGCGCCAAACATGTTAAAAAAAAAATGAAAATGAAAAATACAAAATATATTGTAGAGATTACAGCGAGTGAATATGCTAGCAGGTTCTTCAAATGACAAGGCAAAGCCATAAAGATCCAGGATGCCTGTTGCTATCTTTCTAAGCAAACAGGGATGAACATACCATCCCCTAACGTGCGAATATATACTTGATACAGTGAGTGCATACGAATGTCTGGTAGTCGGAAAAACAAGTAAAAGTTGAAGATAAAGAAAATGCATAGAGACACACATAGAACAAGGAGGAATTGAAGCTTTTCAGGAAATCCAGGTTTGGATATCAAGCAGCTCCTTTACAGTAATCCGATGAAGAGGCTTTGACAACGGTGGTAACAAAGTTGATATCCTCTCAGACACTTGCTTCATTGTTGGCCGAGAATGTGGGATTGGATGCAGGCATGCTACTGCTAGTACTACAATGAAAACCACTTGATTTGCTGTATGCCATCTCGGAGGTAAGAGACGTTGATCCAATACATCCTTGAGTAGAATTGGATCAGCTGCTGCCAATGAAGCTGTTGACAAATACGATAAGAGGTCTCGTGGATGCTTTCCCATGATCACTTCCAGTGCTACAACTCCGAAGCTATACATGTCAATCTTCTCGTTTACTTCCATTGTGTAAGCAAGCTCTTCAAACAAATATACGCTTTGAGTTAATATCTTTTAGTGATTAAGTTATATGCGAATTGCATGCTAATAACATAACTATTTCTTCATTGCAGTCAATAAATGAAACTTTTATGTACTTTCAAGCATGTAATTTTGAGGGCATATATATTAGTAAATAACCAAACCATTCATATATGTAAGTCTATGCATAAAGAGTATGTAGATTGCAATAAAAAGATCCTGGTTTAACGAAAAAGGAGTCTGACTGACAGTGCATAGTAGGTATGGAATATATAAACCACATGTGACAATTTTTGTTTTTCTTTTGTTAAAATAAAAGTTACTATTTCTGTTATAAAGAAACGGTTTATTTTTGTTTTTTTCTCTAACTAATATTAGATATACATTGTAGGTATGAAAAGAAAGCGTGCACTTACCTGGGGCAGAGTATCCAAAGGTTCCTGCAAATGTGGTCCAGTTTGACGACTCTGGATTACAAGTTCTAGCAGAACCAAAGTCAGAAATGTGAGCTTCATATTCTGCATCCAGTAAAACATTCTTGCTGGATATGTCTCTATGAACTATAGCAGGACAACATTCATGGTGCAAATAGGATATGGCATTGGCTAAGCCTTTTAAAACATTCACTCTCTTAGTCCACTCAAATTCCAATGCCTTAACTTCATCAGTCAATATCTCTAGTAAGCTTCCTCTTTCCATGAACTCGTACACCAAAAATGAGTGTCTCATATGTGAACAAAATCCATGAAGTTTAACAATGTTTCGGTGGCGTGCTCTTGTCAACACTTTAGTCTCATTTGTGAAGGCTTCATGACCAGATGGTCCACCATTCTCGTGGGTTTTTTTCACTGCGACAACTTGACCAGTTGACAAAAGAATTTTGTAGACACTCCCATATCCTCCAACTCCGATACAATATTTGGAGTCAAAGTTTTCTGTGGCTTCAACTATTTCTTCATATACCTTTTTCCCATCATGGTTCAATTCTGTAAAGAAAAATCGAGCTTGTGTTTCTCTTGGTTCAGCCTGCTTCCTTCTATTTTTCTGGCGAATAAAAAGAACTACGGCAATGATAAACAACAGAAACAGAGTGACAGATATAGACAATAGGACTAAAAATACAACACCGAGGACAGGTTTATTTGGTATGGGACAAGGCTTCAAACTAGTATTGTTGCCGCACAAGGCCTTGTTATTGTCCAAAGAGGCCTCAATGAAAGCTTTGCTGTTGGGGAGAGGACCTTCTAACTGATTGTAAGATGCATCAACAGAAGTCAGGCTCCTCAGCTCTTCCAACAGAGGTGGTATTGAACCAGAGAGATTGTTGTGAGAGACGTTGAATGTTTCTAGCACGCGCAAATTTCTAAGCTCTGGAGGCAACTGTCCTGTAAGTAAATTCTGACTTAGATCAAGGTTTTCAAGTGAGAGAAGTTTCCCAATCTGATAGGGAATCACCCCACTGAAACTATTCTTTCTCAAGTTCAAGAGCTGTAGTTTTGCACAGTGTCCCAGTTCGATGGGAATTGGTCCTCTCAAATTGTTTCCTGCAAGATCTAGCTGTTGAAGGTCGAGTAACATTCCAATTTCTGCTGGAACACTGCTGGAAAGTTTATTATTGTTGAGTTTGAGCATGAATAAAAATTTGAGCCGTCCTAATTCCTTAGGAATTTCCCCAACGAGAAGATTGGAGGAGAGGTCAAGTTTATGCAATTGAGTAGCGTTCCCAAGTTCAGGAAGGAGACTTCCTGAAATTTTATTACTGGAGATGGCCAGCACGGTAAGATTTTGACACTGTCCCCATTTTTCAGTAAGTTCACCGAAGAAATTGTTGTTGCTCAAGTTCAGATAGTTTAAGCTTGGATAAATTCCGAGCTCTTCGGATATATTTCCAGTGAATTGATTCTTCTCGAGCGAAAGTGTGACTAAAGTAGTACAGTTTTTCAAGGTCTTTGGAATGTGACCAGTAAAGAGGTTTTTAACAACTGAAAGCCACGTAAATCTACCCCCTAAACAAATATTTTCCGGAAGAGAGCCAGCCAAGGAGTTTTCATCCAATTGCAATAATACCAAGTCTGTAATATTGTTCATTTCTACAGGAAGGGAACCTGTGATGTTGTTGAAGGACAAGTCAAAGTGAGTGAGGGAAGTGAGTTTTCCAATAGACGAAGGAATTGAGCCTGAGAGATTGTTCTCACACAAATAAAGCTGTTCGATCGATTTGAGCCGTCCTATTTCGCGAGGAACGGAACCTGTATGTTTGTTTTGGCCAAGGTTGACAAAGGTCAGGCTGCTCAAGTTTCCAAGAGATGGAGGGATTGAGCCAGTGAGAAGGTTTTTATCCATGTAAAGCTCCTGAAGAGATCTAAGGAGTCCTATTTCTGGAGGGATGGATCCGGAAATTTTGTTACCGGTGATGCATAGAACGGTTACCATGGTTAAGTTTCCAATGGATGCGGGGATTGAACCCGAAAGATTGTTATTACTAACAAAAAGGTCATCAACAAACTCCAACATGCCTATTTCATGTGGTATAGAGCCATTTAAATCATTGTAATCAAGATAAAGGACTTGTAGACATGTCAGTAGGCATATTTCATTTGGAATATTTCCAGAGAATTGATTGACGCTCAAGTCAAGGTAAGTGAGCATAGAAAGGTTAGTGATGGAAGGAGGGATGCTACCATAAAGTGAGTTATTAGATAGCACAAGTGTGGTTAAGTTGGGAAACGATGAGAAGTCGAAGTTTTGGAGCGTACCTTTGAGGTTACTACTGTCAAGCTCTATTTTTAAAACACTTGCAAACTCGTCACAGTGGATTCCATCCCAATGGCAGTGGCTGTCGGAGGAATTAGCAGACAACGAGGAGTTTGAACTGCTAGGAAGCAAGTTCCATGAGGATAGAAAATATTGAGTTTGACTGTCGAGGCTGTCTTTCCATTTTACAAGGGCCTCTGCTTCTCTAGCTCTTGCTCTAGTAGAAGAAGCATGAAGATCAGTTGCAGAAGTTGTAGTGGAAGAACAAAGAAGCATTAATAGAAAAGTGGTCACCAAAATAAGCCGGGTTGCCATATCGGATGAGCAAGCAAGGTTTGCAATTGTTGGACTTGTAATTGTGTTGCTTTAAATGTATAGCAGCTGGTTAGCTAATTAAAAGATCGAACTAAATTACGCTGTTTATTTCAGTCATTTTAGAAAATTTATCATTAAAGGAGGAGAAGTAATTGTGATTTGGTTGAATGGAGTCGCGTTTGTGGAAAAAAGTGTCGCAATCTCTTTTTCTTGGATGACTGTGAAGCATGTCCATCACCCACCTGGCATCGACTTTGACTGTGTATGACAGCGAAAGTCGCCGTATGAGAGGAAATGAACGTCATTTTGACCTGTGGGTAGGTCCAGTTGAGAAATAAATTATTTGTAATAAAAAATAAATATGTAAATATAAACATACCAACTCTATGTATTAATGTTTTATTCATCATTTGTAATTGTAAAAATTCCCATGTCCTATTTTTCTTGCAGGGCCTAATGCCTTTGCCAGGAACCAGCCTTTGATATGGAAAGCCACAATAATTTTAAAAAACAAAAAAATCAGTTTTAGAGTCGGGGGTCATTTGGGAATTTAAGTGGGTTGGCTACTTGCTATGTTAAAAAAAAAGAAGAAGAAAAGAAAAGAGTCATTGACTAACTTATGTCTTACCACCGATCACTTGTGTCTTAGTGATCCTGCCAATGATTTTTTTTTTTTAATTACTTAAAACAATTGTAAAACAATCAAAATGTATTTTTATAGCACCTAAACTTATAAGAATTCAATAAACAATAATATAATTATATTAAATTTTGACAATTAAAGTAGATAACTTCAATATATACTAGAAACTAAATGTTGATTTCATTGAAGTAGCTGTAAAAGAAATTACTCAGTTTATTTTCTTTTACACAAGAGATTACATTATTTTCAGTTGATTAATTTGTTCCACAAATAAAATGAAAGTATAGGTATGAGAGCAAAAGGAACAATTTTATGGTGGATTAATGTCTCTATTAAGGCTGCGATATTTGATTACTAAGGAAGGTTAATTTGCAATTGTTAACCTTGCAATTAATAGCATCTGGTTAACTATAATATTGAATTAAATTTATCTACTATTTACGTTATTTATTTTCTGTCATTTTATAAAATTTATCCTCTGTAAATTCTTATTTTATTTTTTATTTGCTTAAAACAAAGAGAAATAATTATGATTTGGTTGAAGTATATGTAAATTTGGAAGAATGGACACACGTTTGTGGAAAACAGTGTTACAATTTCGCTTTTGCTTTCATTAATGACTTTGAAATATGTACAATATCCCACTAGGCAATTATTAATGCTCGTATTAATAGATCAACTAGTCTTATATTTCAGATAGAAAACATGCATGGTACGTTTAATTAATTTTTTTTTAATCAAATGGCTTAGATAACTATATACAAAGTTATAAATTACTCTTTAAATTATAAATTGACAAAAATCTCTAAATTTTGAAAATCAAATATGAATTATCCCATAAATTGTAAAATTGGCACTAATATCTTAGACATTTAAGGGTAAATGAAGTAATTACTCATGCCTAATTAAGGCTTAGTCCATCGGATTAATTTTGAAACTATCTAAGAGTAGGTAAAAATAAAGGTCATAATTAAGAAGCATGCATGCGAACTAATTAATAGATGAAGAATATCCATGCATGCACCTCCACATTAAAACTTAACAGTTGAGATAACAAAGGTTATACGCAGTGGATCTCTTATTAATTTTATTACAAACAGTATGAATCTTAAACTATATATATATATATATATATATATATCATGTCTTGCTCGTATTTGCCAGTGTTGTTCCTGGGAGTGGTACTGCTAATTCTTATCACCCAATTATGTGTTTGTGATCCTAACTATACTGCTACTACTCCATCCAATATGATCACAAGCCTCCCACTCCATTTCATTATAATCCTCCGCATCCACAACAAAATTCACAAATACCAACTCCTTCTCCTGTTCCTGCTCCAGGAGCAGGACCTGTGTGGGGAACATGGCCAGGGGACCATAAGCCGCTACTACCAGCATAACGCATATATGGCAGCAAATCCATGGAGGGACAACTTAAAGTAGCCATGTACGTAGCTGATGGCGCCCCCTATAGAGTAAGTCTCTTCTGCTATCAATGAAACCGAAAGAGAATTCGTACTATAGTACGTAGTAGTAGTATTATTAATGCATAAAACTGATATAATACCCACGTCTTTATAGGGAGGCCATATATTATTTACATGCACTAGCAAAATAACCTTTAATTCACAAAATATATTACTTACACTTTAAAATTTCCTCAACTAAAAAAAAGAAAGAAAGAAACTATCAAAGTGTCATTTGATTTTACAACAATATTTTTTAATTACATTCATGAACCCAATTAATAAGAGGTCAATTAAAGTAAACTAAATTGCATCTCTGCTTAGTGCTTGACTACTTGCTATGTAGATCATTTATGCGTGTGTGTATATATATATATATATATATATATATATATATATATATATATATATATATATAAAGTCATTCCTTCAATTTTCCAAGTCAAGTATCAACTCAATGGCACCCATCAAAATCAGTCTATATAATAATTTCTACTAAGAAGATATTATTAATGTTTTATTCATCACTTGTATTGATGCAAGAGTTTCCATGTCCTAATGTTTTATTCATCACTTGTATTGTTGCAAAAATTTCCATGTCCAAATGTTTTATTCATCACTTGTATTGTTGCAAGAATTTCCATGTCCTATTTTTCTTGTAGGGCCTAACGCCTTTGCCAGAAACCAACCTCTGATATGGAAAGCCACAATATTTGAATAAATTGTATTGATGCAATAATTTCCATGACAACTCAAAGTAGTCATGTAAGTAGCTGATACAGTAAGTCTCTTCTGCTATCAATGAAACCGAAAGAGAATTCGTACTTTAGTACGTAGTAGTAGTATTATTAATGCATAAAACTGATATAATACCCACGTCTTTATAGGGAGGCCATATATTATTTACATGCACTAGCAAAATAACCTTTAATTCACAAAATATATTACTTACACTTTAAAATTTCCTCAACTAAAAAAAAGAAAGAAAGAAACTATCAAAGTGTCATTTGATTTTACAACAATATTTTTTAATTACATTCATGAACCCAATTAATAAGAGGTCAATTAAAGTAAACTAAATTGCATCTCTGCTTAGTGCTTGACTACTTGCTATGTAGATCATTTCTGCGTGTGTGTATATATATATATATATATATATATATATATATATATATATATATAAAGTCATTCCTTCAATTTTCCAAGTCAAGTATCAACTCAATGGCACCCATCAAAATCAGTCTATATAATAATTTCTACTAAGAAGATATTATTAATGTTTTATTCATCACTTGTATTGATGCAAGAGTTTCCATGTCCTAATGTTTTATTCATCACTTGTATTGTTGCAAAAATTTCCATGTCCAAATGTTTTATTCATCACTTGTATTGTTGCAAGAATTTCCATGTCCTATTTTTCTTGTAGGGCCTAACGCCTTTGCCAGAAACCAACCTCTGATATGGAAAGCCACAATATTTGAATAAATTGTATTGATGCAATAATTTCCATGACAACTCAAAGTAGTCATGTAAGTAGCTGATAGAGTAAGTCTCTTCTGCTATCAATGAAACCGAAAGAGTTCGTACTATAGTACGTAGTAGTAGTATTATTAATGCATAAAACTAATATAATACCCACGTCTTTATAGAGAGGCCATATATTATTTACATGCACTAGCAAAATAACATTTAATTCAAAAAATATATTACTTACACTTTAAAATTTCCTCAACTAAAAAAAAGAAAGAAAGAAACTATCAAAGTGTCATTTGATTTTACAACAATATTTTTTAATTACATTCATGAACCCAATTAATAAGAGGTCAATTAAAGTAAACTAAATTGCATCTCTGCTTAGTGCTTGACTACTTGCTATGTAGATCATTTCTGCGTGTATATATATATATATATAAAATCATTCCTTCAATTTTCCAAGTCAAGTATCAACTCAATGGCACCCATCAAAATCAGTCTATATAATAATTTCTACTAAGAAGATATTATTAATGTTTTATTCATCACTTGTATTGTTGCAAGAATTTCCATGTCCTAATGTTTTATTGATCACTTGTATTGTTGCAAGAATTTCCATGTCCTAATGTTTTATTCATCACTTGTATTGTTGCAAAAATTTCCATGTCCTATTTTTCTTTTACGGCCTAACGCCTTTGCCAGAAACTGACCTATTTGAATAAATGTTAATATATATAGAGTTGACAAAGGCGTTAGGCCCTACAGGAAAAATAGGACATGGAATTTGTTACAATAATACAAGTGATGAATAAAAACATTAATATATAGAGTTGATATGTTTATATTTACATATTAAGACCTTTGCCTTTGTCTGGCACTACAGGGTCCAACACCTTTGCGTGGCACCAACATATTATAAGGAAAGCCACAGTATTTGACTAACTCAAAATGTATTTGAAGCAAGAATTTCAATGTTATATTTTTCTTGTAGGGCCTGACGCCTTTGCCTGGAACCAACCTATTACAAGATTTCGACACTTGTATAACCCCACAAAGCCCTCAAGACTATTTTAAATTGTTTTTTTATTTTATTTATAATATGCTTCATTGTATCCCTATATAAATCATCATAATTGCTCAAGTAGTTATAAAGATAAAATCAATAAACATGTCTTGCTCATCGTATTTGGTTATATTGTTCGTCGGAGTGGTAGTGGTTCTCACTACTACTAATCATCATATTTGTACAATACATATATGCATGATGCGTATTTAATGTTATGTGGGCACTCTTTCTTGAGAAGATTGATCACTGCGTTAAATTTCCTTAATTTGATATGTATGACATCTCTCAAAAGGCTTCTTTCTACACTAATAATTAACTATCATGGAAGAGGAGATTTATAACTATTGAAATTATTAATATTTTTAGTTTTTTTTTTTATGGAAATATTTGCAATTTGTATTTATGTTTTTTGTAATGTTGACAATTAGGTTCCAAGGGCCGGTGTGAACTTTCGAAACTGCTAGTTGCATGACCAACAATATTATTCAAAGTAAACCTAATTAGATAACTTAGTGCTTTCGCTGCGGCTTCAGTCATTGCCTCAACTTTCCCAGTCAATTGCAACCACCCAAAATCACTGATTAAATCATAAATTCTAACTAAGAGATTGACAATCTTAACTTGGCTTGGTCTACAAGTTAAAGTACTATACTAGTATGACCAAAGCCCTCGGACTAGTACTATAAATTGGTCTTGTAGTTATACAGTAGCTAGGCTAGTTTTGGGCGCATTATCAATCTTAAACTATAAATCAGATCATGTCTTGCTCGTATTTGCAACTGTTGTTCCTGGTAGCGGTACTGCTAATTCTTACCACCCAATTATGTGTTTGTGATCCTTCCTATACTGCAACTACTAGTACTACTCCATCCAAATATGTTCACAAGCCTACCACTCCAATTCATTATAATCCTCCTCATCAACAACAAAAATCACTATCACCTTCTCATCTTCAACAACCTCCAACTATGTATCTACCAAAAAAAAAACAACCTCCAACTATGTTTGGGACTCTAATTTTACGTCTGAATGCGCAAAGACGGATAAGTGCACCAGCTGCGCACCATGGCCATCGACCTTGGCCGCCGTAAGCTTAATAGCCACCCATCCTCCTCACACCATGTTATGTGTTTATGATCCTTCCTATATGCTACTACAACTAGTACTACTCCATCAAAATATGTTCATAAGCCTCCCACTCCATTTCATTATAATCCTCCTCATCAACAACAAAAAGCATCATTACCATCTAGTCATCAACAACCTCCATGTCATTATAATCCTCCTGCTCCTCCTCCAGGACCTGTGAGAAGGTCATCACCTGCACACCATGGCCAGGGCCATAAGCGGCCACCAGCTTAACGCATATATATATTTGTATCTATATATATTCAAAGTAGTCATGTACGTAGCTTATTTGTACTTTTAAATAAGAGTGAAATATGAAGTGAAGAACTCCTTTGTCAAACATATGTACGCTTATGTTTAATTTAATAATATACCGTATCATTTCTCCATATATATATTGAATTTATATTAATATGTTAAATTTTAGGTATTATATGCTGAATAATGGCTAAAATTAAATCTGTTCAACATTTGCAACTCAAACTACTGTCAAATATTGCAACTTGGTTAACAATCAACAATTTTAACTCACGCAAATTCAAAATTCAGTGCAGTACAATTTGAATTTGTAAATCATGAATTCACACTATGTAAATGTCTATATAAAGGCATGACATCTCTGTATAATTGTATGATGAGCATGAGAGGCTAGAGTCTCTATTTGTAAACTCTCTACCTAAACTTCTCTCTGAAATATAGTGGCTGCCTCATGTAGATGTAGGCAAATTGCTGAACCACTTAAATTCTGTGTTTTTCTTTTTTTTTTATGCTTGTCTTTCAATTTCTAGGCAATTGGCACTACAAATTGGTATCAGAGCTTAGGTTTTGCTTGAAACAGATCAATTCTTTGCAACTGTTTCAAAAATTAAAAGTTTTAAAAATTGTGTTTTGAATATACCATTTGAAAGAGCATGTTTAGGCAAGAAAATCCTACAAAATTCGAGTGGAACGGCTGCAAAAATTTGGGTGAAAAATCAAAATAAAAAAAAATTTTGTGCGCGTTCTGAGGAAGAAGACGACACTATTTATCCTAGCCGAGCCGAGTCGTCAAGCCGCATCACACCATTGAGCCACAGCCGATCAATCCAGTCGAGCCGAGCCAAGCTGAGCCCCTTTTTAGCCAATTCAGAAGGAATATTCCCTATAATATTGTTTAGTATATTCTCAAAATATGCCTCAGTATATTCTCATAATATTCTCAATATATTCTCCGAATATTCTTAGGATATTCCTAGAATATTCTAGATTTATATATGTTTGTTTCTTAGCAATTTTTAATCCATTTTTGATAAAATCAGACCTGTTTCCTGATAACTAAATCATTTCGAATTCAACTGAGATATTTTTCATAGCTTAAACTAAGCAAATTGAGTTGTGCCAGTCTAGAAACGTCAACGAATCATCAACAACTGGCACTGTTGAAAGACCTATGTAACCTAATGTAAGGTTTGACGTGGAAAAATTTGATGGCACTAATAATGTTGGCATGTGGAAATGTAGTTTTGGACCTGCTATTCCAAGAAGGATCACAAATCGCCTTGGAAGCTAAACCAAATCATATGTATGACAATTCGATTGTGTTTAGTAAAAAATCAAAAGTACTTTGTCATGAAGGAGACCATCGCAGCAAGTCTCTCGAAATAGCTGGAGAACAAGTACATGACAAAAGCATAGAGAACCGGCTATACCTGAAAAAGAAACTTTTTCGCTTCCAGTACAAGAAAGGTACCTCTATGATTGAGCATTTAGATAATTTCAATAAAATTTTTATTGATTTACAGAATTTAAAAGTTGAAATTATAGAAGAAGATAAAACTCTATTGTTATTAAATTCCTTATTTGAAAGCTATGAGCATTTAATCACTACTTTGCTATATGAAAAAGATGATGTTAAATTTGTAGATATTTCTAATACTTTGTTGAATAATGAGTACCAGAAGAAGTATCAAATTGATCATAGGAAAACAACATATAGAAGCTCTGGTTATAGCAAAAGGAAGGACAACCAATAGAAAATCTAGAGGATCTGAAGGGCTGAATAGATCCCGTTCAAAGTCGAGAGGAGTATCATTAAGAAAAAATCTTGCAAAATATGAATGTGCCTATTCACCAGAAAGGGCATTGGAAAAAAGATTGTCCAAATAAGGAGAAATCAATTGCAAATATTGTACAAAAGACAAATAAAGAGGAATCAGTTTTTTGGTTAACAACCCTTATGATATATGAATTTTGGATTCCAGATGTTCCTACCATATGTGTCCAAATATGCAGTGGTTCTCAAGCTTTTAAAAGCTTGATGGTGGAGTTGTGCTTATAGGTAACTATAATACCTTTCATAAAAAAAGTATTGGAATAGTTCGTTTGAAGATGCATGACTATACAATCAGACGACTCAATGATGTTAGATATGTTCCAGATTTGAAAAAGAATCTTATATTTATGGAGTCTTAGACTCTAATGGTTACAAGGTGACCATTAAAAATGGAGTCATAAATATTGTTTGAGGTGTAGTTCTGGCAATGAAGAGTATTCTGAAGGAAAATCTATATTTTTTAGATGGGCAAACAATCACATGAAGTGCAGCTATATCCAGCAGTTCTAAAGATGATAAATCTGATACTTCCCGACTCTGGCACATGCGTTTAGGGCATGTTGGAGAAAAGACATTGTAAAGTTTAATAAAACAAGACATACTGAAAGATGTTAAGATTGGAAAACTAAGATTCTGTGACCATTGTGTCTTTGGCAAGCAAACGGGAGTCAAATTCGGCACCGCAACTTGTCGTACCAAGGAAACACTGGATTATGTCCACACTGATGCCTGGGGTCCTTTCACAAATGCTTCATTGGAAAGTAAACGTTACTTTGTAATTTTTATTAATGACTTCTCTAGATATATTTGGGTTTATACTATGAAGTATAAAGATAAAGTTCTAGATATCTTTTTTAAATGGAAGAAGATGATTGAAACTCACACTGGTAGAAAGCTCAAGCGACTCAGATCAGATAATAGTGGAGAATACAAATCAGATTCATTTATGAAAGTCTGTCGTAATGAAGGAATAATTATACACTTCGCAGTTCCTGGTATGCCACAATAAAATGGTGTAGCAGAATAGATTAATCGAACCTTGGTTGATAAAGTTTGATGTATGTTATCTTAATCAGGCTTGAACAAAGCATTTTGGATAGATGCTTTAATATATGACTCTCATATTATCAACAGACTACCTTCTATTGCAATTAATGAGAAAACTCTTATAGATGTATGGTTTGAAAATTTTTCTTCAGATTATGATTGTCTGTATATTTTTGGATGTCCAGCATATGCTCATGTTACATAATCAAAACTAGATTTTAGAGCCAAGAAAGCTATTTTCATGGGCTTTAGTGAAGGAATTAAGGCATTCCGACTTTGAAATCCCTAGTCAAAGAAGATCGTTGTAGCCGAGGCATTATCTTTGACGAATTTGCAATACTAAAACAAAAAACTAGATATAAGGATAATGAGAATTCGAATTCTCTATAGCAAGTGGAGTTTGATGGACCTAACATTCCAAAAGAACATATTTTGACTATTTATCATACTGACTATGAAATCAAGACGAAATCTCGAGTGAGGTGGAGGTTTCATCACTAGTACAATAACCATAGTTTATAGCTACCAGTACACCAAGAAGGAATATTCGAAAACCTACCCGTTACTCAGACATGGTAGCATACGCTACTTCAGTAATTGATGATAATGTCCTGAATACTTACAAAAAAGCTGTATTCAGTTATGATAATGTCAAATAGAATAAGGTAATGGACGAAATCATTTCATTAGAATCAGACTTGGAAGTTGGTTTCACTTCTAAAGGATAATGAAGCAATTGAGTGCAAATGAGTCTATGCCAAGAAGGAAGGAGTTCCAGACAAAAATAATATCAAATACAAAGCCAGACTTATAGCAAAAGATTACGCTCAGAATGAAGGAATAGATTACAATGAGATATTTTCACTTGTTGGGAAGCATGCATTTATTCGAATATTATTGACTTTGGTAGCACAATTAGATCTGAAGTTATTCCAACTCGACGTGAAAACTATATTTTTTCATGGAACTTTATATGAGGAAATCTATATATCTCAATCAGATAGGTAAAGTTCCTGGACAAGAGAATTGGACTTGCAAGTTAAGTAAGTCACTATATGGCTTAAAGTTGTCACCTAAACAGTGGTATAAAAGGTTTGGCAACTTTATGATAAATCAATGGTACACATGCGGTCAATTTGATCACTGTGTCTACTTTTGTAAACTCCAAGATGGTACTTTCATTTATTTAGTCCTATATATGGATGACATGTTAATCGCATCTAAGGATAAGAAGGAGATTGATAAACTAAATGCTTAGTTAAGTTCAAAGTTCAAGATGAAAGAACTTGGAGAAGCCAAGAAGGTATTTGGAATGGAAATTAAAAGAGACAGGGTGAAAGGTACAATTTATTTGACTCATACTCAATATTTATAGAAAGTACTACAAAGGTTTGAAATTTGTGACAAGACTAAACCTGTAAGTACACTGTTGGCTCCACACTTCAAACTGAGTGCATTAATATCACCAAGTACAGAATCTGAGAAGGAGAAGATGAAGCATATTACATATGCAAGTGCAGTTGGGGTTTTAATGTATGCAATGGTGTATACTAGACCCAATATTTTACACTTTTTAAGTATGATAAGCCATTACATGCATAATCCTGGTAAAGGCTACTGACAAGTAGTGAAGTTGATTCTACGGTACATTCAAGGTACTGTGGATGTTGGTTTGAAGTTTAAGAGAGATAAAAAAGTTGATAAACATTTAGTTGGATACGTAGATTCAAACTATGCTGGTAATCTTGATAAGTATCGATCTACTACTGGTTATGTGTTCACAATAGCAGGAGGACCTGTAAGTTGGAGATCAACCTTACAGTCAATAGTGACTTTGTCAACTACAGAGGCAGAGTATATGGTTGTAACAGAAGCTTTCAAGGAAACTATTTTACTTCATGAATTGATAGAATACTTGGGAATTGTTTAGAAAAACGTGGAGGTATTCTGCGATAGTTAGAGTACCATTTGTTTATCAAAGAACCAAGTATATCATGATCGCACCAAGCATATAGATGTTCGTTTTTATTTTTTTTCAAGAGATAGTAGATAAAGGAGACATTCTACTATAAAAGATTAGAACTGCAGATAATCCTTGAGATATGCTAAGCAAGGTGATTACAGGGATCAAGTTGCAATACTGCTTGAACTTGATCAACACCTCTCAAGCTTAGAGCGCCTAAGGGCGTACTAGAGGCAACACTGACTGGTGGATTCTCACCAAGATGGAGATTGTTGAATAATGGCTCAAATTAAATCTGTTCAACATTTGCATCTCAAGATACTGTCAAATATTGCAACTTGGTTAACAGTCAACAATTTTAACTCAAGCAAATTCAAAATTCAATGCAGTACAATTTGAATTTGTAAACCTTGAATTCATACTATGTAATGCCTATATAAAGACATGACATCTCTGTATAATTGTAAGGTGAGTAAGAGAAGCTAGAGTCTCTGTTTGTAAACTCTTTGTCTAAACTTCTCTCTGAAATATAATGGCAACGTCCCATAAATGTAGACAAATTGCCGAACCACATAAATTCTGTCTGTTTTTCTTATTATTTTATGCTTGTCTTTCAATTTTTTGGCAATTTGCACTACACTATATGAGCAATATTGTTTCCCCATGTTTGAGTCCAATTACCTGGGCATATAATCGATTCACTGTAATATTCTAATGTTTAATTATTCGATCGGTAAATATTTCTTACTTATCTACTGCTTTTTTTTTTGGTATGGATATAATTTTAGTTTGGATTAAACCTTGTTACATAGTTTATAATTATTATTTTGTAAGAAAACAGAGAGAACGAAAAAGGAAGAAAAACGAATGGAAAATTCTTCACTATTGATTCATTCAATTAAAAATAATATATATACACTTGCCAACAAGAATAAAGAAGAACGCCTGAAAATACAACTCAGTGAAAACAAACAAAATTGATTACAATAAAAAGAAAATTCTAGAAGCCATGTCATCCTTTCTCGTGTAAGAATCAGTGAAGGTTGAGGAAGCAAACGACTTGGCTTTAGTAAAGTGTGAGACATACGACTTGCAGCAGCTTGTATAGGCTGTGATACCCCCCCACAAGTTGGAGAATGAAGATTGACAATTCCCAGCTTGAGTAGATGAGCTTGTAACAAATGGGAAGGTAATGCCTTTGTAAACAAATCAGCTCGTTGAAGATGTGTAGAAACATGGCGGTAGTAATGGAGCCTTCATGATCTTGTCTCGAATCAAATGACAATCAATCTCTATATGTTTGGTACGTTCATGAAACACGGGATTAGCATCAATGTGAATGGCGGCTTGATTGTCCTGATAAAGCAAAGCTGGTTGAGGATGAGCAATGTGTAAATCGGTAAGGAAAAGCGAAGCCAAGTAAGCTCACAAGTGGTAGCGACCATTGCTCATACTCGGCTTCAGTGAGGACCTAGAAACAATGGATTGTTTCTTGGATTTCCATGAAATGAGTGAATTGCCTAAAAGAACACAATAACCGGTGGTGATCTTACGGTGTGCGGACATGCAGCCAATCGAGTCACAATATGCAATCAAGCGTAATTTAGAAACTGCGAGAAAATAGAACACCTTGGCGGGCAGCTTTAAGATATTTCAAGATCTTATAAGCAGCAGCTAGATGAGAATGACAAGGCTTATCCATGAATTGACAAAGAATTTGAGCGGGATAACAAATATCGGGTCTAGTGAGTGTCAAATAGAGCAATCTTCCAATGAGTCATCGATAAATGGAAGGATCACGCAACAAATTACCATCATCCTTACTAAACTTCATATTTTGTTCCATAGGAACTTTGGCGAGTTTAGAACCTAAAAGTCTGAATCGCAAGAATGTCCAAAGCATACTTTCTTTGGTTGATGTGAATGCCTGTTGGAGATCTTGAAACCTCAATACCAAGAAAATATTTTAAAACACCTAGATCTTTAATTTTGAATTGAGAATGAAGACAATTTTTTATAGTAGTAATGGAGTCCATAGAGTCACTAGCTACCAAAATATCATCTACATAGACTAACAAAGCGTGAAGCAGTTATTACGTAGTCATGGTAAAAGACTATAGTCAGCTCGGGATTGAGTAAAACCAAAGGCTAATAAACAGGATGTGAGCTTCGCATACCATTGCCTAGAAGCTTGTTTTAATCCATATAAGCTTTTGAGTAATTTGCAAACTTGTTGAGGCTTGCCTTTAGTATAACCTGGAGGTTTATGCATATAAATGTCTTCATCCAAATCTCCATGTAAAAAGGCATTATTGACATCGAATTGATGTAAATGCCAACCTTTGATAGCTGCAATAGATAAAAGGCATTTTACTGTAACCATCTTAGCCACAGGAGAGAATGTTTCATGATAATCAATCCCCTCCTGCTGAGTGTACCCTTTTGCAACCAATCGTGCCTTGAACCTCTCTATGCTTCCATCTGAATGTCTCTTAATTTTGTAAACATATCTACAAGCAATGGCCTCTTTATCTGGAGGAAGATCAGTGAGAATCCAAGTCTTATTTTCTTCCAAGGCAGACAATTCAACATCCATAGCCTTACACCAACGTGGATCTTTAGCAGCTTGAGAATAAGAACTTGGTTCAACATCAATGGAAAGATTTGAAGAAAAAGCTTGGAAAGATGATGAAAAGGAATCATAAGAAAGATAATCATGCAAAGGAAAAGAACATTTGGTAGAAGGAAGAGATACCTGAACCTTAGATTGGGATGCGGATGTGAGAGCAACCTGTTGGCAATGAAAATCTTTAAGATAAGCAGGAGCAGTTCTGGTTCGGGTTGATCTTCGAAGAGGAGGTGGTGGAGTGGATGTGGGACTAGGTTCTGTATGATCACTAGAAGGGCCAGTAGAAACAGATTTTGGAGTGAAGGAAATTGAAGCTGGGGAATGGACTAAAGGACTAGTATGAGTGAAATCTGTTGGTTGAGTATGAGAAAGATCAAAAGCTAAAGGTGTAGGAGAAGATGATGGAAAAGGGGATTGAGATGAAGAAGAGTTAGAATGATTAATAGAAGAAAAATATTGGAATGGAAAAATTGTTTCATGGAAAATAACATCTCTGGATAAGAAAATAGTATGACTATCAATATCCAGTAATTTGTATCCTTTAACACCAATAGGGTAACCAAGAAAAACACACCTCTTACCCCTAGGATCAAACTTTTTCCTGCCATGTGACAAAGTGGAGGCAAAACAAAGACAGCCAAAAACTTTAAGATGAGAATAAGTTGGTTTGGCAGAAAACAAAATTTCATAAGGTGTTTGGTTAGCCAGTAAAGGAGTTGGTGTTCTATTTATTAGATAAGCTGCTGTCAAAACACAATCATTCCAAAAGGATAAGGGTAAATGAGATTGAAACAGTAAAGCACGAGCTACATTGAAAAGATGTTGATGCTTTCTTTCAACAACACCATTTTGTTGGGGTGTTTCAACACAAGATCTTTGATGAATTATACCCTTTTGATTGAAAAAGTCAATCATCTTAAACTCAACACCATTGTCACTTCGAAGAACTTTAACTTTGGTGTCAAACTGGGTTTCAACCATGTTGCAAAAAGATTCAATACATTTTCTGGTTTCTGATTTTGCTCGAAGGAGATAAAGCCAAGTGGTTCTAGAAAAATCATCAACTATGGTTAAAAAATATTTAGAACCATCGTAGGCTAAGGTAGAGCAAGGACCCCAAATATCACAATGAATCAAATCAAAAATAGTAGATGAATGAGATGTACTAACAGAGAAAGGTAATTTGTGTTGTTTTGAGGGACAAATGCGAGGAACCTTTTATTCAATATTGTTTCTTACAAGAGGATCATTAATCAAAGACAACCTAGAATTTGAAATATGACCTAGGCGACAATGCCAAAGATCATTCACATATCGGTATGCCCAATGGACAAAAGCGAAGGAAAAGAAAGGGACAAGTCGGAAATAGCATCGGACAAAGCGTAGAAGCTGGTGGAGGCAAAATTAGTGCAGCCACTCTTCACTTCAGCAATCCCAATCGTGGTCCAAGTGGAAAGGTCTGTACAAAACAAGTATGAGAGAAGAACACCAAACAACGGTGAGATTTTGGTGAACCTCTTAGCTGAAATAAGATTAAAAGTAAAGAGGGCACACATAGAACATTAGTGAGAGTAATAAGTATGCGTAAGATTTCTGTACCCAAATGTGTGGTGGCATACAAGTACCATTGGGTAACTTAACACTATAAGATACTACTGCAGAAATTGTAGTAAATAAAGAAGAATTACAGATCATATGATCTGTAGCCCCAGAGTCAAGAATCCAAGGAATATTGGCAGAATTTGTAAAGTTAGAAGAGAAAGAGGTACAACAAATAGAATTAATACCAGACATTTTTGAAGCTTTGAAAGCACTAGAATTAGCCTGAATGGTGGGAGATATGGAATTGGTAGAAAACAGAGAAGCTGAAGAATCCTTATGTTGTAGGAGCCTCATTAGTTCTTTGATATTGCTCCTTGGTGGCCGACTTTGTCCTCAATGATTTCCTCGGAAGAAGGTTCAGCACATAAGCCGTCGGTTAGCAAAAACATTGGTGCCCTTTTAGTTTGTACAACTTGTGACGGAGGATAACCATGAAGCTTAAAACACTTTTCAACTGTATGGCCTGTCATATTACAATGACTACATATCGGAGCCTTAGCATTGCCAGCTTTAAAACAATTCTCAAGAGAGTGTCCCTGAATGTGGCAATGAGTACAATAGAGCCTAGTCCTTTTGGAAGTGGTAGAAACTTTGGTTGTAGGCTTGAAAGATGAACCAAATGTTCTGGTAGCTAAGGCCATGGAATGGGTGAGGAAGCGAAGATATTAGTTGGTGATGTTGCTCTTGTTGTTGAATTAAGGAGAAAACCTTATTAATGGTGGGAATAGGATCAAGTAACATGATCGATCCCTAGCATTAGCATCTTGATCATTTAGTCCCATAAGAAATTGTATAACACAATCACGTTGATATCGATCATTGAGAATTTTCAATTGTCCACAAACGAGGGAGGCATAGGATCATACCAATTCATCCCGAGAGTTTTAATTGACCAAAGTATGTACTTACGAGTCACGATCTTGGCGTAGATTGGCTATATTGCGCTTGAGTTGGAATATGCGTGGTCCATTTTGCTGAGTAAAGCGATCCTTCAACTCAGTCCAGACTAACTTGGCGTCATCAACAAAAGCAACAGTGGATTTGATATCAGCACTGATGGAATTCTGAATCCATGAAACTACCATGTCATTGCAGCGTTCCCAGGCATCAAAGAGGGGATCGGCTTCGTTCTTAGGTTTCGAAATAGTTCCAGTGATAAATCCGAGCTTGTTCTTTCTGCGCGCTTCCATGGAGCGAGACCGGTGACATAATTATTTGCTGAGAAAATCGGAACAAGAATGAGGCGTCTATCACCATGCTCAACTTCGGTAAGGATTGTTCGGATCAGTGAAATTGAGATACTGTGAAAGGGGGTTTGGATTGGTAGTGTGAAGAGTACTAGCAGTTTCAGAGGTTTCAACCATGGTGGATAAGAACGAAAAGCCAAAATAACTAATGGAAGTATGGCTCTGATACCATGTAAGAAAACAGAGAGAACGAAAAAGGAAGAAAAACGAATGGAAAATTCTTCACTATTGATTCATTCAATTAAAAATAATATATATACACTTGCCAACAAGAATAAAGAAGAACGCCTGAAAATACAACTCAGCAGAAAACAAACAAAATTGATTACAATAAAAAGAAAATTATAGAGAAGCCATGTCATCCTTTCTCTCGTGTAAGAATCTGTGAAGGTTGAGGAAGCAAACGACTTGACGTTAGTAAAGTGTGAGACATACGACTTGCAGCAGCTTGTATAGGCTGTGATAATTGTCTTTAAAAAAATAACATACAAATTAACAAAAAATTGAAATTGACAAGGTCCCAGTATATTTGATGTAAGAATAGATCTAGATCCGTTGATTCAAACATATGAATAATTGGTAAATGGCTTTCAATTCTTCGTTGAGAATACTAAGAATTGAGAGAAAAAAAGAATAATCTCACTTTTATTACTAAAACGGCTCCCCATTACTTGCCCGGAAACTAGGTATTTATAGTAAACATAATAAAGCCTCAAACCTAATAAACGCAATTAAAAATAATAAAATCTGAAATTTACTAAAAAAGGAAAGTTCTAATTTTAAAGCATAGAAATAAAATGTAATATGGAATGAATTTAATGCATTTGATTATTCTGAAATTGAAAATCTACACGTGAAGAAAATTTGGAGCCAATTACTATAAAAAATGACAAATTTGTTTTTTTTTTTAGGCCTAAACAATGTTATTTGACTTTGAAAGTACTTCGGTCGAAAACGGAAATCTTTGAGTTTGGTTTCTTAAGCCGTTTCAATTTGTGAGCGTATCAACAATACTTCTAGTGCTCTCCATCTCCGTCTATATATATTGAATAAATTGAATGATATGTGTGTGAGGTGACTTTTTCATGAGGAGAGTGATCACTGTTAATTTCTTTAATTTGATGTGTTGAAAGTTTCTGCCTTCACTTATGTAATAACTAGCTATTGAAATCTAATATTTTCATTTTCATATTTACGTTTGGGGTGGGCCGTAGGTTTGTCAACTTTTGAAACTAGTTAAGCACATGACTAGATTCCTTTGGACTAGAAGAACAATGAAGCATTAATAGAATGGTGGTGACCAAAACAAGCTGGATTAATGTCGCTATTAATTAAGGTTGTTATATTGGATGACTAAGCATGGTTTAAAATCCTTAGCTTACTTTTCTGATTGGATAGAGATATGATTTTAGAACTGAATAATTGTTGTTTTTGCATGCATCTGGTTTAGCTACAATAATGAATTAAATTAAAGTAAACTAAATTTCACCTCTGCTTAGTGCTTGGCTATTTGCTAAGAAAAAAAAAAGAATTAAATTAATTTTCTATTTACGTTATTTATTTCATTTTTTAAAAATAATAATAATAATTATAATTTGCCAAAGGTCCAATTAACCTATCCTAAAGATGGAACATTAAAGAAGTCCGATTAAGTCTCGTTTGCTTGATGACTTTGAAAGAACTCTTATATATATTGACATGTGGATAATATGTATAGTGAGCTCATTATTATTTTTAATTAAATTGAACCCAATTAATAAAAAGTCAATTAAAGTAAACTAAATTGCACCTCTGCTTAGTGCTTGGCTATTTGCTAAAAAAAAAAAAAAAAATGAAAGAAAGAAAGAATGAATCAATGCCTCGACTTTCCGAATCAAGTATAGACTCGATCACTAGAGCACCCGCAAAAAGCGCTCTAATAATTTCTACCAAGAAAATAAAATATTGCAAATCTTAATATGACCATTTGTTCCACAACTATATTTTTCTTTTTCTTTTTTTTAATGAATGTTCCACAACCATGCGAACGACACCTGTACACCCGACAAAGCCCTCGGACCAGTACAATAAATTGGTCACATAGTTGTGTCTCATTGTTAACAGTGATCACTACTCCTCAGTTATGTCTTAGTGGTCCTTGCTATAAAACCACTACTCCAACCACAAATGATCACCAGCTGCCTCCCAACACAATTCTTTATAATCCTGAACAACACAAACCACCATTAACAGTACTACTACGTCAACAACCTCCTCATGATCATGATCAACTGGAGAATCCACAGTCGGAGCATGACAAACCTCCAACTCTGCCCGCACGACGTGTATTAAAACCATATTATCCTGGGATGTGTCTGCCCAGATGTGTCTGCCACCACCTGGGTGCCATGGCCGCGATCCGCCACCAAACGTAGCTTCTTCCAGTACACCCCCACTAGCATAAAGTACTGCCGCTAAATATATTATGTACAATAAAAATATGCATGATATGTATGTAATGTTATGCGGGTACTCTTTCTTCAGAAGATTGATTACGGACTTAAATTTCCTTAATTTGATAACATTTCTCAAAACTATTATTTCTACACTTATGTAATAATTAACTATCATGGAAGAGAAGATTAATAACTATTGAAATTATTAATATTTTTTGTTTATTTTTTTATGGAAATATTTTAATTTTGTATTTATATATTTTGTAATGTTGACAATTAGGTTCAAGGGGTGTGAACTTTTGAAACTACTAGTTACATGACCAACAATAGTATTCAAAGTACTATTGTTACATGACCGATAAATCAGTGCTTTCGCTGCAGCTCCATATTAAAAGAGTCATTGCCTCAACTTTCCAAGTCAATTGCAACCACCCAATATCACTGATTAAATCATAAATTCTAACTAAGAGATTGACAATCTTAACTTGTCTTGGTCTACAAGTTAAAGTACTATACTAGTATGACCAAAGCCCTCGGACTAGTACTATAAATTGGTCTTGTAGTTATATAGTAGCTAAGCTAGTTTTGGGTGCATTATCAATCTTAAACTATATATCAGATCATGTCTTGCTCGTATTTGCCTGTGTTGTTCCTGGCAATGGTACTACTAATTCTTACCACCCAATTATGTGTTTGTGATCCTTCCTATACTACTACTAGCACTACTTCATTCAAATATTTTCATCACAAGCCTCCCATAAGCAGGCCACCACCTGCGCACCATGGCCGTAAGCGGCCACCAGCTTAACGCGCGCGCACACACACACACAAACACACACACACACACACACACACACACATATATATATATATATATATTTCTATATATGTATTCGGAGTAGTCATGTACGTAGCTGATGGCGCCCCTATATAGAGTAAGGCTCTTCTGCTGCCAATGAAACCGAAAGAGTTTGTACTATAGTACGTAGTTGTTGGTGGGTGCCGCACCTTTTGACTAACATAAAAGGTAGGTGCAGCAGCCCATGTGACAAAGGAGGAAGAAGGGTTGGTGGCAGCCTTTGTTGAAAGAAAAGACGCGGTTTCCACCGCGTACAGTGAAGAAGGAGAGGGAGGGGCTCTCCTATAAATAGCCCCTCACTTCAATTTGTTAATCATCCCTCAAAAACCTTTTGTAGTGAGAGAAATTAGAGAGAGAAAAATATTATTGTGTGAGTTATTTTTCTATTATTTGTATTTTCTTCAGTTTGTGGTATATTGTCAAAATACCCAGATTTATAATCCCTCTTTGAAATTAGTAGAGTAGTTAGCAGTGCCCGAGGACGTAGGTATAATTTATACCGAACCTCGTAAATACCGGTGTTCTTTTCTTGTGTGTTCTGTATTCAATTATTATCGGACTGTTCATACGTACAGTATTTTATATTCGGTACTATTCACGTATACGGTACTGTTCACGTATACGGTAAGTGAACCCCTTCGATACAACCGATCAAAATCAAAATTAATATCTACATGCATTTAATATTCGCTGTTTTACCTTCAATATTAGACCTGGGAATCGAAATTAATTATATTGAACTTGCTTATTATAGAAAGCCACCTAAATCTCCCGCCTAAACAAATATTTTCCGGAAGAGAGCCAGACAAGGAGTTTTTATCTAATTGCAGTAATACCAAGTCTGTAATATTGTTCGTTTCTACAGGAATGGAACCTGTGATGTTGTTGAAGGTCAAGTCAAAGTGAGTGAGGGAAGTGAGTTTTCCAATAGACGAAGGAATTGAGCCTGAAAGATTGTTCTCATACAAATGAAGCTGTTGGATCGATTCGAGCTGTCCTATCTCACGAGGAATGGAACTTGTAAGTTTGTTATGGCCAAGATTGACAAAGATCAGGTTGCTCAAGTTTCCAAGAGATGGAGGGATTGAGCCAGTGAGAAGGTTTTTTTCCATGTAAAGCTCCTGAAGAGATCTGAGTCCTATTTCTGGAGGGATGGATCCGGATATTTTGTTACCGGTGATGCATAGAATGGTTAACATGCTTATGTTTCCAATGGATGCGGGGATTGAGCCCGAAAGATTGTTATTACTAACAAAAAGCTCATCAACAAACTCCAACAGGCCTATTTGATGTGGTATAGAGCCATTTAAATCATTGTAATCAAGATAAAGGACTTGCAGACTTGTCAGTAGGCATATTTCATTTGGAATATTTCCAGAGAATTGATTGAAACTCAAGTCAAGGTTAGTGAGCATAGAAAGGTTACTGATGGAGGGAGGGATGCTACCATAAAGTGAGTTATTAGATAGCACAAGTGTGGTTAAGTTGGGAAACGATGAGAAGTCCAAGTTTTGGAGCGTACCTTTAAGGTTACTACTGGCAAGCGTTATTACTAAAACACTTGCAAACTCATCACAGTGGATTCCAACCCAATGGAAGTGGCTGTCGGGGGAATTAGCTGACGGCGAGTTTGAACTGCGAGGAAGCAAATTCCATGAGGATAGAAAAGATTGAGTTTGATTGTCGAGGCTGTCTTTCCATTTTACAAGGGCCTCTGCTTCTCTAGCTCTTGCTCTAGTTGGCGTAGAAGAAGCATGAAGATCAGTTGCAGAAGTCGTAGTGGAAGAACAAAGAAGCATTAATAGAAAGGTGGTCACCAAAACAAGCTGGGTCAATGTCTCTATTTGGGTTGCCATATTGGATGAGCAAGCAAGGTTTGCAATTGTTAACCTTGTAATTGTGGTGCTTTAAATATATAGCTATTTAAAAGATAGAACCAAATTAATCTACTATTTACGTCGTTTATTTCTGTCATTTTAAAAAATTTATCGTAATTAGAAAAGGAGAAATAATTGTGATTTGGTTGAATGGAGACGCATTTGTGGAAAAAAGTGTCGCAATTTCTCTTTTGCTTGAATGATTTTGAAATATGTCCACCTACCACTAGGCATCGACTTTCACTGTGTATGACAACGTCGTGTGAGAGTAAATGAACATTTTGAGACCTGTGGGTAGGTGCTTGAAGGTTTTAAATTGTCTCATAACTAGTTGTTAATGGAACATTATATGTGTTTTCAATGATTTCTCTCATATAGATGCACCTCACCTAAAAAGTGGCAAGCTCAACGAAAAGAGGAGCGTACATAAATAGACCCCCCTGCTTTTGTTTGTAACGTTCTGTTAGTGGGTGATTACGGGGTTGCTAGGCTTCGTTGACTGTGTGCTTCAACTCTCAGAACTTGGACATTGTCCAAGTGGTCAAACAGAGGATTCCCATAAACAGCATGTGTTAGACGCGGTAAACATGTTAAAAAATATATATGGAAAATACAAAATATATTTTAGAGATTCCAGCCAGTGAATATGCTAGCAGGTTCTTCACTTGACAAGGCAAAGCCATAAAGATCCAGGATGCCTGTTGCTATCTTTCTAAGCAAACAGGGATGAACATACTATCCCCTTACATGTGAATATATACTTGGTACAGCGAGTGCATGGGAATGTCTGGTAGTCGGAAAAACAGGTAAAAGTTGAAGATAAAGAAAATGCATAAAGACACACATAGAACAAGGAGGAGTTGAAGCTTTTCAGGAAATCCAGGTTTGGGGATCAAGCAGCTCCTTTACTGAAATCCGATGAAGAGGCTTTGACAACGGTGGTAACAAAGTTGATATCCTCTCAGACACTTGCTTCATCGTTGGCCGAGAATGTGGGACACGATGCAGGCAAGCTACTGCTAGTACTACAATGAAAACCACTTGATTTGCTGTATGCCATCTCGGAGGTAAGAGACGTTGATCCAATACATCCTTGAGTAGAATTGGATCAGCTGCTGCCAATGAAGCTGTTGACAAATACGATAAGAGGTCTCGTGGATGCTTTCCCATTATCACTTCCGGTGCTATAACTCCGAAGCTATACACGTCAATCTTCTCGTTTAGTTCCATTGTGTAAGCAAGCTCTTTAAACAAATATACGCTTTGAGTTAATATTGTTTAATGGTGTGATTAAGTAATGCCAATTGCATGCTCATAACATAACTATTTCTTCATTGCAGTCAATAAATGAAACTTTTATAATCATGTATATTTGAGGGCATATATATTAGGAAATAACCAAACAGTTCATATATGTGTTAAGTCTATGCATAAAGAGTATGTAGATTGCAATAACAAAGTCCTGGTTTAACGAAAATGGAGTCTGACTGACAGAGCGTAGTAGGTATGGAATATATATATATATCACATGTGACCATTTTTGTTTTTTCTTTTGTTAAAATAAAAGTTACTATTTCTGTTATAAAGACACGGCTTATTTTTGTTTTTTTCTCTAACTAATATTAGATATACATTGTGGGTATGAAAAGAAAGCGTACACTTACCTGGGTTCCAGTTTGACGACTCTGGATTACAAGTTCTAGCAGAACCAAAGTCAGAAATGTGAGCTTCATATTCTGCATCCATGAGTAAAACATTCTTGCTGGATATGTCTCTATGAACTATAGCAGGACAACATCCATGGTGCAAATAGGATATGGCATTGGCTAAACCTTTTAACACATTCACTCTCTTAGTCCACTCGAATTCCAATGCCTTAACTTCATCAGTCAACATCTCTAGTAAGCTTCCTTTTTCCATGAACTCGTACACCAAAAATGAGCGTCTCGTATGTGAACAAAATCCATGAAGCTTAACGATGTTTCGGTGGCGTGCTCTAGTCAACACATTAGTCTCATTTGTGAAGGCTTCATGACCAGCAGGTCCACCATTCTCGTGGGTTTTTTTCACTGCGACAACTTGACCAGTTGACAAAAGAATTTTGTAGACACTCCCACACCCTCCAACTCCACTACAATATTTGGAGTCAAAGTTTTCCGTGGCTTCAACTGTTTCCTCATATACCTTTTTCCCATCATGGTTCAATTCTGTAAAGAAAAATCGAGCTTGTGTTTCTCTTGGTTCAACCGCTTCCTTCTAATCTTCTGGCGAGTTAAAAGAACTACGGCAACGATAAACAACAGAAAAAGAGTGCCAGATATAGACATTAGGACTAAAAATACAACGCCAAGGACAGGTTTTTTTGGTATGGGACAAGGCTTCAAACTAATATTGTTGCCGCACAAGGCCTTGTTATTTTCCAAAGAGGCCTCCATGAAAGCTTTGATGTTGGGGAGAGGACCTTCTAACTGATTGTAGGTTACATCAACAGAAGTCAAACTCCACATCTTTTCAAACACAGATGGTATTGAGCCAGAGAGATTGTTGTGAGAAAGGTTGAATGTTTCTAGTACGCCCAAATTTTTAAGCTCTGGAAGCAACTCTCCTGTAAGTAAATTCTGACGCAGATCAAGGTTTTCAAGTGGGAGAAGTTTCCCAATCTGATAAGGAATCACCCCACTAAAACTGTTCTTTCTCAAGTTCAAGAGCTGTAGTTTTGAACACTGTGTCAGTTCGATGGGAATTGGTCCTCTCAAATTGTTTGCTGCAACATCTAGCTGTTGAAGGTCGAGTAACATTCCAATTTCTGCTGGAACACTGCTGGAAAGTTTATTATTGTTGAGTTTGAGCATGAATAAAAATTTGAGCCGTCCTAATTCCTTAGGAATTTCCCCAACGAGAAGATTGGAGGAGAGGTCAAGTTAATGCAATTAAGCAGTGTTCCCAAGTTCAGGAAGTAGACTACCTGAAATTTTATTATTGGAGATGACCAGCACAGTAAGATTTTGACAGCGTCCCCATTTCCCAGTAACTTCACCGAAGAAATTGTTGTTGCTTAAGTTCACATAGTTTAAGCTTGGATAAATTCCGAGCGCTTTGGATATATTTCCAGTGAATTGATTATTCTGGAGCGAAAGTGTGACTAACGTAGTACAGTTTTTCAAGGTCTTTGGAATGTGACCAGTAAAGAGGTTTTTAGCAACTGAAAGCCATGTAAATCTCCAGCCTAAACATATTTTGGGGAAGAGATCCAGACAAGGAGTTTTCATCCAATTGCAATGATTCCAAGTCTGTCATATTGTTCATTTCTACAGGAAAGGCACCTGAGATGTTGTTCATGGACAAGTCAAAGTGAGTGAGGGAAGTGAGTTTTCCAATAGACGAAGGAATTGAGCCTGAGAGATTGTTCTCATACAAATGAAGCTGTTCGGTCGATTTGAGCTGTCCTATCTCACGAGGAATGAAACTTGTAAGTTTGTTATGACCAAGGTTGACAAAGATCAGGTTTCTCAAGTTTCCAAGAGGTGGAGGGATTGAGCCAGTGAGAAGGTTTTTATCGATGTAAAGCTCCAGAAGAGATCTAAGGAGTCCTATTTCTAGAGGGATGGATCCGGATATTTTGTTACCGGTGATGCATAGAACGGTTAACAGGCTTATGTTTCCAACGGATGTGGGGATTGAACCCGAAAGATTGTTATTACTAACAAAAAGCTCATCAACAAACTCCAGGATGCCTATTTCATGTGGTATAGAGCCATTTAAATCATTGTAATCAAGATAAAGGACTTGTAGACTGGTGAGTAGGCATATTTCATTTGGAATATTTCCAGAGAATTGATTGACACTCAAGTCAAGGTAAGTGAGCATAGAAAGGTTACTCAAGTCAAGGTAAGTGAGCATCACTTTATGGGATGCTACCATAAAGTGAGTTATTAGATAGCACAAATGTGGTTAAGTTGGGAAACGATGAGAAGTCGAAGTTTTGGAGCGTACCTTTGAGGTTACTACTGTCAAGCTCTATTTTTAAAACGCTTGCAAACTCGTCACAGTTGATTCCATCCCAATGGCAGTGGCTGTCGGAGGAATTAGCAGACAACGAGGTGTTTGAAATGCGAGGAAGCAAGTTCCATGAGGATAGAAAAGATTGAGTTTGATTGTTGAGGCTGTCTTTCCATTTTACAAGGGCCTCTGCTTCTCTGGCATGAAAATCGGTTGGCGTAGAAGAAGCATGAAGATCAGTTGCACAAGTTTTAGTGGAAGTAGAAAGAAGCATTAATAGAAAGGTAGTCACCAAAACAAGCTGGGTCAATGTCTCTATTAGGCTTGCCATACCGGATGAGCAGGCAAGGTTTGCAATTGTTAACCTTGTAATTAGGGTTCTAATTGTTAACCTTGTAATTAGGGTTCTATGTACGTTGTTAATTTCAGTCATTTTAGAAAATTTATCATTAATGAAGGAGAAATAATTGTGATTTTGTTGAATGGAGACGCGTTAGTGGAAAAAAGTGTCACAATTTCTCTTTTGCTTGGATGACTGTGGATGACAACGAAAGTCGTCGTATGACAGCAAATGAACATCATTTTGACACCTCTTGGTAAGTGCCGTTGAGAAATAAATTTGAAAATTTATTTGTAATAAAAAATAAATATGTAAATATAAACATATCAACTCTATGTATTAATGTTTTATTCATCATTTGTATCTCTAACAATTTCCATGTCCGATTTTTCTTGAAGGGCCTAACGCCTTTGCCAGGAACCAGCCTTTTTATAGCGCCTACAATTCTAAAACAATTAAAATGTATTTTTATAGCACCTAAACTTATAAGAATTCAATAAACAATAATATAATTATATTAAATTAAATTTAGACAATTAAAGTACATACTTTCATTATATACTAGAAAATAAATGTTGATTTCATTGAAGTAGGTGTAAAATATTATTCAGTTTATTATCTTTTACACAAGAGATTGCATTATTAATGACACGCGTTTGTGGAAAAAAGTGCTACAATTTCTCTTTTGCTTTCATTAATGACTTTGAAATATGAACAATAACCCATTAGGCAATGATTAATCCTCGTATTATTAGCTTTTGTAAAGTAGTAACTTTTTTTTCTTCTTTTTTTAATGATGGAGGTCTTAGTCTATTTAAGGTATCACATACCTAATTAAACATAAATAATGGTAAAATTACACACAGTTTTATCATTCAGACTGAGATATCGTGTGTTGTAAAGTAATAACTTTAATTAAGTGTTTGCTTTCATGTATGAAATTAAAGTAGGAACTTCTATATTACATACGCATATATTTATCAATTTTTATTGGGGACTCACTACCTCATTTACATAGGAGTGGGTTCGGTTTAGTTAGGTTCTTGACTTAAAGTCAAACCAAACCGAAATGGTCAGTTCAATAAAAATGGCAACCTAACATAAACTGATAGTGAGAAAGAACCAAACAGTTCGTTGCTTACCTAAAATTTTTTATTTTGTTTCTTTAGAAAAAATTAGTATAATCATTAAAAAATTATTAAAATGACTTTTAAAATTAGTATTTAAAAATATAATTATTTTGGAATAATCCATTTAGAAATTAAGAAAAATATAATTTTTCCTTCGTTCTATGACTTTAAAATATGTCCCACAATTGGCACTATAAGCTCATTTTAAGTTTTTATTTTTTATTTTTTTATGAGTAAAAATGGTCTTAGTGTGAGAATCATCTACCTAGAATTTTATTTATAGATAAGACTTTGTTACTGTTCCAGCTTTACAATCATATAGGGGTCTAGAGCAGCAAGCTCACTCCCTAATAATTTCTCTCTCATTTGGTGTTTAGCAAGGTTAAGTACACACCTGGAACTTTGACAGAGGCTTATCAAGGCTTGAACTATAACTCTCACGAGTGAATATAAGAGCTCGATCGACTTCCTTGCTGCTAAGCCGCACCAGTAAGTGCAAGCTCATTTTAAGGTTTGAATTGCCGAGGCATACATTGACTCCTTGTGAGTTTTATACAACTAAGGGGCAAATATTAATTTTGTATTGCACATACATAGTATATATGTATTTTTTTGTGAAAGCCTTGACATAGATAGTATATATGTGCAGGTAGGCTGCAGTTTCGACCAGTACTGCTTGCGTAGTCATATGTATTTTCAATTTCATGATATGTGTGCAAGTGTTTGTGTATTTTTAATTTCATGCTATTCTCTCTGATGTAATATTGGTTTGTTGGGCTTTATTAATTAAAATGACTTTTTTTTTTCTGTGAATTAATTAAAATGCCTTGCTATATCGGCTATTGAGTATGAAAACAGAGTTGACAGAACAAAAGCCAACACATACGTAAGTTCTTATCAAGTTTCTTCCGAGAAAAAAAAAAGCACTTTGATTTCGTATTCAAGTGTACGTGATGAAGAAATTAGTCATGCCTAATTAAGGGTTGGTCCATCGGATTAATTTTGAAACTAAGAGCTAGGTAAAATGAAGGTCAACATATAAAGAAGCATGCATGCACACTAATATATTATTGGTTGAAGAATATCCTTGCATGCACCTCCAATCAACATAGACTTTTGGGTGTATATATATATATACACACACGAGTCATCAATATTAGTATTTATGCAATAATATGATAATATATATATATCTATAGTATATATAAAATGCAGTTCTAATCCAAGGTTCAACAACCTTTGTTATTTTTCGTCCTCCTTATTTTATGTGTTTTAATTTTTTATTATTAAATTTTTTTTTTAAAATCACAGTTTAAAAACGATGTCGTTTATTATCATGCCCCGTCACCACACTAATGGTGGGCACCAACGGTTTTCTTATAGCCAAATTTAACACCACTGCTCAACCGTTGGTGCCCCTACCACCAAACCATTGGTGGGGCACCATTGCTATTTATCATTTTTTTAATATAATGGGTGGTTAGCATCACTTCTCCTTTTTTTATTTATTTTTTATCGATTTCTACAGGAATTTCACATTCGGCGCCTCTCCTTCGCTACCTGCTCCCATCTGCATGCCTTGGCTACCTACTCCCGTCGGCATGCAATAAATTTAGATAACTTTCTTCCCTCTGTGAACTTGCTGTAACCATCTGGATTCATGGTTTGCTGGATTTAGGGATTGTGTTTTAACTAATAGAATTTGCTCTTAAAATTTATTTCATATTTATTTGTTTCTTATTTGTGCACTCATCTGCATCGCAGTAGATGTTTTTCTTCCTGTGTGAACTTGGCGTTCGAAATGGGCATATTTCCGGATCATCGCAGGCCTTTTGCTACCTGCTCCGAGTCTTGGATGTTACGCTAAATTTACCGACGCATCTCAACTCCATGATTTGCTGACTTTTCGGTGAAATTTTTATGTGGTAAATATGTTTTAGTATGTTCTTTGGGTGTTTTTTTTTTTTTTTTTTGGCATTGAGATTGGCGATGTTTGTTCTTGCGGAAAATATTTCCATTTTGCTGAAATAATTTGTTAAATTTTTCATTGGCCGAGTTGATTGTGAGAAATTTTTCTTTTTTGGGAAAGCTAATTTTGCCACGAATCTAAGAAAATTTTAATTTTTCAGGTGCTTTGTGAAATTAGGGCTTTTGATTGTTTTTGTGAATCTAGCATTTTGGAGATGTTTTATTGGATAATTTCCTTCTCAGATGTTCTGTTTTTTTTGGGGGTTTTTTGAGGTTTTTTTATGCTGAAAACGACAGAGGGAGGGAAGGTCATGAACCCTACGGACGCCTATCAAAAGGATCTCTGAAAGAAGGAATTATTGTTCATTTACTTCATCCAATACGACTGCATTTTTTGTTCTTTTAAGTCCTTATTCCTTTCTCAATTCCTTTTGGTTTCTTTTCCTTATGCCCATCGGTTGCTTAATCAATTTTCTCGATTGCGTCCGCTATGCCCTCAATCAATGATCCTATTTTTTTACATATTATTATTATTTCTTTCTTTCTTTTGTTTCCGTTTTGCTGGGCTGGCGATAGATAACGGGAAAAGTTAAGAAAAGTAGTGGAACAATGCAAATGTTAATATATTCTTTGCTGTTGGTTGAATTTCGAATAAATTTGGTGAATTTTACCTGCAAATTAGTGAATGTAACCCTGTTATTTCCAATTACTGTGTAGCATTTGATTTTTGTTCATTTATTTATTTTTGGGGAATGGGGGAAGTGGGTTTTTCCCTTCGTTTTGTTGAGCTGCCAAGTGCAAAGTCTCATATTTTCCAACTTTCATAGTTTTTGTACTTGGCTATTAGTTTTTTAATGCTTTATTATATCTGTACGCCTGCTGATTGGTATACCTGAAGCATGAGAAAGTGACATTAAGATGTTAAACTTCAGTGGTTTTGTATGCTTTATGGGTCATGGTTTTAGTTAGTAGTTTATAGTTAGTTACACCTTTTACTTAGATTGCACAGAATGTATGTATGATCATTGCTTTACATTTCTTTTTATACAAGCTTGTAACTTGGTTTGTATCCTTAATGGGTCTATTTCATTGTTTTATGTTTTTTCCGTATCCAGTCCTTGCTGACTTTGTGTTATTTGCGATTGACAGAATAAGAAAGAAAGAGAAAGGTAAGGGAGGTGGGGATCTTGAAGAAGGATTCTGAGACACTGAGGGAGCAGATTGACAAATTGAATATAATGAGTAAGTCACCTATAAATTTTTTTTTATTTTTTTTTCTGTCTTCAAACTGGTTCTTTTGGCTTTGAACATAATTATAAAGGGATATCTTTCTCATTTTATGAGGAAAATTGGCACTTTAAATGCTATAATGCATGCTATTCTTGATATGCTTAGTGCATTGGAGAAACTCAGATTCATTGAACATGAAGTTCGAAATCCTATGCCTCTGTTCTGTAAACTTTTTTAAATGTAATTTTTAATAATAAGATGAGCTACAGTTGAATAGCATGGCCATTATTTCTCGATATATTTTTCTATTCATTGTCCATAGACATTTATGGTATATAGTACATGTATTGCGTATCTATTCTACTTGTCATGTGAAGAAAACCTTTAATTTTGCTTTGTTTTTGAAGCTGGTAAGAAGATATTTATTTTTTTGAAGTAAGGAAAGAGGTATTTCATTCATTCAGTAAGCTATTCGGTAATGATGCTTATCAGTGGCTTCCACTTTACCTTGTATATATATATATATATATATATATATTTATAACTAATTGAGCCCTTTTTCTCTCAATATTGTCACTTTCAGTGGGTAATATTATATTCCTAAATACATTTTCCTTGGGCTGTTAAATGATTCATATCCTACTTGTGTATTATATATCTACTAATATATATAAGTGCCGGTGGTAGTACGGTTTTAGCCTTTTTGGTGCTTGTTGCTCCCCTGTTGTGTCTGGTTTTTTTTTCTTTTTTTCTACTTTGCCCTTTCGTTTGCACAGTATTTTTTGTTCATTTTTTTCATCGTCGGCTTCATGCTTCAATCTGCATCGCAGTAAATGTTTGGATAGTTTTGCAACTCTCCTCTTTCTTCGCATCTCTCTCTGTGTCTGTAGGTGAGTTTCGGTTCCTATTCTTCCTCGCTCTAGCACTATGATTCTATCACTATGCTTGTAAATTTTTTTGGCATAAGCTCGATTTGTTAGGGTTTTGGAGCTGAAGGCTATCTCGGTTGTTTTGTGGATTGATATTTCAAACAAGATCATTTTTTTTAAATAATATTTAACTTACGTGGTTTGTGAGTTTCAGAAATTATTAGGGTTTGGGATCTTTCTGATACCATTTTCCTTTTTAATCCACATTACCTTCTTTTTGCTGGCTTTTCTATGCTCTCTCTTTTTTCTTTTTTTGTTTTTGTTTTTGTTTTTTTTAAATATGAAGTCAATTTGTTGTAGGGAGCAATCTAAAGAAGGCTTTATTTTTGTGGTGTTATGTTTCCTTGATGTTTACTACCACTTCTTTCTTGATTTGCATTTTCAATGTATGCCATCTTACATGCAATGGTCAAATGTGGAACTTTGAGCCTAACAGAACCATTGATGCTCAAAATTTCTCCAACACTATGAATACAATTATTAAAATGTATAAAAATTGAAATTTTTAATGCTGAAGTATATAGTAGTTCTAATTATTATTTTTTTTATGAATTATTCGGATGATCTGGTATGCATCTGTGTTTTTAATTTTTTTTTAAAGAATTGTAATTTATATGTAGGTTGCGGTTGGTATTTCCTTGCTATTTGTTGGAAGATTTTAGCTAGAGTGGTGAAAGGTATTTATATAACTTTTTTTTTTATATAGTTATTCATGCATTTTATAGTTTTGTTATATCTGTAATTGTTGTATTTTTTTTTAATCATGTTTAATTTTTTTGGGTATTTATGTGATTATTTTTTACTATAGAAGTTTATTTGGCACAAATAGATAAAAAAATTTGTTATGACTTTTCTTGATATCTTAATTATTTTATATCGCCAAAGTTTCCAAACCAAGAAAAGAAGTTACTTTTCCTTCATTTTCTCAATAAACAAATAGGTAAAATTTCATATTTACAAAAAAAAAGAAAGAGAAAAGAGTTGAAATTTCATTGATTCTTTATAATTTTTGGGTTTTTTGCTTGTGTGAAACTGTGAAGGCTTTAAGAGAAATAGGAAAAAAGCTGGGGAAGAAAGATTGGGATTTTGGAAAAGATCCACGTGGTGGAGAAGGAAACTGGTCAAGAGAATATGGGTCAGAAGAGTTTGAGACCTCAATCATCTGTAATTGCATCCTCAATAACAATTCCTCTTGCCATGTAGCAAGCATGTACTCAGACACCCTCAATTATTGAATTTTAGCGTGGAGTTTTTCATTACATTGTTTTTTTTCATATTATATCTTTTTCATATTAAAATTCAGCCCTTCAATGTGCTATATATATATATATATAGAGAGCTGGTTTTTTTTTTTTTTTTATGTGTTATGGTTATCAAAGATTTTTTAAATTTTAATCTTCACGTTGATTTATTGTTGATAGAATATAAGAAAAATATAATTTATTTTAAGTAGAGTTAAATTGATAAGATAAAAAACTAAGCTAATTTACAAAACTTTAGAATAAAATTGCTTTTCAAATTATTGTATAGATAGAGAAAAAAAAGGAAGAAAGAAAAGGAAAATATAATACTCAAAATGTTAAAAAATGATAAGTTGATATAAAATGGTGATGGAACATGAATGGCTGAAGGTGTTGGTAGGGTTTTAATGCAAAGGAACTATTGGTGCCCCATCAATGTAATGGTGGGGCGGGTGGTGATGAAATTTACTTGCAATTAAAATATATTAAAAAAAAAAATTGGAATGTTGGTGCCCACCAACAGTGTGGTAGTGGGGCACCAACGATTGAAGGTGGTGGTGGAGATTTAATGTAAGAGAAATAGAAAAAATATTTAAGTAAAAGTGTAGGACTATATGAAATAATTACGTGGATGCATAATGTTATTGTAAAATAATATCCATGTAAGAGTATGCATGAACTATTATGTGGATATTATATTGCAAAAATATGAGATATACTTAATTTGTTTTTCTTAAACTTAGTACCACTACTTTCACTGGAGAGTGTTGTACTCAATTTTTCTTATGAAGAAATATTTTTTGGCATATGCCAACAAAAATAAATTTATTAAATCCACAATGTATATTATTTTTTTATTAAATCCACAATGTATATTATTTTACTTTCAATTTCTTTTAGCAGAATAAATATGCATATATCATTAAATATTATTTGACTAAAGTGGATGGCTCACTTTATTAATTTTTTAACCCAATTTTGAATTTTCGATTTCAGTTTTTTTTTATCGTTTTATTCAGGTCTACGAAATTTTTTTTATTTACCTTTATATCTCTTTGGTTTTTTTTTTCTAAGTAGAGTGAAATTGATAAGACAAAAAAGCTAATCCAATTTACAAAAATTTAGAATAAAATCGCTTTCCAAATTAATGTATATGTAGAGAAAAAAAAAGATAGAAAGAAAAGGAAAATATAATATCCAAAATGTTAAAAAATAATAAGTTGATATAAAATGGTGGTAGAACATCAATGGCTGAAGGTGTTGGTGGAGTTTTAATGCAAAGGAACTGTTAGTGCCTCACCAACGATGTAATGGTAGGGCACCAACAGTTAGAGATGGTGATGAAATTTACTTGCAATCAAAATATATTAAAAGAAAAAATTGGAATCGTTGGTACCTACCAACAGTGTGGTGGTGGGGGCACCAACGATTGAAGGTGGTGGTGGAGATTCAGTGTAAAAAAAATATAAAAAATATTTAAGTAAAAGTGTTGGACTATATGAAATAATTATGTGGATGTATAATGTTATTGCAAAATAATATCCACGTAAGAGTATGCATGAACTATTATATTGGAAAAATCTGAGATATACTTAATTTGGGTTTCTTAAACTTAGTACCACTACTTTCAATGGAGAGTGTTGTACTTAATTTTTCTTATCAAGAAATATTTTTTCGCATATGCCAACAAAAATAAATTTATTAAATACGTAATGTATATTATTTTACTTTCAATTTTTTCTTTGCCAAATAAATATGCATGTATCAGTAAATATTATTTGACTAAAGTGGTTGGTCTCACTTTATTAAAATTTTAACCCAATTTTGAATTTTCGACTTCAGTTTTGTTTTTGGGCTGAATTTGTTAATTATTTGTTCATTTGTAATCCTAAAATTCAGCTCTTCAATGTGCTATATACATATATATATATATATATATATATATATATATATATATAGCTGGTTTTTTTATTTCTTGATGTTTTATGGTTATCAAAGATTTTCTAAATTTAATCTTCATGTTGGTATATTGTTGAAAGAATATAAGAAAAATATAATTTATTTTAAGTGGAGTGAAATTGATAAGACAAAAAACTAAGTTAATTTACAAAAATTTAGAATAAAATCGCTTTCCAAATTAATATATATGTAGAGAAAAAAAGAAAGAAAGAAAAGGAAAATATGATACCCAAAATGTTAAAAAATGATAAGTTGATATAAAATGGTGGTGGAACATCAATGGTTGAACGTGTTGGTGAGGTTTTGATGTAAAGGAACTGTTGGTGCTCCACCAACGATGTAATGGTGGGATACCAACAGTTAGGGGTGGTGATGAAATTTACTTACAATCAAAATATATCAAAAGGAAAAATTGGAATGTTGGTGCCCCACCAACAGTGTGGTGGTGGGGCACCAACGATTGAAGGTGGTGGTGGGGATTCAGTGTAAGAGAAATAGAAAAAATATTTAAGTAAAAGTGTAGGACTATATGAAATAATTATGTGGATGTATAAGGTTATTGCAAAATAATATCCATGTAAGAGTATGCACGAACTATTATGTGGATATTATATTGCAAAAATCTGAGATATACTTAATTTGTTTTTCTTAAACTTAGTACCACCACTTTCACTGGAGAGTGTTGTACTCAATTTTTCTTATGAAGAAATATTTTTTCGCATATGCCAACAATAATAAATTTATTAAATACATAATGTATATTATTTTACTTTCAATTTTTTCTTTGCAGAATAAATATGCATGTATCAGTAAATATTATTTGACTAAAGTGGATGCCTCACTTTATTAGATTTTTAACCCAATTTTGAATTTTCAACTTCAGTTTTTTTTTTTTTTTGGGCTCAATTTGTTAATTATTTGTTTATTTGTAATCCTAAAATTCAGCCCTTCAATGTGCTATATATATATAGCTGATTTTTTTATTTCTTGATGTTTTATGGTTATCAAAGATTTTTTAAATTTTAATCTTCACGTTGGTATATTGTTGAAAGAATATAAGAAAAATATAATTTATTTTAAGTAGAGTGAAATTGATAAGACAAAAAGCTAAGCTAATTACAAAAATTTAGAATAAAATTGATTTCCAAATTAATATATATATAGAGGAAAAAAGAAAGAAAGAAAAGGAAAATATGATACCCAAAATGTTAAAAAATGATAAATTGATATAAAATGGTGGTGGAACATCAATGGTTGTGTGCAATAAAAAGAATGTACTGGTAGGGACACCAATTGTAGCAAAAAGTGTGCTGCCTTTTTATATTAATAATGAAAAATGATAACAACCAAATACATTATGTGGCAATCATATCAATGTCGAACTTAGTTGAAAAATAGAGTGCAGAACAAATGAAAAAATAAAAAATAAATCGTTGGTGCCTTACCACCACATGGATGGTAAGGCACCAACGGTAGGTGATAGTGGAATTAAACTTTGCATGAAAAAGAAGAATCAAGTATTGGATATTTTCTGACTGTAATAACATCAAGTCCAGAGAGCGAATGCTCATTGCCTAGCCATGCAAGATGGTTAAACTCCCTCCACAACCCACTTCTCCACCTCTGTCCCCATTCTCTGATATTGTATAAATTTTATTTTCCTATTTTTTTTTTTTAAGTTTAACTTCTTGAATTCATATTTGTTTAAAGAGCACTTCGTTGGAAGAAAGAGTACAAAGCAAATCAAAAAATAAAAATAATTAAACCGTTGGTAATCCACCACAACATCAATGGTGAGGCACCAACGGTAAGTAATGGTGAAATTAGGTTTTGAATGCAACAAAAGGAATATACTCCGAAATATGTGCATCTTTTTTCTATAAACTGGTTCGAAACTAATGGCGATGACATTTTTTACATTTATTCTTTATATAAGTGACAAAAACTGAATGTTGCACTAAGTGTTCAATATTGGTGCCCCGCCACCATATCAATGGTAACTCACCAACGGTAGGTCATGGTGGAATTAAACCTTGCATCCAACAAAAAGCAAGTAATAAATATTTTCGGACTATTAAAACATCAGTTAGAGAGTGCGAATGCTTGTTACTTGGCCATGCAAGCTGGTTAGCCTCCCTCCCCACCCCACTTCTCCATCTCCATTCCTTTTCTCTATCTATAATTTTGTATAAATTTTGTTTTTTTTTTTATCTTTTTTTTAAGTTTCAATTTTTGAATTCATATTTATATAGAGTGACAAGTACTGAATGCTGCACTAAGTGCTCAATATTATACATATAAATATATGTAATATTTCGGTCCACCTGAATCACAAATTACCTCTCTCATCCCTCACTAAGTCAAAAGAACCAAAGAAAGAAAATAAGCAGTTAATCTTACATCAAACCATGGAAACGAAAACTGAAAAAACGCAGAGAGTAATATAACTATAATCTTGGAACATAAGAAAAGTTTCAATAGTTCAATTTTGTCCTTGATTCACAAATATATATATATATATATGTATATCAGCTGGTTTTTTCTTTTGAATCATCAAAAGCATGATTTCATTACAAGATTCATGAATTTTTTTTCCAAAACTAGAAGCAAACCTATGTTAAATGCAGAGCAGAAGCAAAACATAATCTTAACCATGAAAAAAAACCATCAAAATTTTATTTTTCTTGGTACAAAGTGCAAAGCAAACAAAAAAAAAACCGTTGGTGCTCCACCACCACATCGATGGTGAGGCACCAACAGTAGGATATGGTTGAATTATGTCTTGCATACAACAAAAAGAAAGTACTAGTTAGGCCACCAATGATAGGAAATGTTATGATGCGTTGGTGATTTAACTACAAGGAGATACGTGAATAATGCTAAAATTAAAAAATTACAAATTAAATAAATTTTAAAAATTCACATGTGGATTCCATAGCATCTTTACCTGTTGAAGTATATAGTGTTTTTCTTTATAATGTGTAAAATAATTAATTAAAAATAAATAAAGTATAGTAAGTCTCAACTTAAAATTGGTTTGATTAGTTTTTTTTTTCTTTTTGCTAAGAAATTGGTTTGTTTACTTATATTATTTATTTTGATCATAACCATATAAACTTAGAGCTATTGTTAATTAATTTCATTAGTAGCAAATAATTTTTGCTAAAAATGAGAGTAAAATTAAAATCACATATACATATATATAGAAGCAATCTTTTAAACATAAAATATTAAAGAAAAGTAAATCGATGGTGAGGCACCACCAGTAGATAATGGTAAAATTAAACCTTGTGTGCAACAAAAAGAAAACTACTGGCAAGGCCACCAATGGTAGAAAATGGTGTGGTGCCTTAGTGATTTGACTACTAAAAAATACATGGATAATACTAAAATAAAAAAAATTAAAAATTAAAAATTATATAAAATTAAAAAATCTACATGTGGGTTCCATAACATCTTTAGTTCTTGAAGCATATAGTATTTTCCTTTATAATGTCTAAGATAAATAATTAAAAATAAATAGAGCATATTATTTTTCTCTTCTTTATTTATTTTCCATGTGTACTACTAATTGAAAATGAAATTCTAAGTTTTTTTTTTTGACAATTTAAAAATAGAAAGTTATATACCATATTTTGTCAATTTTGTGGAAAAATTTCCTATCACTTCCTTCTTTCTTTTATTTTTGTTTTTCCTATTTAATCATCATGTAAAAGATGCACTTGTCAAAACCAATTATCAAATCCTGAAAAAGCTGTGATGGCCATGCTGATGGGAACTTTCAATACTTTAATTTATTCCACAATTACTCTATTATTATTTTATTAAAATTAATGTCGAAAAAATGAATCTCAATTTACACCCATAAACTTTTGACAAACTAAAACGTGATAATAATTAACCATAAATATGTTTCTTATTCCCACTTTAGGCATAAATATGTCACTTACTTGATTGGACAATACATCTATACATATATATATTTAATAGATAAAATATTACAAAAGAAATGAAAAAATATAATAAAATATGAACAATTAAAGAATCTTGCAAATATCCTGGTGCAATTCAATGGTGCAGTACTACTACAAAAGCCTATGTGCTAATAGTTCATTGAGATGCTCAATCTTTTCAAATCACATTGACTATAACCACGCACAATATAACTATACACTTGCATTTACAAGTATCATTTTAGACATTTATTAACTTGATCACACGTGACAATAATCACCAACCCTTGTTTTCCTCATTTTCTTTTGACCAACTGTTTTCCATGTGTGTATACCATTAGTGTTTTTGATTCAGGTGCATCATAAAAAACCTCAAAAATAGTATAGAAAATTTAAAAAAATAAAAACAAGAACCCATTATTCCAAACATCCATCAAAACAATACCAAAAAAAAAATGTCCAAAGATAAGAACCACAAACCTCAATAAATAGATCCTAACATACACAACAATTACGTAACTATGGTGACATAAAAAATCATTTCAATAAAATACATTTATAACTACATTAGCAATGTATAATTTATAAAATATTTCTACTCACTTCAAGAGCAACTGGATCTTTTCAATAATTTTTTAGTGTTGTTTGGTATTCCCTCAATCAAATCTGCAACATATTAGAAGTAAACAGTTAAACTACTGAGGAAGTGAAACTCATTTCTATGATTCCACCAATAAAAAATAGGAAAAAAAGGTAGTCCAAGATTAAATAAGATTAAAAAATTGACATAAGAAATGCATGAACAAAAAAATAAAAATCACACAACACTTTCAACAACATACACTCAACATTCTCCTTGGGATAAATTTTAATTCCCTTTTTGTTTTCTCCTCCTTCCTCACTACCTTCTCCAATTTCAGCGTCACACACTCACCATTATTACTGTCACACTTAATTTTATCAATTGGAATTGCATAATTAAAAGCCACTTAAAATGCCAAAAATTGAACTTAAAAACTAAAAATCAGTTTCGAACAGAACAACAAGAATAAACATAATATACACTGCACCCTCAAATTCTAACAAGGAAAATATACAACAAAACATCTCCAAGATAGTAGATTCAAAAAAATAGGGCAGTAACTTTTTTTTTTTCTTTTAAATTTTTCAAACAAGCAAATGATATAGAAAAGGCCATCTAAATTCAAGCACCAAAAAAATGGATTGAGAAAGGGCATGGACCTTTAGAGGATGACAAAAATAAGCAGTTCTAGATGCAACATGATTTTTGTAAAGATAATAAAAAAATAATTATTATTTATTTAAGAAAATCAATAACTATATGCAAAAAAACAACACAAAAAGCAACGTACTTGCTAAATTTTAAATCACTGCATACCCCAACCCAAAACTAACATGCAAATGAAGAACATTGCAATGGACAAATGCATGGTAAGTACAATTATAGTTGTCTATATCCACCAAACTCGTAAGACTCACAGATCTGGACAAACATTTCATTGCAAGTAGCATTTCTAGAATGGTGAATTATAAATCATAAATTGTATATTTAATATATAACGAAAAGGGAAAAAATAAAGGTAAGACAAGTATTTTTTTTAATTAAATGTTAGAAACTTTTATTCACGTACACACCCCTTTTATAAATTAATACATAAATAATTAAATGTTATTTCATTTTAGAAAATGAAAATGGTGGTAGTTGCAGCAGTGGCCAAAGAAAGAAGAGAAATAGCAAAAGTATTTGAACCTAGAATTAAACCCTTTTTCATGTTTCATAAATGGATCATTAAGTATCGAAAAAAGGGTTTACTACACATTTTTATTTTGTACTCTCTAATTTATATATTACCCTTTTAAATTATGTCTTAATTATAACCCTCCAAGTTTGTTAGATTTCGATTAGTATTTTCTTAAATTTTTATTTTAAATATGGCTCGCCTGTATTGCAATAAATGCCTTGACAAACCCCCCACCCACGGTTAATCATTATAATCACTATTATATAATTCTTAAACCATTTTAATATTGTCTTATCAAGTAGAGCCCCTTTTCTTTTTCTTTTTTTTTTCTTTTCCTTTTTGCAAAAATGCCTTGTGTAATAATGTTTGTCAAAAGCATACGTGATTACCAACATTATTTTAGCCCTTGTTGATGCCTCACGTTCAAGCATCCCCATAAATTATTATTATTTAAAAAAAAAAAGAATCTAAATACACTAGGATGAATCGTTGGTGCCCCACCACCACACCAATGGCGAGGCACCAATGGTAAGTGATGGTGTAATTGGTGCAACCTACACATAAATAACAATTCTTTAAAAAAAAATAAAAAATACAAATGCATACCAGATCATCCGAATAATTCAAAAAAAATAATAATAATTAGAACTACTATATACTTCAGCATTAAAAATTTCAATTTTTATACCTTTTAATAATTGTATTGATAGTACGGTTATTTTTTTTCCCCTTCTAACCGATGGTTATTAGTGTTGTATTGAAACATTATTATCAATTTTTGTTTTTGGTTGGATGTTTTTTAATGGAAGTTGTATTAGATATATTTTGTAATTTGTTTTATAGTTTAAATAAATTATTTGATTTATTTTTGTATATTGAAAAATATGTTTTGAAATGATATTTTCCCTTGCATATTTATTATGGAATCAGTTAGTACCTAGATACATTATAAATTAAGTGATTAGGCTTGCTGAAAAATTTTGCAATGTAAAATTATTCTAATAAGATAAATTTTAATTTATTAATTTAAATAAATTAGGCATAATTAGTTGTATAATTTCAGAGTATGTGCTCAACTGGTTGGCTTGTCACATTTAAAACATTTTATTCGTTATCTCACAAAAACAGTTGGTTCAATTTTTTTTTTCTATTCTTGTAACTAAACCCACCACCACACTATCGGTGGGTCACTGACGATTCCATATATATATATATATATATATATTTTGTTTTAATTTATCTATCACTAATATATATAAAGGGCGGGTGCAGTATGGAAACAGTAAATTTTGTTGTTAGTTTTTTTTGGCGTTTTCCTCATTTGCATATGTTTTTCTTTCCCAATTGCAGCATCAAAACGACGCCATTTTGGATTTTTTTTTCTTTTGTTCATGTGGAGGAGGGTGGAAGTGGGTGTAATAGAAAGTAATATTTTTTTTTGAATTTTTTTTTTACTTTGACGTTGTTGGCATGGAAGTGGGTGGGAGTTGGTGTAATAGAAAATTATAATTTTTTCTTTCTTGTGATTTTCTTAATTGTGAATTCCTTTTCTTTCATCTATTTTCCCGATTGCATGTGGCTTTGTTGAAGAAAAAGAAAAAAGATTGTTGTAATATAGTTTTGTCGAAGAAAAAGAAAGAAGATTACAAATTTCAATTTTGTTGAGGTTTGTGGTTGTTTTTGTTGAACATTTTTTTTTGTTTTTTTTTTTTTGTCTTGTTCTGATGGATTTGAAATTATGGAATCTTTGTTCTTATGCTTTTTTTCTTTTTTTGATTTTTCAAACTGTTTTTTATGTTGTACTCCTTTTTTTTATGTTTGGAATTATGGTTTTTTCTTAATGTCTAGAATTATGGATTTTTTATTTTATTTGACTGTTGGAATCATGTTTGTTGTATTTTTTTGTGAAATTTTTTAATTTTTGCTGAAATTATCTGGTAAATATCTTTTAATTTGTTCACATGTATTTTATTTGTGTTGTTACTGCATTTTCAAGTGTAAGATATTAATTGATTTATAAATGAAAATAAACTTAATTTGATATTTTATTGGAATCAAATAATAATAAAAAAAAAATTAAAAGAACAAAATATGATGAAAATTGAACTGTCAGTGTGCCTTATCGACGTTATGATGGTGGGGGCACCAACAGTTGTAGTAATGAGGCTTCTTTGTAAGGAAACAAAAGAAAATAAAAATGAAAATAAATTGTTAGGGCTTCTATGCAAGGAAACAAAAGGAAAATAAATTGTTGGTGCCCACACCAAAGTTATGATGGTGGGCCACCAACAGTAATAGTATTGGGGCTTCTACGCAAGGAAACAAAAAAAAATAAAAATGAAAATAAACTATTGGTGCCCCACCGATATTATAATGGTGGAACATAAACAATTGTAGTGATGGGGCTTCTATGCAAGGAAATAAAAAAAATAAAAAAAATAAATTGTTGGGCTTCTATGTAAGGAAACACAAAGAAACAAGAGGAAAAAAAATAAAAATAAATTATTGGTGCCCCCACCAACATTATGATGGTGAGGCACCAACAGTAGTAGCAATGGAGCTTGTATGCAAGGAAACAAAAGGAAAAAAATGAAAATTAATTGTTGGTGGTGGGGCACCAATAGTATAGTAATAGAGCTTCTGTGCAAGGAAACAAAAGAAAATAAAAATGAAAATAAATTGTCAGTGTCCACCGATGTTATGATGATGGGGTATAAACAATTATAGTGATGGAGCTTCTATGCAAGGAAATAAAAAAAATAAAAATAAATTATTGAGGCTTTTATGAAAGAAAATAAAAGAAAAAAAATAAAAATAAATTGAGGCTTCTATGCAAGAAAATAAAAGAAAAAAAATAAAAATAAATTATTGGTGTCTTAGTGGGACACCAACAGTAATAATAACGGAGCTTTTATGTAAGAAAAAATAATAATAAAAAATTCTTGGTGCCCAACCGATGTGGAGTAGTGGGCACCAACGGTTAGAGAGTGATAAAATTTGGTTGCAATGAAAAAAAACGACTGTTGATAACAGTAGTGGGGCACCACGGTCTCACAGACAAAATTCATTAATGGCTCAAATGACCTGCTCTGCATCCCATTTATGGTTGGCTTTCTCCGTATTTCTCTCTTTGTTACCTGCCCTCAACCTGTTCTCTGTATCACATTAAATGAGTAGCTTTTTCTTTTGGGTTAAATGCTTAGATTTTCTTTCTCTCAGCTCTTTTCTTTTTTCTTCTCTTCTCTCTGTTTATAGTTTATTGCTTTCTTCTTCCTCTCAATTTTACTTTTTGTTTCTCATTTTCTCTCTGTGTATGCTTTGCTGGGTTTCAAACTTTTTTATTTTTATTTTATTCTTACTGTTTTTTGAATTGAGATTGGGGATATTTGTTTAACTGTGAGTAATTTTTCTTCTTCGGTTGTTAGTTTTATGTGTTCTCACTGTCTTTTTTATTGGGTGTGTTTTTTTTATAAATGAGATTGGGTTTGTTTGTCTAGGTGTGAGAAAATTTTCTTTCTTCAGTTGTTAGTTTTGCGACAAATTTAACAAAATTTGTATTATCTAGGTGAAAAAGGTATCAACACAAAGGGCATGAGGGCGTGAAATAGGGCTCCAAAACTTATTAGTTTGAGAATGAGGCTCTGCTCTCATGGAGGGGTTGCTCTGTTGTGGATCTTGACCCTCCTTAAATATCTGTGAAGTCGATGATTTATACAGTCTCCCTCTATCTCTTTCTCTTTCCCTATGTGTATGTGTGCTCGGACTGTAAAAACTTCAGGTAGAGAGAATGAATTCCGGTTGCCTGGCGGTGCGACCTGGTTAGCTCTATGAAAAGACCTTTCTTGTCCTTCCCATGGATGGCCCCGAGTCGCAGCCATCGGTGGTCGGCTATCTCTCTTTGTCTGAGGAAAGGCGAATCTGAGCCTCGCTCCCCACTCCTCCATCTCCTTCCTCTTTCTAGATCTGTGTGTGATTTGCTTTTCTTTTCTTTTCTTTTTTAAATGAAAAATTTGGCTTTGGGATTTTTAGGTTGAAGAAAAATTTAGGTTTTAGTTTAGGGATTGTTTGTTTTACTTGTTTTTAAAATCTATATTTATTTCAATACAATTTGTTAATTTTCTGTTGAATCGGTGAAGATTCGGATAAGTCGCCGCCGAAGGATTTGATAAAACAAGCTGAGGATGAATCTCCAACTAACGAAGGGGAGTCAAAGGTGAGGTTTTTTCGATTTTTGTTATTCTGTTTTTGATTCGGAAGGACATACATTGGTTTCAAATTGAATATATTTGAATCGTTATTGATTTTGAAATGTTATGGTTCTTGGAAGCTGGAAATGTAGGTCGTGTTCATTAAATTATACTGAAATTCGTTTTGTGCGTGTGATTTGGAAGCTTGGTTTTTCTTTTGAACTTTTCTGTTTGGTTGCCGCGGAAAAGAGAAAAAGAAAGGAACAAAGAAGAAAATGAATTTTATTGTATGTTTTAACTTATGGGTTTCGCTGACCTTTATCTCTTATAGTGCGACATACTGGTTGTGATTTTGAGGTCCTAATAATTGAACATTGTATTGCTTTATTTTAACTTTAATGGAATAGGGCGTCAAGACTTTGAGGTGGAGAAGGCCAGCACATATAACGACGAAGCAAGATTGGCAGGATAAATTAAGAAATATTGAGATAGGGAGGAAAGCAGTTGAAGATACTAAGAAATCTGGAAATTCATACATGTCGGTTCTATTTTATGATGATAATTTGTACCTCTTGAACATGAAAAATGATCTAGAAGCAAAGGTAAGAACTGGCGTTCTGGCTTGTGTTGAAGTTCCTGATTTTGGTGTTTGTTGCAACTCTTAATGATAAATTGGTGATGTAACTAATAGTGATTGAAAAAGTGATTTAACATGCTTTATTCTGGTAGATAAACCAGAACTGTGTTGTCATTTATGATTACTATGCTATAACAATCTGAATTTTATAGTTGATGAAGATAATTTGAAGTTTTATTTATGATATTGTACTTTTGCTGTACAAATGATTTTACTAAATTTAAAAAATAAATGGGATTTAATATGATAGTAGTAACATGAGCTTATATAAACAGATTTTCACCACTTGAAACTGTACTATTTAGAGATCTTGATATTTCTTGAACCTGTACATATTATATGATGGATAATAAGCAAGAGCTATAATATTTGTTGGTGAAAATTAAATTAATTGACTTTAAAGTGACATTGTAACAAGACATGCTGATTAGTTTGAAATTGTTGGTTCTCCAACGAGCAGAAGTTATTGGACACAAAGGATTAGCCCAGAAATTTAACTTGAAGATGCTTCGAGCTCTTGGTATGTTTTATTTTATTTTTTCCTTTCCTCATGGCTTAGCTTCTGCATTTGCTTTAAGTTACATGCTTACTTGAATAGAACTTTCTATGTTATGCCATATGGGTTCCTTTTGTTTATGCAATCTTGTTTGGATGCTGTTATACATTAAAGATATGCATGTGTTGCACAAATTTTGGAAATAGAATTTTAAAAAATTCTTTTGGAGATGTGCATGTATGAATATTCCTTGTGTTTCTTTGATGCCAAGAAAAGAGATAGAAGAAGAACACCCCTTCTGGGACCTGTTCTGATTTTATTGTGAACGTTCTTATTTTCTATGTTTGTTTAAACTTTATCAATTCTTATGATTGAGAAAGTGACGGTCTATTTATTAAACTGCTACTCGATGATTCACTTCATTTGATGATCAACCTTTAGATTTTAGTGTAATTGTTGTTTGTTTTATTTTATGAGATGAGAAAGAAGTTATCACCCTCTAAATTTTTCATTCTAAAGTGAGTGTAGTCTATACATTATGCATGTTTAAATTGAAAACACGTACTTTCATGTGTGCTTTAATATTAGCTAGCTTAGGTAAATGTGAGATTTACTTGGATCAGACATGACGATGAGAGCAGAGCTTCTAAAATCACAGTTCCAGTGGTTTCTTCCTCTGGACTGGTAGTAGAGATTCATGGCTACAGTGGCCCGGTTGATGAGAGTTGCAGGTGAGTAACAAGGACAGCCCTTTTGCATAACCCTGCAGTCCACCTGAGAGCATGCGTAGTTGATATTTGCTAACAGCGTTGCTTGATCTGATGAAGGCTTAGCCACACACCATGTTTTATGCATTTGAAAAAGCATTTGAAATTGAGTGAAACTATAAAAACAAATTAAAAATTCTTTTTTTTTTTTTTTGAGAAAATTATGAACATCTTTTATGGTTACCTATCCATATACCAAGAGCATAGTCTCTATGGAATAGAAAAAGGAAATGTGGATGAGAGATTCGATGCAAAATAGTGACAATTAGTTCTTTGTTATTTTACAAGTTAGAAAATGGGAAAAATTAAGAGTGCAAAATGCATGCTTTTACATGTGGACAAAACTCAGATAATAAAACACTGGTGTTTGTCACAGCTCTGTAAAGTTTACAAATAATATGGCAGGTTTTGATTGACCAATTCTTTACATGCCATATCACTTTATAAAGCTTCATGAGTAGTGACAAAGAGCAATAAATATTGTTAAAAGTGTATGTAAGTGATTCTAATAAGAAATTGCAAATTACTGAAATTGTACTTTCCAGATCCGTGAAAACCCAGTTCAGATCTAATTAATGCATGTGTTAGAAATTATACCCTATGGTAAGCATAAAATCAGTTTTTTGGTGAATGTAAGCATGAAACCAGCTGGTACCAAAAGAATCAAGAAAAAACAAAAAGATCCCAGATAAGGAATTGCTGAATCTTAGAGAACCCAGTTCAGGTTAAGACCAATTCAACATTTGTACCACCCAAAAGGTTAAAAAAAAAAAAAAGGAGTGTCCAATCTAGCTTTGTTGAAACCATTTTACACCTTTACCAAAAAATAAAACCTTTACCAAAATCTAAGAGCAGCAAAAAAAGAAAAAAAGAAGAAGAATGAAATATATACCTAAAGTGAAGGACAAAAGCACTAGCAAAACAGAGAGAGCTGCTGATTTAGCCATCATGGGCGTCAAGTATTGCAAGACCTTGCTGTCTCTCATAATTTTTATATAATTTTATTCAAACTCATGATGAAAGCTGGTACATTGTGTCAATTTACAACTCAGAGTTGAATTAGTACATGTAAAAGCATCTTCCATAGCGTGTCAAAAGTAACTAATAATAATGTTAAATTTTAATATTATCATTTATTTTTTGTACTCCATTATCATTTATACTCCTACTCTATTTTAATATTAAAAATTAGTATTATTATTCAAAAAATATGTGCAAAATAGAATAGAAATTGAGCGGGGTAGAATGGACTCACTTTTTAATATACCTTTTTAAGTAAAAGTATATATTATTTTTACATTGTATATTTTTAACATGACATATTAGAGTGTATATTTTAACATTAATAATTTAATATTATTTTTAAAAAATAAATTTCAATATTAAAATTTAAAAATACTAATGTAATTATAATATTTTTTTTTTTGCTAGAGATGCTTTTATTACCTCTTAATTTTGATCAAAATTGAGGTTTTTTTTTTCATTAAAATTTTTCTTTGATTTTGAATGTGGTCCTCTACGTTACAAATCTATATTATTGTAGAAGGATAAGGAACTAAAAGAATCTTATAAATCTTAAATACCCATTTACCGTTGGTGCTTCACCATCGATGTGGCGGTGGGGCACCAACATTTGATATTTTTTTTGTTTGCTATTGCAACTATCGGTGGCCCTACTGTTACTTTTTTTTGTTGCATTACTTATCGTTGGTGGCTTACCATTGATGTGGTGGTGGTGGGACACCAACGGTTGATTTTTTTTTTCTTAGTTTCACTTGAAGGCTAATCATACTGTTAGGAATGCTATTGTATTATCATTTTTTGTTATTATTTAAATTTCTTTTCTTTTTTTCTTTTGAACTTATATAAATGTATGGTTATTTTAAGATATAATATAAAACACGTGAGAAAAAAAATGAACTAAAAGGGAAAATGAGTGTTGGTGCCCCACTATCAACGTGGTGGTGGGGCACCAATAGTTGATTTTTTTTTTGTTTGCTATTGCAACTATCGGTGGCCTACTGCTGCTTTTTTTTATTGCACTATATATCATTGGTGGCTCACCATTGATGTGGTGGTGGGGCATTAATGATTGATTTTTTTTCCAGCTAATCATACTATTAGTAGTGTTATTGTAATATCGCCTTTTGTTACTATTTAAATTACTATTCTTTTTTTTTTTTGAACTTATATAAATGTATGCATATAATATAAAATACGTGAGAAAAAAAATAAACCAAAATGGAAAACAAGTGTTGGTCCCCCACCATTGTTGTGGTGGTGGGGCACCAACAGTTGATATATTTTTTATTTTTTGCTATTGCAACTATTGATGACCCTACTGCTACTTTTTTTTATTGCACTACTTATCGTTGGTGGCGCACCATTGATGTGGTGGTGGGACACCAATGGTTGATTATTTTTTTTTATTTTTTGTTTCAACTGAAGGCTAATCATACTATTAGGAGTGCTATTGTAATATCACATTTTGTTACTATTTAAATTTCTTTTCTTTTTTTCTTTTGCACTTATATAAATATATGCTTATTTTAATATATAATATAAAATACATGAGAAAAAAAATAAACTTAAAAAGGAAAACAAATGTTGGTGCCCCATCATCGATGTGGTAGATTTTTTTTTTTTTTTTTCATTTCCTAATTATTCATGCATGCTATTACAATTTAAGCAACATAATCAAATGATAATGACTATTTTTTTTGTTAATAATGTTTATTGCAATTGATTCGTTGGATGTAAGTTGTTTTTTTTTTTTTTAATTTCATTTTTTCTTTAAAATAAATTATTTATAGGTGTTTTAATATTTTATATTTTTTTTCAAGATATTGAATTGTATATGATGGATAAAAAATAATTTGAATATTGGATATGAAAATTATGATTAACAGGGCGTTGGTGTCCCACCACCACCAATGTGTTGGTGCCCCACCACCAGTCTGTTGGTGCCCCACCACCAGTCCGTTGGTGCCCCACCATCAGGGCATTGGTGTCCCACCACTAGTATGTTGGTGCCCCACCACCAGTCTGTTGGTGCCCCACCATTAGGGTGTTGGTGCCCCACCACCAGCGTGTTGGTGCCCCACCATCAATTCGTTGGTGCACCTCCACTAAAATGATGGTGGGGCACCAACACTGCTCCTAAATCGTTGGTGCCCCACCATTAGATTGTTAGTGGGGCACCAACACTGCTCCTTAATTTTTATTTTTTTTACTTTATAATTAGTGTTTTATGCTCCTCATTTAATGAATTTTTCTATGTGATTTAATTAGTGATTTAATATTTTTTTATTTATAATGTAATTAGTCCTTTATAATTTAACAGTAAAATGGAAGAACTTTTTTTAATTAAAAGTTGTGAATTGCTCCTTAATTGAATAGTAAATTAACAACGTATTAATATTTTTGCATTTCATTTCACTAATATAATAATGTAGTTTAACAAAAATCTTTTATAGTTAATACAAATCTGTCCTATTTTTTTATACCCAACGTACTCTTTAAATGAAAAAAAATTAAAGCAAACATGATCTTCAAAAGAAAAACAAAAAATTAGATAAAAAATTCGGCATCCTAATTAAATATGAATGTACAAAAAGTCTCTTAATTTAAATATTTTCTAAATAAATAATTCATGTATATCTATATTCTTATACTTGATAATACAATTTCTTCTTCTTTATTTTATTCCATTATAGAAACTTTAAATTCATCTATATATTACAAATGATAACTTTATGTTGCCTCTTATATATTAAAATTGGAAATTGGAAATGTTAATTAAGTAAATTACATGGGGTAATTAATTAGTAAATTACAGTGGTAATTTTTATATATTTTTCGGTTGATACCTTGTACTTTTCAATTTATTTTAATTAAGGAATTTTTTTTATCATAGATATTCTCAAATTTTGTCAAATCTGACACATTTTTGTTGCTTGTCAAAGTATTTGTAACAATTTTGACTGTATATCTATGTTTTCTATCAACATTTAGGCGAATTTAAAAATAAATTAAAATTTTTTAAGAAGAGACCTTGATTGAAACAAATTAGAAATAAAAATGACTTCAAATAAACAAAAAGGTTTAAAAGGCCCTAATTAAAATCTTGTCCAAGGTTTTAGAATGTATTAACATTAAATATATAATAAACTTTAAGATTCTTGATTCCTTGATTATTTCATTTTAATTCTATTTTTTGTATACAATGCTTATTTTCCCTTTTGGTTCATTTTTTTCTCATTTATTTTACATTATATATTCAAATAAACATACATTTATATAAGTTAAAAAAAATTTAAATAGTAATCAAATATCATATTAAAATAAGACTCATAATAGAATAGTTAGTCCTCAATTGAAAGATGCCTAAAAGCTTTCTTTGCCAAGGAGCTGGGGTCGGGCATTGATCGATAGTACACCTTTCTATTCCTATTAAGATTCTTGATTCCAATTTGGCTGGTTTACCCGCATTGGAAGTCTCTGCATTTTAAATTACATATAGCCCGATTTATGACTTTAGTTTCTGCACTGAAGAAAAGCCAACCCCTTTGCAGCACCAAGAGCAACCTTCAAGCGTAAGTTCCAAGAAAAAGGCTGAAAATAAGAACCCCCTGGTACAGAACATATAAATTTTTCAATTAGAGTCTAAAATGAAATAGTTTTTGTTCCAAGGTGTCAAGAGATGTGATGAGAAGTACTTTTGAACAAATGATTTTCCAACCTGCCTCGAGGCATGAATTCATACACAAGAAGCCGGTGTTCCTCTTCCAAGCAATAGCCAATCAATTTCGCAAGATGAGGATAATAAAGTTGTCCCAGATAATTCACTTTTGCCTGTAGAAGCAACCAAATCACATATAAATCGATATATGAACATTATGGTGGCAGTTTCATCCCAAGTTGGTGAAAGTTTCATTAGGAGGCGTTTTAAGCATGCAAGTCCCGTCTTGAATAATGATTGTTTTACATTTAAAAGCTAGCACAAAGTTGTCTGTACCCAATCCTACCTTAACCAAATGTTTAAACCGTCCTCCAAGAAAACAAAAGACCAATACTAACGAGCTACGTTCTCTGTGTGGATAGAATTAAAAATAAAAATCAGATAAATTCCACTACGTGCATATTAGGAAGAATCTGTAGTATCCATATACCTGTGTTACTTGGGCTTTCAGCTTTGATTTTGGCGCTCAAGCAAACCCCCATGAAAACTAATTTTGAAGACCAACTTGCCTGTCGAACTTCCTTCCTACATATCACAAAAATAAGATCCACAACAGAGCAATTCGGACAGCCTCCATGAGAGCAGAACCTCATTCTTAAACTAATGAGTTTTGGAGCCCTAATTCACGCCCTCTTGCCCTTTGTATTGATACTCTTTTCATCTAGATAAATGTTTGTGGCATACTACAAGGATTTGATGTGAATGCACCACTTTTGTTAGTACTTCGGCAAGCAGCATCAATTTGTCAACGTGCACTGCTCAGTCATCTTGATTTTATGGATCCACTCGGTCATAAGAAAATGGCACTCACAGTAGATCACTATTTTGCTGCTTGGAACCACCTCTCTATGCTTCATCGCACGCGCTTCATCGCTAGCTGAAATAGAAAGGTCCATCATTGCAGATGCCTCTGCAGAAGAGATCATGGAAAGATATGAGGAAGAAAAAATTAGATATAATAATATATACCACACCACAGCCATGCTCAGAAGGTGGATGCTATGATAGCCTCTGAACAAAACATAAAGTCACTTCGCAAAAAGGCTTTGCATGTGAAGGAAAGGCTGCTTGAAATTGAGAACCAGTTGACTTGCTGTGAGGCTGAGAAAAAGAAGCTAAAGAGTCTAGAATGTGAAATTTCTAAGAATATGTTGAAATCTCAAAAGAAAATAAATGATGCATATAAAGAAGTAGAAGCAACACAAAAGCTGGTGAGGAGAGGGTTTCCTAAAGTGACAAATATATTGTAATGTATTATATCGTAGTATATTGTATTAATTGTATTTAATGGTTGTTAATGTGAGCTAATCATACTTGATGCGTATGTATATGTAAATACATATGCTGCTGTTTTTGAATATGTAAATGCATATGCTGCTGCTTTTGATGAAGGATTATTCAAGCTGTATATCTAATATTTGTACTTTACCTATTCCTAATCCCTTTCTCAAGCGTGTTTGTATTAATGACTGTGTATATTACGGTTGAGGAATATAGATTAAAATTTTAAAATTTCACTTATTTACTATTACTTTTGAGAAAGGTTTTCTTTAAATCTTTCTTATTTAGGCCATGCCAAATTGATTATGATCTAATGTGCATTTACTACATTTTAATTTGGGTTAATAGTTATATAGATCTCTAAACTATATAAAGATTTTTACTCTGTTTTTTTTTTTAATTATTATTATTTGGTTTTGTTCATCCTTGAACCACATTATAAGTGTCATTTTGGTCCTTGAACTACTTATAATATGGTAAAAATGAAGATCGAAAAAAAGAAAGAAGACAAAAATACTTTAGGACCAAAATGTGAATTTACGTGTACCTTAAGGTTTTCATACATTTGTTGCTGATGCGTTTAAAAATATGATTATAAAGTAGTCATGTTCAACTTGTTTCAGTATTCATAGACATTTTTTAGATACGGCAAGTGGTGGATTTAGATGGATTTGAGCTATGGGATAAAAAATACAAGTAACAGTAAAAGAATATAAACCAATTAAATAAATAAAATATGTAATTTGGAGAGCTAGCCACAGCCTCCGTAGAACTTACACTACTATAGAAAGAATATGCATCCACACCAGAGTGCTTTACGCACTCCTTCTCATTCATATTTCATTCATAGTCCCCAATTATTAATGAGTTTTTGAATTGGAGATGGAAACCCAATGAATGTGAGCTCCAAAGGTTTGATCCCAAGGCCTTTTTGGAGATGGTTCGTGGGAAGAAGATGGCATTTTATTGGAGACTCTTTCTAGAAACCACATGGAGTCCCTTCTCTGCCTTATCACCGGTCAGTTTTACATAACTTTTCTTTTTTTGTTTTGCATGCACAATTTTGATTGATTGCCATATCCATATGCTATACAATTCCACATAATACCATGAATTGGAATGTTAATGTGGGAATTGGAATCTACCCTTTGGCTTTCCTTTCAATTTTCTTATACACCAATTTGTGAAAAGATGTTTGGGATGATAAAACTATCTATATTTGACCATTTTTAACACCGATTTGTGTTTCTTGAGGAGTGCCTTAAAAAGCTCAGTTTTTTTTTTAATTAGTCTGTGAAATATAAAGTTTTTTTTAAAGCAGCTCCTTTACCATTACTTAGGGAATAAATAGATCTACAATTTAATTTGTGTCTGTATAATAGTTGTATTAAAATAGATTTACTTCCGAGATTTTTAATATACATAATGATAGAATCATGTTTACATATTTTAAAACATAATTGAACAATCATGAACATGAAGAAAATAAATTGCCAAAAATAATGCATATAAACCTTTTATCCATTGGATTTGGAAACAAAAATGAATTTTATATCAAATAATTAGAATATGTTTGATATAGTTGAAAACACTTATTGTCATAGCTATGCATAATATGAAAGTCAAATCCTTTATAAAATGCTGCTCTATTTAAAGCTCTCAACCCTTTTTTTAAGGGTTGAAATGAATCGTTGAATGGAAATTATAAAGTTAAGGGCTGTTGAACTTTTTTTTTTTTTAATAAAAGAAGATTAATTTAAAAAAAACTTAAAATATTAAAAAATGAACTAAAAATTTAATTAATATTTCTGAAAAGCCACGTGCAGAGCACGTGGCAACATCTAGTATATATATATATATATATATATATATATATATATATATATATATATATATGTAAGTGTTAATAAACCAAGAAAAGCTGTTTGAGGATAACACATAGCTGTAGTTTCTAATAGGAAGAGAGAGATGGAGAGTGTCAGCTTTCCTCACTTATAGGCCATTTGGGTCCTTATTCCTATTAATAGATGGTAATATGACAATAATAACCATTTGGGTCATTAGTAATATGACTGTAATAAGATTTTATCTGACAATGACATTTAAATCTTGCTATCTAGGATTTTAGAGCTTTAATATCATATTAAATTAATAATGTTTTAAAAAATTTAAACTATTATAAAATGAATTTAATATGTATATTAAGCTGTAATAGAGAAGAAGGGATAAGCAGTGTCAACAGTAGTGGATCTCCCTTATCAATTCTACATAAGAAGGAAGTTTCGAATTTTATTTCTCAAGTAGTGATGTGGCATTACTTATTATTTATTTATTAGATTATATTAATTTGTTAACTAATAAAATTATGCCACATTATAGTTGATAAATAAATTTGAAAAACTTCTTTGTAATAAAAATAAATATGTAGATCTAAACATATCAACTTTATGTACATTATTAATGTTTTATTCATCACTTGTATTGATGCAAGAATTTCCATGTCCTATTTTTTTGGTGGGGCCTAAGGCCTTTGCCAACTGACCTAGCTATGATATGCAAAGCCACAATATCTGAATAAATTGTATTGATGCAATAATTTCCATGTCCTATTTTTGTTGTAGGGCCTAACGCCTTTGCCAGGAACCAACCTTTGATATGGAAAACCACAATAACTTTTTTCTTCTTTTTTTTTTTAAGAAAAAAAAATCAGTTTAAGACTCAGGGGCATTTGGTTATTTATGTGGGTTGGGTATACATCTCTGCTTAGTTGTTGGCGACTTGATATGTAAAAAAGAAAAGAAAAGAGTCATTGCCTCAACTTATGTCTCGCAACCGATCACTTATGTCTTAGTGATCCTTACTATGATCACAAGCCTTCAACTCCATCTCATGAACAACACAAACCAGAATTACCATCTCAATTAGAACTTCGATATATCAGGTTCAGGGACAAGTTAAAGTCATGTGTAGGTAGCCTGTCTACAGTTTCTACTACTACTTTTTTTTTTTCTTTTGGTAGAACAGTTTCTACTACTTACATAGTCATGTGTATTTTCGATTTCATGATATTATAAAATCTCTATTCGTTTGTTGGGATTTATTTAATTTTGTTTTAGAATTAAGATAAAAATTAAGTACTAGCTATCGTTTATTGAGCATCAAAACTTAACAGTTGAGATAACAAAGGTTAGACGCAGTGGATCTCTTATCAATTTTATTATAAGCAGAATGAATCTTAAACTATATATCATGTCTTGCTCGTATTTGCCAGTGTTGTTCCTGGGAGTGGTACTGCTAATTCTTACCACCCAATTATGTGTATTTGTGATCCTTCCCATACTACTGCTACTACTACTACTCCATCCGTAAATGATCACAAGCCTCCCACTCCATTTCATTATAATCCTTCTCATCAACAACAAATATCGAAATCAAATGTTCCAGGAGTAAGACCTGTGAAAAGGCCACCGCCTGGGCAACATGGCCATAAGCCGCCACTACCAGCTTAACGCATATATGGCAGCGAATCCATGGAGGGACAACTCAAAGTAGTCATGTACGTAGCTGATGGCGCCCCCTATAGAGTAAGTTTCGTCCGCTATCAATGAAACAGAAAGATTTTGTACTATAGTACGTAGACCTTCTATTAATTTGTGTTTGTATAACTTTCAATTTCATGATATTTTCTCTTATGTAATATTACATATAATGAAATTCTCTCTTTCAATTCCATCATATTCTTAACCTTCTTATGATATTTCAATTTCATGATATTAAATAAGAGCGAATATCTAATGCTACAACTCCAAAGCCATACACGTCATCTTCTTGTTTACTTCCATTGTGCGAGCAGGATCTCCAAACAAATATATGCTTTGAGTCAATTGCATGCCAGTAACTCGACTATGTCTTCATCATAGTCAATAAATTAATCTTTTATCTGCTTTTAATCATCTATTTTTTTTTGAGGATGCATATACATTAGGAAATAAAAAAACCATTCATATATATGTCAAGAGTCTGCCTAAGGAGTATGTAGGTTGCACAGTAAGATTTTGACATCGTCCCCAGTTTCCAGTAAGTTCATTGAACAACTAGTGCATCGATCACCAGGAGGATGGTGTGTTTCTCTAAAATCCTCTTTAATAAAGGCTATTGAATAGGGTTCTGGCCTCAGGGTCCAGTACGGTTCACAATGAAACTGGAGACAAACAAGATTTTGACACCTGGAAAGCCCTCAAGAACACTTCTATAAATTTATATACCTCCCACCCCATTTCATAATCCTACTTATTAAGTCAGAGGGAAACGGGGTACCCTAGAATCTGATGCTGAAGGGCCCCTTTACCATATGCGTACAGCTTGCGAGACCAAGTCCTGCGTGCCATGCATGGTGATCACACACTATGCGCAAATGCGCATAAGCTGTCGCCGCCACCAAATTTTGAACAACCTTAATTACCCCGAATACATGGCCATGGGAAAATACTTAGTTTGATGTTGAAAGTTTATGCCTTCACTACTAATATAGTAGTAGTAGTGCTTTCGCTGCAGGTTCCTATCAAATGAGTCATTGCCTCAACTTTCCACGTCAATTGCAGCCACCCAAGTCATTGCCTCAACCATTCATTCAATAATATTTTTACTTTTTTTTTTTTTGGAACTATTTTCATTTTGTATTTATGTATTTTGTAATGTTGACAATTAGGTTCCAAGGGGTGTGAACTTTTCAAACTACTAGTTACACGACCGACAATATTATTCAAAGTAAACCTAATTAGATCACTCCTCGGTGCTTTCGCTGCAGCTTCCCTTTAAAGTCATTGCCTCAACTTTCCAAGTCAATTGCAACCCCCCAATATCACTGATTTTGTCAAAAATTCTAACTAAGAGATTCACAATCTTAACTTGGCTTGTTCTATAAATTAAAGTACTATACTAGTATGACCAAAGTCCTCGGACTAGTACTATAAATTAGTCTTGTAGTTATATAGTAGCGAAGCTAGTTTTGGGTGCATTATCAATCTTAAACTATATATCAGATCATGTCTTGCTCGTATTTGCTAGTATTGTTCCTGGGAGGGCCATTGCTAATTCTTACCACCCATTTATGTGGAGTGGTAGGCTTGTGAACATATTTGGATGGAGTAGCTAGTAGAACTACTCCTCCAAAAATGTTCACAAGTCTCCCACTCCATTTCATTATAATCCTCCTCATCAACAACAAAAATCACTATTACCTTCTCATTTTCAACAACCTCCAACTATGTCTGTGACTCTAATTTCACATCGGCTTCCACCAGTTGTGAAAAGGCCACCACCTGCGCACCATGGCAATGAGACGCCACCAGCTTAACGCATACATATATATATATATATATATATATATATATATTCAAAGTAGTCATGTACATAGTTGATGGCGCCCCTATGTAGAGTAAGGCTCTTCTGCTGTCAAGGAAATGGAAAGAATTTGTACTATAGTACGTAGTATAGTAGTATTAATGCATGGACATATACTTAAACATCTATTAATTTGTGTTTATATTTTCAATTTTATGATCAATAAAAACTAGCTATAAGCTGTAGTTCATATCCAAGGAAAACCAATATTTGTGATCATTTTTTCCTTGTTTAGGTCACAGAATTATATAAGCAAATTGGATATTGCAGGGTAGCATATTTTAAGTATAATATTATGGGTGGTAACCCAGCCCAAAAAGAAAATAATTAAACAAATAATAATAGTAACAATATTATTAATACTAATAATAGAACTAGAATCTCATGGCAACAGAGACATAATCAGAAGGTAAGTGAACCCCTTCAATACAACCGATCAAAATCAAAATTAATATGTACATGCATTTAATATTCGCCGTTCTACCTTCAATATTAGACCTGGGAATGAAAATTAATTATATTAAACTTGGTTATTATAGAGACGTAGATCAAAAACTAAACTTTATGTTACAAAATTATTTGAACTAATTTGAACACGTCTCTAGTCACAGAACTTGGAATTTATTGATGAAATATTATTTTCTATCAAAAGCTTCCGTTAGTTATATATACTATATACTGTTACTTCTAAGCTCTTAACCAATAAAAATGTGCCACGCTTCATTTGGATTGCCAGCACAGGTCGTATAGAAAAACTTTAATCATCAGAGAACGCAAACTCAAAAGTCTTAAGCTGCCAAACCCATGAAGGGGTAGTTTCGTCCAAATAATTATACGTTGGTCTTCCCTTCATGCCACTAGCTTAAACGGCGTTAGGTGTCCGTTTTGGTATTTGTACGTGCCGATCTGTGGGTACACAATACGACCGATGTGGGTTCCACATACCCTCCATATTCTTTTCTTAAATTAAAATAAATTTAAAAACAAAAATGACAATACAAAGTAGACACGTAGAGTTTATCGCAGGTGGCAATTCTGCCTGAGGAATCAAGGAGAGGCAAATTGGAAAGTACTCCGTATAAGTAATTATATATATATATTTATATATACATGTATGTGTTACTATAATCATTATGGTAGTTCGTAATATATTGCGTTAAATTGATCGAAAGCTCGGATCTTGGACTATTAATGCTAACTTCCATTCAAAATCAAACACTAAAAACTTTTCAAATTGTCTAATATAGGACTTGAATTGTTAATCGCTAATACAATAAAGAATTTCTTATTTCATTATAAATGTTGAAGATAAATTCCTTCAAGTCTACACCTGGAAATCATGCCAAAATCTTCCTAATAATTGTAAAAATTACTATTCTATTTATAACTATTCTAATATTTTTACTTTGTAAATAATTTACTACCAAATGAAATCTGATCTGACTCTTCATTTGGTTCTCTCTAAATTCACCAAAAATTAAGCAGTATGGTTCCCATCCAGTAGCCCAAGACGCATGGCCATATCATTGTATGACTATCTGAGGAGAAAAAAAAAATTAATTGCTAAACAAACTAGACAAATTTATAAATACATTCAATATAAAGTAAAATAATTTGGCAAAAACTCGGAGTTCCTACCAAAATGGTCATCAAGATCACGGTCAAGTTTTTCAAGATTGCGTTCCAAACAATAAATACGATAATTAAGTTTTTCAAAATCATATTCTACTTTAATGGGACTGCACTTCTATATGATTAAAAAATACTTGAGGTTACTAAAATTTCTTAGAAAGAATAAGAAAATTACACGAGTTAGTAACTTACATATTCAATTATTAATGTAGGATATTACAAAAATTGTTCAATTTTTTGGTAAGTGAAACTGCATTCAACGCGAAGAACACAACAAAAAGCCCCTCCAACAGGAGAGTCACACAGCCAAAGCAAGCTGCTCCAAAACAATCCTATCCAGAACACAAGGAGGAAGATTCCCTAACGTGAATTCATCAACAGAAAAATAAACATCATTAATAAACGAAAACCTAGCTAAACTGTCTGCTACTATGTTAGTCTCTCTTGGAGACCACTCGAGCTTCCAATCAGAATTCAGAAGCCTTCTTCTAATCGCCACCAGCATGTCAAAAGAGCTCCAACTACTTGGATCATCAACAGCCAGAACATCATCCACCACGAACTTTGCATCTGACTCAAAAATAATATTCCTCCAATTGCATCTTTCTGCGTACCCCGTCGCCCACTCCAAGGCTGAAACTTCAGCTTCAAAAGCCGATCTGTAACCATTCTTCATCGCTGCTGAAGACGTGAAAATCACCTTCCCAGACTCGTCTCTAACAATGAAAGCACCAACTGTTGTCTGTTGCTTAAACGATGCATCCACGTTGATTTTTAGCCAAGCTTTGGGTGGAGGCTTCCACTTGAGACACTCGGAAGTAGACCTAGAGCTTCCCTCTCCTATACCCACTCCTCTTCTTTTAAATTCCTCCACTGCTAACGAGAAAGCACGAGCTGCTCCATCCAAATTAATATGCCCTTTAAAATTTAAAGCATTCCTCAGAGTCCACACTTTATAAAAAAGCATAGCAAAAAAGACCAGCACATCATTTCTATTTGCTCCTCCCTCTAACAAGTTAGACGGTGGATATAAACACCCCTCAATCAGTTCCTTCACAGAGCCACAACCCCAACTATCCAAACGGCAACCCCAGGTACTCCCAAAAGCAAGGCACTGCACTAAATTGCAATCTTTGAACAAGTGAACACCTGTTTCCAAATCAAAGTCGCAGCAGACACACCCTGAATCCCCTTACTTCATCCGCTGCCAAATAACCTCTCTCGTAGGAATAACATTAACTAGCATCCTCCATAAGTGTACTTTCAACCGTTCATGGATCTTACTCTTCCAAATTGCCCCTCTCATTCCCAATCCATAGTAGCTTATCATCAGCCATTTGTTGGGGAACCTCCATCTGTAGAACCCTCTCCACCAAATCTTCCTCACAAATTTCTTCTAGTAAGCTCTAATTCCAACCCGTCCCATCCCTCAATCTGAGAGATGCTACACTATTCCAGTAAGAAACGTCCACTCCAACTTTTGGTTTAAGCACACTATCTTGAACCCAAGGTAACCAAGGGTCTTTCCAAGGATTTATTGAAATTCCATTACCAATCTTGAAACATGCTCCTTTAGCCAACAAAGCTCGTGAACTAACAATGCCACGCCAAACATTTGATTCCCCTCCTCTAAACTCATATTCAAAGAAAGATTTATTTTTTAAATATCTTGCTCTCATTATATATGTCCATAACTTCCGATCACCTTTAGCTATTGACCAAGCCAGCTTCGCCAACATCGCAGAATTCATTTCCTTGAACCTATGGAAACCCAACCCTCCATAGTCTTTTGGCGTGCATAGATCCCCAAGCCTTCAGCATCAAAGATCTATTCTTTCCCGATTTAGTTCCCCACCAGAAATGATGCACCAAAGAGTCAAGCTCCTTGCAAACTTCCATTGGCAGTCTGAACGTCGACATCGAATAAAGAGGAATCGCTTGAGCCACTATTCGAATTAATGTGGCCTTCCCTGCTCATGAAAGAAGTTGGCTTTGCCAACCTTCAAGTCTTGCTCTGAGGTGACTTTTAATTTTCTTAAGCTCTTGAGATTTCTTCCTCCCAAATATCAAAGAATTCCCAAGATAAATTGTATTATCTCTCATCTCCTTAAAACCAAGAATGGTTTTTACCTCTTGTCTTGTTCTTCTTTCAGTATTGCTGGAAAACAAGATCTGAGATTTTTCCACGTTAGGAATCTGGTCAGACCAGTTACCATAAACCTCCAGTACCTTCTTTAAAGTGGTAGCCTCTCTTCCATTTTCCCTACACGCTAGAAGCATGTCATCCGCATAGAGAAGATGAGATATTGGAGGTGCTTCTCTGCTCACTCTGATTCCATGAAGATAATTTTCTAAGTCTTCCTTGGATAGAAGCCTTGAGAAAACCTCTGCACAGATAATAAATAAAAACGGAGACAACAGATCTCCTTGTCTCAAACCCCTTGAAGGCCTTAGAGTTCCACGAACACTCTCATTAAGAAGCAGATCAAAACAGACAGAATTAACACAACTCATGACCATATGTCGGAATTTTGAAGCAAATCCCCAAGCTTTCAGCACTACATTCAGAAAACACCATTCAATCCTATCGTATGCTTTCTTCAGATCGATCTTCATTAGCATCAAACCCTTCTTCCCTTTATGTTTCCTCACTTTATGGACCAGCTCTTATGCTACAACCGTATTTTCTGCGATCCACCTGACTAACTGCTCTCCTACTATTTCCCAGTAAACCCTGTAAAATATCCTTGGAAACCCGTCCGGCCCTATTCAAGATTATCCGGCATAGAAGGATTGTCTGTACCATACAGCGTAATAAACTCTTTTAAAAAATAGTCTGCTATTCCTTCCATCTTCACTACCCAATTTGATCCATCTTTGATCGCATCGATCCCGTTACGTCTTTTACGGATAATTGTACTTCCAAAAAAGAATTTTGAGTTCCTGTCTCCTTCATCTAGCCAATTTTCCCTAGATTTTTGCTTCATTATTGACTCATATCTTTCCCATTGAATATTCATCTCTAAGATAATCTCCTCCTGTCTGCCTTGATTTCCAATAATACCTTTGTCTTCCTAGTCTTGGAGAAACCTTAACTCCCCCTCTAAAGCAAGTATCCTGGATTGGACCCAGCCAAAATGCTCCCTGTTTCAAACTTTGAAAGCCTTTGTGGTAGCTTGTAAGCAAGAGTTTGTATTAACAAACTCCCTCCTGTCCATCACACGACCTTTCCAAGCTTCTTTCACAACATTGAAATTATCTGTATCTAAGGTCCAAGCTTTAAGAAATCTAAATGGTCTTACCTGCTTTATCGTCTTCCCAGCCGTGCTGATTAAGATTGGTGCATGATCTGAGACCGTGAATTCCAAATTGCTTACTGTCGCATCAGGGAATAGACTAATCCATTCCGAATCAGCCACAACTCTATCTAACCTCTCTTTTATCAGCCTTTTCTGCCTATTAACCCAAGTAAACCTTCCACCATGAGAACCAAGATCCACTCCTCCAACATTGTGCAGAAACTCTTTAAGAAATAACTTCTTTCCCCCAAATTCTCTACCTCCCACCTTCTCTGTGGAATCAATCAATTCATTCATATCACTAAACATCAACCAAGGCTTTTCAGTTTCCTGAATGCACTCCTCCATATCCCTCCAGAATAAACTTTTCTCACTGTATCTAGAAGGGCCATAACAAGCAAATAACCTCTAGTAATTTTTAGCTTCTACATCGAACACCTTACAACAAATTATCGACGATGAGGTCCATTCAACCTCTAGACTGAGATCGTCCTGCCACAGAAGAATTAAGCCTTCCGCCATTCCTTTAGCGTCCACCACTTTAAAATGATCAAACTTCAGTTTCCTACAAATCTTATCCAATTTACCAAGACTGCTTTTGGTTTCGGAAAGGAAGACGCAATTAGGCTTCCATTTCCTAACCAAACTACACAGGGAGTTCCTAGCCTCTGCCCGGCCTAGACCCCTGCAATTCCATGATAGTATAGTCATGGAAAAGGGGGGGCATGTAATGGCCTGCCTCCTCGGCCTCCAGAAAATCCCTCTTTTCCTTCTCATTGTTGCTTTCATTCCCTCTCCTTGAACTCCCTTCACCAGAACCATTCTCCGCCCCTCTGTTCCTTCTAGCCAGATCCTTCCATGATCTCCCGCTTCTAGCTGTTTGCGACCTTGTGAAATATCGACCTGAAGAGGACCCAAGCTTGAAATTTGAAGGTGGTGAAAAGGCGGACTGCACCTGAATTTCCACGGCTTGCAGATCTGAGACTATCTTATCAATCGTTGTAGCTTCCTCCCGCTCCCTGCTATCCGCATAAATCACCTCTTCTCCCGAATTCAAATTATCAGTAGGCTCATTGTATTCCTCTACCACCTCTCCTATTCTTTTATGCTTTCAGCCCATCCTTTCGCCATCCTCCAGTAAAGCCTATATGACTCACTTTTTCTGTAAAACATTTGTGGCTTATCCAATGATCCTTGGGCTATGTGCTGGGCTCACTAGACTTCGGCCCACCCCCAACCATTCTAACATGTCGTTCTCCAAGTCACCCAGTTCAAGGGCCCTCACCTCATCCGTTCTATGGGCCTCTAAAGCGCTCAAAAAACTCAATCCTCTCCTGGCCCAAAATTGAAAATTTAAAACATCGAATCCTTCCCGTCTCAGTTTATCTATCACTGCCACCTTGAGATCCAGCACATACGTTGAAGATTTCCGTTTTAACGAAAATAATAATGACTCCAGCTCAGGACACATGGCTATCATATTTTGAAAATCTATCTCATTGATCTCCTTTTCAATTTCCTTTCCATATTCATGTTTATCACAGACCTCATGTTCCAACGTCCTATCCGTGCTTGCATTAATAAGGGAACTCTCTGCTAGGTTCTCTGTGCCTGCTATCACCTCGATTGCTCCTCTGTTTTCATATCCCAACGCCGAATCCGTCATCAGAGTAATGAACGAAATACTACCGGCGATACCCACCTTCAGCCAAGGTCCATAGATATGTGCCACTAGCCCGGCTCTTGTTGTGATTGTCGCAGGCTCCGAATATCTGCATTTCCCTGTCACATGCTCCATCAGCCCACAATAATAGCAAAAATCTGAGAGTTTCTCAAATTTGAATTGCACCCAGAACTCCGAGCCATCCTCTCTTGCCTGTAAGAATCCAACTGGTAACGGGTTTCCAACCGGAATCACTACTCTGAATCTTAAAAACCAATGGCCTACCACTGATCTCCTACTAATAGTTGACTGATGAACACCCCCTAACTTTTTCCCTATCTGAAAAGCAGTTCCCGGGTGAAGAAGGTTGGGCGGTAGCCCATGTACCTGTAAGTAGAATGTTGAAGTAGAAAAATCTATATCTTGCAGCGCTACTTCACCTGGCCATTCCTTAATAATGAAATGGGCCCCATTCAAAGACCATGGTTGCTTATTGAAGATAATGTCTCTATCTTCCTTCTGTGAGAACTCCAGTTTAAAGATATTTTCCGATAATCTTTCTACCTGTAACTTCCCCTTTGGTATCCACGCCTTCTTCAATATTTCCATCACTGTAAATCTTCTAAAACTCCGACTAGACAAAGCTTTCCCAACAAGAATTTTCTCAGTGATCTTTGACGCCTCTGTTCCCTACGAACTCAAGGACAACGAATATAGTGATTCTTGGAGATTTTTGGCCTTTGACCTCCAGAGCTCCATGATGGAATATGCGAGCACAAGAACCTAATCTTAGCCGCAAGCCTGATAGAATGAGCAGCTATTTCCTCATTCACCAGATTATCAAACGAGGAAATTTTTTAAATATGAAATTTATACTGGACAAATACGTCAAAAATTGTTCAATTTAAACATAGGTAGAATATATAATATAATTATCGGCAAGCCAAAAACAGCAATAATATTGTAATATTGCTCCATCCATTTATTGGAATGAAATAAATAGAGAAAAACTGGACATTAATGTGATGGGATAGTCGAATAATATTCAAAGTATGTAAGTTTAATAAGTAAGCATATGATATATATATATATATATATATATATATATATATATATATATATATGTATATGTATATATACTATAAAGATATGTATATGTATATATAGATATATATACCTTCAAAACATATGCTTCTTCTCAACTATTAACCCAAATGATAAACGAGAGGTTACAAACCATTGCATTTTACATATATAAGTATTTTTTAAAAAAAAACCCATACTTGGGACTCTTTGGGTGATTAACAATCAATAACAGCAATAAAAATTTCATAGATTGGCATATTGAGGCCATTTATTGCATAAATTAATTGCAAACGTGCCTTGTAAATTTTTTTAAATATATATATGTATATATATAAACATAGACAAGAAAGGAATTATCAGAGAGAAATTAGCATTGTACGTAGAAATAATTAGTGTTTTGAATTACTTACCTCATTGGTATTCTTAACGTTCTTATCCATTGAGGAGTAGCCATGGCTTGGATTATTATGGTGATCGTCATTATAATGTTTGAGAGGTTTATAATTAGGAGCCTCTAATCCACCTGCAGGAGTAACACCACGACTTGAAAATAGCCTCATGTGTATACCATGCACACCCAAAAACTGATTGCCGCCTCTCATCATCAAAAGCATCATGAATGATATGGCAAATGTTATATCTTTGACAAATTTCAACCCATTTAACAAAAAAATTTATAATATTTTTTATATTATCAATAAGTCCAAAGTTCATAAATTTTAAAACTCAATTTTAAAATTTTAATAAATAAATTAAAATATTTTTTAACATGATAAGGCGTATTTTTTTTTATATATTTTGTAATATGGAAAATACTATACCATTTGAGGTTTTAAATTTTAAAATTCCTAATATCTTGGAGTAAATAAAATAGAAAAAATTTCGCTCATTTTAATTTCCTTTACTTTTTTGGGCTTCATTTCACTGATAATTTTCTGAGCCTTGATGCTGTATGACCTTGATTTAAATTCATTTTCTTGATGATCTCAGCACAATTAATCCAATAAACTCGTTTCTCTAGTTAACAATAAATTAAGAAACTGAGCAACTACGTATGTATAATTCATGAAATTTGTAGATTGATTTTGTTTGACGTACAAACCCAAGTAAGATTTTGAGAGGTCTAGAAACAAAATGGAAGAAATTTCAAAATGTAATAAAAACAATAATGATAAAAAAAAACAATAATAATAATAATAATAATAATAATAATAATAATATTATTATTATTATTATTATTATTATTATTATTGTTATTATAAAGAAAAAATAGGTTTGTGTTTGTCCCTGCAAGTAGGCGCATTCAATTTTGTGTGGAATTGACTACAGAGGACGCAACTTGGGCCCAATATTTTAATGTAATTCGAGTCATGTTATATGACATATATTTATCATTTAGGCCGCTTCTTTGTCACTTAGGTTAATAACAAGTAAACCTAATTAGATCCCTCCTCAGTGCTTTCGATGCAGGTTCCTATGAAAAGAATCATTGCCTAAACTTTCCAAGTCAATTGCAACCATTCAATATCACTAATTTAATCATAAATTCCACTAAGAGATTTGCCAATCTTAACTAGGCTCGGTCTACAAAATTGTAGTATACTAGTATATGAGACCAAAGACCTGGGACTAGTACTATTATAAATTGGTCTTGTAGCTATAATAGCTACCTAGTTTTGGGTGCAGATAAATCTTAAACTCTATGTCTTGCTCGTACTTGCCAGTATTGTTCCTCGGAGTGGTACTGCTAATTAATTCCTACCAACCAATTTGTGATCCTTCCTATACTCCTACTACTACTACTCCACCCAAATATGATCACTCCAACTCCAATATTTCATTATAATCTCCTCGTCATGAACAATAAAAAATCACTAATATCAAACACAGTCCATGGACCTGTGACAAGGCCACCACCTGCGTACCGCGGGCAGGGCCATGCATAAGCCCCCATCAGCTTAACCCATATATGGCTGCGAATCAGGGCCGGCCCTGATATTTTGGAGGCCTTAAGCCAATCTAAAATATGGGGCCCTTATATATAATTAAAATAATAAATACAAGTAATAATTTATATTCAATAAAAATATAAAAAAATTTATAAAATAACAATCTAAAATTTTAAAAGTCTATATTAAATTTATTCTTTTAATATTTTTTGATAAAAAATCAGCAATTATACTATTACAATCAATCTGTTTGAGAATTTCTTTTTCAATCGACACCATAGTCAAACCATTCAATCTTTTTTGAATAAACTCTTCATTTTGTTTTTTCTTTTTTCTCTTTTCATGTCCAGACAAATACTTTCTAGTAGACATATTAAACCAATCAACAATTCAGAATAAATTCAAGATTCAACTATAAATTAGTTGAGGGAATAATAAAATATGATAAAAGATTTCCACTTAGATGTACTGATAGACAAATATTGTCTTCAACCTGTAAAATTTTAAGAACAAATATTTGAATTCCTTATTCTTATAAAACCCTAATAGCAAAAATATTTTTATATTAAAATAAAATTCACATATAAAACTATTAATCATAAAAAAATAAAATAAAAAATAAACTTACTAGAATCACTCACAGTACTCTATCTCTCTGTCTGTAGTTATGTCTGTAGTTAGAATCTCTGGTTTTTGATATAATACGGATAAAAAAATGATAAACAGGAAAAGAAACAATTGACCCGTAAGCTCTTCTCTAGGGTTGCGTGCTCCTTCTGCCCAAAGATACATAGCATCAGACAAAAAATACAAAACAATTGGAGGGGCAAATTCATAATATGAGATGATAAAGATTTGCCGGCTAGACGCAGCTGCTTTTTTCAGTATAACTAAAATATTTAATTTTAATTATTTTATTATATTAAATAAATTTTATAAAAATATTATATATATATTTAAAAAAAAAATTTTGGGGTGCAATGGCATGCCCTGCCTATAGGCGGGGCCGGCTCTGCTGCGAATCCATGCAGGGTCAACTCAAAGTAGTCATGTATACATAGCTGATGGTGCCCCCTAATCTAGAGTAATTAAGGCTCTTCTCCTATCAATGAAACCGAAAGAGTTTGTACTATATAGTACGTACGTAGTAGTAGTATTCAAGAGACATGAACATAACCTTCTATATTAACTTGTGGGCTTGTATTTTCAATTTCATATGATCAATAAAAACTTGCTACAAGCTTTATATAGTCTACATCCAAGGAAAACCACTATTTGTGATCATTGTTTCCTTGTTTATCTCGTAGAATTGTATAAACAAATTGGATGTTGCAGGGTAACATATTTGAAGTGTGATATATATAGGTGGTAACCCAGCCCTACGTATCAAAATCAAAGTTGATTTTTACATGCTTTTATTAGTCACCTTTCCATCTTCAATAGACCAGGGAATGGACAGTAATATTCAACTGGGTTATGATAGCGACGGAGGTATTGGGCTAAACTTTTGGTCAAAATTGTTGATATGCTCGCCGAAACCCAAATGCTCAAAACTGGCCCAACCTCTCTTGCCTGTGTGACACTACAGGGCAAAATGGTGGGCGCCGTTGCGGGAGAATCAGTCGCCGGTGATTCCTTAGACCGTCTCCAACAATTAAAGGTGTTCGACGAATCCAAAGCTGGTGCTAAAGGCATTGTCGATAGCCGTGTAACCAGAATCCCACCTACTTTTGTTATTCTTCTGGAAGATATGTCCGGCTATGAGACCAGTTCCGGCAAACATACCTGAACCCAGTTCACAATTCCGGTTGGTGACCTAACAGGCGTTTCGATGCGGAGTCCGATGGGCAGCGGGGATGGTGAGGTTTTTTCCAGGTAGTGAACCATGGAATACCCGGGAGAGTATTGGAGATGATGTTAGAAGGGGCGCGAAGGCTACACGAGCTGCCGAGGGGGGTTAAAGCTGAGTATTACACTAGAGGAGTTGAAGAGAATGTGAAGTTTATGAGCAATTTTGATTTATACGAGTCAAAGTATGCAAATTGGAGGGACACTTTATTTTGTGTTAGGTCCTGCACTTCTTGACCCTCGTGATCTGCCTTTTGTCTGCAGGTGTTGTTCTTTTGAAACTTTAGTTTGTGGTAAATTTTTCATTTTTCGTCTACACTTTTCATACCAAGACTGATTTTCTTGGGCAAAAATTAAAAGACTTAGCTTTTTCATAATGTATTAAAATTCATCATGTAATTATGAGTGTGGACAATCCAACAGCTATTTTAAGGATATATATATATATATATATGTATATATTTATATATATTCCTTTTTTTGTTTGTCAAACAGCATTTTCGTAATCTGTGATTTCTCCACAAACTTTTCTACAAACGTCTTATCGCTAATTATGTCACATTTGCCAGAATTTGTTACTTAATATGCAATCCAAAGTAGCATATATACTACTTCAAGTTGGAAATGTTTCTAATTCATGACAATATGTATGATATAATTAATGGCATGAACCAAATAGAAATTCATATATCCTGCTATTGACTTATGGAAAATGCAATATATAGATCTACTGCTTGAAAACATCCTCATACCTTCTAGTATGTTTTCCCAACTTACAGAGACATTACCATGGAGTGGTCTGAGGTGGTTCGCAAACTAGGGATCACTCTTTTTGAATTGCTATCAGACGCACTGGAACCCAAACCTGACCACCTTATAGGAATGGATTGTGCAAAAGGGCATGTTATTCTCGGTCATTATTATCCACCATGTCCTGAGCCTGAACTTACTATGGGCACTACCAACTTTGGGATCCTGATTTTCTAACCCTCCTACTTCAAGACCATATAGGTGGACTCACAAATTCAGTATCAAAACCATTGGATAGATGTGCCTCCTGTGCCTGGAGCTCTAGTAATAAACGTTGGAGGTTTGTTGCAGGCAAGCCTCTGTTTTAGTATGTTTGTTCATCTAACCACTCACCTTCTAATATCTATCTTTGCACTGAATTGCATATAAATAGTTATCAGTGAAATTGTTGATTCTAATGTATCATTGCATTTCCTAAAATGCATGTCAGCATGATTTATTTGACAATAACTTCAATATGTCTTGTCTTTCGTTACATATATTAGATTTTTAATGGCTATAGAAATGCTTAACTAATAGGTTGCATGTATTTTATTTTCTAGTTTAGTGTGACATACAATAGAATGGTTTCTTTGATGCATGGAAATCCAAGTTTCTCAATAATCATTGTGCTGTACTCTTGCAGCTTGTATCTAATGACAGATAGAAGAGCGTAGAGCATAGAGTAGTGGCCAAGCATGAAGGATCGAGTCGTTCTGCTGTGATTTGTCTCATACTATCCCATTACCTCACCTAAAAAGTGGCAAGCTCAACGAAAGAGGAGCGTACATAAATAGACCCCCCCGCTTTTGTTGTAATGTTCTGTTAGTGGATGATTACGGGGTTGCTAGGCCTCGTTGACTGTGTGCTTCACCTCTCAGAACTTGGACATTGCCCAAGTGGTCAACCAGAGGATTCCCATAAACAGCATGCGTTAGACGCGGCAAACATGTTAGAAAAAAAAAAAAAAGGAAAAAGGAAAATACCAAATATATTTTAGAGATTACAACGAGTGAATATGCTAGCAGGTTCTTCAAATGACAAGGCAAAGCGATAAAGATCCAGGATGCCTGTCGCTATCTTTCTAAGCAAACAGGGATGAACATACTATCCCATTACGTGTGAATATATACTTGATACAGTGAGTGCATAGGAATGTCTGGTAGTCGGAAAAACAGGTAAAAGTTGAAGATAAAGAAAAAGGAGGAATTGAAGCTTTTCAGGAAATCCAGGTTTGGGGATCAAGCAGCTCCTTTACTGTAATCCAGTGAAGAGGCTTTGACAACGGTGGTAACAAAGTTGATATCCTCTCAGACATTTGGTTCATCGTTGGCCGAGAATGGGGGATGGGATGCAGGCATGCTACTGCTAGCACTACAATGAAAACCACTTGATTTGCTGTATGCCATCTCGGAGGTAAGAGCGTTGATCCAATACATCCTTGAGTAGAATTGGATCAGCTGCTGGTAATGAAGCTGTTGACAAATATGATAAGAGATCTCGTGGATGCTTTCCCATGATAGCTTCCAGTGCTACAACTCCGAAGCTATATATGTCAATCTTCTCGTTTACTTCCATTGTGTACGCAAGCTCTTCAAACAAATATATGCTTTGAGTTAATATCATTTAGTGGTGTGATTAAGCTATGGCAATTGCATGCTAATACCATAACTATTTCTTCATTGCTGTCAATAAATGAAACATTTATCTACTTTCAATCATGTAATTTTGTAAGCCTATGCATAAAGAGTATGTAGATTGCAATAACAAAATCCTGGTTTAACTGAAAAGGAGTCAGACTGAGAGAGCATAGTAGGTGTAGAATATATGTACCACATGTGACAATTTTTGTTTTTTCTTTTGTTAAAATAAAAGTTACTATTTCTGTTATAAAGAAAAGGTTTACTTTTGCATTTTCTCTGACTAATATTAGATGTACATTGTAGGTATGAAAAGAAAGCGTCCACTTACCAGGGGCAGAGTATCCAAAGGTTCCTGCAAATGAGGTCCAGTTTGACGACTCTGGATTACAAGTTCTAGCAGAACCAAAGTCAGAAATGTGAGCTTCATATTCTGCATCCAGTAAAACATTCTTGCTGGATATGTCTCTATGAACAATAGCAGGACAACATTCATGGTGCAAATAGGATATGGCATTGGCTAAACCTTTTAACACATTCACTCTCTTAGTCCACTCGAATTCCAATGCCTTAACTTCATCAGTCAATATCTCTAGTAAGCTTCCTCTTTCCATGAACTCGTACACCAAAAATGAGTGTTTCGTATGTGAACAAAATCCATGAAGCTTAACAATGTTTCGGTGGCGTGCTCTTCTCAGCACATTAGTCTCATTTGTGAAGGCTTCATGACCAGCAGGTCCACCATTCTCGTGGGTTTTTTTCACTGCGACAACTTGACCAGTTGACAAAAGAATTTTGTAGACACTCCCACATCCTCCAACTCCGATACAATATTTGGAGTCAAAGTTTTCTGTGGCTTCAACTATTTCTTCATATACCTTTTTCCCATCATGGTTCAATTCTGTAAAGAAAAATCGAGCTTGTGTTTCTCTTGGTTCATCTCGGTTCCTTCTAATCTTCTGGCGAGTAAAAAGAACTACGGCAATGATAAACAACAGAAACAGAGTGCCAGATATAGACATTAGAACTAAAAATACAACGCCATGGACATTCTTTTTTGGTATGGGACAAGGTTTCAAACTAGTATTATTTCCACACAAGGCTTTGTTATTTTCCAAAGATGCCTCAATCAAAGCTTTGATGTTGGGGAGAGGACCTTCTAACTGATTGTAGGATAAATTAACGGAAGCCAAACTGCACATCTCTTCAAACACAGATGGTATTAAGCCAGAGAGATTGTTGTGAGAAAGGTTGAATGTTTCTAGCATGCGCAAATTTCTAAGCTCTAGAGGTAACTCTCCTTTAAGTAAATTATGACTTAGATCAAGGCTTTTAAGTGAGGGAAATTTCCCCATCTGATGGGGAATTTTCCCAATAAAACTGTTCTTTCTCAAGTTCAGGAGCTGTAGTTTTGAACACTGTCCCAGTTGGATGGGAATTGGTCCACTGAGATTGTTTGCTGCAAGATCTGGCTGTTCAAGGTCGAGTAACTTTCCAATTTCTGCTGGAACACTGCTGGAAAACTTATTATTGTTGAGTTTGAGCATGAATAAAAATTTGAGCCGTCCTAATTCCTTTGGAATTTCCCCAACGAGAAGATTCGAGGAGAGGTCAAGTTTATGCAATTGAGTAGCGTTCCCAAGTTCAGGAAGGAGACTTCCTGAAATTTTATTACTGGAGATGGCCAGCACAGTAAGATTTTGACACTGTCCCCATTTTCCAGTAAGTTCACCGAAGAAATTGTTGTTGCTCAAGTTCAGATAGTTTAAGCTTGGATAAATTCCGAGCTCTTTGGATATATTTCCAGTGAACTGATTCTTCTCGAGCGAAAGTGTGACTAAAGTATTACAGTTTTTCAAGGTCTTTGGAATGTGACCAGTAAAGAGGTTTTTAACAACTGAAAGCCACGTAAATCTACCGCCTAAACAAATATTTTGCGGAAGAGAGCCAGACAAGGAGTTTTCATCCAATTGCAATAATACCAAGTCTGTAATATTGTTCGTTTCTACAGGAAAGGAACCTGTGATGTTGTTGAAGGAGAAGTCAAAGCGAGTGAGGGAAGTGAGTTTTCCGATAGACGATGGAATTGAGCCTGAGAGATTGTTCTCATACAAATGAAGCTGTTCGATCGATTTGAGCTGTCCTATCTCACGAGGAATGGAACTTGTAAGTTTGTTATGGCCAAGGTTTACAAAGATCAGGTTGCTCAAGTTTCCAAGAGATGGAGGGATTGAGCCAGTGAGAAAGTTTTTATCCATGTAAAGCTCCTGAAGAGATCTAAGGAGTCCTATTTCTGGAGGGATGGATCCGGAAATTTTGTTACCGGTGATGCATAGAACGGTTACCATGGTTAAGTTTCCAATGGATGCGGGGATTGAACCCGAAAGATTGTTATTACTAACAAAAAGGTCATCAACAAACTCCAACATGCCTATTTCATGTGGTATAGAGCCATTTAAATCATTGTAATCAAGATAAAGGACTTGTAGACATGTCAGTAGGCATATTTCATTTGGAATATTTCCAGAGAATTGATTGACACTCAAGTCAAGGTAAGTGAGCATAGAAAGGTTAGTGATGGAAGGAGGGATGCTACCATAAAGTGAGTTATTAGATAGCACAAGTGTGGTTAAGTTGGGAAACGATGAGAAGTCGAAGTTTTGGAGCGTACCTTTGAGGTTACTACTGTCAAGCTCTATTTTTAAAACACTTGCAAACTCGTCACAGTGGATTCCATCCCAATGGCAGTGGCTGTCGGAGGAATTAGCAGACAACGAGGAGTTTGAACTGCGAGGAAGCAAGTTCCATGAGGATAGAAAAGAATGAGTTTGATTGTCGAGGCTGTCTTTCCATTTTACAAGGGCCTCTGTTTCTCTAGCTTGAAAATCAGTTGGCATAGAAGAAGCATGAAGATCAGTTGCAGAAGTTGCAGTGGAAGAACAAAGAAGGATTAATAGAAAGCTTGTCACCAAAACAAGATGGGTCAATGTCTCTATTAGGGTCGCCATATTGGATGAGCGAGCAAGGTTTGCAATTGTTAACCTTGTAATTAGGGTTCTAATTAAAAGATGGAACCAAATTAATCTAACTATGTATGTTGTTAATTTCAGTCATTTTAGAAACTTTATCATTAAGGAAGGAGAAATAATTGTGATTTGGTGGAATGGAGACGCATTTGTGGAAAAAAGTGTCGCAATTTCTCTTTTGCTTGATGACTGTGTATGACGACGAAAGTCGTCGTATAAGAGCAAATGAACATCATTTTGACACCTCTGAGTAAGTGCCGTTGAGAAATAAATTTGAAAATCTTATTTGTAATAAAAAATAAATATGTAAATATAAACATATCAACTCTATGTATTAATGTTTTATTCGTCATTTGTATTTGTAACTGTTTCCATGTCCCATTTTTCTTGAAGGTCCCAACGCCTTTGCCAGGAACCAGCCTTTTTATAGCACCTACAATCCTAAAACAATTAAAATGTATTTTTATAGCACCTAAACTTATAAGATCATTCAATAAACAATAATATAATTATATTAAATTCAGACAATTAAAGTACATACCTTCATTATATACTAGAAACTAAATGTTGTTTCATTAAAGTAGCTCTTAAGAATTACTGAGTTTATTATCTTTTACACAAGAGATTGCATTACTTTTTCCGCAAATAAAATGAAAGTACATAGGTATGAAAGCAACAGGAAAAATTATACGTTGGATTAATGTCTCTGTTAAGACTGCCATATTTGATTACTGACGGTTAATTTGCAATTGTAAACCTTACGTTAATAGCATCTGGTTAGCTATAGTATTGAATTAAATTTATCTATTATTTACGTTATTTATATTCTGTCATTTTATAAAATTTATCCTCTGTAAATGTTTTTTTTTTTTTCTAAAAGCAAAGAGAAATAATTATAATTTGGCTGAAATGGATACGCGTTTGTGGAAAAAATGTTACAATTTATCTTTTGCTTTCATTAATGACTTTGAAATATGTACAATACCAGGCAATGATTAATCGTCGTATTAATAGACCAGCTAGTCTTATATTTCAGATAGAAAGCATGCATACTATGTTTAATTATTTGAACTGAGACATTTTAGTTTCAAAAATACATAAAATTATTAAAAAAGTAGATAAGGTTATGAAAAAAGTAATTAAGGTTAATTATCTAATTTCAATTACGACGTAAGAGTAAAAAAAAAAATACATAAGTTTACTAAAAAGTGGAAATAAAAAAAGAAAAGAAAAAAAAGAAGTAAATATCATCTCATCATCTTACAGGATATATACACTAAATTAATTAGGTGAGCATTTTATGTGTGTGTGCATAAGTTGGAGTACTTCTAAACACGAGTTGCATTAGGAAATAGATAATAAATTAAACAAGGAACATAACTAATCTTCATGACTTGTGTAACAATTTACTATCAATGAAGGGAGAATACTAAATATCGACATATATGTTTGGTAGGAAGGATGGAGTGGAGGAAGAATGGAGTGTTGAAGGGGAAGGAATTGATAAAAGGATTGAGTGGATTATATTAATCATTTATGTTATTTGGTATAATAGGAAGAAATGAGAGTATAATGAATTAAAGTGTAATCTTTTCAATATTAGAGGGAGTGTTATTAATAGATTTGGATGGATTTGCCATCCATCTCCAAATCCACTCCCTCCTACCAAACAACTACCACATCTCAAATCCCTCAACTACCCCCTCCTTCCTCAATCTCTCTACTAATATCTTCTACCAAACAATTAATAATTTATGTATATATATATATATATATATATATATATGTATATATACTAGTACATGAGACCAATGCTCTGGGACTATTACTATAAATTGGTCTTGTAGTTATAGTAGCTACCTAGCTTTGGGTGCAGTATCAATCTTAAACTATATATTTTGCTCGTACGTGCCAGTATTGTTCCTCGGAGTGCTACTACTAATTAATTCATACCAACCAATTATGTGTTTGTGATCCTTACTATACCACTACTACTACTACTCCACCCAAATATGATCACAAGCCTCCGACTCTCCTCATCAACAACAAAAATCACTAATATCAAAACGGTCCGTGGACCTGTGACAAGGCCACCACCTGAGTACCATGGCCAGGGCCATGCATAAGCCTCCACCAGCTTAACCCATATATGGCAGCGAATACATGCAGGGACAACGCAGAAGTACGTAGCTGGTGCCCCCTAAATATATATGTAGAGTAATGAAGGCTCTTCTGCTATCAATGAAACCGAAAGAGTTTGTACTATAGTATACGTACGTAGTAGTAGTAGTCAAGAGACATGCACATAACCTTCTATAATAATTTGTGGGGGTTTGTATTTTCAATTTCATATGATCAATAAAACTATAGCTATAAGCTATATATATATAGTTTATATCCAAGGGAAACCATTGTTTGTGATCATTTTTTCCTTGTTTCTCTCACAGAAGCAAATTGGATGTTGCAGGGTAGCATATTTTTAGTGTAATATAGGTGGTAACCCAGCCCAAAAAAGAAAATTAAACAAATAATATTTGTAGTAGTAATAATAATACTACTACTATTATTCACTGTTCTACTATTATTTGTAGAACGGTAATATTAGTAGTAGCCACAGAGACATAATAAGAAGGTAAGTGAAGCCCTACAAATCAAAATCAAAGTTAATATTTACATGCATTTATTATTCCCCGTTCTATCTTCATTAGACCTGGGAATGGACAGTAATATTGATAGAGACGGAGGGATCGGGCTTATTTGGATCATTACCAAAAACTAAACTTTTGGTAACAAAATTTTGGACTAATTTGAACATGTGGCTAGTCACAAAACTTGAATTTATAATTTATTGATGAAATATTATTTTCTACCACAACACATGAAAAAAAAAGAAAAAAAAATTTGGCCTGACCTCTCTTGCCTGTATAACACTGGGGAAAATACTATAGTCCTCCTAGAGGACTGACTCAATGAGTGTTAATAGATGCCATTTATAGTCAATCTTAATTATGTCTTTGGTAATGTGTTTCTCGGAGTGGTCACTATATATGAACACGAGCCAGCTCCAAAACCAGGGGCTAATGGGCAAGGCCGCTAACGCCTTTGCCTAAAGCGTTACTGACTCAAAACTATTTAATATATATTTAATGTGTCCGTAATGGTTGTCATATTGGATGGCTTAGGAAAGTTAGCATCTTAACCTTTTAATTGATTATATTTCTTTTGAAATTACTAATCAATTAACGTGACAATGTGTAGTGACGTATTGTTAGTTTATAATATGATCACAATCCACCATGCGACAATTATATGATGCAGAATCCACTGTAAACGTGCTCTATCTTTTGTAAAACAGATTAGTTGCTCTTTGACTTGTTCGACAATGAATCAACCGTACAACCCCACAAAGCTCTCAGGATCCTACTATAAATTGGTGTTTTAATTTATAATATGCTTCATTGTATCCATAAATCATCAGAATAATTAGATCAAATAATTGAATATAAATATCTTAATCATCATGTCTTGCTCATCTTATTTGGTTTTGTTGTTCGTCGGAGTGGTGGTCCTTACTACTACTCGGTTACGTGTTTGTGGTCCTTTTTACACTACTCCTCCAACCACAAATGATCACAAGCCGCTTCCGAACCCATTTCTTAATCCCAAAGAACGCAAACTACCATTACCAGTAGTACTGCTGTTTCAACAAGCTCCTCTTGATCAGATGGATAATCCGCCGCCGGAGCATGACAAACCTCCAAATCTGCCGGCACGACGTGTACTACATCATCATGCATTTCCAGTTGACAGGAGGCCGTTACCTGCGTGCCATCGCCGAAATCCGCCACTAGCTAAATGTAGCTTCTCCACACCCCCACTTGCTTAAACTGCAACTAAATATATTGCGTACAATAAAAATATGCATGATATACGTGGAATGCGGGTACTCTTTCTTGAGAAGAGTGATCACTACCTAATTTCCTAAATTTGACGCCGTGAAATGCTGGAAAGTCTTCTTTCTACAGCTAATTAATTCAATGAAAAAAATATATGAATACTGCAAAAATCGTAATTATCCATCGCAAATTGCGATTGAATGTAACTATTGTGACATTTATATAGAAGCATCAATAATTGAATTATTTGCATATGAGGGTGTGGTTCAATGATAAGAAAGCCGACCAAATCTTTATATTTTTTTGTAAAAATTACAGTTTGAATCTTTGTAACATCTTGGTAAATCTCCATCAAGATCTCTTGGCAAGTTTTTCTCAAGATTTCAGACGTATTTAATTTTTTTAAATATTAAGTGGAGAGGAAACTGTGATTCGAATTTTAATAAGCTCCCACCTCTTGGCAAGTTCCTATTAAACTTTCAAATGTACTTTAACTTTTATTAAATATTAGATGAAAAATAAATTGTTAGGCAAATAAATTTACTGCTCTAGAATTATAAAGATAAAATAATAATAATGTATTATTTATTAAAATTTTGAGCTAATAATTCTTATTAAAGTCTTCTTCTTTGAAAAAAAAAATCAATAACTGATTTTATTTATTTTTAATGTAGACCGTCAAAATTGGCCAATGGTCAAAATTTATGTTTGCCGAAACCCAAATAGGTCAAAATTGGTCCAACCTATCTTGGCTGTATAACCCTACGGAAATGACTCACTGAGTACTACAGCCGTTAAATTAATGCCATGTGGATATTTTGTTCCACGTCAGAAGAAGAGCACCAGACGGTGGCTCCGTTATCTCCTTTTGTTTACCGTCTGAAATAAAAGAAGAGACCAAGTCTGGTCGCCTGCCTCTTCATCTCTTGTTTCATGATTTTTACAAGATATAAACTAGAGATCTGAAGCTAGGGTTTATCCATATTTTAGATTTGGTTTCTATAAAATAGCTTCAATGGAAGAATTAAAGAGGTTTTTCCTTTTTACGCAGAACTGTAAAAACAAATGGAGACAGAGATCTGAAACTTATAAAAATAAAATTGGACAATCTTAGAGATCTGAACTAGTTGAAACCCATCTTAATGGCAGTAGTACCTAGCAAGTCAATACTCCAGGAGACCAGTTCCGGCCAACAAACCCGAACCCAGTTCACAATTCCGGCTGTTGACCTAACAGGCGTTCCGATGCGTGGCTGGAGCCCGGCTAGCAGCGGAGATGGTGGGGTGGTTTTTTCCAGGTGGTGAACCATGGAATGCCCGAGAGAGTATTGGAGATGATGTTAGAAGGGGTGCGAAGGTTCCACGAGATGCCGAGGGAGGTTACACTAGAGAAGAGTGGAAGAGAATGTGAAAGTTTATGGGCAATTTTGATTTACACGAGTCAAAGTTTGCAAATTGGAGGGACACTTTATTTTTTGCTGTGGGTTCTGGACTTCTTGACCCTCGTGATCTGCACAGGTGTTGTTCTTTTGAAACTTTATTTTGTGGTAATTTTTTCATTTTTCGTCTATACTTTTCATATCAAGACTGATTTTCTTGGGCAAAAATTAAAAGACTTAGCTTTTTCATAATGCGGTAATTTTTTCATTTTTTGTCTATACTTTTCATACCAAGACTGATTTTCTTGGGCAAAAATTAAAAGACTTAGCTTTTTCATAATGTATTGAAATTCATCATGCAATTATGAGTTTGTGGATAGTCCAGCAGCTATTTTAAGGATATATATTTATATATATATATATATACATATATATATATATATATATATATATATTTTTTTTTCGTTTTTTTAATTTTTTTTTTTTGTTTTTCAAACAGCATTTTCATGATCTGTGATTTCTCCACAAACTTTTCTACAAACGTCTTATCACTAATTATGTCACATTTGCCAGAATTTGTTACCTAATATGCAATCCAAAGTAGCATATATACCACAAGTTGGCAAAGTTTCTAGACAATATGTATGATATAATTAATGGCATGAAGCAAATAGAAACTCATATATCCTGCTATTGACTAATGGAAAATGCCATGTATAGGTCTACTGCTTGAAAACATCCTCATACCTTCTAGTATGTTTTCCTAACGGAGACATTGCCATGGAGTGTTCTTAGGAAGTTCTTCGCAAACTAGGGATCACTCTTTCTGAATTGCTACCAGAAGCACTGGGACTCAAATCTGACCTCCTTATAGGAATGGATTGTGCACAAGGGCATGTTATTCTTAGTCATTATTATCCACCATGTCCTGAGCCTGAACTCAGTCTGGGCACTACCAACTTTAGGATCCTGATTTTCTAACCCTCCTACTTCAAGACCATATAGGTGGACTCACAAATTCAGTATCAAAACCATTGGATAGATGTGCCTCCTATGCCTGGAGCTCTAGTAATAAACGTTGGAGATTTGTTGCAGGCAAGCCTCTGTTTTAGAATGTTTGTTCATCTTACCACTCACCTTCTAATATCTATCTATGCACTGAATTGCATATCAATAGTTACTCAGTGAAATTGTTGATTCTAATATAGCCTTTCATTTCCTGAAATGCATGTCAGCATGATTTATTTGACAATGACTTCAATATGCCTTGTTTTTGGTTACATATATTAGATTTTGAATGGCTATAGAAATGCTTAACCAATAGGTTGCATCTATTTTATTTTCTAGTTTAGTATAACATACAGTAGAATGGTTTCTTTGATGCATGGAAATCCAAGTTTCTCAATAATCATTGTGCTGCATTCTTGCAGCTTGTATCTAATGACAGATAGAAGAGCGTAGAGCATAGAGTAGTGGCCAAGCATGTAGGATCGAGTATCCATAGCATGTTTTTTCATGTTGCATCTCTACCAATCACCAAAGATGTGCAGCCCCATCAAAGAATTGTTGTCAGAAGATCAACCCCCTGTATACAGAGAAACATCAATAAAAAACTTCATTACTTACTATGATGGAAAGGACTTCATTGGAAATCTGCTCTAACACGTTTCAGATTGTAAAGGTAAACTATGATGTATAACAATCTTTTTTCTTTTCTTTTTTTCTTTTCTTTTCTTTTTTTTTTTATGTGAATATTTTTAGTTAAGAAAAACGCTGATTGTGTAGTTTTACTAAATTTTTGTCATCAGCATTATGCGTTACAAAATAAATCAGAGAAGTGTATAAAGATGTGTGAGCATTTTCTTTCTTGTCAGAATTGAAATCAATCAGAATGATGATATTGGTAAACAATGAGTGTTTTATGATTTTTAGCTCTATAACTTGTTGTTGCTGAAAAAGATTGATTCCATATATTCATCTAGTATTTTCTTTACCTTTGAAGATTTAGATTGGTTACCTTGAGATTGCTTTCCATATGTTTCACACTAATAACCTATAATTTGTTGAACTCTCATGACATGTAACAGATAGTCATGAAAGGTTTACAGCTCTAGTTGTTTTGATTGGTTGTTTGTTCTTGAGATCCTTATAAATAAAAGACTCCCATTGATCCAAGTCCTGGAAACCCCTAACATCTGCTACTTCTCACAGCTAGATTGACTACTGAGCCCTACTTTTAACCAGAGCGTAGATTTAAGAGAAACATATGCTATTCCACTGCATTGCACAGCTTCTAGTAGAGTGACATGGGGTCCTCTTCAGATGTTGAACCATAGGAAGCCTTACTTTAACCAGAGCCTAGACTAAACAGAAACATGTGCTATTTCCACTATATTGCTCAGAGCATTATGTCCACTAGTATAGTGACATGGGGTCCTCTTCGGATGTTGAACCATTGGAAGCCTTATTTTAACTAGGGCCTAGACTAAAGAGAAACATATTCTATTTCCACTATATCGCAGAGAACATTACGTCCACTAGTATAGTGACATGGGGTCCTCTTCAAATGTTGAACCATAGGATCTATGAAACTTGTAGAAAAAGTAACACTTGGCATTAAAATAAATGTTTAGAATTACACCAATTCAACATGTCAAACATGTGACACCTACAATTCTAAGTTTTAAGTGCATATAGTTCTAGACAAACACAGGCTGCTGAACTCCTACCTACCTAAGGTTGTTTGAGAAGAAAACACCCTTCTCTGCATGTAAATTTCATGCTGAATGAGTATTCAAAGTGAATGTTGAAGGTTTTGTATTGTCTCATAACTAGTTGTTAATGGAATTTTAATTTGGTTGCCTGGACTTTACGGTCAAATATATGTGTTCGCTATGATTTCTCTCATATAGATGCACCTCACCTAAAAGGTGGCAAGCTCAACAAAAAGAGGAGCGTACATAAATAGAGCCCCCTGCTTTTGTTTGTAATGTTCTGTTAGTGGATGATTACGGGGTTGCTAGGCCTCGTTGACTGTGTGTTTCACCTCTCAGAACTTGGACATTGTCCAAGTGGTGAACCAGAGGATTTCCATAGACAGCATGTGTTAGACGAAGCAAACATGTTAAAAAAAATGAAAATGGAAAGTATAAAATATATTTTAGAGATTATAGCGAGTGAATATGCTAGCAGGTTCTTCACATGACAAGGCAAAGCCATAAAGATCCAGGATGCCTGTTGCTATCTTTCTAAGCAAACAGGGATGAACATACCATCCCCTTACGTGTGAATATATACTTGGTACAGTGAGTGCATCAGAATGTCTGGTAGTCAGAAAAACAGGTAAAAGTTGAAGATAAAGAAAATGCACAGAGACACAAATAGAACAAGGAGGAATTGAAGCTTTTCAGGAAATCCAGGTTTGGGGATCAAGCAGCTCCTTTACTGTAATCCGATGAAGAGGCTTTGACAACGGTGGTAACAAAGTTGATATCCTCTCAGACACTTGCTTCATCGTTGGCCGAGAATGTGGGATAGGATGCAGGCATGCTACTGCTAGTACTACAATGAAAACCACTTGATTGGCTGTATGCCATCTCGGAGGTAAGAGACGTTGATCCAATACATCCTTGAGTAGAATTGGATCAGCTGCTGGCAATGAAGCCATTGACAAATACGATAAGAGGTCTCGTGGATGCTTTCCCACGATCACTTCCAGTGCTACAACTCCGAAGCTATACACGTCAATCTTCTCGTTTACTTCCATTGTGTAAGCAAGCTCTTCATACAAATACACGCTTTGAGTTAATATCTTTTATTGATTAAGTTATGCCCATTGCATGCTAATAACATAACTATTTCTTCATTGCAGTCAATAAATGAAACCTTTATGTACTTTCAATGATGTAATTTTGATGGCATATATATTAGTAAATAACCAAACCATTCATATATGCAAGTCTATGGATAAAGAGTATGTAGATTGCAATAACAAAATCGTGGTTTAACGAAAAAGGAGTCTGACTGACAGAGCATAGTAGCTATGGAATATATAAACCACATGTGACAATTTTTGTTTTTTCTTTTGTTAAAATAAAAGTTACTATTTCTGTTATAAAGAAACGGTTTATTTTTGTTTTTTTCTCTAACTAATATTAGATATACATTGTAGGTGTGAAAAGAAAGCGTTCACTTACCTGGGGCAGAGTATCCAAAGGTTCCTGCAAATGTGGTCCAGTTTGACGACTCTGGATTACAAGTTCTAGCAGAACCAAAGTCAGAAATGTGAGCTTCATATTCTGCATCCAGTAAAACATTCTTGCTGGATATGTCTCTATGAACTATAGCAGGACAACATTCATGGTGCAAATAGGATATGGCATTGGCTAAGCCTTTTAACACATTCACTCTCTTAGTCCACTCGAGTTCCAATGCCTTAACTTCATCAGTCAATATCTCTAGTAAGCTTCCTCTTTCCATGAACTCGTACACCAAAAATGAGTGTCTCGTATGCAAACAAAATCCATGAAGCTTAACAAGGTTTCGGTGGCGTGCTCTTGTCAACACATTAGTCTCATTTCTGAAGGCTTCATGACCAGATTGTCCACCATTCTCATGGGTTTTTTTCACTGCGACAACTTGACCAGTTGACAAAAGAATTTTGTAGACACTCCCATATCCTCCAACTCCGATACAATATTTGGAGTCAAAGTTTTCTGTGGCTTCAACTATTTCTTCATATACCTTTTTCCCATCATGGTTCAATTCTGTAAAAAACAATTGAGCTTGTGTTTCTCTTGGTTCATCCTGGTTCCTTCTATTCTTCTGGCGAATAAAAAGAACTATGGCAATGATAAACAACAGAAACAGAGTGCCAGATATAGACATTAGGACAAAAAATACAACACCAAGGACAGGTTTTTTTGGTATGGGACAAGGCTTCAAACTAGTATTGTTGCCGCACAGGGCCTTGTTATTGTCCAAAGAGGCCTCAATGAAAGCTTTGATGTTGGGGAGAGGACCTTCTAACTGATTGTAAGATACATCAACAGAAGTCAGGCTCCTCATCTCTTCCAACACAGGTGGTATTGAACCGGAGAGATTGTTGTGAGAGAGGTTGAATGTTTCTAGCATGCGTAAATTTCTAAGCTCTGGAGGCAACTGTCCTGTAAGTAAATTCTGACTTAGATCAAGGTTTTCAAGTGAGATAAGTTTCCCAATCTGATAGGGAATCACCCCACTGAAACTGTTCTTTCTCAAGTTCAAGAGCTGTAGTTTTGAACACTGTCCCAGTTCGGTGGGAATTGGTCCTCTCAGATTGTTTGCTGCAAGATCTAGCTGTTGAAGGTCGAGTAACATTCCAATTTCTGCTGGAACACTGCTGAAAAGTTTATTATTGTTGAGTTTGAGCATGAATAAAAATTTGAGCCGTCCTAATTCCTTAGGAATTTCCCCATCGAGAAGATTGGAAGATAGGTCAAGTTTATGCAATTGCGTAGCGTTCCCAAGTTCAGGAAGTAGACTACCTGAAATTTTATTATTGGCGATGACCAGCACAGTGAGATTTTGACAGCGTCCCCATTTTCCGGTAAGTTCACCGAAGAAATTGTTGTTGCTCAAGTTCAGATAGTTTAAGCTTGGATAAATTCCGAGCTCTTTGGATATATTTCCAGTGAATTGATTATTCTCGAGCGAAAGTGTGACTAAAGTAGAACAGTTTTTTAAGCTTTTCGGAATGTGACCAGTAAAGAGGTTTTTAGAAGCTGAAAGCCACGTAAATCTCCCGCCTAAACAAATATTTTGTGGAAGAGAGCCAGACAAGGAGTTTTCATCCAATTGCAATAATACCAAGTCTGTAACATTGTTCATTTCTACAGGAAAGGAACCTGTGATGTTGTTGAAGGAGAAGTCAAAGTGAGTGAGGGAAGTGAGTTTTCCGATAGACGATGGAATTGAGCCTGAGAGATTGTTCTCATACAAATGAAGCTGTTCGATCGATTTGAGCTGTCCTATCTCACGAGGAATGGAACTTGTAAGTTTGTTATGGCCAAGGTTTACAAAGATCAGGTTGCTCAAGTTTCCAAGAGATGTAGGGATTGAGCCAGTGAGAAAGTTTTTATCCATGTAAAGCTCTTGAAGAGATCTAAGGAGTCCTATTTCTGGAGGGATGGATCCGGAAATTTTGTTACCGGTGATGCATAGAAGGCTTAAAATGCTCATGTTTCCAATGGATGCGGGGATTGAACCCGAAAGATTGTTATTACTAACAAAAAGCTCAGCAACAAACTCTAGGATGCCTATTTCATGTGGTATGGAGCCATTTAAATCATTGTAATCAAGATAAAGGACTTGTAGACTTGTCAGTAGGCATATTTCATTTGGAATATTTCCAGAGAATTGATTGACACTCAAGTCAAGGTAAGTGAGCAGAGAAAGGTTACTGATGGAAGGAGGGATGCTACCATAAAGTGAGTTATTAGATAGCGCAAGTGTGGTTAAGTTGGGAAACAATGAGAAGTCGAAGTTTTGGACCGTACCTTTGAGGTTACTACTGGCAAGCTCTATTTTGAAAACACTTGCAAACTCGTCACAATGGATTCCAACCCAATGGCAGTGGCTGTCGGAGGAATTAGCAGACGACGAGTTTGAACTACGAGGAAGCAACTTCCATGAGGATAGAAAGGATTGAGTTTGATTGTCGAAGCTGCCTTTCCACTTTACAAGGGCCTCTGCTTCTCTGGCATGAAAATCACTTGGCGTAGAAGAAGCATGAAGATCAGTTGCAGAAGTTGCAGTGGAAGAACAAAGAAGCATTAGTAGAATGGTGGTCACGAAAACAAGATGGGTCAATGTCTGTATTTGGGTTGCCATATCGGGTGAGTAAGCAAGGTTTGCAATTGTTAACCTTGTAATTATGGTTAGCCAATTAAAAGATGGAACAAAATTAATATACTATTTACGTTGTTAATTTCAGTCATTTTAGAAAATTTATCATTAAAAAAGGAGAAATAATTGTGATCTGGTTGAATGGAGACGCGTTTGCGGAAAAAAGTGTCTCAATTTCTCTTTTGCTTGGATGACTTTGAAATATGTCCACCACCGACCACCAGGCATCGACTTTCACTGTGTATGACAACGAATGTCGTCGTATGAGAGGAAATCAACATCATTTTGACACCTGCGCCTTGAAATGAGCTTATAGTGCCAAATTGTGGAACATATTTCAAAGTGAAGGAAAAATTATATTTTTTCTTAATTTCTAAAGGGGATATTCCAAAAGAATTATATTTTTATATAAACACTGATCTGAAAAGTCATTTTAAATTTTTTTAATGATTATACTAATTTTTTATTTTCTGAAGAAAACAAAATAAAAAAGTTTAGGTAAGCAACAAACTGTTTGGTTCTTTCTCATTATCAGTTTATATTAGGTTGCCATTTTAATTTAACTGAACATTTCGGTTTGGTTTGATTTTAAGTCAAAAACCTAACTATAAAAATTGATAAATATATGCGTATGTAATATAGAACTTTAATTCCATATAAGAAAACAAACGCTTAACTAGAGTTACGACTTTACAAAAGCTAATAATAGGAGGATTAATCATTGCCTAATGGGTTATTGTACATATTTCAAACTCATTAATGAAAGCAAAAGTGAAATTGTAACATTTTTTGCACAGACGCCGAAACGCGTGTCCACTCAACCAAATTATAATTATTTCTCTTTGTTTTAAGGAAAAAAAAAAACAAAAAATGTTTACAGGGGATAGATTTTATAAAATGACAGAAAATAAATAACGTAAATAGTAGATAAATTTAATTCAATATTATAGTTAACTAGATGCTATTATTCTTTTGGGTTGCTTTTTTTGCGCTCTATGCAGTGTTTGTTTTACCAACAAAAAAAAAGATGCTATTAATTGCAAGGTTAACAATTGCAAATTAACCTTCCTTGGTAATCAAATATCGCAGCCTTAATAGAGACATTAATCCACCATATAATTGTTCCTTTTGCCCTCATACTTGTGTACTTTCATTTTATTTGTGGAACAAATTAATCAAAACTGAAAATAATGCAATCTCTTGTGTAAAAGATAGTAAACTGAGTAATATAATTATATTATTGTTTATTGAATTCTTATAAGTTTAGGTGCTATAAAAATACATTTTGAGTCTTAAACTGACTTCTTGTTTTTTTCTTTTTTTAAATCATTGTGGCTTTCCATATCAAAGGCTGGTTCCCGAAGCTACAAGAAAAATAGGACATGGAAATTGTTACAAATACAAATGATGAATAAAACATAAATACATAGAGTTGATATGTTTATATTTACATATTTATTTTTTTTATTACAAATAAGTTCTCAACCGGACCTATCGAAGAACAAAGAAGAATTAATAGAAAGGTGGTCACCAAAACAAGCTGGGTCAATGTCTCTATTAGGGTTGCCATATCGGATGAGCAAGCAAGGTCTGCAATTTGTTAACCTTGTAATTATGGTGCGTTAATTGTATAGCTAATTAAAAGGTCGAACTAAATTAATCTACTGTTTACGTTGCTTATTTCGGTCATTTTATAAAATTTATCTTTAAAAAGGACAAATAATTATGATCTGGTTGAATGGAGACGCGTTTGTGGAAAAAAATGTCGCAATTTCTCTTTTGCTTGGACAACTTTGAAGCATGTCCACCACCCACCATCCATCGACTTTGACCGACTTTGACTGAAAGTCGTCGTACGACAGGAAATGAACGTCATTTTGACTGAAAGTCGTCGTAAAAGGAACAATTATATGGTGGATTAACGTCTCTATTAAGGCTGCCATATTTGCAATTGTAAACCTTGCAATTAATATCATCTGGTTAGCAATTAATTATTCAGAATGGACACGCGATTCGGCGTTTGTGGAAAAAAGTGTCAAAATTTCACTTTTGCTTTCATTAATGACTTTGAAATTTGCACAATACCCCACTAGGCGATGATTAATGCTCGTATTAATAGACCAACTAGTCTTACATTTCAGATAGAAAACATGCATAGTACGTTTAATTATTTGAAGTGAGACATTTAGTTTTAAAAATACATAAAATTATTAAAAAAGTATACAAAGGTTATGAAAAAAGTAAATAAGGTTATCCAATTTCAATAACTAAGAGTAAAAAAAAATAAAAATACATAAGTTTATTAAAAAGTGGAAAAAATAAGAGGAAAGAAGTAAATATCATCTCATCATCTTACAAGATATATACACTGTTAATTAGGTGAGCATTTATAGGTGTGTGTGCATAAGTTGGAGTACTTCTAAACACAAGTTGCATTAGGAAAAACACAATAAATTAAACATGGAACATAATTAACTAATCTTCATGATTTGTGTAACAATTTACTATCAAGGAAGGGAGAAGATTAAATATTGACATTTAATAATTTCAGTATATATATATATATATATATATATGTATATATATTATTGCACTAATTACAACTTGGTCGTACCAGCTAAGACACAAGCACGTGAACTTTTTGAATTGCTAGTTACATGACAGAATATTATTCTAATAAACTTGAGAACTTTATTTAAAAAGAAAGAAGACATGAAGAATTTTTAAAAGTTTACATTATATTTCAATTACAATTAAGAAAACAAGAAAAATGATACAAAATGGGTAATTACTCCAAATACCCACGTGGTCAATAATTTATTCCAAAATACCCACTCATTCATAATTATATTTAAAATACCCATATATTTTATTAAATACTTAAAACACCCTTGCTTTAGTTGTAAGTGTAGATTGGTGGTGAGTAACTTACTTGCCATCTGGTGACGAGTCTCGCTGCCTAATGGCGAGTAAATCAGATAAACTGGTGGTGAATATGTATACAATAGTGGTAAGTAGCTTACTTGCCATTTAGTGGCGAGTCTCGCTGGCTGGTGGTGAGTCTCGCTGGCTCGTAGCGAGTCTCACAGCCTAATGGCGAGTAAATCAGACAAACTAGTGGTGAGTATGTATACAATAGTGGTAAGTAACTTACTTGCCACTTAGTGGTGAGTCTCACTGGCTGATGGTGAGTTTCACAACCTGGTGGCGAGTTTCATAGCCTGGTGGCGAGTCTCACTGTCTGGTGGAGAGTTTTGTGGGTAGAAGAAAGAAAAACGGTAAAGTTTGAAATAAAAGTATTTTGGATAAAAAAGAATAAATATGACAGAATTATAAATACGTGAATATTTTAAAATAAATTATTAACCACGTGGACATCTGGAGCAATTACCCATACAAAATCTACAACTTCGATATCTCAGTTTCAGGGACAAGTCAAAGTCATGTGTAGGTAGCCTGTCTGCAGTTTCTACTAGTACGTACGTAGTCATGTCTATTTTCACTTTCATGATATTATAAATTCTCCATTCGTTTGTTGGGATTCATTTAATTTAGTTTTAGAATCACGATAAAAATTGTTGAGATAACAAGGGTTAAACGCAGCGGATCTCTTATCAATTTTATTATAAGCAGTATGAATCTTAAACTATATATCATGTCTTGCTCGTATTTCCCAGTGTTGTTCCTGGGAGTGGTACTGCTAATTCTTAGCACCCAATTATGTGTTTGTGATCCTCCCTATACTACTACTACTACTACAAGAACTACTCCATCCATATATGCTCACAAGTGTCCCACTCACATGGAAGACCTGGAGGACCTGTGAAAAGACAACCACCTGCCCACATATGCCGCCGCCATCACCTGCTTAATGCATATATGGCAGCGAATGTTGAAAATGATGGCTTCAAATCCTTGTTATTCGAAAATGGCAACTCAAATAGTCAATAATTACAGTACAATAAATTCAATATTCGGTGCAATTTATTTTGAATTTGTAAACCTTGAATTCGTAAGAATTAGAATCTAATGACAACAGAGACATAATCAGAAGATAGGTGACCCCCTACAATACAACATATCAAAATCAAAACTAATATTTACAAGGATTTAATATCTACCGTTCAACATTAAATATTAGACATGGGAATCGATAGTAAATATATTGAACTTGATTATTATAGAGACTAAGAGATTTGGGCTTAATTTGGTTCATTACCAAAAGGTCAAAAACTAAACTTTTTGTTACAAAATGTTTTGAACTAATTTGACCACGTCTCTACTTACAGAACCTGAATTTATTGATGAAATATTATTTTCTATCACAAACTTTCATTAGCTATATATACTATACATCTCAGGTCTTAACTATCTTAACTAATAAAAATATACCACTTCACTTGTATTGTTGAACGCAAGTTAAAGCCTTAGCCATCAGAGAAGGCACCCTCAAAATTCCCACTCGCCGAACTCATGAAGGGACAGTTTCGTCAACATAATTATACGTAGGTCCTTCCTTCATGCCCCAAGATAAAACGGCGTTCGGTGTCCGTTTCGGTATTTTCACGGCGTTAGGTGTTCGTTTCGGTATTTTTACGGCGTTAGGGTAAACAATACTATCGATGTACCCACCATGCTTATATGCTCTTAATTAACAACAATTTAATTAAAGGAAACCAAATTACATGACCTCTGCTTAGTGCTTGGATGCTAGCTATTAAAAGTAATTTTCATAGTCATGTTTTCAACTCAATGGCACGCACCCCCAAATTACCTTATTTACCATCTTTTTATAGAAGAGTTAGCATTATCTTCACTTGACAAGTTCCACAAATGAAAGTATATTAAGTATTGAGACCAAAGAAACAAGTTTGTGATGCACCACTAGTACAACCGATAAAGCCATAGTACTAGTATGATATATAAATTGGTTTTGTATTTGTAGCAGCTAGTACCAATCTTAAATTAGGTCTTACTCGTACAATTTTCCAGGGTTGATCCACGGGGTGGTACTCGTAATTCTCATGACTACTCATCAATTATATATGTCTTTGTTTTCCTTACAAGTACGATCACAAGCCTCCCATCCCATTTCACAAACATAGTCCAGTAGAACAGAAATCACGTACCCTAGAATATTTCAATTACGATGCATAGTTAAGGAAAAATTGTTAGGAAAATCACATAGACAATCACAGATAATCACACGCACAGATTATAGTGGCTCAGCAATTGTCTACATTCACTTTAACTTCAATTCTTGGAGAACCCTTTTATTGGTCATGTCTATTATAGTTTGCTTCCAATCCTATAACAATGGCTGCCCATAGCTTCACCAAGAAATTGCTCAGCTCACTCTTCACTCAAATATTCTCGTTTTCACAACTATTCTCACATAGGGAAACGCTGGCCAAAAAGAGAAAATCACAAAGACTTAGAAAGAAAATTACACTGTCAATGTCTTCTGAAAGCATGAACAAAATGCCACATGAACCGGTTGAAGAGGAGCAAATATGTACATCTATAAACGCCATAGTACAAGACAATATGTGGACCACCAATTTTTTTCCACTTATGCACCAAAGCCCCATCTTAAAGCCCAAAAGCAATTATAAAATTTGTATGCAAGATGAAGTCGCATGAATAAAGAACGACTGATATAATGAATGTTATTTTTACGTGAGCAAAGGCGTCTTTTTCTACAATAACGTAAGCACTGTTTAAATAAGAATGCATTTGTTTGGCGCAGAAACTATTTTAAATGGCGAGTTTTACTGTTCTTCAAAAAATACCTATCTTCTTCCTTTGTTTTATTCTTCTTCCTCGTTAACTGTATATTTGATATTGAATTATTTCCAACACATACTATAACACAAATAGCTCCTGCTACGCTTCTAAATATTCAAGGTGTATATCAGCTGCACCATTCTATAAAAACTAATTAATTAATTTAAAAAACTTCACTTTAATAGGTATATATGTCCATTACTTTTATAATATATATATTGACTTATTGTATTAATTTTCTACATGGTAGTTTTTCTGCGAAATATTAATTTAGTAATCTCTCAAAAGTTTTGGTGTATTTAAACATTCTTCAGCGGGAGTTGGAATTCCACGCATAAATAACATTTGCATGACTTTAAATTACAATTTGTCCGCAAAGTGTGTATTGGTCTACGTCGCTATGTGTCTTGCTTGCATCTAACAATCAAGGACATGAATTACAACAACTTTCCACATGACATATGGAGTGGAAATGAACATGCTTTTTGACACCTGTGGACAAAGCCCTCAAAATTAACTGTACAATAAATTAGTCATGTAGTGGCACACATATTTTTCATTTTTAAATGCGTGGTCCCTGCCCCATGTACATTATATTCCTATTACGATTAATTAAACATATATTTCTGTGGTCCACTATCGATCCATTGTGCTTATATTGCTTGCTATCTCTGCCTTTAGATTATCATCAAGATAGACAAACCAATCAGAGTCTCATATATAACTGAAGTTGAGGCAACTTATAACTAAGTTGGTCCGCAGTCCACCATGCTTATAAATCCATGCATGTGTTGTTAATTAACAACCTAGCTATGCTTAGTACTTGGCTAGTAGCTATCAGAAATAATTTTCCAAGTGATGTTTTCAACTCAATGGCACCCACCCCCAAATTACTATATTTACTATATTTTATAAAAGATATTGCATTATCTTAAATTGATACGAAATATAATTATAAATTGAAAAGTACGTTGGAAAAAACTAAATGAAATATAATTAATCTACTAGGCATAATTATTGCGTTGACGCGCTTGTGGGAAAAAAGTGTCGCGATTTCTGCTTTGCTTGGATGACTTTGAAATATTTCCACAACCCACCAGGCATCGACTCTCACTTTCACTGTGTATGACAACGAAAGTCGTCGTATGAGAGGAAATCAACATCATTTTGGCACCTGTAGGTAGGTGCAGTTTCTACTCTACTACTCATGTAGTACATGCGTATTACTATTTTCAATTTTATCTTATTAATTCTCTATTGCTTTGTTGGGATTTATTTAATTTAGTTTTTGGAATTGTGACAGTACTTACTATTTACTTATTAGGTTTTATTAACTTGATAACCAATCAAGTTATGCTACATTGTTAACGTCAATTAAATCAAATGAAAGTGAAGATATCACACAACTTTTGTTTTTTGTTTTTGTTTCTGTCTAACAAAAGTCGACGATATGGAATTATTAACTTTTATAAAGTAGTAATTTAGTTACGCGTTTGCTTTCATACAAGAAATTCAAGTGGTAACTTCTATTTTACATACGCAATATTTATCAATTTTTACTGTGGACTAATTACCTCATTTTCATAGAAGTGGGTTCGATTTAGTTAGGTTTTCGACTTAAAATCAAACCAAACCGAAATGGTCAATTAAATAAAAATGGCAACCAAACATAAACCTAAAATTTTTTACTTTGTTTTTTTGGAAAAAAATCAGTATAATCGTTTAAAAAATTTTTAAATGACTTTTCAAATTAGTGTTTGTATAAAAATATAATTATTTTGGAACATTCCCTTTAGAAGTTAAGAAAAATATAATTTTTCCTCCCTTCTATGACTTTAAAACATGTCCAACAATTGGCACTATAAGCTCATTTTAAGGTTTGAGTTGCCTAGGCATGCATTGACTCGTTGTAAGTTTTATACAACTAAGGGGCAAATATTAATTTTGTATTGCACATACATAGTATATATTATTGTACACATTGTAATTTATACATTCTTGAATTTCTCTCCAGCCTCTATAACATATTCTACTCCATCATTTATATCCTTATATTCATTTATAATAAAAGACCAAGATGTAAATAAAAGGGTACACCAATTATATAATTATATAGAGCTAGCTAGGTAAAATTAATTAAAGTCATATTTTGCATGCATTTAGCAAGCATGCATGCAAAATTAATTCTTGCTTGAAGAATTCCCTGCACCTCCAATTAACATCAATTATATAAATGCTCACATTCTCCATGTAATCCATATATGAGCTGACATTTAGCTTTTAAAATACATAAAGTTATTAAAAAAAATAGATAAGGTTATTAAAATAAATAAATAAATAAATAAGGTTATCTAATTTCATTAACCACATAAGAGTAAAAATAAATAAATACATAAGGTTATTAAAAAGTGGAATATATATATATATATATATATATATATATATATATATATATATATATATAAGTAAATTTCATCTCATCATCTTACAGGATATATGTACTTTTAAACACAAGTTGCATTAGGAAATAGATAATAAATTAAACTAATCTTCATGACTTATGTAATAATTTACTATCAAGGAAGGAAGAAGATTAAATATTGTAATCTAATGATTTATATATATATATATATATTGAAATTTAATAATTTTGATATATATATATATATATATTTTGAAATTTAATAATTTCGATATATATATATATATATATATATATATTCCTGCTCAGACACAAGCATGTAAACTTTTTGAATTGCGGGTTACATGACTGAATATTATTCTAATAAAGGTAGAGAACTTTATCTAAAGAGAAAGAAGACATGAAGAATCTCTTAAAGAATACACATATCTTTTCATTTTAAATGTCACTACCCAATATTGTACATTATCTTTCAATTGCACTTAAGAAAGAAAGAAAAAAAGATACAAAAATCTAGCATTCCTATCATCCTATGGTCCGCAATCCACCGTGGTTATATATATTGCTGTCTTCTGCCTTCTGACAATTAAGTATTAACAAGCCACAAACCAATCGCAGAGTCTTGTAATTGAATTTAATCAACTTATAAGATGGTTCACAATCCACCACGCTCATGAAGCCTTGTTGTTAATTAATAAGTAGTCAATTAAAGTAAACGAAATTACATCTCTGCTTAATGCTTGGAAGCTGCTAGCTATCACAAGAGTCATTAAAGTCAGTGACACCCACCCAAGTCACTTTATTTATCATCTTCCTAGAATTACCTTAATTTTCAAAGTGAGTGACACCCACCCAAATCACTTTATTTATCATCTTCCTAGAATTACCGTAATTTTCAAAGTGAGTGACACCCAACCAAATCACTTTATTTATCATCTTCCTAGAATTACCTTAGGTTAACCTGTAACACAAATGAAAACTATGAGTATGACTGGATGAGACCACATTAAAACAAGTCAATGACACACCTGTACAATTTGACAAAGCCCTCGTATATACTATAATAATTATGTCTTGCATGCATTAATTTCTACTACAATATAATTACTACAATAATTACTATACCACAATATGAATTGGTCTTATAATGTAGTAGCTAGTCTTGCATGTATTAATATAAAATTATGCTGGAATTAGTCTGGAAATTCTCAGTACTCCATTATGTCTTTGTTATCCATCGGACTACTACTATAAATTGGTCATTTAATTGTTGTCTCTCTCTCTCAAAGTTAAACTATGTCTTGTTTAAATTTTACATTGTTGTTCCTCGGAGTAGTGGTAATTCTCACTACATATCACTTGTCTTTTTCTGTTCCTTACTACGATCACAAGACTCCAACTCCATCTCATGAACACACAAGCAACGATTATTACCTCAGATTGTGCGTTCTGAACGAAGACTTCCACGCTATCACAAGCCTCCAACTCCATCTCATGAACATCACAAACAACGATTATTACCTCAAATTGTGCGTTCCGAACGAAGACTTCCACGCGATCACAAGCCTCCAAATCCATCTCATGAACATCACAAAAAACGATTATTACCTCAAATTGAGAATGCGAGACGAAGACTTCCACCCGTTTCCAGGCCACCACCCGCACAGCATAATATGGAAACACCATCGCCACCCTCACCCGACCCTAACACATGACGTCTCCCTTCAGGTTCAGAGACAACTCAAAGTCATGTGTAGGTAGCCTGCAGTTTTTACCAGTACTTCTTGCGTAGTCATATGTATTTTCAATTTCATGATATGTGTGCAAGTGTTTGTGTATTTTTAATTTCATGTTATTCTCTCTAATGTAATATTGGTCTGTTGGGCTTTACTAATTAAAATGACTTGCTATATCGGCTATTGAGTATGAAAACTGAGTTGACAAAACAAAAGCTATACATACGCAAGTTCTTACCAAGTTTCTTCTAAAAAAAACTTGGATTTCGTACTCATGCCTAATTAAGGCTTAGTCCATCGGATTAATTTTGAAACTATCTAAGAGCAGGTAAAATTAAGGTCATAATTAAGAAGCATGCATGCAAACTAATTATTAGTTGAAGAATATCCATGCATGCACCTCCAACCAACGTAGGCTTTTTGGGTGTATATACATACCCCAGTCATCAGTATTAGCGTATATGCAATAATATGATAATGTGTATATATATATATATATACACACATATATATGTGTCAGTAATAACAAACCAAGAAAAAGATGTTTGAGGATAACACGCAGCTGCAGTTTGTGATAGGGAGGGAGAGACTTTGAGTGTCAACATTCCCTTCAATTGATGGTCATTTGGGTCCTTATTCTTTTTAATAGCAGGTAATATGATGGTAATGATACTTGAACAGACAGTGAGACTTGAATAGACAGTAAAACTTGAACCTAGATATGTAAAATATTTAGGATTTTGATACCATGTTGCGTTGTTTTAAAAAATTTATGCTATTATAAAATAGATTTAATATATATATCAAACTGTGAGAGAAAGGGAGAGATAAGCTGTGTCAACAGCAGTGGATTTCCCAATCAATTCTACATAAAGAAAGAAGTTTTCAACTTTTTTTTTTTAGTGGTGATGTGGCATTATTTATTAGATTATATTAATTTGTCAACTAATAAAATTATGCCGCATCACATATGAGAGTCCTCGTTCCCTCAACTTTCCAAGTTAATTTTCAACCCAATGGATCCACCCAAATCACTTCTCTAATTTTTTTATTTTTTTCAGAAGAGATCTTGCAAATCGTAGGTTGACTTGTTCCACAATGAAAATCTTTGTATGAGATTTTGACATCTATCTAATCGTCAAAACCTTACGTCAAGATCTATCAACTAGTCTTTAATTTTAGTATGCTCACAAATTTCATATATAATTTTGTCTTTGGTAATGTTGTTCCTCTAAGTGGTCACCACATACATTCACCAAAAAAAAAAAAAGTGGTCACCACATATGAACACAAGACAGCTTCACCAGGTGCGCTTGGATAAGGGCACCAGTGGCCACAAACGCCTTTGCCTAATGCATCAAAAGAACTACAGGCTCAGCATCAGGTGCTTGTGGCATGCTTGCTATCGAAAGAGTTGTTGCCTCAACTTTCCAAGACACCCAAAATCACTTTACTCATTTTCACTAAGAGATTACAAATCTTAAGTTAGGCTTGTTTCCAGAAATGAAAGTATAATAAATTATATGAGACCACATGAAAAAATTTGTGACATGCGCACCTGTAAGTACAAATAAAAACCAACAAATTAAGCTCAATAATGGATTGGTTTTGTAGTTGTATCAACTATGTCTTGCTCGTATTTGGCAGTGTTGTTCCTCGGAGTGGTGGCAATTCTCACCACTGACCACTTATGCCTTTGTAATGCATCCACATATGATCACAAGCCTGCAACTCCATTTCATAATCCTCCTCATGAACAACACAAACTGCCATTAATACCATCTCAAGTACGGCCTCAAGCTATGGGACTTCCACCAGTGCCACCATTATTTGTCAGGCCACCACCTGCGCAACATGGACGAGATCCACCTTTTCCGACTTACCCAAACCCATAAGCCGCCACCAGCTCAACGCATATATATGCAGGGCGTCTTCCTAGCTAGCTTCAAGTTAAGTAGCTGCGGTACTTTTCTATATAATATATATCATATATATGTGCAAGTGTTTGTGTATTTTCAATTTCATATTATTCTCTCTGATGTAATATGTATTGGTCTGTTGGGCTTTATTAACTAAAATGACTTGCTATATCGGCAATGGAGTATGAGAACTGAGTTGACAAAAAAAAAAAAAGGCTATATGTACGTGCCCAGTGAAGTTCATATTAATTTTCTTAAAATAAATAAATAAACACTGAGATTTCATATTCAAGAGAACGTGATGAAGTAATTAACTCATGCCTAATCAAGGCTAAGTCCATCTGACTAATTTCGAAATCATCTAGAGCTAGGTAAAATTAAGGTCATAATTCTGAATAAGATCCTTAATGTGTTCTAATAGTCAAATTAATTATGTCTCATGTATTTTACTTTTCATCCAGAATTCTGGATAAGAGAAAAATTATACATACAACTGAGAATTCTTAGCTAGTTAATCCAAATGGTCATGTACAATAAGCTTAATATGTGATATATTTTTAAAGATACCTATGAGATTGTTTAAATACAAACCGCGCGTTAATTTGCAATAGTTCAAATAACTGGTTCATAACTCAATGTAAAATGTTTTTTTTTTTTTTAACGCAATTTTTTTTGGTCATATTTATCTTGAACTCGATCTAAATTGATAATATGATAGAATTAATTAATGAACTGATGGTGTAAAACCATACAAAGTGAGCAGCCTTTTTATAATGGGTCAAGGCCAATTCGTTCTAGATATTTGTGTAATTTGCTCTTGTAAATATTTGGTAGGTTTCACAAGCTTAGCTAGCTAGGCCTTCCACTTCACAGTAATAGGTCCCAAATTTCCTGTGCGGGGTCAATGTGGCAGAACAATTTTTAGAACCCACTAGTGAGTGGGAAAGTTGGAGTGCCTCTGAAACCAAAGTTGCATCAGGAAATAGATAATTAATGTAACCCACATACCATTAATTTCTTTTAAGTGGTCTGCTTTGCACAGTCATTTGCACGCTTATATATAAAAACTCAGTAATATCTCTATTGGGTAAGTGAATCTAAACGCATTCAAACCACTGAAGAAAACGCATGTCAAAGAAGAAAATAAAAAGAAGATAATATAATGATAAGAGTTAGAAATTAAATCTTATATCAATTGGGTAAGTTGCTCATTTTATGGCTACGTTACTTTAGAATTTGTATATGGTTACCAAACTCATGTATAATGTTACTCTATTTATATTAGTGTTACCTACTATAACACCAATAGCTCCCCCTCGTCTACAACCTGAAATTGCACCATCAACATTTATTTTGTAAGTCTCTCTCAGGGGGATCCGAATGCTTACCGTAGGAGGAAGATGTTGAAATAATGTCAACATTGGTGGCCTATTTTTGGGATCAACATTGGAGGCAGGCTTGGAGGCTACCGAATTTGGTGCCTCAAAATCTGACTTTGAAAGTTTATATATATTTTAATATATTGTTAGAAGAAAGGGAAGGGGGTGATCAACTATAAATACCCCTTCATCCTTCAGGTTCAGGCATTCCATTTCAAAGAGAAAATTTCATATTTGAGAGTCTGAGAGAGTTTCTCTAGTTCTTTGAAAGAGTTTAAAAAGAGAGAAAAATTAGCTTCTCCTTTGTAGCGTTGTCTCTTTAGTTTTGTGAGAGAGTTGTTTCTCCTTTATTTAAAAGAGACGTGATTGTTCTCTCTTTGAATTTGGAGAGGAAGTATTGTAATCTCTATTCCCTATAGTGAAGTCCTCCTAAATTTGCCCGTGGTTTTTTACCCCAATTTGTTTAGGGGTTTTCCACGTAAAATATTTGTGTCCATTTTATTTCAGTTTTCTCATTTCAACTTTAGTTGCATATCTACTTTAACTAATTTATTTCCTAACAGTGGTATCAGAGCTTTCAGGCTGCAGGGGAACTGTTCAAGTATACAGTACTATTCACATATACGGTAAAATAGTGCAATCCGATTTAAGTGTGAAGCAGAACGTCATCGATAATGGTAACAAAGTTCGATGTTAAGAAATTCAATAGGACTAACTTCTCATTGTGGAAAATGAAAGTAAAGGCAATTTTGAGGAAAGACAATTGTTTGGCAGCAATTGGAGATTGGCCCACGGAGATCATCGATTATGGCAAGTGGAACGAGATGGATGGCAATGCAATTGCTAATCTGTACTTAGCACTAGCCGATGGAGTGTTATCCAGTGCGGCGGAGAAAAAGACGGCAAAGGAGATATGGGATACTTTGACAAGATTGTATGAGGTCAAGTCACTACACAACAAAATCTTCTTAAAAACAAGATTGTATACTCTTCGAATGGTGGAGACCACATTGATAACCGACCACATCAACACCCTAAATACTTTATTTTTGCAACTCACATCGATGGGTTACACAATAGATCCAATTGAACGTGCAGAGCTTCTACTTCAAAGTCTACCTGACTCATATGATCAACTTATCATCAACCTGACGAACAACTCAGACAGTCTAGTTTTCGATGTTGTTGCAGCCACAATTTTGGAAGAAGAAAGTAGGCGTAAAAACAAAGAAGACAGGCAAGCAAGTTCACAGCAAGCGGAAGCATTGGCGATGGTAAAAGGGAGATCAACGGAACGTGGCTTCAATGGGAGTCAAAATCATGGTAGATCCAAATCAAGAAGTAAGAAGAATATCAAATGCTACAATTGTGGCAAGAAAGGGCGTGGCAAGAAGGAGTGTTGGCTTCTTAAAAAGAGTGGAGATCCTGAGTCATCAAAAGCACAAGGAAATGTGACAAGTACCTCAAGTGATGGTGAAGTTCTTTACAGCGAGGCAACGACAATTACTGAAAACAGAAAAAGTTTTGCTGATGTCTGAATTTTAGATTCAGGAGATACGTGGCACATGATCTCTAGAAGAGAATGGTTTCACAACCATGAGCCTATCTTAGGAGAATCTGTATTCATGGGTGATGATCATGCTTTGGAGATCATTGGTATTGGTACTGTCAAGATAAAGATGCATGATGGTGTAGTTCGCACTATTTAAGGGGTACGACATGTCAAAGGCTTGAACAAAAATCTATTATCCTTAGGACAAATAGATGATCTTGGTTGCAAGACCCATATTGAAAATGGGATTATGAAGATTGTCAAAAGTGCGCTTGTGGTGATGAAGGCAGAAAAGATCGGTGCAAATCTATACATGCTTAAAGGAGAAACACTGGAGGAAGCTGATGCGTGTGTCGTATCGAGTAGCAAAGGAGAAGAGTCAACAATGATGTGGCATCTCAAATTAGGCCACATGTCTGAATGTGGTTTGAAAATTCTCTTCAATCGAAGGTTGCTTCCTGGACTTACAAAAGTACCTTTACCATTTTGTGTGCATTGTGTTACAAGTAAGCAGCATAGATTAAAATTTAGTAGATCTGTTGCTAGGCCGAGAATGTGGGATGGGATGCAGGTGTGCTACTGCTACCACTACAATGAAGACCATTTGATTTGATGTATGCGATCTCGGAGGTAAGAGACATTGACACCCAATACATCCTTGCTGCTGGTAATGAAGCTGTTTACAAAAAGGAGATGAGATCTCCTGGATGCTTTCCCATGATCACTTCCAGTGCTACAACTCCCGAGCTATAATGTTAATCTTCTCGTGTACTTCCATTGTGTAAGCAAGCTCTTCAAACAAATATATGCTTGAAGTTAATATCTCTTAGTGGTGTGATTAGTTATGTCAATTGCATGCCAATAACTCAATTATTTCCTCTTTGCAGTCAATAAATTAAACTTTTATCTACTTTTGGTCATGTATTTTTGAGGATGCATATATTTTGGGAAATAACCAAACCATTCATAAAGAGTATGTAGATTGCAATAACAAAATCCCACTTTAAATAAAAAGGAGTCTAAACATTGTAGGTATATATACTAAATGTGACAATTTATGTGCTATTGTTTTGTTAAGTTAAAAGTCATATTTCTTCTATAAAAACTTCTTTTTTTTCATTTTTTTTAAAGACTAATATTAGAGATGCATTGTAGGTACGAAATGAAAGCGTACCTCACCTGGGGCAGAGTATCCAAAGGTTCCTGCAAATGAAGTCCAGTTTGACGACTCTGGATCACAAGTTCTAGCAGAACCAAAATCAGAAATGTGATCTTCATATTTGCATCCAACAAAACATTCTAGCAGGATATATCTCTATGAACTCTAGCAGGATAACATTCATGGTTTAAATGGGATATGGCGTTGGCTAAACCTTTTATCACATTCACCCACTTAGCCCACTCGAACTCCAATGCCTTACCTTTATCACCCAATATCTTCAATAAGCTTCCTATTTTGGTGAACTCATTCACCAAAAATAAATGTCTCGAATGTGATTCGGTGGCCTGCTCTAGTCAACGCACTATTCTCAAATGCGAAAGCTTCATTGCTATAACTTGACCAGTTGACAATAGATTTTTATAGACACTTCCATATCCTCCAACTCTGATACAATATTTGGAGTCAAAAGTTTCATGTTGCTTCAACTATTTTTTCATATACCTTTTTCTCATCATGGCTCAATGCTCCACTTTCTCCTGGTTCATTGCGGTTCCTTCTAATCTTTTGGCGGATAAAAAGAGCTACAGCAATGAAAAGGAACAGAAACAAAGTGCCAGAGAGATGGTATTGAGCCAGTGAGATTGCTGTGAGAAAGGTTGAATGTTTCTAGCATGCGCAAATTTCTAAGCTCTGGAGGCAACTCTCCTGTATATAAATTCTTTTATACGAAAGGCCGCCATAAATGGTTCCATTTTTTTTTCTTTTTTTTTTTATTTTTATATTTTACTATTATTATTATTATTATTACTTATAAATCAGTTTAAATATAGATATACCGTCCTGATGGGAAAGGTCGGTGCTTTCGCTGCAGCTTCCTATTAAGTGGGTCATTGGCTCAACTTTCCAAGTCAGTTGCAGCCACCCAATATCACTTTAAACATAATTTACTAAGAGATTGCAAATTTTAACTTGGCTTCTTCCACAAATCAAAATATACGAGTATGAGATCAAAGCCCCCGGACTAGTACCATAAATTGGTCTTGTAGTTATATAGTAGCTAAGCTAGTTTTGGGTGCAGCATCAATCTTTATATCATGTCTTGGTCGTATTTGCCAGTGTTGTTCATGGGAGTGGTACTGCCAATTCTTACCACCCAATTATGTGTTTGTGATCCTTCCTATACTACTACTGCTACTACTCCATCCATATATGATCACAAGCCTCCCACTCCATTTCATTATAATCCTCCTCATCAACAACAAAAATCACAAATATCAAAACCATCTACTACTCCAGAAGCAGCACCTGTGAAAAGCCGACCAGCACCTCCGATAAAGCCACCTGTGAAAAGGCCGCCGCCTGGGCACCATGGCAGAAGGCCACCGCCTGGGCTAAATGGCAGAAGGCCACCGACTGGGCGACACGGCAGAAGGCCATAAGCCGCCACCACCAGCTTAACGCATATATGGCAACGAATCCATGCAGGGACATCTCAAAGTAGTCATGTACATAGCTGATGGCGCCCCCTATAGAGCAAGTCTCTTCTGCTATCAATGAAACCGAAAGAGTTTGTACTATAGTACGTAGTGGTAGTATTATTAATGCATGAGATGTGCACTTAACCTTCTATTAATTTGTGTTTGTATAACTTTCAATTGCATGATATTCTCTCTTATGTAATATTATTACAAATCATGAAACTGAAATTTCATGATACTCTCTTTCAATTCCATGATATTCTTAGAATCTTAGCCTTCTCGTGACATTTCAATTTCATGATATGTAATATTACATCAGAGAGAATATCAAGTGCTACAACTCCGAAGGTATACGCGTCAATCTTCTCGTTTACTTCCACTTCCATTGTGTAAGCAAGATCTTTAAACAAATATATGCTTTGAGTTAATATCTTCTAGTGGTGTGATTTAGTTACGTCAATTGCATGCCAATAACTTGATTATCTGCTTTTAACCATGTATTTTTTTGAGGATGCATATATATTAGGAAGTAACAAATAATAATAATAATAATAATAATAACCAGTTTTGCCAAAGGATTGGAGGAACTCTATATAATATGTTAATTGTCAAAAAACTAGAAAAATACCCACGTCTATATAGGGAGGCCATATATTATTTACATGCACTACCTAAATAACCTTTAATTCAAAAAATATATTACTTACGCTTTAAAATTTCCTCAACTAAAAAAAAAAAAAATAGAGAAACTATCAAAGATTTAACAATAATATTTTTTAATTACATTGTCTAAAATATATTTTGTATTTACTTTTTTTTTTTTAACATGTTTTTTCCGCATCTAACACATGTTGTTTATGGGAATCCTCTGGTTCACCACTTGGACAATGTCCAAGATCTGAGAGGCGAAGCACACACTAACCGAGGTCTAGCAACCCCGTAATCATTTTTCTAAAAGAATGTTACAAAAAGAAGCAGGGGGTCTATCTACGTACGCTCCTCTTTTCGTCGAGCTTAATTGCCACTTTTTAGGTGAGGAGCATCTATATGAGAGAAAATCACAGCAAAAACATATATTCCACCGCAAAGGATCCAAGCAACCAAATTAAACTCCAGAATCATCATGTATAATTAGTCAAAATTCCATTAATAACTAGTTAGACACAATTTACAACCTTCAACATCCACTTTGAATATTCGCTCAGCATGAAATCTACATACAGATCAAAGGTAGGAGTGCAGCAGCTGGTTTGTCTATAACTATATGCTCTTAAAATCTAGAAATGTTGGTATCACATGTTTCACGTGTTGAATGGCTGTAATTATAAATATTTATTTTAGTAAATAAATGCCAAGTGTTACTTTATTCTACAAGCTTCATAGATCCTATGGTTCAACATTTGAAGAGGACCCATGTCACTCTGCTAGTGGACATACTCCTCAAATGTAGAGTGTTACTTTTTCAACATGTTTCATAGATCCTATGGTTCAACATCTGAAAAGGACCCTCTGTCACTCTGCTAGTTGACATAATGCTGTGTGTAATATAGTGGAAATAGAACATATTTCTCTTGAGTCTGGCACTGGTTAAAGTAAGGTTTCCCATGGTTCAACGTCTGAAGACGACCCCATGTCACTCTGCTAGGGGACATAGTGCTCTGTGCAATATACTGGGAATAGCACAAGCTTCTGTTTAGTCTCGGCTCTGGTTAACATAAGGCTCAGTCCTAGCTGTGAGAAGCTGCAGATGTTAGTGGTCTCCAAGGCATGGATCAAAAAGAGTTTTCTATTTAAAAGGAACTCGAAGACGAACAACCAATCAAAACAACTAGAGCTCTAAAATTTGATAACTGTCTGTTACATGTCATTAGAGCTCAACAAATTATAGGTAATTAGTGTGAAAAATAAGGAAAGCAATCTCAAGTTAACCAGTCTAATTTCAAAGGTTAGGAAAATTCTAGATGAGTATATGAAATCAATCTTTATCTGCTACATAGTCATAAAGCTAACAAATCATAAAACACTCATTGTTTAACAGTATCATCATTCTGATTGATTTCAATTATAATGCTTCCATATCTTTAAACACTTCTCTGATTTATTTTTGTAATGCATAATGCCAATGACAAACACTTAGTAAAAATACACAATCAGTGTTTTTCTTAACTAAAATTACACAAAAAATAAAGTAAAATAAAATAAAAATAACTAGATTGTTATAAACCATAGTTTACCTTTGCAATTTGAAATGTGTTAGAGCAGATTTCCCATCAAGTCCTTTTCCATCATAGTAAGTAATGAAGTCTATGATTGACGTTTCTTTGTATACAGGGGGTTGATCTTCTGACAATAATTCTTTGATGGGGCCGTACAACATTGTTGATTGGTAGAGATGCAACGTGAAAAAACAAGCTATGGATACTCGTGGTCCTACATTCTTGGCCACTGCTCTATGCTCTACGCTCTTAAATCTGTCATTAGATATAAGCTGCAAGAATACAGCACAACGATTATTGAGAAACTTGGATTTCCTTACATCAAAGAAACCATTCTAATGTATATTATAATAAACTAGAACATAAAACAGATGCAACCCATGGCTTAAGCACCTCTATAGGCGTTAAAAAATTAACATATATATATAAAGAAAGACAAAGCATCTTGAAGTTATTGTCAAATAAATCATATTGAATTTAGGAAATGTAATGCTACATTAGAATCAACAATTTTACTAACTATTTATATGCAATTCAGTCCATAGATAGATATTTGAAGGTGAGTAGTGAAATGAACAAACATACTAAAGCAAAGGCTTGCCTGCAACAAATCTCCAATGTTTACAACCAGTGCTCCAGGCGCAGGAGGCACATCTATCCACTGGTTTTGATACTGAATTTGGAGTCCACCTATATGGTCTTGAAGTAGGAGGGTTAGAAAATCAGGATCCGAGTGTTTGGTAGTGCCCATTGTAAGTTCAGGCTCAGGACATGGTGGATAATAATTAGTGAGAATAACATGCCCTTTCGCACAATCCATTCCTATAAGGTGATCAGGTTTGAGTCCCAGTGCTTCTGATAGCAATTCAAAAAGAGTGATCCCTAGTTTGCGAACCTCCTCAGAATACTCCATGGTAATGTCTCTGTAAGTTGGGTAAACATACTAGAAGCTATGAGGATATTTTCAAGCAGTAAATCTATATATAGCATTTTCTATAAATCATTAGCAGGATATGTGAGTTTCCATTTGGTTCATGGCATTCATTATATCATACATATTGTCATGAATTAGAAAACTTTTCCAACTTTTTTTTTTTTGATGGAAGGCTTTGGTCTACTCAAAGTACCACACACCTGATCGAACTCAAATGGCAGTAAAATACACACTTAGCTTTACCATCAGGCCAAACTATTGTGTGTAAACATTTCCAACTTGTAAGTAGTATATATGCTACTTTGGATTGCATATTAGGCAACAAATTCTGTCAAATCTGACATAATTAGAGATAGACGTTTGTAGAGAAGTTTGTGGAAAAGCCACAAATTGTGGAAGTGATGGATTGTTACTAGTACTTCTCACTATTCCTCTTTTTAGGTAGAAATTTCTGCAAAAGCTAAGACAAGTATTTTAATAGCCAGATCTTAAAAGCTGTTCGACAAACCTAATATATATATATATATATCCTTAAAATAGTAGTCGGATTATCCACAAACTCATAAATCTATGATTGAAATTTTCAGTACATTAAGAAAAAGCCAAGTCTTTTAATTTTTGTCCAGGAGAATTAGTAGTCTTAGTATGAAAAGTATAAATGAAAAATGAAAAAATTACAACAAAATAAAGTTTGAAAGGAACAACACCTGCAGACAAAAGGCAGATCATGCGGGTCAAGAGGCTCAGGACCCATAACACAAAATAAAGTGTCCCTCCAATTTGCAGACTTTGACTCATATAAATCAAAATTGCTCATAAACTTCACATTCTTCGTCAACTCTCTAGTGTAATACTCAGCTTTAACCTCCCTCGGCAGCTCGTGGAACTTTCGCGCCCCTTCTAACATCATCTCCATTACTCTCCCGGGTATTCCATGGTTCACCACCTGGAAAAACCCCACCATCTCGGCAGCCTGCCGGACTTCGGCCACGGCATCGGGACGCCTGCTAGAGATGTCTCCGAGGTCAACAACCGGAATTGTGAACTGGGTTTGGGTTAGTTCTCCGGAACTGGTCTCATCGCCAGAGATATCTTCCGGCGGAATAACGAAAATAGGCGGGATTCTGGTTACGCCGCTATCGACAAGGCCTTTGACGCCGGCTTTGGATTCGTCGAACACCTTCAATTGTTGGAGACGGTCCATGGAATCTCCGGCGACAGAATCTCCTGCCCCGGCGCCCACCATTTTGCTTTGTAGTGTATTTTTTTTGGCAGGAGAGACAACGGGCCAATTTTGAGCACTTGGGCGTCAGTTTCGGCAAGCGGAGTACCAAAAGAATAATGCTTTGCCGCTCTTGTTCCTGCGGATTCCACGTGTGTATGCCACACTTGTTGACTTTAGAGTTTAAACTTATTCTTGATAAAAAAAAAAAATTATTCTTTCTTTTATAAAGATATAATTAAATTAAATTTTAATTAATTATTTAATTGAATAAAAAAATATAAATATTATTATCCATTATAATTTTATACTCATATTATAAAACTTTTTATTATAATTTATATTTCAGTATAAATAATATAGTATGTTTTAATGGCCGAAATTTTTTATATTATTAATAAAATTAAATAATCTATTATATATACTCAATAAATATATATATGTCAGTGTTTGTTTTTATAAATAAAAAAGGACAATAATATGAGAATTATTAGCTTAGAATTTTATTAGGTAATAGAGTTTTATTGCTGCTCCAGTTTTATAATTCTATAGGAGTCTAAAACAGGAGCAGCTCTCCTTTTCCCTAACAGTTTCCCCTTCACTTAACGTTTTACAGAATTAAATATACATGAGCCTTAATAGGGACTTGTCAAGATTCGAACCTCAACTCTTACAAGCAAATATAAGGATTCGATCAGTTTCTTTATCGTGAAGCCACATTTCCAGATGCATATATATGTCAATGTTGAAAATACAAAGTTACATTAAAAAATCACGAGAGATTAAAAACGGGTGCTTGACACAGTTTTATGAGATTAAAAGGTTGGTGAGTGGAAAACAATTAAATTAAAATTTTAAAAAATAAATAAAACACAATTTGAGCAGTGTGATCTATTAGATTTTTGCAATGAAATAGAAAGAGATAAGATTATAAAATACCAGGATAAGAAACAAACCCACCACATGCAAGCAGGGACAAAGGTATACAAAGTCACAATCTCTGCCGGGTTGAGTAATTGTGCTTCTAATATACCCACGTGGCCACGTCATCTTTCTTTTTCCTTTTTCTTCTTTTTTTTTTGGTTTTTTTATTTTTTTAATATGCCCACGTCTTTATTAGATAAATAGACAAAGGTAAATGATCATATTCATAACTTATATCAGTTTAATTTCTTTGTTTTTCCAACAAAAAATAGCGATTAAAGAACACATGATCCAGATTCTTTAGTGAGGAACTTGTCTAATGAGGAATTAAATTCAGGTACATAAATCCACACACAACCAAAAACACAAATATAATTAAGTTGTAAGGACTATGTGTGGGATTATTAAACATTCATAGCTTCAAATATTCAAGCGCAGACACTCCATCGAGACCTTTGGAGCAATAGTGTGCCATAAAATCTTTCACCGGGGTTCCGCGGTAAATTGGCGGGTTTTCTGTTGAGATCAACTCCTTAATAGGACCAAACAATCTCGTGCTATTTTTCGATGGAATCTTTGTTCTGAGAAAACATGCTATTGAAATTCTTGCACCAACATTTTGCGCAAGTACTCTGTGATTAACGCTTATGAACTTGTCATTGGAGATTAGCTGCTCAAAAGACATCAAATTAATTAATCAACATAAATTAATAAACAAATGCTTATAAACAAGAAACATTTTCACAAATATAATATAAATAACCAATTGAACACCCTTAGTTTAAAAACTTTTGAGGGCCTTAGTAATTTAATATAATATAATAACTCAAAATCTTAATCCCTAGGTTCAAGTCAAACCAAAATCCACTAAAATAAAATAAATGTGAACCCATTAAACAAGAAATATGTGGGTGTGTTCAATGGAAATATATAAGGACTTGCCTGTAATAGATCTCCAACATTTATGACGAGAGCACCATGTATGGCCACCCATTGATTTTCATGGAGGACTTGAAGTCCGCCAATTTGGTCTTGAAGGAGCACAGTGAGGAAGCTACTATCAGAATGATGGCTCAAACCCAATGTGAGATCTGGTTCAGGGCATGGTGGGTAGTAATGGCCTATCAAAACAAGTCCATCTGAACAACCAATTTCATTTAGATGGTTGGGATTGAGTCCATGCGCTTCTGATACCATTTGGAATAAAGTAGACCCTAAAGCCATTACTTTGTCAGAGTAATCCAGTACAATCTCTCTGCAAAAATTTTCACAAACAAATTGTTGGTAAAATGAAAGCTATAAATTAATGTTTTTGCATAAAACAAACAGAGATTTTTTACAAAATTTAAATTTATGCATATATTTGTTGTTCACCCAAGTACTAGCTAGAAAGTTCAAAATGCATACTTCGGTTTAGGCAAATTGAGCAAGTGAGCAACGATTAGCAACTATTTATTATATTATATCGTACACATGTTTACTATTAGATTTTTTAGTTCAATTATATATGGCTTGTTCAAAAAGTATTGCCTTTTCCAAAAGAAAAAAGTTCAAAGAGTATTGCATTTATTATCATACCTGCAGACTGCAGGCAAGTCTTCAGGATCTGGACGTGTAGGAGCCATAAAACAATGCAAAGAGTCCCTCCAGTTGGTTGCTGGAGCTTCATATAGATCAAAATTTGTGATATAGGACACCTTTTTATTTGTGTAATCACGGCCGTAGAATGCTTTCTTCACCTCCGGGTCTTCCTCATGGAATCTGCGTACTCCGTCAATGATTCCATCCAAAACACTCGCCGGAATCCCATGATTCACCACCTGGAAGAATCCCCAATTCTCACAAGCATATCGAACTTGGTCGATTACCCCGCGACGAACATTTTCATCTTTATCAATGCCTTGTAAATCTATCATTGGGATACTTAACTTAGCCATCATCACCACTACTTGTTTTGCTGATGACCATTTGCTGTTCATGAATGAACATTCGTGGGATCTTCAGCAAACCAGCATCTCCGAGTCCCTTGACACCGATCTTTGAGTCATCTAGAGCCTTCACTTCCCTTTCTCTGTCATAAACAGATTCATTATCAAATTAACGAAATATATTCCGAACTACCATAATTTTTCGTAATATATATATATAAAGAAATGCTCTCGTCGTCGTGTATATATATTAAAAGACAAACGACGTGTTTTAAAGTTTTAAAAGAGTTTTAAAAATTATATATGGATCCAAATAAATAAAAAAAAATTAAAAATATATGTCATATTATTTATGTTTAACAGACATCGTACATCAGATTAATTATTTGCGATTAACTCTGCGTGTCTACTTTCTATTTGTCATTTTACAAAAAATTATGTTAATTAAAAAAAAGAATATGGGGATTTTATTTTAATTTTAAATTTATTTTTTAAAATTGATTCCCGCATAAAATTTATTTATGTGGAACCCACATCCGTCGTATTGTTTACCGGCAGGTCGGCACGTACAAATACCAAAACGGACACCTACCGCCGTTTAAGCCAGTGGCATGAAGGAAGGACCTACGTATAATTATTTTGACGAAACTGCCCCTTCATGGGTTTGGCGAGTTGGACTTTTGAGTTTGCGTTCTCTGATGAGTAAAGCTTTTTTATACGACTTGTCCTGGCAATCCAAATGAAGCGTGGCACATTTTTATTGGTTAAGAGCTTAGACGTATAGTATATATAACTAATGGAAGCTTTTGATAGAAAATAATATTTCACCAATAAATTCAAGTTCCGCAATTAAAGAAGCAGTGTTTTTATTTTTAATTTTATTTTATATCAAGTAATTTAATTAATATTTAATAAATTTTAATTTAATATCTAAACTAATTAAATAATTTAAGAGAAAAAAATTTAAAATAAAAATATAAAACAATTCTGTTATCAAATAAATCTTAGTTTTTGATTTTTTGGTGATGAGCCAAATTATGCCCAAATCTCTAGGTCTCTATAATAACCAAGTTCAATATAATTAATTTCCATTTCCAGGTCTAATATTGTTGGTAAAACGGCGAATATTAAATGCATGTAAATATTAATTTTGATTTTGATCGGTTGTATTGAAGGGGTTCACTTACCTTCTGATCATGTCTCTGTTGCCATTAGATTCTAGTTCTATTATTAGTATTAATATTATTGCTACTATTATTATTTGTTTAATTATTTTCTATTTGGGCTGGTTTTTTTTTTTTTTTTTTTGGGGCTGGGTTACGACCTATAATATTATACTTAAAATATGCTACCCTGCAATATCCAATTTCCTCATATAACTCTGTGACCAAAACAAGGAAAAAATGATCACAATTAAATAATGGTTTTCCTTGGATATGAACTATACCTTATAGCTAGTTTTCATTGATCATTGCGAGAGGGAGACATGTGAAAGATTGAGTCTATCCTCTGTGAAATGTTTTGAACCTAAATAAGTACCAAATGAGTTTTTGAGGAGGTGCACATGGTGCACCCATAAATATATGTTTCTCCCAATTTAATATATGTTGCATAAGAGAGTATATTATAAAATTGAAAATATAAACACAAATTATAATAGAAGGCCAAGTATATGTCCATGCATTAAATACTACTACTACGTACTATAGTACGAACTCTTTCGGTTTCATTGGCAGCAGAAGACCCTTACTCTATATGGGGGCGCCATCAGCTACGTACATGACTACTCCGAATATATATAGAGAAATATATATATTTCTCCTGGATGTTTCTCATGATCACTTCCAGTGCTACAACTCCCAAGCTATACATGTCAATCTTCTCGTTTACTTCCATTGTGTAAGCAAGCTCTTCAAACAAATATATGCTTGGAGTTAATATCTTTTAGTGGTGTGATTAAGTTGCGTCAATTACATACCAATAACTCAATTATTTCTTCATTGCAGTCAATAAAATAAACATTTATCTACTTTTGGTCATGTATTTTTGAGGATGCATATATTTTGGAAAATAACCAAGCCATTCATATATATTTTAAGTCTATGCATAAAGATTATGTAGATTGCAATAACAATTTCCCAGTTTAAATAAGAAGGATTCTAAACATTGTAGGTATATATACCAAATGTGACAATTTATGTGCTATTGTTTTGTTAAAATAAAAGTCATATTTCTGCTATAAAAACTTATTTTTTTATGTTTTTTTAACACCAATATTGGAGATGCATTGTAGGTATGAAATGAAAGTGTACCTCACCTGGGGCAGAGTATTCAAAAGTTCCTGCAAATTAAGTCCAGTTTGACGACTCTGGATCACAAGTTCTAGCAGAACCAAAGTCAGAAATGTGATCTTCATATTTGCATCCAACAAAACATTCTAGCTGGATATGTCTCTATGAACTATAGCAGGATAACATTCATACCACATTCACCCACTTAGCCCACTCGAACTCCAATACCTTACCTTCATCATCCAATATCTTCAATAAGCTTCCTAATTTGGTGAACTCATTCACAAAAAATAATCGTCTCGAATGTGATTCGGTGGCCTGCTCTAGTCAACGCACTATTCTCAAATGTGAAAGCTTCATTGCTATAACTTGACTAGTTGACAATAGATTTTTATAGACACTTCCATATCCTCCAACTCTGATACAATATTTGGAGTCAAAAGTTTCATGTTGCTTCAACTATTTTTTCATATACCTTTTTCCCATCATGGCTCAATGCTCCACTTTCTCCTGGTTCATTGCGGTTCCTTCTAATCTTTTGGCGGATAAAAAGAGCTACAGCAATGAAAAGGAACAGAAACAAAGTGCCAGATATAGACATAACAACTAAAATTTCAACGCCATGGACTTTTTTTTTTGGTATGGGACAAGGTTTCAAACTAGTATTATTGCCGCATAAGGCTTTGTTATTTTCCAAAGATGCCTCAATGAAAGCTTTGATGTTGGGGAGAGGACCTTCTAACTGATTGTAGGATAAATCAACAGAAGTCAAACTCCACATCTCTTCAAACACAGATGGTATTGAGCCAGAGAGATTGTTGTGAGAAAGGTTGAATGTTTCTAGCATGCGCAAGTTTCTAAGCTCTGAAGGCAACTCTCCTGCAAGTAAATTCTGACTTAGATCAAGGCTTTCAAGTGAGGGAAATTTCCCAATCTGATAGGGAATTTTCCCACTAAAACTATTGTTTCTCAAGTTCAAGAGCTGTAGTTTTGAAAACTGTCCCAGTTGGATGGGAATTGGTCCACTGAGATTGTTTGCTGCAAGGTCTAGCTGTTGAAGTTCGAGTAACATTCCAATTTCAGCTGGAACATTGCTGGAAAGTTTATTATTGTTGAGTTTGAGCATGAATAAAAAATTGAGCCGTCCTAATTCCTTAGGAATTTTCCCGGCCAGAAGATTGGAGGAGAGGTCAAGTTTATGCAATTGAGTAGCGTTCCCAAGTTCAGGGAGTAGACTACCTGAAATTTTATTGTTGGAGATGACCAGAACAGTAAGATTTTGACAGCGTCCCCATTTTCCAGCAAGTTCACCGAAGAAATTGTTGTTGCTCAAGTTCAGATAGTTTAAGCTTGGATAAATTCCAAGCTCTTCGGATATGTTTCCAGTGAATTGATTATTCTCGAGCGAAAGTGTGACTAAAGTAGTACAGTTTTTCAAGCTTTTTGGAATGTGACCTGTAAAGAGGTTTTTAGCAACTGAAAGCCATGTAAATCTCCCACCTAAACAAATATTTTCTGGAAGAGAGCCAGACAAGGAGTTTTCATCCAATTGCAATAATACCAAGTCTGTAATATTGTTCATTTCTACAGGAAAGGAACCTGTGATGTTGTTGAACGTCAAGTCAAAGTGAGTGAGGGAAGTGAGTTTTCCAATAGACGAAGGAATTGAGCCTGAGAGATTGTTCTCATACAAATGAAGCTGTTCGATCGATTTGAGCCGCCCTATCTCACTAGGAATGGAACTTGTGAGTTTGTTATGGCCAAGGTTTACAAAGATCAGGCTGCTCGAGTTTCCAAGAGATGGAGGAATTGAGCCAGTGAGAAAGTTTTTATCCATGTAAAGCTCTTGAAGAGATCTAAGGAGTCCTATTTCTGGAGGGATGGATCCGGAGATTTTGTTACCGGTGGTGCATAGAAGGCTCGACATGCTTAGGTTGCCAATGGATGCGGGGATTGAGCCCGAAAGATTGTTATTGCTAACAAAAAGCTCAACAACAGACTCCAACATGCCTATTTGATGTGGTATAGAGCCATTTAAATCGTTGTAATCAAGATAAAGGACTTGTAGGCAAGACAATAGGCATATTTCATTTGGAATATTTCCAGAGAATTGATTGACACTCAAGTCAAGGTAAGTGAGCATAGAAAGGTTACTGAGGGAAGGAGGGATGCTACCATAAAGTGAGTTGTTAGATAGCACAAGTGTGGTTAAGTTGGGAAACGATGAGAAGTCGAAGTTTTGGAGCGTACCTTTGAGGTTACTATTGTCAAGCGTTATTTTTAAAACACTCGAAAACTTGTCACAGTGGATTCCAACCCAATGGCAGTGGGTGTCGGAGGAATTAGCAGACAACGAGGAGTTTGAACTTCGAGGAAGCAACTTCCATGAGGACAGAAAAGATTGAGTTTGATGGTCGAGGCTGTCTTTCCACTTTACAAGTGCCTCTGCTTCTCTAACTCTTGTTGTAGTTGCCATAGAAGAGGCATAAAGATCAGTTGAGGAGGTTGTACTGGAAGAACAACGAAGCATTAATACAAAGGTGGTCACCAAAACAAGCTGGTGTGTGAGGAAGGTTAGTGTCTCTATTAGGGTTGCCATATCAGATGAGCAAGGAAGGTTTGCAATTGTTCAACTTGTAGTTGTGTTGCTTTAAATTTATGGCAGGTGGTTTGCTTTAAGATTGAACTACTTTATATTTAAGTTGTTTATTTCAGTCAAAAAATGAGAAATAATTATGATTTGGAAGAATGGACATGCGTTTGTGGAAAAAAGTGTCGCAGTTTCACGTTGGGTTGAATGACTATGAAATATGTTCCTCACCCACTAGGCATCGACTTTGATGTGTTACCCACCCAAATCACTTTTATAATTTTCCAAGTCATGTATTCAAGTCAATGGTACCCACCCCAAATTACTTTATGTACGTTAAATTATGTCTTGCTCGTACTGTTGTTCCTGGGATAGTGGTATCAATTATTACCACTACCCTACTCCATTTCATAATCCTACTCAAGTCGAACGGAAATGGGATACCCCAGATTCCAATTGTAAAACAATTGTAGTTCTGTAGTCCACTGTCAATTAATTATCTTACGAGTCATTAAAAACAATTGTAAAACAATCATAGTTTAACAATTGTAAACAGGGAAGTAATTATGATTTTGTTGAAAGTCTATTTAAATTTGGAAGAATGGACGCGCATTTGTGGAAAATGTGTCACAATTTCTCTTTTGCTTTAATGACTTTGAAATATGTCCACCACCTCACTAGCATTGATTCCTCGTATTAATTAATTGACCAACTAGTCTTATATTTCACATCAAAACATGCACAGTATATTTAATTATTTTATATTAAATCATTTTTAAATTATAAAATTAACATTAATATTTTTTAAATTTTAAAAATAATTATAAATTACCTAATACACTATAGAGTTAATGTTAATGCACCTGAAAGATTAAAAAAAAATTATATATAAACAAGTGGATGATATGGAATATTTAAAAACTTTTATAAAGTAGAAACTTTATTTATGCGCTTGTTTATGTGTACGAAATTAAAGTAATAACTTATATATTGCCTAAACATATATTTATCAATTTTTAATGCGGACTCACTGCCTCATTTACATAGGTGTGGGTTCGGTTTAGTTTTATTTTCGAGTATTTTTTTTTTTGGCAATATTTTTTTTGACTGAAAATTAAACCAAACATGAAAATGGCATAAACTGATCATGACAAAGAAATCGTACCAAATCAGTTCGGCTTGGTCCAGTTTGTTAATTGCTTGCTTCTAAAATTTTTTATTTTGTTTCTTTAGAAAATAAATTAGTTTAATTATTAAAAATTATATTAAAATGAGCATTTAAATTAGTGTTTATGTAAAATATAATTTTTTTGGAATATTCCCTGTAGAAATTAAGAATAACATAATTTGAAACTATCTAGAGAGAGGTCTCTTATTTGGTTTGGTTCATTTGGTTTTAAATTAAGACCATTGAATTAATGTACTGGGGCAAGTGCCATCAACCAAGTGCTCTAAGAAAATTTTGATTGTTTTATCATCACAATGACCTAATGGAGCCTCTATATATATATATATATATATATATGAAAATGCTCCTCTTAAATTATATAACTCATATATTCTTAATTATAATAGATATAGAATTGATTAATTTATATGAATTCAGTAAAAAATAAAAATGCTTCTCAGATTATATAACTCATATATTCCGAATATAATAAATATATAATTAATTAATTTATGTGAATTCAATAAAAATAAAAGATAATAAATATTATAAATTATTTTTTATTTATATTTAATTTAAAATATATGGGTTACATAGTCAAGATTATTTATTTTTCTTTTCTTTTTCTTTTTTTTTTCTTTGCATGCGTTATGATTTGATTCGGTTGAATGGAGACGCCTTTGTGGAAAAAAGTGTCGCAATTTCTCTTTTGGTTGAATGACTTCGAAGTATGTCCACCACCAACAGGCATGGAATTTTGACTGTGTATGACAACGAAAGTCGCCGTATGAGAAGAAATGAACATCATTTGGGCACCTATAGGTAGGTCCAATTTCTACTCTACTACTTATGTCGTCATGTGTTTATCGATTTCATCATATTAATTCTCTATTGGTTTGTCGGGATTTATTTAATTTAGTTTTTTAATTAAGATAATTGACTAGCCACAGTCCATTGAATATTAAAACTGATCAGCTTAAAATAAATTAAATCCCCCCCGCCCCAAAAAAAAAAAAAACAAAGAGAAATAATTTATGATTTGGTTGAAGTATATCTAAATTTGGAAGATAGTGTCACAATTTGTGGAAAAAAGTGTCACAATTTCTCTTTTGCTTTCATTAATGACTTTGAAAGGCAATGATTAATCCTCGTATTAATAGACCAGCTAGTCTTATATTTCAGATAGAAAACATGCATAATATGTTGAATTATTTTTTTATTTTATTTTTCCACAGAATGCCTCCTAATTATAACTACATACAAAGGTTGTATTTTAAATTTTAAAAATAATTATAAATTATTTTATAAATTATAAAATTGATATTAATGTGAACAAGTGACCATATGAAATTATTTTTTATAAAGTAATAAAGCAGTAACTTTAGTTAGGCGTTTGTTTTCATATAAGAAATTAAAGTTCTATATTACATACGCATATATTTATCAATTTTTACTGTGGACTCACTATCTCATTTACATAGGAGTGGATTCGATATAGTTAGGTTTTCGACTTAAAATCAAACCAAACCGAAATAGTCAGTCAAAATAAAAATGGCAGCCTGACATAAAGTGACATCAGTTTGTTGCTTACCAAAAATATTTTATTTTGTTTCTTTAGAAAAAAAAAATTAGTATAATCATTAAAAATTTATTAAAATGACTTTTCAAATAGTGTTTATATAAAAATATAATTATTTTGGAAGATTTCCTTTAGAAATTAAGAAAAATATAATTTCTCCTTTGTTCAATGATTTTGAAAGATGTCCAACAATTGGCACTATAAGCTCATTTTAAGGTTTGAATTGCCAAGGCATGCATTGATCACTCCTTGTAAGTTTTATACAACTAAGGGGCAAATATTAATTTTGTATTGTACATACATAGTGTATATGTATTTTAATTTTTGTGAGCCAATAATATTATTATACACAAATATTTAATTCCTTCTTAAATTTTTCTCCAGCCACTATAACATATTATAGTCCATCATTTACATCCTTATAGTCATTTGTTGAACTCTAAAATACAAGATCAAGATATAAATAAACACTAAATGAAAATGTTACGTCAATTATATAATTATCTCACAATTACAATATATATATATATATATATATATATATATATATATTATTGCACTAATTACAACTTGGTCGTACCTGCTCAGACACAAACATGTGAACTTTTTGAATTAATTGCCAGTTATATGACAGAATACTATTATAATAAAGTTGAGAACTTTATTGAAAGAGGAAGAAGACATGAAGAATCCCTTAAAGGATACAAACATTTCTTTTCATTTTAAATGTCACTACCCAATATTGTACATTATATTTCAATTACAATTAAGAAAACAAGAAAAAAGATACAAAATCTAGCATCCCTATCATCCTGTGGTCCGCAATCCACCGTGGCTATATGTATTGCTATCTTCTGCCTTTTGACAATTAAGTATCAACAAGTCACAAACCAATCGCAGAATCTTGTAATTGAATTTAATCAACTTATAAGTTGGTCCACAATCCACCATGCTCCTGAAGCCTTGTTATTAATTAGTAACAATTCAATTAAAGCAAACGAAATTGCTTGGAAGCTGCTAGCTATCACAAGAGTCATTGCCTTGATTTTCAAAGTTAATATTGACACCCACCCAAATCACTTTATTTATCATCTTCCTAGAATTACCTTGGGTTAACCTGTAACACAAGTGAAAACTATGAGTATGACTGTATGAGACCATATTAACAAGTATATGTGACACACCTGTACAACTGACAAAGTCCTCGTATAAACTACAATAATTATGTCTTGCATGCATTAATTACTACTACAATATAATTACTGTACCACAATATAAATTGTTCTTGTAATGTAGTAGCTAGTCTTGCATGTATTAACTTTAAATTATGTCTTGCTCGAATTAGTCTGGTAATTGTCAGTGCTCCATTATGTCTTTGTTACCCATACAGATATGATCACAACCCTCCTACCCAGGGGCTGGCCCTGGACTTTTTAGAGCCTTAAGCCAAATTTTTACGAGGGTCTTTTATAAATATTTGAAAAATAGAAGTCTTACATCGGCCAAAAACAACACCCAAATAGTCTTTGTAAATAAGTTAAAGAGTGCAAAAGAATACTGTGTTACATATTTTCCAACCTACAAGTCCGTCGTGTTGAAATGATGGCAATTTTGCCATAAACAAATATATGTTTTACTTTAGTGTTTGCAAGCTAAGCTTTGTATTTCCCAATAAAATTTTTTACTGTTGTATTAAACATCTAAACTTTCTGTTTTAGGTTGTAAGAAATAGAAGATGATATATTTTGTTTTTAAATTTTGAAACTTTGTATCCCGTAGGCTTTTAGTATAAAAGCCATTTTGATTATCAATGAAAATGTATCACCTTTATGCCATTTTCATTCGTATATAAAACAGCCATATTTTCTCTGCTTTATCTTCAGAAAACAGAGCATAAACATAGCCAAAGCTGAGACCTTTATGCATTGTTTCTTCTTGTAATACCCATACCCGTTTCTATACTCAATACTCTGTGTTTGCTGCCATAAAACAGAGAAACAACCACCTCCTGCCCGTGTGTTTCATGCATATGCACAAAGTGAAGTTTCATCCCTTCTTTTGTGAAATTTACAAACCAAAACCATATCAAACCGCAACACGTCGGACTACTATTATTAATTGGTCATTTAATTGTTCTCTCTCTCTCTCAAAGTTAAACTATGTCTTGTTTAAATTTTACATTGTTGTTCCTTGGAGTGGTGGTAATTCTCACCACATATCACTTGTCTCTTTCTGTTCCTTACTACGATCACAAGCCTCCAAGTCCATCTCAAGAACAACACCAACAACGATTATTGCCTCAGATTGTGCGTTCTGAACGAAGACTTCCACGCGATCACAAGCCTCCAACTCCATTTCATGAACAACTCAAACAACTATTATTATCTCAAATTGAGCCCACCGGTACACGAAGAAGACTTCCACCCGATACCAGGCCACCACCGGCACAGCACAGACATGTCCCACCGTCAGGCCCGTCGGACCCCCCTCCAACTTAACACATGGAGTCTCCGTTCAAGTTGAGAAACAACTCAAAGTCATGTGTAGGTAGCCTGCAGTTTCGACCAGTACTGCTTGCGTAGTCATATGTATTTTCAATTTCATGATATGTGTGCAAGTTTGTGTATTTTTAATTTCATGTTATTCTCTCTGATGTAATATTGGTCTGCAAGTTCTTATCAAGTTTCTTCTTAAAAAAACACTTGGATTTTTTATTCAAGGGTACGTGATGGAGTAATTACTCATGCCTAATTAATGCTAAGTCCATCGGATTAATTTTGAAACTATCTAAGAGCCAGGTAAAATTAAGGTCATACTTAAGAAGCATGCATGCAAACTAATTATTTGTTCAAGAATATTCATGCATGCACCTCCAACGAACGTAGACTTTTTGGGTGTATATACATATATATATAGACACACAGACACACACACACATGCCGGTCATAGTATTAGTATATATGCAATAATATGATAATATATATGTGTGTATATGTTTGTATTAATACACCAAGAAAAAGCTATTTGAGGATAACACATCGAGAGTGTCAACATTCTCTTCATTTGTAGGCCATTTGAATAATTCTTCTTTTTAATGCATGTTAATACGATAATGATCATTTGAATATTTATTCTTTTTAATAGGTGGTAATATAATGATAATAAGAATTAAACCGATAATAAAATTTAAACTTAGATATCTAAAATTTTAAAGTTTTAATATCATAATAAACTAACATTATTTTTAAAAATTTAAACTATTAAAACGTAGATTTAATAATATATCAAACTGTGACAGAGGGGAAGAGATAAACAGTGTCAATAGCAGCGGATCAACCTTATCAATTCAACAGTTTGAGAAATAAATTTGAAAAACTTTGCATCCCTGCTTAATGCTTGGCTACTTGCTATATATATATATAGTCATTGCCTCAACTTTCCAAGTCAAGTATCAACTCAATGGCGCCCATCAAAATCAGTCCATATAATAATTTCTACTTGGAAGATATTGCAAATCTTAATTTGATCACTTGTTCGACACCGATGTGAACGAAAGTCGCCGTTTTGAGAACGAAAGTCGTCGGATTATAGGAAATAAACATGATTTGACACCTCTACAGCCGACAAAGCCCTCGGACTAGTACAATTAGTTGGTCTTATATGCATCGTAGTACCTAGTCTTGAATGTATTAATCTTCAATTATGTCTTGCTCCAATTTCGCAGCGCTGTTCCTCGGAGTGGTACTGGTGATTCTCACCACTCCATTATGTTTTGTTATTCTTACAAATATGATCATAAGCCTCCTACCCCATAAAATTACAAATATGTAATTTTATACTCTTAAATTTTTGTATTAATATTTAATAAACTTAAAGGCCAAAAAGCGAATATTTTTTAACTATTAAAATTAGCGGGCGAAATAATAAAATTTCTAAACCACTATAGGTAATTTAAAATAAAGTAAAATCATAAGGTGGTTATATGTATATAACCTTTTATTTTATTATTTTTTCTTTGAAATAATTTTTAATTTGAGAGTGTCACGTCCGTAATTATCCATATTACTATTTTGCAAATATATTCAAAGAAAAATGTAATTTCTCTTTGCTTTTTACTTGTAAATATATCCAAGAACCCCCATATACCCATTTTAAGCGTTAAATTGCCTAGCCATTGTTTCCTTCACTCCTTGATGTTATACAATTATTAAGAATCTTTTCTTTTTTTTTGTGTTTTTTCCCTTTGATAACAATATTATTCTTGTGTTTGAGCACAGAAAATATATAAAGTATTTTTAATTTATTGTGAGCTAATTATTTTATTTACACATATATACATAGTTTAATTTATTCTTGAATTTCCCTCCAGCCACTATAACATTTTCTACTCCATATATATTCTTATATATATATATATATATATAGTTAAATACATAATGCATCATTTATATTCTTATAACAGCTATATTATTTAGGTTTATAAAGGAACTGTATATGGTAACCTATGAAATCATAAAACAAAAGATCCATTACAATATCGTAGGTGACTTTCTTTCATGAATTTTAGAAGTTGATATCCACATCTCTTTTTATACTAGCACCGAATCTTTAGATCAAGTTGAATAATATTTTAGCCGAAATCTGCAACTTCCTTTCTCCATTCACTAACGTGTAAAGTCCTTGGTACCAGTATCATATCGGCCAAAAATAAAACTCCGAAGTTCAGGTCAATATTGGAACATATTGAGAAAAATAATAGTCCTTGGTATCAGTGTCATATCGGTCAAAAGTAAAACTACGACGTTCAAATCAGTATCAAAACAAATTGAGAAAAATAAACAGAGATTTATCAAGGTAAATAGAGACTTATCCAACGGGAGATTTTCTTGGGATTTATACAGAAGAATTTTGATCGCACATGGGGTCTCATGGTGATGGATCTAGGACTGAGCCTTACTTTAACAAGAGCCTATTTAAAACAGAAACCTGTGCCAGTTCCACTATATTGCACGGAGCACTATGTCCACTAGTAGAGTGACATGGGGTCCTCTTCAGATGTTTAAACATAGGATCTATGAAACTTGTAGAAAAAGTATTTACATTTGAGCATAATGTCCACTAGTAGAATAACATGGATTTAATTTGGTCGATAACATGGAGTTTAATTTGGTCGATTCGTTGTTTATCTAACTAGTTATGAATGGAATTTTGACTGATTCCATGATGATTCTGGAATTTATTTTGGTTGCTTGGACTTTACGGTGGAATATATGTTTTTGCTATGAGTAACACTTTATTGCACGGGATATATGTGGATATGCTAGCAGGTTCTTCACATGACAAGGCAAAGCCATAAAGATCCAGGATGCCTGTTGCTAGCTTTCTAAGCAAACAGAGATGAACATAATATCCCCTTACGTGTGAATATATACTTGGTACAGTGAGTGCATGGGAGTGTCCGGTAGTCGGAAAAACAGGTAAAAGTTGAAGATAAAAGAAAATGCATAGAGACACACATAGAACAAGGAGGAATTCAAGCTTTTCAGGAAATCCAGGTTTGGGGATCAAGCAGCTCCTTTAATGTAATCTGATGAAGAGGCTTTGACAACGGTGGTAACAAAGTTGATATCCTCTCAAACACTTGTTTCATCGTTGGCCGAGAATGTGGGATGGGATACAGGCATGCAACTCCTAGCACTACATTGAAAACCACTTGATTTGCTGTATGCCATCTCGAAGGTAAGAGACGTTGATCCAATACATCCTTGAGTAGAATTGGATCAGCTGCTGGCAATGAAGCTGTTGACAAATACGATAAGAGGTCTCGTGGATGCTTTCCCATGATCACTTCCAGTGCTACAACTCTAAAGCTATACACGTCAATCTTCTCGTTTACTTCCATTGTGTAAGCAAGCTCTTCAAACAAATATACGCTTTGAGTTAATATCTTTTAGTGATTAAGTTATGCCCATTGCATGCTAATAACATAACTATTTCTTCATTGCAGTCAATAAATGAAACTTTTATGTACTTTCAATCATGTAATTTTGAGGGCATATAAATTAGTAAATAACCAAACCATTCATATATGTAAGTCTATGCATAAAGAGTATGTAGATTGCAATAACAATATCCTGGTTTAACGAAAAAGGAGTCTGACTGATAGAGCATAGTAGGTATGGAATATATGAACCACATTTGACAATTTTTGTTTTTTCTTTTGTTCAAATAAAAGTTACTATTTCTGTTATAAAGAAACGGTTTATTTTTGTGTTTTTCTCTAACTAATATTAGATATACATTGTAGGTATGAAAAGAAATCGTACACTTACCTGGGGCAGAGTATCCAAAGGTTCCTGCAAATGTGGTCCAGTTTGACGACTCTGGATTACAAGTTCTAGCAGAACCAAAGTCAGAACTGTGAGCTTCATATTCTGCATCAAGTAAAACATTCTTGCTGGATATGTCTCTATGAACTATAGCAGGACAACATTCATGGTGCAAATAGGATATGGCATTGGCTAAACCTTTTACCACATTCACTCTCTTAGTCCACTCGAACTCCAATGCCTTAACATCATCACTCAATATCTTTAATACGCTTCCTCTTTCCATGAACTCATTCACCAAAATGAGTGTCTCGTATGTGAACAAAATCCATGAAGCGTAACGATGTTTCGATGGCGTGCTCTTGTCAACACATTAGTCTCATTTTCGAAAGCTTCATGACTGGCAGGTCCACCATTCTCATGGGGTTTTTTCACTGCTACAACTTGACCAGTTGACAATAGAATTTTGTAGACACTCCCATATCCTCCAACTCCGATACAATATTTGGAGTCAAGGTTTTCTGTGGCTTCAACTATTTCTTCACATACCTTTTTCCCAATCATGGCTCAATGCTGTAAATAAAAGTTGGGCTTGTGTTTCTCTTGGTTCATCCCGGTTCCTTCTAATCTTTTGGCGAATAAAAAGAACTACGGCAATGATAAACAGCAGAAACAGCGTGCCAGATATAGACATTAAGATTAAAATACAACGCCATGGGCATTTTCTTTCGGTATGGGACAAGGCTTTAAACTAGTATTATTGCCGCATAAGGCTTTGTTATTTTCCAAAGAAGCCTCAATGAAAGCTTTGACGTTGGAGAGAGGACCTTCCAACTGATTGTAAGATACATCAACAGAAGTCAGGCTCTTCATCTCTTCCAAAACAGATGGTATTGAGCCGGAGAGATTGTTGTGAGCTTCGTTCCTCGGAGTGGTACTGGTAATTCTCACTCCTCGTCAATTTTGTCATTGTTTTCGTAACAGGTATGATCATAAGCCTCCCACCCCATTTCATAATCCTACTCAAGTAGAACAGAAATCACGTACCCTAGAATGCGATGATGAAGACCCCCTATGCCAAGTGGATGGTGGGGATGCTGAGCCACGTCCACGTAGGGAGCCAGATCCTGGATGTCATGGCCGCGTGATCTACCAGGTTATCAACCGCAACAGAAATCAGGCACCCCAGAATCCGATGATGAAGATCTCCAAATCTATTATGGGCCTAATCCGTGTCCACCTCTACGTAAGCGGATAGATCCTGCATGCTATGGCTCTGATGATCCACTATGTTATAAATACCAACTGCCCCCGACGCCACCATCAACTTCTGGACACATAACTCGGCGGCGGAATTAATGCATGCCCATGGTCATGGCATCACCGTCAATTGCAATTGAAGTAGTATATGTAGGTTGTAGCTGATGATGAGCGTATGAACAATATTTCTAGTGCTCTCTCTCTTTATATATATATATATATATCCTATAAAATGCATGATATATGTGTAATGTGACTCTTTCATAAGAATAGTGGCCACTGTCTTAATTAGTTTCCTTAATTTGACTTTGTGAAATCTTTAAAATTTTCTGCCTTCATGAGTTATGTAATAATATATTAACTATTATCCAAATATGATCACAAGCCTTCCACTCCATTTCATATAATCCTCTTCACGAACAACAAAAATCGCTATTACCATCATATCATCGACAACCTCCGACTGTAATTTTACATGCTCCAGTATTTCCTATGAAATTTCCACCTCCTGCGCACCATGGCCAGAATCTAGCCCAATAAGCTGCCATCAGCTTAACGCATATATGGCAGAGAGTCCTTGCAGGGTCAACTCAAAGTAGTCATGAATTTAAACACTGTTGTAAAATCCAAATAGAATTAAGCAATAGTAACATACATGACAAACCATCATGATCAGGTGGAGAATCCACAGTCGGAGCATGACAAATCTCCAACTCTGCCCGCACGACGTGTATAAAAACCATGTTATCCTCCTGGAACACCACCAATTGTCAGGCCATCACCTGGGTGCCATGGCCTGGATCCACCACCCCCACTTGCTTAAAGTACTGCCACTATGCATGATATATGTAATGCGCGCATTACATACGTATCATGCATATTTTGTTGTATGACTAAGGAACGTACTGTTTCTTGAGAAGAGTGATCACTGCCTTATTTTTCTTAATTTGATGTTGAGAAATCTCTCAAAAGTTGGTCCACATATGAAGCCATGTTTTCTATTAATAAAGTAGCTAGCTATAAAAAATTACTTAATTTATTATCTTTTATACAAGAGATCGCATTGGTGTCAGTTGATTAATTTGTTCCACAAACTAAAGCATAATTATGAGACCAAAGGAAGTGTATAGTGGATTAACATCGCTATTAATGGCAACGTTGCCATATTTGATGACTAAGGAAGGTATGTTGCAGTTTGTTAACCTTGTAATTATGCTGCTTTAAATAGCCTTTTGCGGTTTTGAGGTGAATAATTGTTGTTTTTGCATCTGGTTTAGCTATAATAATGAATTAAATTAATTTACTGTTTAGGTTATTTATGTCATTTTGTTAAACCAAACCAAACTAACTTTTTTTTATTTGGTTTAGTTTGTCGGGTTGGACTTGCCCGAATTTTTTTTATTTTTTTCCTTTGAAAAAAATTAATTTCGTCATTTAAGCTTGTATTAGAATGAGTTTTTAAATTAGACTTTATATAAAAGCGTTATATTTAAACAACACGCAAACATATATTTAAGTAAAATTAAATATAAATGTAATAAAGAAAAAATTTAAGAAAATAAATAAATTTTTGGTATTGTCAATGCGGTTCAGTTTGAATACTGTTAGAAACCTCCAATCCCTAACCAAAATGAGTCATTAGGTTTTTTAAATGATTCAAACCGAACCGAATCAAATCAAATCGAGCAAGTTCGGTTTGATCGATCGATTTGAGTTGGTCTTTGCCCACCCCTCATTATACATACATTTATATTGCATATCATGTGTAAATGATAAAATTTTAATTTCATATTGTCTACAATCCATATATATTGCTGTCTCACCAACCACTCAACTTATAATTGAAATTAAACAAAATTAATGACAAGTTAATTAAAGTAAACCAAATTACATCTTTGCTTAGTGCCCATAAAAGTGTCGTTAATTGCCTCAGCTTTCCAAGTAAATTTTCAACCCAACGAATCCACCCAAAATCACTTTTCTAATTTTTTTTTTCTTTTTTCAGAAGCTAGAGATCTTACAAATCTTAGATTGACTTCTTCCAAAATGAAAGTACTTGTATGAGATTTTGACATCTATCCAATTAACTCATGAGATTATAATCGTCAAACCTTACGTCAAGATCTATCAATTAGTCTTTGATTTTAGTATGCTAACAAATGTCATATATAATTAATCTTAATTGTTTCTTTAGTAATGTTGTTCCTCGGAGTGTTCACAACATATGAACACAAGCCAGTTCCAACACATGGTGCTCTTGGATTAAGGCCACTAACGCCTTTGCCTGATGCACCAAAAGAACTACAGGCTCAGCACCAGGTTCTTGTGGCATTCTAGGTATCGAAAGAGTTATTGCCTCAACTTTCCAAGTCAATGGCCGCCACCAATCCACTCAAAATCACTTTAATCATTTCTACTAAGAGATTGCAAATCTTAAGTTAGGTTTGTTTCCAGAAATGAAAGTATAATATGAGACAAAATTAAAAGTTTGTGACATGCACCTATATGTACAAGTACAACCAACAAATTAAGCCCTACAATTTATTGGTCTTGTAGTTGTAGTCTTGTAGTTGTATCAATCTTAAACTATGTCTTGCTCGTATTTGGCAGTGTTGTTCCTCGGAGTGGTGGCAATTCTCACCACTGATCACTTATGCCTTTGTAATGCATCCACACATGATCACAAGCCTCCCACTCCATTTCACAATCCTCCTCATGAACAACACAAACTGCCATTAATACCATCTCAAGTACAGCCTCAAGCTGTGGGACTTCCACCAGTGCCACCATTATTTGTCAGGCCACCACCTGCGCAACATGGCCGAGAACCACCTTTTCCTACTTACCCAAACCCATAAGCCGCCACCAGCTTAACGCATATATATGCATGGCGTATCCCAAGCTAGCTTCAAGTTATGTAGCTGCGGTACCTGCAATCCCCTCTATATAATATATATCATATATGTGTGCAAGCGTTTGTGTATTTTCAATTTCATGTTATTTTCTCTGATGTAATATGTGTTGGTGTGTTGGCCTTTAATTAAAATGACTTGCTATATCGGCTATTGAGTACGAGAACTGAGTTGACAAAATAAAGGCTATATGTACGAGCCTAGTGAAGTTCATATTAATTTTCTTATAAAACAGAAACACTCAGATTTCATATTCAAGGGAATGTGATAAAATAATGAACTCATGGCTAATTAAGGCCAAGTCCATCTTCACCTGGGGGTGTGGCCTAGCGTGAAGGAAGAGGAAGCCAGCTATTCTATTACACTCTTACGAAAGCTGTGATTCGAATCTTGATAAGCTCCGTTATTATCCCAGATGTATTCAGTCTTACTTAATGCATCAAATGAAGGGGGATCTGTTAGAAATATGGGTCAGCTATTTTAGACTCCTATCGGATTGTAAAGCTGAACTAGTAAGAATACCCTATCTACTAATAAAATCCTGAGCCAATAAAATTCATATCAAGATCTTTTTCTATTCATAAAAAAAAAAAAAAAAGGGCCAACTACATCTGACTAATTTTGAAATTATCTAGAGCTAGGTAAAATTGAGGTCACAATTCTAGATGAGACCCTTAATCTATTCTAATAGTTAAATTAAGTATGTCTTATGTATATTTACCAAAAAAAAAAAGTATGTCTCATGTATTTTACTTTTCATCCAGAATTCTGGATAAGAGAAAAATTATATATATATATATATCTGTCTAATAAAGGTCTGCAATTGCTTACTGACTTATATGGTATGATGTGGTGACGTGTGACTGTCTTCCATTTGGTTAAATAATGTACTAATAAAATTTAGTATTTACATCTAATAATTTTTTTTTTGACCTAACCTAAAGTTGTCATATGATGGATACGCGTGAAAAAATTAAGTATCAAAATTTCTCTTTTGCTTCATGATTTTGAATTATGTCCACCATCCCACTAGACATTCATTCCTTGTATTAATATTGTTAATGCAAGGAACTGAGTAATTTGCAAATTGTAAAAAAAATAATAGAATAGCCCACGTATATATAGGGAGGTCGTATATTATTTGCACGACCTCCAATTTTTAAATTGACAAACCTAATGTAAGTTAAATTTTTTTACAACAATAAGAGTTTAATTGCTTTTACAATAATATTTTTAAATTTAATTGAACCTATTCAATTAAAGTAAACAAAATCATGCTTCTCTGCTTAGTGCTTGGCTACTGGCTATGTATATAAAAAATAAAAATGTATATAAAAAATAAAAATAAAAAGTCGTTGCCTCAACTTTCCAAGTAAAGTCCTTGCCTCAACTTTCCAAGTCAAGTCAAGTCAAGTCGCTGTCTCAACTTTCCAAGTCAAGTAATCATTTTTACTAAGAAAATATTTCAATTCTTAATTTGGTCACTTAAGTCGTTGTTATGAGAATGGAAGTGGTGGTATGAGAGGAAATGGATATGATTTTGACACCTGTACAACCGACAAAGATAGCCCTCGGACTAGTACAATAAATTGGTCATGCATGTCGTTGTCTCTGTCTCAAAGTAAAATGTCTTGCTCGAATTTGGCAGGGTTATTCCTCGGAGTGGTGGCAACTCTTACCACCGATCACTTATGTCTTGGTGATCCTTACTGTGATCACAAGCCTCCAACTCTAGCTTATGAACTACGCAAACCACCATTACCATCTCAACTACAACTTCCATGTGTCGCTGATCAACCAATTGTCAGGCCACCACCAGGGCAACATGGTTGTAAACCGCAATGACCAGCTTCACACGTGGCGTCTCCCTTCAGGTTCAGGGTCAAGTCAAAATCATGTGTAGGTAGCTGCAGTTTCCACTACTACTTACGTAGTCCTGTGTACGATTTTTCAATTTCATGGTATTATAAATTTCTATTGGTTTGGTGGGATTTAACTAATTTAGTTTTTAGAATATAAGATAGAAATTAACGCCTAGCTATATCGTCTGGAAACTGATCAGTTTAGATGACAAAGGTTATACGCAGTGGATCTCTTCTCAATTCTATACAAAGATATTTCCCAAACATTATTTCTTAAGTGACATGCCATTTCTTATTATTTAAATTTATTAGGTTGCATTATTTTGCCAACCAATGTAGTTATGCAACATCACAGTTGAGAAATAAATTTGAAAAATTTGTTTGTAATAAAGTTACTGTCCCTGCGGTGGGAAATGTCAAAAGCTATTTACATTTGTATAATGTAGTTTTTAATTGTTGGAATGTTTGCTAAGTGTCATTTGCCAACCACGGCACCAAATAAATTATATTTCCATGAAGCAAAAGAGAAATAACATTTTTCTTTTAATTTCTAAAAGGAAATTACAAAGTAATTAACATTAATGGATTCCTCTACTAGGCAACCTTATCCACTAAATGGGCAAATATCACTAATATTAAGATATAATATATATTCACTAATTAGCGACTTAATTACCAACTCCACATCAAATTTACACGTGTCCATCGTGAAATTACCCATGGATAGGCTTAATTGGGCCTGAACACATTTTTAGAACTTTTCAAGAAAATAAAATATGCAAAAACTAAATGTTATTTGTAGATTAATTTAATTGATTACTATCACTAGACAAATGAAAAAAAAAAAAATACTCCCACTGCAGCAAATCATGAGTATTACACACACATACAGATATATATATATATATATATATATATATATATATATATATATATGTAGCATGACATATTGCTCATCTACACTCTTGGCTTGATTGGTTTCTATATATATAGTGTGACAGATTGCTCATCTACACTCTTGACTTGAGTGGTTTTGTCATCAGGGAATTTCATGATATTGTATGACAGGTATTTATCATTTCGCCAGTCCAAACTCAACAGCTCTTAGCTTGGCCTTGTAGTACAATTCTAAAGAGATTATAATTGCATTCTTTGACTTGTTCCACAATGAAATCTGGAGACAAACAAAATTTTGACACATGTACAACCCCACAAAGCCCTCAAGACTAATTGGTTTTTTTAATTTATAATATGCTTCACTGCATCCATAAATCATCAGAATTACCTCAAATAATTAAACACAAAAATCATCATCATGTCTTGCTCATCGTATTTGGTTATGTTGTTCGTCGGAGTGGTGGTGGTTCTCACTACTACTCAATTATGCCTTAGTTATCCTTATTATAAAACCACTACTCCAACCACAAATGATCATAAGCTGCCTCCTAGGTCATTTCTTAATCATCCTGACGAACACAAACCACCATTACCGGTAGTACTATTACTTCAACAACCTCCTCATGATCAGGTGAATAATCCACAGTCGGAGCATGACAAGCCTCCAACTCTGCCCGCAAGACGTGTATTAAAGAAATGTCGTATTGCAGGACAGCCACTTGTCAGGCCATCACCTGGGTGCCATGGAAAGGATCCGCCACCAAAAGTAGCTTTTGCCCCACCTCCACTTGCATAAACTGCCACTACATATATTATGTACAATAAAATATGTATGTAATGTTATGTGGGTACTCTTTCTCGAGAAGATTGATCACTGCCTTAATTTCCTTAATTTGATGTTGTAAAATCTCTCAAAAGTTTTCTTTCTACACTAATGTAATAATCAACTGTCACTGAAGCGAAGAATAACTATTGAAATTATTAATATTTTCAGTTTTATTATTATTATTATTATTATTATTATTATTATTATTATTATTATATGTGGAAATATTTCCATTTTATATTTATGTATTTTGTAATGTTGACAACTAGGTTCCATGGGTGTGAACTTTTGAAACTAGCTGGTTACCATGGCCAATAATATTAGTCTAAAAAATTGAGGACCAATTTTATTTCTGTTTAGAAGAAGATTAAGAGGGAAAAAAATTAAGCCAACACGAGACTTAAGGGTTGGGTACTAAATTGGAACATTTTTATTTTTCATTTAAAATGTAGAGTCACTACCCCAATGTACATTATATTTCTATTACATTAAGTAAACCAGAAAAATGATAGAATCTAAACATTCCTATGGTCCACTGTCTATCCATCGTGCTAATATTGCTATCTTCTGCCTTTAGACTATCATCAAGACACAAATGAATCACAGAGTCTTATAATCGAATTTCAACTGACTTATAATTAAGTTGGTCCACAATCCACCATAATGCCTTAGCCTATAATGCCCCAAAAAAACTACAGGCTCAACTCCAGGTGATTGTGGCATGCCTGCTATCAAAAGAGTAATTGCCTCAACTTTCCAAGTCAATGGCCCCCACCACGCCAACCAAAATCACTTTAATCATTTCTACTATGAGATTGCAGATCTTAAGTTAGGCTTGTTTCCAGAAATGAAAGTATAATAAATTATATGAGACCAAATGAAAAATTTTGTGACATGCACCTGTACGCACATATACAACCAACAAATTAAGCCCTACAATAGATTGGTGTTGTAGTTGTATCAATCTTAAACCATGTCTTGCTCGTAGTTACCATCTTCCTCGGAGTGGTGGCAATTCTCACCACTAATCACTTGTGCCTTTGTAATGCATCCACATATGATCACAAGCCTCCCACTCCATTTCATAATCCTCCTCATGAACAACACAAACTGCCATTAATACCATCTCAAGTACGGCCTCAAGCTGTGGGACTTCCACCAGTGCCACCATTATTTGCCAGGCCACCACCTGCGCAACATGGCCGAGATCCACATTTTCCTACTTACCCAAACCCATAAGCCGCCACCAGCTCAACTCATATATATGCAGGCCGTCTCCTTTTCAATTTCATGTTATTCTAATATGTATTGGTCTGTTGGGCTTTATTAACTAAAATGACTTGCTATATCGGCTATTGAGTATGAGAACTGAGTCGACAAAAAAAAAGGCTATATGTACGCGCCCAGTGACTCATGTTAATTTTCTTAAAAAAAACACTGAGATTTCATATTCAAGGGAACGTGATGACGTAATTAACTCATGCCTAATTAAGGCTAAGTCCATCTGACTAATTTCGAAATCATCTAGAGGCTAGAGCTAGGTAAAATTAAGGTCATAATTCTGGATAAGACCCTTAATGTGTTCTAATAGTCAAATTAAGTATGTCTCATGTATTTTACTTTTTCATCCAGAATTCTTTATAAGAGAAAAATTATACATACAACTGAGAATTCTTAGCTAGTTAATCCAAATGGTCATGTGGCAATAAGCTTAAGATGTGATATCAAGTTGGAGTGATTATGAAACCAAAGTTGCATCAGGAAATAGATAAAAAATTAGATTATTAATGTAACCCATATACCATTAATTTCATTTAATTGGTCTGCTTTGCATAGTCATTTGCACGCTTATACATAAAAACTCAGTAATATCTCTATCAGGTAAGTGAATCTAAACGCATTCAAACCACTGAAGAAAATTCATGTCAAAGAAGAAAAGAAAAAGAAAGATAATATTGAGAAGAGTTAAATCTTAACTCTATTGGGTATAACACCAATAGCTCCCCCTCGTCTAGAACCTGAAATTGCACCATCAACATTTATTTTGTAAGTCCCTTTCAGGGGCTTCAGAATGCTTACTGTAGGAGGAAGACATGGCACAAAATGGTTCTGCAACGCTTCTAAATTTTCAGTGTATATCAGCTGCATCATTTTATAACAACTAATTAATTAATTAATTTTAAAACTTCACTTTTATGGGTATATATGTCCATTACTCGATGTGTATAGTGACTTTAATGTATTAATTTTGTACATGGTAATTTTTGTTTAACAGATGTAAAGACCAATTTACCCATGGGCTGTCAAAACTAGCTGTGCATGTATACATTTGGTACACGTAGACAACAAAACATTGTATAAGCTAGCTTCAAAAAATTTGACAGGGAATAGACTTAATCTTTCACTTATCTCCCTCTTGCAATGACCAATAAAAACTAGCTATAAGATATAGTTCACATCCAAGGTGAACCATTATTTGTGATCATTTTTTTCCTAGTTAGCTCACAAAATTATATAAGTAAATTGGGTGTTGCGGAGTAACATATTTTTAAATATAGTATTATATATAGATGGTAACCAAGCCCAAAAAAATAATAATAGTAATAATAGTACTAGTAATAATAATATTAAGAATAACAGTGGTTAGCAGAACTAGAATCTAATGGAAACAGAAAAATAATTTTGATTTTGATCTGTACATACATTTAATATTCACCGTTCTACGTACCTCCAATAGACCTGAGAATATTGAAGTGGGTTCCGATAGAGACAGAGAGATTTGGGCTTAATTTGGATCATTACCAAAAACTAAACTTTTTGTAACAAAAGTTTTGGACTATTTTGAACGTGTCTAGTGACAAAACTTTGAATTTATTGATGAAATATTATTTTCTATCACAACACATGAAAAAAAAAAAAAAATTGTGGTACAATAGCCTAGCATTGTGTAAATTATTTGGTCATGAACTTAGCTGTCATTAAAAGGTATATATATATATATATATACATGGTTAAGCGCGTAAATACATGTATTTTACAAAAAAAAGCTTTACCCCATAACATTGAACAATACAACATATATATAGTAACAACAAAAGTATGTGGCAAAACTATATGTATTATTATTAATCTGCTAGGCATAATTAAAGTAGCTAGGCATATTATATAAAGTTTCTGGGATTTCACAAGCTTTGTATTGATTTGGTAATAGATACAAATTCGTTATCTACTAGGAAAAATTAAATATAAATAAGTTTGACGTTTTCAAAGTAAATTAAAATATTCCTGCATAATTGCAAATTGAACATGTTTTTTTTTTCCCTTGCAAAAGCAATATTACTGATTATGTGGAAGCGAAATTTTGTTGTTATTATGGGCTGCCGGTAGAACATAAACCTGGCATCCTTTCTAGATCTTGGAAATACCTGGGGCACTCAAAAATTAACTAATATTATTAAGAGCGATATATTAGGATTTATATATATCTCAGAATTAAATCTTGGATTTTATTAATCACCAAACTAACTTCTAAAATTGGGTTTCTTGGGCAGCAACAAGGCGTTGGCTTTAAGGTGTGTATCTGAGAATTGTTAATTTTAATGATCAAATCAGCGGAATAAAACCATAAAGAAAATTTCAAAAATTTTTATAAAACACTTTTATAGCCAGATCTATTATAGATGCATATAGATTTAATCTTTAATAATTAAAAGAAGAATTACCCAAGAAGCGATTAAGACGAACACCACGATCTACCCCTCAAGTTTTCTGGTACCACGATCTTCCTTGTCTAATCTCCTACCAATTGAACAGACGAGTGGGCGTCTCTAGGAATATTATTATTTTTCTGCTCTGTTTTCTCAGCACATGAGATAAAGCGTATAAAATTTTATGTCAAACTTTCTTAGGGTTTCTGTCTCACAGAACGTCCTTTTAAAAATCTAAAGTTATTAGGTTTCCAAAACAAAAAATAACTCTATTTTTAAATTCTAATTAATTATCTAATAATTAATTATATATCTATCTAAAATATATATATATATATATATATATATATAAATCAATTGGTATACATCTATACAAATCACGTTAACAACATCAATATATATATATATTATATCTATATATAATATACACATATATTTTAAACATAATTAAATAATCATATTATTTAATTATTCAATTAATTCACAATTAACTAATTTACAACATTTGTAATGACACAAAAAATATATAATACAGAAAAAACACTTTTTCCTGTATTACAAAAAATAATAATAATAAATTTAAAATTCAATAATTTTAAATTAATTATTTATATTCTATAAGTTCAATACACGTATTTACAGAGATGACAAGGGGACATATGGACCTATAATTTCAAGCTCCAATAAATTTGATAATTAATTAAACTCTTTAATTAATATATCTAATTTATTAATTCCAGTATTACCCCACTAAAAATTGAAACTGCACTCTTGAAAATATAGATTAATTTATCCAAAATAAATATTGAATAATCCACTGATATAATCACTACATATAGATCAATCATCCATAATTAGTTCATAATTAGAGCTAGGACTAAAAACAGCTAACCTCTCTAATTACATCTTTATCCTCAAGTACCAACAATTCTATAATAAACAATAAATTCATAATCATATCATGAATTGAGCGCTCTATTGTTCAAGACCTAAATTGTCACTTAAGAGAACTATTATCTAACTTCTATTCAGAAGGAATGGATTCCATATCTGTATCTATCATTCACAGCTATTCACTTCATCATGTTTCCAAAATACAAGAGTATAGTTTATCATTAGTAATAAACCTTTTCGAGTAAATTAAAAACACAGAGTCATTAAATACTCAGGATTAAGATCGTTCTATATATGATCACCATAATGACAAATATATATTCTCTATACTTAACGGATATTATAAGAGAATTAATATTTATCTGGTCCAGTCCTATATAATCTTATTATATAAAGTACCTCCATTAAATGTCACCACATTAATATCGGATCAAACCGTTCCATTCTCAATGGTAATGGACCGTACTAGTAATTTTGCAAAATTAAAGATTCCAAAACTTTAATTATTAATTACGGACTAATTTAAATTATTATCCTTAAACTTAATCCTCACATATATAACTCTTATATATTAAGTTTAAGGTCACATTAATAATTAAGGAATTTTCATGATATTTATAAAGTATTACAAATAATACTAGCAAAAAAAATATGAAAATCAACTTCTATTTTATTTATTATTCAGCAACAAAAAATACAATAAATATGCTTTTAGGGCACTATCCCTAACAAGAATAACTTACTATTTGTACTTTCTACGGATTACAATAGATTCTTAATTGCTTAGTTATCATTAGTTTCACACTAATTTAATGTATTTATTCACTTGTATTATAGAGTGTACGTGGTATTTTTGTTGCTCTCTTCTTGAATAATTCATGTGTAAAGGGGAAAAAATAAAATAAAAAATCATACACGGATGTACCTATGCTAGCTACTCCTTATCTTCTACATCCTTCATAGCTTACATATATAAATCTCTGTAAGCATCATGACCTAAGAGCACTTCCAAATCGAAACACATATTTGTATCTCTTCCTTATGAAAGGTAGTGAATCAGAAATTAAAAGTTGTCGCATGAAAGAGCTCAGCTTTTGACAACACAAAACTTGGCGTCAAAGGACTTGTAGATGCTGGGGTTCGAAACCTACCCAACTTGTCCGTTCGGTCACCAAAGGAGCTAGCTGAGGACTTGGATCACTCAAAATCTCACATTGGACTTCCACTCATCGATCTTGACGGATTTTGTTTAACCAATAGCCATGCGAAGATCGTTGACCAATAAGTCCGGTTTGCGTCGGGAGAGTGGGGCTTCTTCTAAGTGGTGAACCATGGTATACCATTTGAGGTGTTGGACAACATGTTAGCCGGCATTCGAAATTTTAATGAACATGACATTGTCGAAAGGAGAAAGTTGTATGCTCGTGATCGAACAAGAAGAGTCAGGTTCAATAGCAACCATGATCTGTTTCGATCTCAAAGAGCTGATTGGAGGGACACATTATCTGTTTCCATGCTAACTTCTGACAATGTACCCCAATGAGTTGTCCCAGGCTTGTAGGTATGTATACGATACATATGTATGTGTGCTTCTGTGTGTGTGTGTGTGTGTGTGTGTGTATATATATATATATAACACATGTGTGTCTATAATAGAAACGTAATGTTAAATCTATTAGTTCGACCTGATAGGAGACCAACTATGTACGTATATTTTTCTTCAACCCGTTGAGTACTTTCGCAGAGATATATATAGCAATAGAGTTCATAAATCAAATCACAGAGGTGGCAAACACAACCTTCGAATTGCTCTTGGAGGCTCTACATCTGAAACCAGACCACCTAGGGTCCATGTTGTGCAATGAAGGGCGTACCTTTGTTCGCCACTACAATGCCCAGAACCCGAGCTAGCCATGGGAGTTACCAAACACACAGACAACACATTCCTCACTATCCTCGCAGAAGACCAAACTGGTGGCCTCCAAGTTTTTCATGAAAATCAGTGGGTTAATGTTCAGCCTATTCCAGGAGCACTACTAGTAACATAGGAGACCTTCTTCAGTTTCTTTAATTTCCTCTATATCGCCTAGCTAGTAGTTCATTTATTTATTCATTAATATTGGTGATATCTAGATCATGTTGTAATGGTGTACATCTTATATATATATTCAGATTGTCTCAAACGGCAAGTTTAAAAGCAATTTGAATAGAGTTGTGCCGAGCCGTGAGGCAAGAGTTTCGGCGATTTGCTGTTTTGCTGGACGTGTTGCTCAACCTGCTAGGTTTTATGGGCCAATCAAGGAGTTGATAAATGAAGAAAATCCAGCAAAGTACAGACAAGTGTTGGTTAGTGAATACGTTGGTAGGTTTTACACCAAAGGACTAGATGAGAAACCCAGCTTGAACTACTATAGACTTTGAAAAGCAAGAAAATTAATTAGTACCTGCAGGGGGTACCAAGCAAATCAAATTCAAGTTCACTTTGGAATTAGTAACTATGAAGCCCATAAAATAATTGTTCTAAATTAACCACTTTCATATGAAAGATTTACATGTTTGTTGAGTATAATTCCTCAGGTTCGTTTACGTGAAGTCTTAGAATAAGAAGACTTGCATGATCTTTCTTTCTTTTTAACTTAAAATTTCAATTTAATTTCCATGCAGACAACGTTCCTACATATGGGCAAAAACTAAATCACTGTTTTTAGCGTCACATCTATAAACAATTTCTTTTCAGGACTAAACTGGACTTTTCTATATTATGTTATTTTCCAATGAGCGTCTAGGCCAGAATTCACTAAAATTTTAAACATATTAATTTTATTTTATTTTTTTATTTTTTTTTGGACTATCTTAGTCAGACACATAATTTCCTGAACATAATCTAAATAATTATAAGTCCAAAGCAAATGGACCAACTTTTCCAATGTAAACTTTTTGGTCCAAAACATGGGTACACTTTAAATTGAAGTGCTTGGCTGTGATTGGATTATCAAAATTAATTTTAACTTTACGAGCATTTGATTACTTTGATGAGTAGGTAAGGTGAATTTGGCACCTTTCCCTATAAATGCTATGAAATTATTAGTGGAATTACCCAAAAAGCTAGCATATATATGATCTAATTAACATATATATATATATATATATACACATTTTATGAGAACTTGGTTTACCAATGCAAATTTGTAATCAAAATCATATCCAAGAAAACTTTATAATGTACTGTTTTTTAATAAATACATAAAATATAATTCAAACACTTTGGTCTTGACGATGTGGTTGTTTTCGTTGATTATAAACAATTCAACCAATTGACCCGTCCAATAAGATGGCTTGAAATGTTGTAAAATTAATATATATGTTGTTTAACAAAAAACCAACTTCTCTGTGATGTTGCAATTTTGAATTGATCACTTCCTATATACGTTTCTTTTTCAACCTCTTATTGTTTTATTCATTTCTGAACTTTTAAGTAATTATGAACACGAACTTTCAAGTTAAGAAATAAGATGATCTTTATTTGTCAAATTATCATATATATGTAAATTGACAATGAAGCCTTTATTTCAGACATGGTGAACAAATGTCGTTATTAAATTAATAATTAATTTTCCCCAAAAAAAAATAAATTAATAAGTAATATTATTATTATTATTATTTCAGAGATGGTACACAAACATCATTATTAAAATAACATGAGACATGATTATATTGAGTATTAATTATCTGTAATTTTAATTATTTCATCCACCGTTGATTAATATTTATTAACCGACTAAGACAAATTATTAATATTTATCGAGCTTGCAAAGCTATAGGCCGACTGTCGCAGTTACAGATAGAAAAATCCAACCACTTGTAAAGCGCCGTGTGGAATAAACAGAGAAGGGGATCGAGGGTTGGTAAAACGCTCTTGAAGGAGCGTGGCGCGTGGAGAAGAGCATGCGCAAATATGCTCACGCCGGAACTTTTGCTGAGCTAGTTTGGTTTGGTTGTCACTCTAATTATTTAGTTCTTTCCCTATAATCTCTGTTAATGTTTTTTTCGCACAATTTTCGAAGATTATCAGTATTTCTTTTCTGGGTGCTGGGTTTCAGAAGTTGAAGTTGAAGTTGAAGATTTTCTGTGTGCTTTTTGTTTTCCTAATCCTAAAGTGAAAGGGGTAGGATTTGTTTTTGTGTTTTTGTCTTCTGGATTAATAGGTCTGTGTTTATCATAATTTGGAATGACGGGTATTTTCTCAAGGATTTTCTCTAGGCTTTTATAAGGTTCTGAAACTTTCTGGGTTCTAGAGAGAAAATAAAATGAAGCATTTTCCCGGGACTCCTGGAACACTGATTGGGCTTCTTCTGAGGATTTCACAATGCGTGTTTGCTGCTGGGTCAATTGCTTCCATGGCCACCACTCCCAGCTTCTTCAATTTTACGGCTTTCTGGTATGGATGCGTTGCTCAATCTATTGGTTGCTATTTTGCTTCCTGAAATTTTATAGTATATCATATTTATTTTCCCTTCTGTGTTGAATCTGTTAAGTTCGAAGAGCATATGATAATTGAGATGGTGTTCAAATCTTGTCCATTTGGTCAAACTGAATTTTTGAGGTTTACTGTAACAGACTTTACTAGAACCCAAAAAAAAAAAAAAAAAAAAGGAGTTAGATTGGATCAAACAAAACATTCATAGAAGTGTATGCAAGTTTTGCACACAAAAACTGGGTCTTGCTTAGCTTTCACACATGGATTGAGTCTTGTATTTGATCCATAGCTATTAACTCAATGTTGCTTCCATCGATGGCATACGATAAACGGCTCTGTTATTAACTCCAGTTTTCGCAATTCATAGTGTCTTGGTTGTATATGCTTTTTTTCATTGTAGTTGTGACTCTCAAAAGAAACTTAACAGAATGCGTTCTACTGCAAATGAGCTGCAACTAATGCAGAATATTGAGCTTATTCTCATCAATGTTCATGACCATGATTTGAACATAGACATGATTGCCATATGCTTTTACTTGTAAGAAGAAGATTAGTATGTTCACCACTCCCTCCTTAAGCGTCTGATTCTGTTAGAATTTAGTAAATTTGTCTGTAGCTTAGAAATTTGTTTGCTCATTTTTTTATGGTGGTATTGTGGTGTACAGTTTTATACTGTCTATTCTTAGTATCTAGTTATCTGAACCATTTGTTCCACAACCTCCTAGTTGGAAAGATAAAGGGAAAGATGTCAAGGCTTCACTTAGCTTTTAGGAAGATCGAAAAAGAAAATGGTGCTCTATACCTAGATAATTTTTTGGCGTTTCTTATATATTGACTTTTGAAGCCTATGATGTCATTGATGTGAAGATGATACTTGTTTACACTTCAAATTTCTTCATTCTATATAAGTAGAGAATTCAAGGAATTTGTGGTAGTTATCTTGTGGACTTTATGTTTCAGAAAACATTTTAGAAAGATTACTCGCATCTTGTCTGGCTATGGGCAGAGAAACTGTTTTTGGGTTTTAAAGAAAAGAGTTGATCAATTGTTGCATACTTATGGCTTTTAAAAACACAAACAATTCTTTTGTATATAAATGCTTAGTAAACCCAAGTAGGATGAACTATAACTTTGAGAAATTAAGCCTTGGATAAATGTGATTAAACTGGTGTTATTCTTGAAATTTTACCTGAATTGATGCCAAAACCTGATATGATGAATAAATGCAGAAATGTGAAGTTCCTTTGGTATGTGTTTAACTCGCCAATTGAATAAATGTAAAGTTCCTTTATTATCTCTTTTCCTGCCTCTGAAGTGTGAAGATCCATTTGTTGACATATAATGGAGAATTTGGAACATCAATTCATGGTGCTCTGCATAGGCTTCCAGTGCGTATGGCCTTCTTTTTTTCACCTTTGCCATTATGTCCACTTGCGCTGTTTCTCATCTCCCTTTATGAATTTGTACTGTGTGTAATAGTCAGCCTCTTGTACAGCCAAGCTCTGTCTAAACTCATTGGTACAACAGTAAAGAAATCATTCTTGAAATATATATAAGAATCAGCTACTCTGTTTTTCCAACTTGGCTTCACATCCTTATAGTATGTTTCAACACAATGCAATTTCTGCTTACTTGGTTTTAGAATTTTGCACATAACGCAATGATATTTCTATACGGTAGTCTCTTTTAGCACAGAAACTGCCAACCTAGTTCAATATTTGGTGGTTATAACATGTCAAATGCCAGTGCTTAGTGGGTAAATTCCATGTTTTGATTCTGATGATGTTGATTTTGCAGCTACCTGATTGCTTCGATGGGTCTGCAAGTGATCTGGAGTTTTGTGCTTGCCTTGTTAGATGCATATGCCCTGTTGGGAAAGAAGGTCCTCCACAATCCTGTTCTAGTTAGCCTCTTTGTAGTTGGAGATTGGGTCAGCCTCCATGAAACCTTTGACTTCTCTTAATTGTCACATGAAATCTGACTAGTTTTTGGTTCCTAGTGATTGTTTGATGTTTTTTAACAGTCTCCTCCTTTTTTACTAAATCTGACAGGTTACAGCAACACTGTCTCTTGCAGCAGCTTCTGCTTCAGCTGGCATAACGGTGTTGTATTTTAGTGACTTGGGTCACTGCAATTTTGGACACGAATGCCAAAAGTACCAGATTTCAGTGGGTTTAGCCTATATGAGCTGGGTAACAATTGCAACTTCATCTTTGATTATGCTTTGGCTATTGGCTGCAGGTTAGACCTTTTGTTGTGTATAGTCATTTGAAATTTTGTTTCACCTCTCACTCATACCAGTGTTATAGAAATTCTTTTACCCCTTCTATTTTGACAATACAAAAAAAGAAACCAGAAGATGTGCATTACAATTCTCAAAAACTGCTTTCACTCCCTCATCTATATTGAGTGTCAAGTCAGCAAAATGTATGTTTGTCTCAAGAGGATTTAGATCAACCCGAACAGATTCAAATATAAGCTGAGTAAATGATTTAAGCAGTTGGCAAAAGGAATAACTTGGCTTTGAACTTCCCTTTTGTCTCCAAATAAATGATTTAAATCCAAGTTTTGTAGCTAAAAGGTCAAGCACAGTGGTCTCAGTTATATATACCTGAATTATGAGAAAGATTTTGGTCTCTTCCCCATATTTGTCAGAAAACATCATTCAACAACAAAGTATTAGTAATTTGGTTTTTGTTTAGGACCTACTTCTTTTAAGAATAACATCATGGCAACAGTAAACATATTGCCAACCTCGAGTTGTTTGTTCCGAATGATCCTAATTCCTGCACTCTTTTTTCTTTAAGTAAGCTTTGTACTTGTGGGGATTCCTGCTCAGAAAACATTAATGGAATTCTTCATTTCACAAAGTGTATGCAGAATGAAGTTGAAGCTATCTGACAGAAAAGAAAATGTTTAAATTAACATATTCTTTGCATGTATATCACTGAAGTTTTTAGTGTATATCGGAAAATGAACAAAGACAGTGGCTAACCTGAACTCTCATGAGATGATCAATTTCTTCATATATTACTCATTTAATATGATTCACATTTCAGAAAATTAGTGATTTAAACATCACAATGAAGATCTCATTAATCTTTGTCTGCCTTATTTAGTCCAGAAATTAATTGAGGAAGAATCCTCTGTTGTAGGAAGATGTTGTAAATGGCATATATGCTTGACGTGACTATGTGAATCAATTATGATTCTCATTCTTTTGAGTTAAGCTTTCAGACCAGTAGTGATTTAAAATTTCCATCAAGAAAGCAAAATCAAATTCATACTTCTTTTTTTTTTTTTTGGTGAAAAAATCATATTCATACTTGCGAATCACATTAATGAAGATCTTCACTACTCTGTCTTAATTTTTTATTTAATTCAGAAATTGAAAAAGAAATGTCCAACTATGACCAAAGATGAATAAGGAACATGTTCTCTGTAGCAGGCACAAAATTAAATGCTTCAAAAGGACATCTATGCCATGACATGACAGCATATGGTCCATAACGAGAAATGGGTCGTCTGTGTGAATTCTACAATGCTTTCACTGACAATAATCATTTGGGAGTCTATGAAAAGACAGAGGCAAGGACAATAGGATAGAGCTTCCACTAAAGTTTCTTTCATTTTCATGGCTCCCAAACATTGCATATCACCATCGATCTCATCGCATTTTTACATGACCTCTAAACCATGACCGACTCTGTCACAGAACCAAGAGTATGTTTGTTATCTTTTAAAAAGGAACAAAACCCACCATGGTATAAGCTTAAATAAAATCAAAATTCAAAACTCCTCATGCATTGAAAATAATGTTATTCAAGCTATCCCTAATTCTTGTTGGAATAATACACAATCAAAGATCCTCCAAACACACGTTGTCCACAAGGCCTCAACCATTCATATTCAGAATAATTTATTATAGAATAAAGAGAACAAAAATATGAGTGCTCATAGAAAAGAAACCATTTGCATTGCAAGTTTGTGGCGTAAGTGGCGGCAATGTGGCAACGATCCATAGGGATCTCAGAATAATTAATAACCACAAAAGCTAGCAGTGGAAGCGAAAAAAAAAAAGTATAAATGATAAAAGTTGACCAACTGGTTTCTCAGGACCGCATTTGCAAGCGAAATACATTGAAGAGCAAAAAAATTTTATTGTAAAAATTTTTAATTGCATAAAAGATTTTATTTTATTTGAAAAAATAAATCACTGATTTTGAGAACTACATCAAATTATCTGTCGTACACATCCTTTCTTTTTATTATTATCCTGATTGGTGAGGAACTTTGAAAAGTCAAGGAACAATTATGACAAGAGTCACTAATTAAAGCAAAATAATAATAAATAAATAAATAAAACAAATACAAAAATAATGGTAATAATAATAATAATATATTGATAATAGTTGTAGTAGATAACCTTGCAAATATCGCTCATGCATGGTGATGTCACCAAATGATATGAATAGTCACAATAGTGAATAATTTTACGTATGGTCTACCAATACCTTGAAAGTTTTTTTTTTTTGATGAATCCAATACCTTGAAAGTTGTTCATGTGCACAAACCACTCGATATATATATATATATATATATATCCACTTCCATATATTTAATTAAAAAGGTGGTACAGCTAATTAAATTATTAATCTTCTAGAATTAATCATGATTAATTCCTCATAGGGATTTGCTATCATTTATACGTTCCCTTCTCCTTCAAAACCATGGTTTTAGTAAATATATAATGCAATGCATGTCTAGGTCCTCAACTTAATTAGAAATTCAACAAGTACTTGGCTTGAATATTCTATTTGTATATATTATCGTGCATATACATTTGTTTTGGTGTTGATTAAGTTTAGAATTATCGATGCATTATTAGAAAAATTTTGATAGACGTAATTTACACTCCTCGTAACTATTTTGTCTTGGACATTTAATTGGCTCTTCATAGCTATAATATTCCATACAATCTGTACAGTATAAAATATCTAATTACAATTTTTATATATGATTATAATTTATGTATATGTACTCCCTTACTGCTTTTTGAATGAAAATATATCAAAACTATTTCCTTCATCTCCATTCTTTAAATTTTTCATCAAGAACTCGACGAAACCAGCTCTTCTATTTATTTATATACGTGTGTGAGCGTGTTTGTGGTACTTGAGCTTTTGATCAGAAATTGAACTGTGAGTCTCAAAGAGAAGCTACACGTGGAACAGGAGGCTTGTAATATGCTATGGAGCTTTTAGAAGAAAGTTCAAACCACACCTCCGATCATGATATTAGTTCAAATTGGATACGGTACGTACTTCTCTTTATTTTATCTCTCAAGCCCTTAGCCTCATGTCTGCGTAACCTATTGACACCCAGTTGCCAACGTTGTCATGTTCCTTTATGCCCATTTCATTGAGAGGTAACTAATAATAATATTGTTCATCAATGTTCATTTTTATGTTGTGTACGGTTAATTATCATCCTTATGTTTTTTTGCCTATTTTCTTTTCTAAGTAATTTCATTTCTGGAAGCTTTATTTAAATCTTTGAACACTAGTCAATGTTTCTTCATTTGATAATAAGTAGGTGAACTGGTTTCTAAAGCCAAGAAAGCGACAAATTAAGTAACATCAAATTCCAAAGACTCATATATATATATATATATATATATATATATATATATATATACATATTATATGTATAAAGAAACATAAAATATGGTAAATGGAATTCCAAAGATGTTACAATCAAATGCCATTTAGGTCACCTTAATTTATGCGGACCAGAAAGAAAAAATAACCCAATCTGGGTCGATTGTGTGCAAAGATTTCTGTTTGCAAGCTAAATTTTTAATTTTAAAAATGTAGAACGGGTTTTATTTAATGTCCAGTCAAGGCGCATCAATTTGGTCCATTAATCTTAAAGAATAAAATGGCAGAAAGATCAAATACTTCACAGAAATCTTTAACACTACGTGTGTGTGTGTGTGTGTGTGTGTGTATATATGGTACTGCCCTAGTGGTGTATTTTACTCAAATAAGTTAAACAAGAAAGAAGAGAAAAAGACAAAGGTTTACCAAAAAAAAAATTAAGAAATCAAAATCATTATTGACATCTAATAGACGAACATAAATGTATTGGTTGGCTGTTGGAACTTGGCGTTTATCTCACGAATATGTAATACCCAGATTAATATTGAAAAAAAATAGTAACGGATGCATGAGTGGGCTTCATGCATGAGCATAGACGTGGAGAAACTAGTGCATTATGTCCCTGAAACGTGGTCTATGTGAGTTAATTTATAGGAACACTAAGAGAGAGAGGGAGAGAGAGAGAGAGAGAGTTATAAGTTCAACTGGGACAAACAAAATTCAGTTTGCTTCGAATGGTCATGATAATGAAGCTGCTTTGACAAATTTTATCTTCAATTTTGAGTTCGACGGTGGTGATTTGGACAACACTTTTTATAATTGGTAAGTAATATAAATTCATAACTTTTTTTTCTTTTAGTTTTAAAATATTTGTTTGAGATAGGTTTTGAGTGACGGTTGTGAAAGGAATTGCAAATTTATAAATTTTATCAGAGAAAGATTTAAAGAAACTTTTATTAATTTTAGTGGTTCTTACTTTAATTTGTTAATTTGGGTTTTAGTTCATTAGTTTGTATAATGGTGTTATCACTTAGTTATGGTTTGTATAATTAAGTGTATAGTGAAATAGTTTTGTCAACTACATAAAAAAAAAAAAAATCTCAATTAATTAAATTCTTATTTATTTGTGGCTTTTCTTTTTATTATTTAAGAATTATATTAAAATTATATATAGACCTTTAATTTTCTTATTATGAATGGTCTGGAATTCAATGGTTTGTAGCTTATAAATTTACGCATTTAACCTTTGTGAGATCTAATAATCTCATTGCTAACCATAAAAGTTAAAAAACTAAAAAAATAATAATACTGTAATCTTTAGATGCCATGAGAATATATATATATATATATATATATATATATATATATATATATAAATGTACGTATAAGGGATTTGATTCTTTAATTATTCGCACAGACCAGCAGCACAAAGAATATTATTAACTAGCCCATATACAAAACACAAAAAAAGTAGATCCTCTTGAAGCACCATGGAATATTAATTTTCTTCTCACAAATTTATTAATTAATCCTCCAAGAAGCACCATGGAATGTTAGTCATATCTAATCTCAAGTACAATTCAAATCATCCTAGAAAAAAACATTAGAAAAAAAGGTACCTGGATGTCTCTAAGATTAATATACAGCATAAAAAAGTTCGTGAATTCTACCACTACGTAATGGATTTTAAACATGTCTAAATAAGGAGATCTAGCACGTATTAGTACAATTATTGAAATCACTCACTTGATTTAAGTTAAAAAAATAAAAATAAAAAACCACACACACACACACACACACACACAATCACATTATGCTTGCTTAACTCTGCTCATGGGGATGCCACCAAAGAATCTAAATAGTGAATACTTTCTATGTGCTTCCAATCTGGAAAGCAACATGAGCTATATATATATATATATATATATATTGGTTATAAACCACTCAAAATATATTCTCTCTTATTAATATACAATTAATTAAAAAGGTAGTATTGGTGATCCATTTTCAATATTAATTACGATATGATTTTTATAGATTGATATATGTGCTATATGATCATTTAATCTCTTGCTTCTCCTATAAACCATGATTTTGTTCTTTTGTTTGCGTACATCGAATAGCATATGTATATACATATATACAATCTAGTTCAATTTAGAATATTCGCTTATCATATGGTATTTGATTAAGGTGCATCAATGGGAGGAATTTAATCCAAGAATTTGATGCCATCAACATGCAATAAGATCGAATAACGAGCCCCCTCAACTACTGGTATTCTATATCTAATTAAACTGATGCATGAATATATCTTCTATTTAAGCTAGCTAGCTAGCTGTTGAAGAACTATAAGGGACAAGGATGGAACACGAGGCTTCTTCATCTACCGTGCTATGGGGTTTATACAAGAAGTTCAAACCCCACCTCCTCATGTTCATATCACAGATTGGCTACACTTTTCTGTTTTTAATCACTGAAGCTTCCTTCAACCACGGAATGAACCCTCACGTCTATGTAACTTACCGACACATCGTCTCCGCCGCTGTCATGTTTCCTTTTGCCTATTTCCTTGAGAGGTAATAATGCTAATGTTCAATGTTGATCATTTTTATATATGTTTGAATATATATATATATATATATATTTATATGACCTTTAGGTTTATTTTTTCCTGCAGAAATCAAAGGCCAAAGCTCACAGTCGCTCTCTTTTTGGAAATTTTCCTGCTTTCTATGCTTGGGTATATTTGTGTGTGTATATAGACATACATAATAATGCATTCATGATTCGAAATGTATAAGAAAAGGCTAAGCATAAAACTTTTTGATTAATTACAGGGTAAGTGTGACTTTAAACACATATTTTGCAAGCTTGAATTACTCATCTCCAACCTTTCTTGCCTCCATGGTCAACATCATAGCTCCCCTTACTTTCGTCATTGCAGTTGTTCTAAGGTTAGTATTATATATATACACACATATATGCTAGTCCTTAATTAGTTTATATTCATAATTAGTAATTACTTATAAAGAATTTATGTTGTTATAGGTTGGAGGTTCTTGATCTTCGAAAACCACGCGGGGTAGCAAAAGTTGTAGGAACTTTGGTCTCCTTAGCTGGTGTTACAATTATGACATTGTACAAGGGTCAAGCCCTGAGAAATCTATGGCATCCATTAATCCACATTCAAGGAAAAGCGTCCCCACATAAGGACTGGTTGAAGGGTTCAATTCTTAGTGTGATTAGCTGCATAACATGGTCTATGTTTTATATTATGCAGGTTTTAGCTCTAACCCAAAACTACAATTCATGAATTTAATTAATTTCCTATTTATAAGAGCAATTACCAATATACAATCTACAAAACTGTAGGCAGTCACATTGAAAAGGTACCCTGCACAACTGTCTCTGACTACATGGATGAGCTTTGTTGGGGCAGCACAATCAGCTGTGTTCACTGTGATTGTGCAACATAAAGGAGCGGCTTGGACCATTGGATTCGACATTGATTTCTGGTCCACAGTATATGGAGTAAGTAACCATCATCAGTCTATTAATGTAAACTTTGTTTATTAGACTTGAAAAGATATTAACATGGATCAACTATGGCAGGGAGTGGTGTGCTCTGGTTTAATAATCTACGTCCAACTCTGGTGCACTGAAGAGAAAGGACCGGTTTTTGTAACAATATTTAATCCCATTTCAACAATACTGGTCGCAATTCTAGCTTACTTTGTCCTCGGCGAAGGACTTTACACCGGCAGGTAGTTTCAATCCAATTCTATCTAATCCTTTTGCTCATTTCAGGCTATAGAAATTTTTAGTTCAACCATTTTCAAAGTAGGAAACATAATATGTAGCATCTCATGCGAACTAAAGTTTCATAATCTGTGCGTGCTTTTCAGCATAATAGGGGCAATTATTGTCATCGTTGGCCTGTATTTGCTCTTGTGGGGAAAAGAAGGTGATGAAGAAGTTGAAACCAAGTCTAAAGCACAATCTTCTCAGACTTATGAAGAACAGAATGAAGAACACGATAATAACAAGAAAACAAAGATCGTCTCAGCTGAAAAGGATGTAATTGTATTAAATGGTGAACCATAAACCGACCAAAATCATCCACTTGGGTATGCACACATGCTTAAGGATTAGCATAAAGATGCAGTACTAATAAAACCCCAAAGAAGAAATTGAAAGAAAATAGTTTTTTTTTTTTTTGGTAGAATGAAAGAAAATAGTTAATTGAGAGGAAAATGTTGGAATTTACATTCCACTGATTTGGATGTGCTTTCATTTAACATTTCAAATTCAGGATATCAATATAATACCAACATCACATTCATACACCTACAAATCCCCTCCATGCATATGCATATGTTTGTGTGTGTGTTTCATGATTCATCTAATGGTGTGTGAAGGTTTGTAGCTAAATGGAGCTACAAATCTTACATTGATGAAATTCAGATCAATTGGGACATCAACTTTTTGTCACAAAATGGAAGCACAAAGCAATTGGAACTATTTAACAGAAAATTAATAAAAACGTTGCGGCAAGTTAACATGTTTGTTCTTTTTTGACAAAGTTGGGCTTTATTTTAGAGTAATAGCAATTGAACATTTCCATTCAAAAGCAAAATAAAATTCACACCTAGTCAAAGTTCAAAAATCACAATAAAGATTTTATTAATCTTTTTTGTCTTCACGTATTCACAATAAATATGCCAACATGGCATTCACACCCACAAATCCCCTTCATATTTTCATTGATTTACTTTTAGCTATAAAAAATTCACACCCGGATCTGTTATATTCTGTGAAGCAGACATACCAACACCGCTTAACAAAATTATCTATATGCTTATGTTATTCAAAACCAATTACCATACAATTATATGGTCAGCTACCTACCTAAAATCTTATTCACAAAAAAAAATAAAAAATAAAGAAGCTCCCTACGTAAAATCTTAATCACTCTTTATACAAATTCGCTCTTATCTTATAGTTTCCACAGCTAGGTGCTCCATGGCAAGTTTCTTCCAACAAGCATAATTTTGGATTCCCACATGGTTCTTAAACATCTAAAGTATCTCCAATGCCTATGTCAATTGCTCTGTTAGACTCAGCATTAACCCTCTCTCTCCTCCTCCAACAACTTTGTCTCTCCAGATATATATTTAAATGTAATTTTAATTTTTTTAGATGAGAAAATTAAAAGGACAACACCCATATTGACTTGTAGATAGAACCCATTGGATATCAATTTTTTGATTCGAAAATCTATTCATTAGACATTCATGCAAGGTAAACAAAAAGTCCTTCAACTTATGTGCACTGTATAGCAATCCACATAATGCATTGGAGATGCTCTTAGTGTAGCTGTGCGGGAACGACCACAAATATATATGATATTCAATGGGTTTCTAAATTTTCTTTTACTTGAAAACAAATGGTTATGTGAATGATATGATGATATTTAGTAACAAGAACAATTTATTCCCAAAAAAAATGTTGCCATCTAGCTACATTTTTAGTCAATTATGTCTTACATTTGCCACCACAAGATAAAAATCAGGCAAATCAAAAAGCACTTATATTTACAGTCTCTGAGCAATTCAACAATTAGGTGACTGTAAAAGAAAGCATCTAAGCTTTCAAATCGTCATATGTGAAAAGCTAAGCAGCAGGTGGCCTCAGTTCATGATCACGAGATATATCGCGTGCAGATGGAGGTAAATAGTGCCACATTGGGTACATACCATAACTGGGAAACACAGGCATCTTGTTTTGATATGCAGCTGGGTGGGCGGGCATAAATCCAGAAGGTGGAATGGCTGTAGCTTTCAGTTGCTGTTCCATCCTTTCCTTCTCTGATTTAAGTACAAGCTTCTCATCTCGAAGCTCATTCTTCTCTGCCTGTTTAAACGATAAAAGTTCAAAAAGTGAGTTCACAATGATACTCTAGCATAGTCTTCAAACTTGGGATCTTTCATATATTCATACTGGTCCACTCCATTTTCATCCTTATAAGGTAAAAATAACAGATCGGCTGATAGTATTTTGCTTTAGAATCGATCAACATCGACCGTCACAGCAATAAATGAGAAAAAAGTTGAAACAAAATGCGAAAAAACCTAAGCCTTATGCTATTCCTGAGGAATTAAACCCATATGAACTACATACAGGGACATACTTACAACAAGCATTCATAACTATGCAAAATCACAACTATTTGAGGGGACATGGAACAAATACGATTTTTATATATTCTTTACGCACCATAAAACAAATTATTACAAACCAGGAAACAGACATGATAGGAAGTAGGAACAGTAGTACTGGAAATATCTAAATCTGGTATCCTGAGCATTTGTATTATTAAAAGGTACATGCTTTGTAGAGTCAACTCACGTATTGTAATACTTGGTCACTCCAAAAATAGACTAAACATACCCTCATATATGTGTGGGAAATTTTCCATATGTATCACATGAAGCAAAATAGGAACAGACAAATATGGATTATTTTAAACAAGGAAGTCGGGACCACGTAACTATTCACATGTTCCAATACCTCACTCTCAAATTTCAAGTCCCTTAAACTTGAACAAATTCACCAATGCATAACAACTCTCGCACCATGAAGAATAAGCCAAAAAACTAAATGAATCTTCTGAAACCTATTATGGCTTCATCTAAATTGCACGCTTTACATTTATGCTTAAAACCAACCTCAAAATATCATCTCAGCTATACAAAATAACTTGTTATGTCTTTTCAACTATATTAAACCTTAACTTAGCATTCAGGGCCAAAATCAATTAGCAGGTATATTTCATATCAATGAAGCAATTCAGTAAAAAGTTACTAATAGTATTATGGAGTCAAGAACAACTGCTCAAGATATTGATTCTAAACAAGCAAAAAGTAAAAATGATATACTCAATAGTTCAATACCCACAACTACCAGGGAAGAGTGAAAATGTAAGTGCAGAGAGAGGGATGTTGAAAGCCATAAGTTTAAAGGATGTTAGGAAAATTGATTTACCAGATGAAGGGATCGCTCTGTAGCAAAGAATAGTAACGCCTGTCATGCAAAAAAATGAGATACACCTACCTTTAAACTTTTTATTTCTTCCAGTAACCTTTCATTTGTTTCTCTAAGCTCCTGTGCTTCATTCCTTAGTTGATTCAAAACTCTCATGGCATCATCAAGAATAGCTGGTTTGTCAGTTTTAATAGGTTTCCCAGGTTCTAAAACAGAGCTCAAATCCAGAAACCTGTCATAGTCATGAAAAAAAGTATTTTCTTTCAAATTATTTGACTTTCCACGAAAAAGATCTATAATTCTATGAGAGAGAGAGACTAAAAATCCCTATTTTTGTAACAAGCATAATCAAGCTCTAATATCAGCAGTTTCTAGGTTTAACCACTACAGAATTCAAATTCTTTTACTTTACCTTCCAGGTCTGATGAGACCTTTATATCAGGCAACTGAGAATCATAAAATCCTCTAACACACTTAGACGATAAGTAATTTCAATACAAGCTGTCCAACTTTCATGCAGAAACCGCATTTTAGCACCAATTCTGGTTACTCATAACAGTTTCAAATGCAAGACTTCAAAAAAGATAGTAAAACTAAGACATAAACAATGAATTTGATCTAATAAGACGCATGCCTGTCATTCAGCCTCTCTCTCCGCAATTTCTCCCGGCATGCTTTGGTCCCTGTCTTACTGCAAGAATCACTACGTCCCCTGTACGAAATGGAAATTACAAATCAAAAGAGAAAACATGATCCCGAAGTAAATGGAAATCAAATAGATATGTTATCACTAGTAAATCGTAAAGAAAACTAAAACAAGATGAAAGATAATAATAACAAAACATGATCTCCCTGATCATTCTTTAAATACCACTACCAGATCCAATGGTAGGCCAATATATTGGGACTAATGGATGATCATCAGTCATTATCATCGGCACAACTCAACAATAACTTTATATCCTCATTTTTTTAGGTTTTTATTTTTCCTCTTCCATATTCAGGTGCTTCTCTCCTTAAGTAACAGGATACGAAACACAACCATAGGCATCTTCTCAACTGTAAACTACATCCCAGTAGAAATAAAACGACTTTGTTTCTCTACTCCTAGAAGCATCTGTGACTACCCACAAGACTTGCGGCTCTATTCCACCGGCGTCTTCATACCCCATTTTTTATGTCAGCCCTCCCCCAAAAAGAGATGAAGACAATAATCCAAAGAACCCCAGAAACCATGTTCTAGTTTTAACAGCACAAGTCTTCAGATTTATCATAATTCTCTTTAGCAAATTGAAAAACTTCCCAAAAAGAAGGAAAAAAAAATTAAGGAATTAAAAACCCAAAATCATTGAGATATCGAAAAAATTGTTACCACTAGCCTAACGACCCAAGAACCATGGATTTCAAATTAACAAAATTTGTGTTTATACCTCTTACGCGTGAATTCTTTTTCTTCCCTGTCCAGTGGAGCACCACCACCATCAACCAAAAAATCGATTTTTTCACCACCACTGCCAGCCAAACATTACGTTAACAAAACAACAGTAAAATAAAAACCCAATCTAATTTCAGCTTTATTAATCCTTTTGTTTGACGCTATTTTGCTAATCAAAGCTAAAGATCCAAAAATGTCAAAACCAAAAATAATTTAAAAAAAAAAAAATTGGAACCTGCGATCGGCCCAGAGTAAATCGGAGGATTGGGTGTCGTCGATGAAAGAATAGTCGAGAAAATCCCAGCAACCACTGTCTAACGATTCCATGGGTCCAAACGCATGCCTTTCTGCTTATCTTCTTCAACCTTTTGCCAAAGCTCTCCAAGAATATGATGTCCAACAATAATAAGATATCTTCAACCCAATGATGACGGCTTCAAATTTCCATTATTAAAATTTAACAAATTATAAATGCATAAATAATAAATAAATAACTTAAAATTAACAAAAAAAATCAAAATTCGGGGAATTTTGTCGTAAATAATTCGTCACAAATTTTTATTTTTTATTTTTTGGTAAAAATAATTCGTCGCAATTGACAGCCAATAAAATAAAGTGGTTTCCCACTTTTTGTTTTGCCGGGAATGAATGTCCAATTTGGTTTCATCACGTGGAGGGACACCATTGGTTGTCGCTGCGACCCGCCGCGTCTGTGTTGGACCAACGCAGTATCCTTAGACCTTATTGGAGGAGATCATAGGGCCTTCAAAGCCCTCAACCAATGATTTGCTTGACAAATGGATCAAAACTTAAGCCCACTTAAAGAGCCTACCCAATTACCTTGGGCCCATTAACTATAAAGCAGTCAATTTACCCATCATATCCATGGGTAATTTGGACTAATATTCAGTTTATTTATAATTATTGTAAAAAAAAAAAAAAAACCATCCATTTATAATTTTTATAAGAATGTTTATTTATTCTACAAAATATCCTTGTCATTTCTCTGAAAAGGCACTCGCTATTTTATAACGGACCTCTTTATTATTAAAAGGGTATTTTGGAGAATAGATAGATATTCTTGCAAAAATTATAGGGGTGTGGTTTTTTGTTTTTTTACAATAATTATGATTGGGTTGTATATCAGCCCAAATTGTTCTAAAATCATTATATTATATTTATTATATATAATATATATTTTGTTTATTGTCGAAAATTAATTATTTTATGATACATAAAAGCATGGTGATAGCTACAGCTTAACCACCATTTTCATAATACAACAATGGTGATGAAGCTGCTGACGACAAATGAACCAAAAAACCAATGGAAATTGAAAATGCATTTTGTTTAGTTCAGGAACCAACCAACCCCAACTCGACGTATGTTACTAAAATTTGCATGGTTTTTCTAATTTTTAATTTCAGAATATATAATAAGAATATGCTTCTTGTATAAAGATGCTAAAATTGCCTGTACACACACAGACATTTCAGTAATAAAGAACATAAATGAATTGTTTAAGAAAGATTGATGTATTCATTGAACTGAAAGATTATTTGTGTAATGGCATTTTTTTTAACAGAAAATGTTTTCATACAAAGAGCAGTAACCATTTGGTGAGAAGCAATAAAATTGATCAATTTTTGGCAAGAGGTTGAGTAAGAAGTTGATCAAATGACATGGGCTTCATTTTTAAGCTTGTCAACTAGCTCATCCACTGAAGAGACAATAACACCTGCCTTTCTCTTGGGCGGCTCCGTCACTTGAACGACCTCCATATCTGATTTGATTTCAACGTTCAAATCCTGTGGGGTGAACTTCTTTATGACCTTTGATTTTGCTTTCATTATGTTGGGGAGTGTTGCATACCTCGGTTGGTTCAGCCTCAAATCAGTCCTGCAACAGAGCAAAAGATAAACGTGTTCAACTCGTAACCTAGGAGATAGAAAGTTTGAAGGGCCACAAGCATGCGCAAACATGGACCCAATTCACAAGCCCCATCAGCATAGCATTTGAAGCAAAACATTGATAAAGTTATTACGGTAAGATAGCCAGGTATGAACCTCACCTAACCTGCATGTTACCGAAGAAAAATAATGCTAGTCACGTTAACTATTTTGTTAGAAGTTGAATTTGTAAGGAGAAGAGTGTTAACGTACGTTGATATAAGTCCTGACAACTTCCAAGTCATGCAGAAGAGAGTTCTTAATGTTGTTACTCTTTTCTGTAACTACATATCTCATGAGAACTTCTAAGTCTTATCCGTTCCCATCATTGATTATCAGTCTCCTTATAAATTATGGTTAAAGGATCAAATATGACTACCGCTATACAGAAGCAACAGATAACATCAATATTTTGAAAGGTATTGTGATCAATAGCCACATGTTAGGTTTGAAAAACTAGTAGAATTCAAGCCCATGTTGTGATGTACCAGTGAATCAGTCCAAAGATAATTATGTAACCTGCCCTCATACCAGTTCAGGTAAATATAGTTGCACCGAAACCTGGGAAAATTTGAGATCTTCCTTCTTAAAGTAATTCTGTACAGCGGTTTCTTTGGTTCAAAGGTAATTCTCAAGCATCTTTTCTTTTCCTATATTTATTTTTCCTTTTTGGCATATACACCTTTTCCAATGGGAATAAAAAAGGAACTTTGTTGTGTATTTGCAACAATTTTATAGAGAGCATAAACTAATCATATTTTGCCTACAGATTCCTTGTCTAAATTAGGAAGAAAATAGACTCTTAATCTTGCCTGCCTGGATCTTCTATATTAGCTTATGATCTTTAGATGTACATTTACTTCTATTCTAATGCAAAGCATTCATATAATGCCATAAAATATTTCATATTTGAAGATGGAACCATTCCAGAATAAACAAGGCAGTTAGAACTTGGAAATTAAAAACACCACAGTGTTTTGAACTTGGAAATTAAAAACAGTATAGTGTTTTCACGCTCTTATCTCAGATGTTAAATAAAGAGGAAATGTGTGAAGCTGCATAAGAGTTTACTCCCACAACTACCAGCTCTATCTGCTTGAACATCTCCTATCCTAAGTTTAGTTAAGATTGTTTTCTTGTTTTATCATTTTTTTGTTTGTTTAGTGTCTCTTGACATGGCTTTGACTGTTTTATGGGAGTCTCTTGTCAGCTTCATCTGTCTAATAAAACTTCACTTAACAGAGATTTACAGCTCCGCCATGATAAATAAGCATAATTTGATGCATGAACTAAAAATTACAACTCTTAATTGTAGCTAGAAACAGTATTAATATGCTAAATGTAGGAGTATGGCTCTGAAAAGGTTGAGTTGTAACTCCCGCCCCCCCCCCAAACAAAAAAAAACCCCCCACCCCCACTTCCTCTCTAACTGTCCACCTCTTGGCTGGTCTTCAGTCTAGTTAAACCATGGCTATAATGTGAATATTTAAAGTTAGTCATTAAACTATACTTAAAACTGCTGATCATTCACACAACTGATTCAAGAATAGAGACCCTTATATAATAGTTTCTTTAATTAGTTAAACCATGCCTGTAATGCGAAATATTTAAAAGTTACTCATTAAACTATGCTTAAAATGCTGATCATTCACACAACTGATTCAAGAATAGAGACCTGGAAGATTATAGATAATACTCTCTCTACACAATCAGCAGAATGCCATAATAGGGGTGATGGACATAGTAGTTCATATTCTTTCTTAATGTCTATGCACCTGTGTTTTGTTATCTTACATGCCCTTAATCATTTCAGTACACTAAATTGAAAGAGAAACAGAAACTAATAAAAACCCTGGTGCTTGAACACAAAATACAAGAGATGTGATACTCACGTGATTACTGCCGGCAAGTCCAAACACAAGGTCTCAAGCCCACCATCTATCTCTCTATCCACCATCACTTCATGTTTCTCTTTATCCAACACAACCTACTAAAACAAGCAGTAAGCCATACAAAATAATTTATATAACGTAGAACTGAATGGAATTCAGATTAAATCAAACCCACAATCCAAACATCTAATGAATCTTGATAACTCAAAAAAGGGAATATAACATACATACAAACAGATAAACAGCAAGAACAAACATAGTTTTCTTTCTAACAACATATGTTTTTCAAAACATACATAAGCCAGGCTAACCAGCATCCCAAACTGCATACACAATTTTTTAGATGGATTGATGAAAGCAACTTGAAAAAATAATTCTTCAGCCACTCAATCAAAAATACAACTAAGCAACTCTGGCATGCATATTATAAGAAGCATGAATTTCCTCTGGCTGAGTGGACAGTGAGACTAACCTTTGAAGCAAAAGTACCCTGCGGCCAGTTGAGTAGTCCTGCAATCATTTGCCCCGTTTGATTGCAATCATCATCAATAGCCTATACAAATATCAAACACTGATAGTCAACATAGAATGAACTTCTCCACCAAAGTACAGGTAAACTAAATAATCCAAATGACCTCTGCTAGAAGAGAGAACAACAATAAAAAGAAATAACATTACCAAAAACAAAATAAAAATGAAAAGAAATAATAGAAGAACCAAATATATATATATATATATATATATATATATATATATAGAGAGAGAGAGAGAGAGAGAGAACAACAATAAAAAGAAATAACATTACCAAAAACAAAATAAAAATGAAAAGAAATAATAGAAGAACCAAAAAATATATATATATATATATATATATATATGATCTTGAAGTAATCAGCAAGTCATGAACAGTGAAGGGAAACAAAAATCCAACACCCTAAAAATTCACTCTACATTTAAAACAAAACATCCCAATAAATTTCAAAAAAAAAAGAGCCCATAACCAGCTCTCTAGGTCCTACCAAATGAAAATAACATTGTCATTCGTTAGGACAAAAATATAATGATACAGCAATATTAATCATGATCCTTCACAAACCTTAATCCAAAAACTTAAAAGTCAAAAAGAAAGAAAATTTTGTGAACCTGTTTTCCAAGAATGAGAAGCCCAGGCTTCTCAACCTCCACAAGTGCTCTCAATAGCTTAGCAACAGAGAGTGGGAAAAGAGCTCCAGTAGCCTCCACATGGATACCCCTATCAGCACCCATAGCAAGACCAGTCCTTAGCGTGTCCACGCACTGTGCTGGACCCATGCTCACAGCCACCACCTCCGACGCCATACCAGACTCTTTAATTCGAAGGGCCTCTTCCAGTGCAATCTCACAAAAGGGGTTCATCGACATCTTCACGTTTTGGGTCTCCACGCCAGACTACGAAAAAGTTTACTGCCTTCCATTAGGAAATTGTCGAATTTGAAACTATCAAGTACCAGAACTACATAAACGAGTTCGTGGGGTCCGTGAGTTTAAATATTTTTTGTGGGTCTCGTGCTTACTGTTGTTGATGTTGTATTTGATGCTTACCTTGTCAGGCTTGACTCTGATTTTGACAGCGTAGTCGACGACTCGCTTTATGGCCACCATTATCTTCATCTTCAGAGGTTCTGCAACGGTAATGGTTGTTCTTTGGGTGCCAGATCAGAGCTTGAAGAAAGGAGGGGAATTTGGGGACGACACCAAACAAAGCCTAACTTCAGCTGGAAATTGATATTTTTTATTTTATTTTTATTTTTTATAAATCTTATCGTTCAATTCAATTTGAGGATTTATTATTATTATTATTATTATTAAAAAAATTTACAATTAAAAGTATAAAGTTTAAAAGGTTTTCTTTTATAGTTAAATAAAAATTGTCTTTTTGATAGGTTTTGAATTGGCTCTTGAAATAAATAAATAAACAAAACAAAAGCTCAATCAATGGACAAACATTGTATGTATATGCCAATTTATGATTCATCCCTAAAAATTCACATTCAAGCAAATGATCAATGGTGCAATACTTATGAAAAAAAACAAAATACAATAATCATAATTTCATAAATTATGGAACAATAAATTATCTCTTCCATATACAAGTAGAAAAATCAATTTAAATGTCAGAAAAATCGACTTTGATATTAGAAAATAAATTTTGAGGAGAAAAAAAAAAACTTTAATATGAATACGAAAAGCATGGAACAGTGGACTTTAAAGTAAAAATATCGATTTTAATATAATAAAAAAATTATTTTTAAAGTGAAAAAAAAAATCAATTTCAATTTGAGAAAATCAAATTTGAGGTGAAAAAGTCTAACTCGAATAAAAAATAAAAATTTATTACAGCGAACTAATGCAAATAATAGGAAGAACCAAATCATAGGTGAAGATCACAATTACCATTCAAGAATTTAAGAAAGTCTATTTAGCAAAAAAGGAAATAAAAATTAAGATAAGGCTGCCACACAAGAGAAATTTCGAGTAGTCCTTGGTTGGGTGCCTAACATAGAATTTTAAGTTTCAACCCCACCCACATGCTTGAACATTTGGTCTCTTAAACTTTCTCTATTGTTTTCTCCTCCTAAGTAGAACCAACAGTATCTGAATCCTGAAAACCATAATCACACTCCCTATTGGTATACATGTCTATTTATTCAGCTTCTGGCTATGAACTGTCTCTATCTTTTCAAAAGGCAGAAACTTGCACAAGTCACAAGTGTGTTTGGAGGCAAATAGTTAGTAGAGCATTCAATTGAGTTGGATATGGTCATGAAAAAAAAAAGATGAAGCCCAATATATGTATATAGGTCAAAACATGCCCATACGTTAAATACATGTAGGCACATGGTTCCCAATCCCCATCAAGTGTAGCAACAACATGACAACTTTTTGGAAGCTTGTCTTTGTGTGTGATCCAGTATTCCATTCAGCCTTATACATAATATTTAACTGAGATAACATTAAGAAGAGCTCGTTTGCTAACGTTATTATTTTATTTTATTTTTTAGTCATGTATAATTTATTTAATTTAAAAATTAATTAAATTTATTAATATTAATTAGATTATTCAATTAAATATAAATACAAAGGAAAAAATAAAATAAAAATACTAGTAAAATAATAAGGCTAATAAACATTAATCACAAACTTTAACTAACTCTTCAATTCAACAAATTATACCAAATTCAACAAGAGAGATAAAAAAACAAACACATTATCGGGCTCAAAGTATATTACAATTATTTTATTATGATTTATTGATTATCAAAGTGGCTCTAAGTATGTCACAATTACTTTATTATGATCTATTGATTAATCATTTTCGCAGTGAGACTTGCATGGAGGCTTAACTTTGACACCCTTTGGAATGGAAGAAGCTAGCTAGCTAGCTACATCCTCATTCTGGCAACTGTCCTCTTATTCCTACTACTTGCACTGTGGCTTTGAAGTTTTTGAAAATAGTTATTATGGATGATCTTACGGATCCCAAATTTAGGCGTCACAAATTCATCCTAAATTTGTTTGAAATTTTAAAAAGTCGAAAAACTTTGGGGAGGCATCATATCCCTAAGGAATCTTGAGTATGACCCCCCAAACAGTTGCATCAAATTTGAATATTAATTAGAGTTGAAATAATTTTGAATATTGCTACCTAAATTCAAAATTGACCCACTACATTTATTTTAAGGTGGTATTGGACATGACCCATTTTGTATTATTGGTGAACATATTATTCCAACACAGACTGGAAAAACAAGAGCATTTTAACCATAACAAAGAATCATATCACCATGTATATCTATCACCAAACTGTATGCCTCCCCTCTACCAGCAGTACAGTACTAGCTAGCTATATACATATTGACATTAAAATGTAGGTGGCAAATTATTTGATTTATTTTTCAAATCCGTGAGGACCCATGCCCACCAACTTAATCAATTGGGCCAGCTGCCCCTCCTAATTCCACATTTCTTGCCATTTTCTAAACCTTAGGATTCTCTTTATCTACTTAATTCCATATGCAATGTGGACCTTTCTCATTCTTCATCAAACCTTCCTTTTTCCAATTTTCCTTTAAATATTTTCATTCTTTTAGTTGCTCTGTCTCTTCTAATAAGCAACGCTACCAAGACATTCAAATATTCAACAAAGAAAAGAAAAGTTGAAATCATAGCAATGATGCTCATAATAATGGCTTTGCAAGTCATTTGAAAAAAGAAAGAAAAAAAAGCTATGCCTTTCTAATTTTAATTGAATATTCACTATGTCACAAATTCTATAATCTTATCTCACAAAATAAATAATAATAATAAAAGAAAGAAGAAAAAGAACAGAAAAGAAAATCTGCTCTAACACGTTCATGGCTCCAAGTAAACAGGTAGTACAGCACTTCTTGATCCTCTACCGCCATGACCAAAAGAAAAGAAAGATCTTCGAACTCTGCTGCTACTACAGGCTTCAATGGGAGTAATTACCTCATTAGTATTATTCACTTGCCTCCTCTGTTGCTGAACAGCCTCTTGGATTGCCAAAAATAGCTGTCGATCCGTAGACGAATCCATTGAGAAAGACCTTCTAATGGGTTGGATCATAAATTGCTCATCTTCAACTCTAACATCGATACATTCATCTCCCATGCTCGTAACTTTACGAAACTTTCTTTCTTTCTTATTATCCACGGCATTGTTACTATTAACTCTCTGTTCAAGCTTTCTCGGCGATGGACTTATTGAACGTACTGATATTTCCCCGGAATTCACCAGCCTTTCTTGCCGCCCAAACAGGCTCTGACTATGGCTATGATTATGATGATGATCCACATGATTATTATGATCATCACCCAATTCAATCACCACGTAATCTTCATCACCGCCAACGAGACTTCCCGTATACGGGCTCGGATCTTGAGGGGAAGAGCTTGGAGCAACAATTTGGTCAAATTGAAACCTTGGTATGGTCGAAATGCTTGTTCTACAGAGTGGGCAATTGGCACTGCTTTGAAGCCAAACGTCAATGCAATCAACATGGAAGACATGGCAGCAATTTGGTATGATTCTAAGCTTCTCGTCTTCTTGAAATTCGTTCAAGCAAACCGCACATTCGCAGAAGCTTTTAGCTCCGAATCTACTGCTGCCACCATCTTTCTTGAACTGGAAAATTGGTATTGATCTGATTACAGATTCTCCGAGCCCCCGTGTCTCTGTCTCCGGGGAATAGGCCATTAACTGGTCGTCTCGACGTCGGCTTTGGGACAGCGAAAAGCGCCTGAGAAGATCGATACGGTGCCAGGTGAGGCAGCATTTGATGACGAATATGTAGTAGCTAACGAGCAAGAAAGCCGTGGCTAAAATTCCTATTACGGCAATGGCGATGATAGGGAAACTGTTATCTGAATGATGTAGTGAAGTATGGAACAGTGAGCTTCCTGGACTCGTAATTGGTGAACTAGCTCTTGAGCCGCCATGGATTACAAGATCCATTGAAAAACAAATGGGAAAAAAAAAATTTACAGTGCACAAAATTGGTTCAGAGAAATGGGCTTTTCCTCTAGATCTCTGAAAGTTGCACCGAAAGTCATGCAAAATGATAGAAACAAAGAGAGAGAGAGAGAGCTATGGTGGTGTTAATGAAATTTTCCTGAGAATCTGAAGTGAGAAAGAGAAAACCCAGATTGGGGAATTGAGAACAGTACAAGATTTGAGGTAGAAAGAAGTGGGGGAAGAAGAGAGACGAAGAGAGAGAACCACGGTGGGATTTAATGAGGGGGACATGGAAAAAGCTTGAAATTCATTGAAAATGCGGAAGAAAAAAGAAAGACATTTAATTTTATTTTGTTTTTTTAAATATTAAAAAGGAGGTGGAAGACTCCTCTGGTGGAGTCTGAGCTCAGAGTACGCAGTTGGTGAAAATTTTTCTTTGCCTGCCCATCAGACAAGACATTTGGCTACAAATATTGTTCATATGCCTCGGTTATTGTACTTTCTTATTTTCATTTTTATTATTATTATTTTTTAATAAGAAAATTTACAGAAACGTATGGGCTACTGTAAGAGGAAGGCGGGATAGCATGGAGAGATCTCTACCATAACATAGTGTGGGGTGGGCTTTTTGTTTTCATGGATTTTATTGGTAGTGGACCAAATATTCAATTATCCTTCAAAGTACATGAACATGGTTGATGTTATTTATTAATTATTTGTGCGAATTGTGATTTTTGATTAATTATAATGCGCTCTTTTTTATGGAGGAGAAACTTAACATGTGATTTTGTAATGAGTTCTATTTTTATTTTTATCATGAATAAACAACTTTAATATTTGAGTGCATGTGACCTTGTAGTAAAAGAGTGTAAATAGTTTGACTATTACTTAATTGTCTCGTATATCTATATCTGTCTATCTATATATATATATATATATATATATATATATATATATAGGTTCTAATTATTTGAGCTCCTTCTTTTTTTTCTTTTGGAGGACAAAAAAATGAATAAAAATAAAATAATTGGATTTGATTATTTTTTACATGGATAACTAAAAATGAATGAAAATGAAAAGAAGAAGAAAAAATTATTTTTATTTAACTTAATCCATTTCATTTTTATCCAAAATTAAACAATTAAAAAATATATTGGGAAACAATTGAAATTTGATGATAAAAATGTGATCATTGTATCCAAATTAGTGTATTTTCAACTATAGATTGACAAGTTTTGAAGGACATTAATTTACTAATCACTAGTGATTGCATGCATTGACTACCTTATAATTTCCATAACATCTAAAACAAAACAAATCGAATGAGATTAAATATATGAGTCATGGCTCCCACGGGTACAAAGATTGGAAGGATTATGATTTCCATTTTTTTTTTAAATGAGAAAAAAGAAGAAGGAAAACTTGACTTTTTATGTACTCATCCATTCTCAATCATAATCAGTCCTAAAGCAAAAAAGTCTTATACCCACATGCAACCCACCATTAATTGAATTTATTTATTTGTTTTAAAACAAAACTACCCATTCATGAAAGCAAAGATTACATGATTTTCTTTTCATGCATATCTGAGTTTGGATCCACACTTTATTAACATTGTCTGTCTCAGTCTCACTCCGCTGCACCATTTTGAAAATCCTTGAAAACCCTAATAATATAGCTAGCACGCACCCAAAGTATCATACACGTTTCTTAGGGCTTTAGATTCAGTAAAATGGGTCCCAATCAAAATTCTTTTTTTCTGATCGAAGGGCTGATGTCTCTCATTATTAATCATAGTTCACAGATAGGTCAAACCTGATCAAAGTCCTTGAAGAAAAAGTAAATAGACATAGAAGAAAAACAGAACCGACACTTGCTCTTACATAATCCAATACTAACGTGTTGACAAGACAAAAGGACTACTAATTGGGTGTGAAAGAACGGCATTCCAACACCGCCACTTTTGTCAAAAGTGCTTTACTTGTTAGTCAAACCTTGTGGCCTCTGCCAAAGAAACTTCCTCCAAAATTTACTCCAAAATTAATTATTTTCTAAGCCAGGTACTGACTTTTTGTGTTCACGTCACAATCACTTATGAATTATTCATTTAGAAATTCAAAAGCTGATCTCGTTGTTTAATTGATTGCGGGAATGTTTGCCTCATTAAGGAACCAAATCAATGTGTATAGTTTGAGTGTGCTTGAGGTGTAGTGGCCAAAAACTTGTTGCATTATATGGGACTTTAAGCTAAACTTTGACTAAGAAGTTGATAATGAGATGATTATGTGATAATGTTAATGAGACGATAATATAGATAATCATGTAATGAACTACATAAAAAGAAAATACATATTTAACAAAGTAGTTCAGCTACAATTTTATGTATAGTTTTGTACGCTATATAAAAAATAAATAATGCAAGGTCACTTGGTCTGTAAAATTATTACTATAATTAGGGATACGTTTAATGAGTCTGTATCACACAAAGAATAGTTTCATAGTTATAACTGAGTCAAAACAATAATATTAGGAAAAAAAGAAAATAGTATTCGTATATGCAAAGGGAGTATCCGTGTACGTGGAGGGTGTATAATAAATGGAGGATTTGTTCAAGTACACGAAAGGAGTATTTGTATACATAGAGGAAGTTACTAGTATACATGAAGAGTGTGTGTATAGCGAATCTAGTATTTGTGTACACAAACGGAGTCTTTATAATAAAAAATAAATTATTTAATTTCATAAGTTTGTACTCAAATATTTTACTAGAGATAATATATTATGTCTAAATACCACAATTCCCTTATACTAAATACACAGGGAGAGTTGTCAATGTACACGAAAGGTGTGTCAAATGCATACTAAAGCAAGTGTTTATGTGAACGAATAGGGCGGTTGCATGCACTCACTTGAACTCTTCGAGGCTAAATTTTTAGAAAATACTTGAGTTGTCTACATAAACAATTGCCCCGCTAATTAATTGCCCCATTTTTCCTCCTTTTTTTTAAAAAAAGTTTCTTCAATTCCAATCCAACTTCTTTGATGACTTGCTTCCCAAGCTAATCCATAACAAAGAAATATGAAATGTACAAACTCAATTAATTATCTAGCAAAGCTAATAATTATGTTCTTAAGCCAAATATGTATAGCATGTTGGGTATAACACCATGTTTTAATTATATTATAAGCATAGCATTAATAGGATGACACTGTGATTATATATATAACAAATATGGCATGTCTATATAAGATGGTTGGCAATTCACATATGGCGGCTGGCATTTTGGACCGTCTAAAAACACAAAATTAAATAAAAATAATAATTAAATACATAAAAAATAATAATAATAAATAATAAGTGGAGGCACATGGGTATGGGGAAGAACTAGGTGTCAATATTTAATAGGCAGTTAAAAGAAGAAGTCAGATAGATAGATAGATAATTGTGAAAAATCCTCAATGTTTTCAATCTGAATTCCAACTGTTTTGTCAGTTGACTCAATCCCTTCCTATCAAATTTCGATTATTTTTATGTTTTATTTTACGTGTTTCTATTTTAAAAGAAAATAATAATAATAATGGTACATTTTTTTTATTTTGGGGGTCGAATAATAATATGGTACATTTGGTAGCACAGTGTATATAATTATGCTGGACCAATAATTGACTGCCACGATTATCATTGACTGGGGGATTTTTGCATTAATTACTTTACGTGGGGGGTGTGTTTGCTTCACGTGACTGCACGAGGCACTGCAGTCTCTCTCTCTCTCGTCTGTAGTTTCTCTTACATTCTACACGTTTACACGACAAACACTGAAAATTTTAACGCGGGGGCACGTGTCACCACGTGCTTTTAGAAACACACTCCATGCAAGTTTCACTTGGTGCATTTTTTTTTTTTTTGTTGGTTTTATTAATAATGGGAGTCAACTGGGTCAAATATTGACAAAAGTTGAGCATCTTTGTTATTTTTTTCTACAAATATTTGAATTAATTCACGCTTTTTAAGAGCCTTAATATAGAAGAATTCTTCTTTAATAGTCTTGCATTCTTACTACGATTTCTAGGCTTCTATCAATCATAGCTTATTATAAATACTTTAAAAACATGCAGACAAAAAGGTACACAAGTATATATATATGTATATATATATATATATATATATATAATGAGGATACTTGTAATATATAGAATTGACGAGTTGTATTTGTTCATGTGTTTTGTTTTCTTGGAAAATATTAACACATTTTGTTAGTAGATAAATGATAAACCAATTGGTTTACAATGTAAGAAGTCGATGAAATATATGTATAAATTAAACTTGGTTTTACAAGTATGTGAAAAGCTGCATTATACAGCTAATGGAGGCCTACCTACGAGAGTGTGTATATATGTATATATATATATATATATATTATGTCTACGAAATTAAATAAATATTACGATTTTAGTAGAAAGCTGATGAATTCGAGGTTTTAGTAAAATCGAAGCTTTATGGGAAACTGGTACGTGTGCATAGCGCATTGTTTGGTATATAATATAGCAGAGATTTGCGACACTAAGTTATTCCATCAATTTAATATGATGGAGTGCATAACTTTGCCCAAACATGGACATGTAATCTCAATTCCCAACCTGGTGTTACATTTTGCTTTCTCCTTTATTTTTCCCTTGTCTATATTAGGTCACCATTATATAAGAAATGGATGCTTACATTTCTATGTTTTTTCCTCATAGTTCTCAAATTCTAAATGTAATTTTGAATTGTTTCGTGGATGATATTTTCTTTAAAAGTACAAAACTTAAGATCTTTTTTTTGGTATTGAGGGTGGAGAGATTCGAACTCAATCGTATATTTATTGAAGAAATAATATTTTTTACCATTGTACACGTTAAGGGATAAAAAAAATAAAAATAAAAAAAAGAGGAAGGAGGAAGAAGAAGAAGTCGTCTTTGAGCCCTTAAAAAAGAAGAGAAGAAAAATTAAAAAACAACACTCATAGGTCTTAAGCTAATGAAGGGAATTTAAAATATATAGTTTTACATTTTTTATAAAATAAGAATAGTTTTACATTTTTTATAAAATAAGATAGGAATATATTGTTGGTTTGGGCGAAGAGCTGGACCAATAAAGTTGAGCCCAATCCATTAACAACCCATTAAAAGCTCCACAGTACAGATACTAGATGGGCTCAACTACAAAGCCCAGTCACTCTTTCAAGTGTAATATATATATTTTTTATTTTTACCGTTCACTTTTTCATATTTAAGAAACCTTGTAGCTTTTAACAAAGGTGATTGCTTTTTTATCATTCAGCGGGTTAAAATCCTTTTAGCCCAAGGAAAAGCCTACATTAATGTTGCTTATACACTTTAACATATAATAAAAATAACTAAAATATAAATACTAAGATGGATGAAGATATGGATTCCCAAGTGAGACTATGGGGCTTATTAATAAAAAGTTAATTACACAAACAAACATTATATAAAGAAGGTTGGATGTGAAATGAGGGACCTCACACCCACAAAATAAATTACTTAGTTAATCCCCAATTTGTCAAAAAGCAAGTGCACTAATATTAATTGGAATATTGACACCCCCACCTCCCCAAATCCATCAAATCTCCCATCTGTTTCCCATGGTATTATCAATCAAAATTATTGGTATTTTATTTCCTTAATAGCTTGTAGGCCCAATTTTTTTTGGTTTTTGTAAATACAAAACAGGAAATATCAGAAAAAAGACAGAGAAAAAGATGAGCCTTTTGATTTGTTGTTAATGTTGAATTCAAAAAGAAACAACACAATTTTAAGTTTTTAAATAATTAATGTATTTTCCATCCATGATGTTCTTTTTTAATGTTCTTTCCAATTATCTTCCATCAATAGTGTTCTTCTCTAATGTCCTTTCCGATTTTGTCCTTCTAATTTGAATAAAACTTTTAGTTACAACTTATGTTTGCAATATAAATAACATAGCTAATACATTTATTACATATAACTAATGAAAATTTCACACATTATTTGTGTTGAATAACTGTAATTTCTTAATTTAGTAATCTAATTTAGATTAAAGCTCAAATAATTTAGCCAGCATACTTCATTAATTAACTAATACTTTAAATTTTTTTTTTCATTTTAAAAGTGATCCATATATATATATATATATATATATATATATATATTCATGTGTATTTATAATTTATACAAAACATATTCAGTTTAAATAGAGAATGGAAACGAAAATTTGGGGAAAGTTTAATGAAAACAAATATATATATATATATATATATATGTGTGTGTGTGTGTAAAATATATAGTCATATTTCATTTAATATGATAAAGGTATTTAAACTTGTTAATGTCTTTGACATTATTGTGTAAAATTGACAAAATATACAGTCAATAACATTGTCTTGTCAAAATCAATAATCTTTTGGGCACTCGTTCTCATTTGTGTTTTTTTACTTCCCTTGATGAAATATTTGAGTTTTTCTCTCTCTCTCTCTCTCTCTCTCTCTCACAAAATGAAATATTTGAGTTTGTTTTCTAGTATATTCGTATTTATATCTAAAAAGTTAAATAAAATAAATAATCTATTAAAATTCTACTTTGTATTAAAGTGACAAAATATGTACAGTAAAAAAATGTCATATCACAAATAAATTAAAAGTTGAGAATCATATTGTCCTATCACAGACAAATTAAATTTTTTCGGTACTTTTTGTTCTTTCTTTCTTTCTTTCTTTTTGATGAATTTAAGTACTCAAAGCTGCCTTCTATTAGTACATTCATTCATATGCATGCTCAACACCTTTGAATTAGAAAATTTTCAAATCATTTGGTATAAGGGCTGCAAATCTCAAAGTCCTAAGGCATTGTATCTGTGTAAGTAGCTCAAAATAGATAAAAATTAGTCAGCGAGACAATAAGATGCCAATTTATTTATCTTTTTTTCAAGGTTAATTGGGCTAGGGTATGAGGTAGTATGGTCCAAACTCCCAAGGTCTATAACACCCCGAGTGGTCCTTGACATCATCTAGTTAAAAATTCTGATGCTTGCATGCATGCAAAAGAATCAAATCCAATTAGAAAAATAATATGGAATCCATGCACTATTCCACCACTTAATCCAATGCTTTGGTAGCTTCAATTCACTGCCTCTTTAATGCCAATTGGCTACCTCAAGGACCACATTAATTTAACCCATTGTCTATTAAAAAAAAAAATTGCCTAAAAGCTAAGTCTCTTGTTGCTCTGCACAAAAATGATACATCTCATTCTTACATACAGACAAATCTCAATTCAAACGGGGCATAAGATTCTTATAGTACTGCCTATAAAAACAACGTTTATAGTATTGGTATGTTAACAAATAAATATAATGCAAGACTTAAAACAATACCCACAAAAAATCTATATGTAATATGCCAAAATGACATAGCCAACTTGACCTCAGCAATCACACTCACACTTGTGTAATTGAAATTATACTGATAAGTTTGTGTAGTACCATCAGCTATATACATACATACGTATATATACACACATACATACCGAATTTGTACATCCTATAGTAATATGGAACATGTAATAGAACGTACGTAGTGGTGGCTTTTCAAAAATAGTCGTCCACATTTGTCAGACTCAATCTGATTTTCATAACACATTTTCAAACAATTTGTGTAGGAGTGATGTGATGCATGGCTTTATGACTCGATGTATAAAGTTCATATAAATTATTGGAATTTAATTTGCTCTGTCTTTGTTCTAAGTGCTGCGCAAGCAGACTAATGTTATTGGGTGTAACATAAAATTTAAATTGTCTGTATTTATTAATGGAGAATTTTCTGTATTCATTTTAATAATGATGAATAAGAAGACATATAATCACGTGAGGAAAATTATATACATATCAGAAAGCGAGAGAGAATTTTGAAATATTTCAAAACTCCCGTTAGCCATCGGCTTGACCATCCAGGTGCATTGGATATTTGGACTCAAAATCTATGGTCGTTCTAGAAACTCCACTCAGACACGTGTGAACAATCAGTGGTGACCGTTTATTCTGACACGTAGGCAAAAAGTGGAGCCCATCCAACTTTAAACCAAAAACGCACATCGTATTAAATTTTAAATATTATATTATATTTTTTTTCCACATATAAAATGATCTTCCACCCCAAGTGCTTTGCCTCAGCCCATGCAAAAGAAACCAAAACCACCATGGATGAAGGCAAATCCACAGAAGACAAGGAAGGTGGCGGAGAGGTCAAATACAGAGGTGTACGGAGGCGTCCGTGGGGAAAGTACGCGGCGGAGATTCGCGACTCCACAAGGCAAGGCGCGAGGCTTTGGCTCGGCACTTTCAACACAGCAGAAGAAGCTGCGCGAGCCTATGACCGAGCTGCTTATGCCATGAGGGGTCACTTGGCAATTCTTAACTTTCCTGATGAATACCCATCAGCTGCTGCTGGTACTGCTTCTGCGTCTGCGTCCTCTTCTTCTTCTTCGTCATCAATGCCTACAGGCGGTACTAATGAGCAGGGTAGACAAGTGTTCGAGTTCGAGTACCTGGATGATAAGGTGTTGGAGGAACTACTTGAATATGAAGAGAAGACGAACAAGAAAGGTTGAAGTACTAAATTACCCTTCATGAACCATTTGGCTGTGCTTTTAATTAGCATTTTTGCCCATTTTCAGTTACTATATATCTATATCTATCTTATAAACCTGGGAAAAACAATGGTACTGATCCCAGATGATTATAAATTACAATAACCTTTTTATATATACATTTTTGTTTGGTAAATTATGAGATTACTACGGTGATCTGAAAATTTACAACAAAAGACACACATTGTGCAAAAGTTGTATATCTGTTTGGATTACTTAGTCCCTAAGTTCATAAATAGTAAATACTACTAGGTGTAACTATCTTTATATTGTTATGAAACACTGGAAATGTAAGCAAATATAGATGATGAAGAAAGTAATTGGGTTTGTCAAACACATGTTATTTTCTACTCTTTTTCAATAGAGAGAGAAGTTGAGGAATTAATATGTCCAAAAAATTTGTACATTTAATCAATTTATTCTCTTTCTTTATAAAGTTTCCTTTTTGGTGAATTCTCTCTCTTTATAGTGCAGAAGAATTTTCTTCAATTATGTGTTTGATCCAGGCATGCATATCGGCAATTAGGCATGTAACTTTCAAAGGGATTTTGGAATTCCTTTAATTTGAACCCTCTGGGCCATGCCCTGTGGGTACAAAGCTTTTGACTATTCCAATTAATCAATATGATTTTTAGTTGTAGCATGGGCTTGGACAGTTAGCTGTTAACTTTCAGGGGCGGAGGACCCCCAGTACTTTTTACTCGTTGATTGATTTCGAAAGGGAACAATAACCAGTCTACATCCTGACATTATTGATAATTATTAATTATACTTTCTTTTTTTTCCCCTTTTATGTCTTGTTAAATTTTGCGAACTTCTGTTTTTCTTGGATATATAATTATTGTATTCTTCTTTCACTTAATTAATTATGATGTAGATGACATAGAAAACTTCTGTATATTAAACTAAACCACGTAAAAACAAGAGAAACCAATACATTGAAGAATAAACAGAGTTAACCAGGGTGACAATAATATTGATGATATACATACCTTCATTTTCCTTTTATGTTTGATGAATTTGGCCATCTTCTTCTTATCTTGTACATAGTTATTGTTCTTCTACCATTTATGATGTAGGTGGTATGGATATATTATGAATTTCTACATATTACATAAACTAAATTACATAAAAACAATAGAAACGGTTGTTGTAGAAAATTGCACCATTAATAATTAATACTCAATCGGAGCTTATAAAAGAGAAAACAACTGTCAGTGATCTTTACACTAACAGTATTGCTAGTTAAAGATCCTCCAATGGTCAATTAGACCTTTTGAATAACTATCTTTATAAGACAGTTTTAAGAACAAAATATTTCATATCTTTTGTTGTGAGGGTCTTTGGAATTTTATAAGGTTAAGAGTGAGAGTTTAAGAAAGTAGAGTTTTTTAGTTGGCTTAGACTTTACTTGGTCATCAAGTTTTCTTGAGACTTTTTTAAACATTAATATTAAATAACAAGAATATGAATAATATCAATTAAAATAGAGGTATCTTTAACACCATACAAACCAAGAAATATTTGGGGATAAAGAGTTAAATTTGGGTGTGGCTGTAGCAAGTTATTTTTCTAAAGCAATGATAGCCAAGTATATATTTTCCTGTTCAGGCTATATTGCGAGAAGGTATTTATGTAATAAGAACTTTTTTTTACATCCTTAGTTCCAGTTCATTTATTGATTGACTGACACATAAGAACTAATGTTAGAGGGAATAAAAGGTCAATTCACAAGGATAATAAAGTAAAAATTATGTGTCAAATAAAGATGGGAAGTGACATATTGAAAGTTTCCCCTATATTGCTATATATAAGTTAAATTGAAGAATTGTTTTATATATAATTATTTAAGTTTAATAATTCTTAAGCAACAAAAAAAGTGCTACACATTTTGGCTTCAAAAATAAAAATTATTGCTGTAAAAAGCTACGCCGTGAAAATGTTGGTGGTACAATATTATATTAAGTATTGGTAATAAATATTTAAATATAAAAAGCTGCTATATGATTTCTTTTTTTTTTTTTTTAGTATTGGGGTTCTGCTGCATGATTAATTTGTGATTATAGAAATGCTAAAAAGGAAGTTCAAAATATTTTCAAACTAACGATATTGACAATAAGCAATTAATCAAGAAACCAGGATATATGATTATAAATGACTTGGAGATATGGATGTATTCTTTATATAAACTTCCAATAAAAGGCAATTTAAGGTTGGTTTTTTTATTTTTAATTATTATTATTATTATTATTATTATTATTATTATTATTATTATTATTATTTTTAATTCAGTTGTAAGGGGACACTAATACAGTTTGAATTTTATATATTTCATCTGCCCTAATTTATCTTGTTTTATTTTTGTTACATTGGCTTTAATTTTACTGGTATGTTGGCTTATTATATTAATGGGTTTAATTTGAATATATATATATATATATATATATATTTGTTTGAATGTAATGAGTTCAATAAGATAGAACTTAAGGATTACCAAATCCTATTTATAAGTTTTTAAAATTGTAGTTTAAAAAACTAATTGTCAAATATCCAACGGTTTGACACTTGCAATGTAAGCATCAAACCTTTCTTTGAAACCCTTGCAAGGTTTGCAAATATGAAAGGTGAATGTAGTGCCAACATTGTTAAAAACAACCAAAAATAAAGAAAAGAAATTAAATGTATTTCTTTCATTGGCTTTTATCATTATAAATACTGTAACACAATAGTTGTCAAACCGTCATCCTAGATATTATTACCCTTTTTATATATTGAAAGCATTAATTAGATATTTAAAACATTTCTTAAGTAAAAAGTTAATTGACAGACCAAATTTTTAGACAATATATATATATATATATATATATATATATATATATATATCATAATATTTTTTTTTGTCCAAAATAAAGAAAAAATAGTGGAACATTATATACTAGCCAATGAAGAAGAACTTCCACTTTAATCAATAACCTTGTACTTGGAGTCTAGGATGTTCTTCTCGATTCTCTTCAATATAGCAGAGTCAAATTCTTCTTTTAATTCTTTCCTTTTGACTGAGATTAATCTCACATATAAAGAAAGGGCAAACATTGGACAGTTATGTGAAATAATTTTCTTTCTCTTTTTAATCCACGTTACTCTCATTTTTATTTTTTTCCCCTTTTAAATCTCTTGGGGTATCTTCGACTGTGTGTCGGAAGGTTAGCATTATTTGATTGAAAGATTGAAATTTAATCAAATCATTTTAATGTTTATCACACACAAGCATAAACACGAACACAAACTAATACAACGTTTATCACAAGGTCTACTACTACTACAAACATCATATTTTGACCACATAATTCATAATTTTTTGTTATCTGTCTATTATAATTGATCATACCCTCTTCCACGTTTGATTGAACGTTTGTGCTAGAACTTTTCCTAGCGTAATTATAGTATTAAAATTGATTCCTTTTTTTTTTTTTTTTCTTTTTCTTTTTGGTTCTTTTTTTAATATAGTGGAATTCTATCACAATTTTCCAAAAAAAATCATCAATATGTATAGGTGGACCATATGTATGCATGTTGATGGAGGCAAATCATGTTAATTTGCTGGTACTTATATAAGTTTTGGAATTTTGGTAAAACAAGAACTTTCCTAACTAGGAAAGTAAGAATAAATTAAAGGGCATATTTCTTAATTATTTGACAATCAAATCTTCATAAATTAGTTAGTTTTTCTAAACATATAATCAACTTGTCTAAACCCTTTTTATAAGAAAAAGAAAATCACTTAAAACTTTGTATTTTTAGTGTGTGTGTATATATACAAAAATGCTTTTCTATACAATGTTGCTTATATATCCTACACAATAACAGTTATTGTGGCTCATTTTAAAGTGGGAGTAAAAAATTGTATTATATGTAATTAATGCAATTACATATAATGTATTCAATTGGATGTAATGGGATCATTCATATCTATATATATATATATGCCTTAAATATTCATAAGAATCTTTTATTATTGTAATTTTTTTTGGGGGGGCTAATCTCTTTGTGGGAAAGAATAAAAGCCTCCTGCAACGACAAATCTTATCTTGATCAATTAAGCTTTTGGAACAACTATGACTATAGTTTTCGCAATATTTCCAAATTGTGCAATGGGAAAAAAGATGAAAGTAGAAGATTCAGAATATATATATGTAGACAAGATATTATTCTTATCAAAGTGAATTAATTTAAGTTGTTTTTTAATTTCGTCTTTTCTTCTATGACTTCTCTTATATGTGATTAAATTATATTAATTAATTCTTCTCTAAGAAATTATATTTAAAATAAATATATAAATAATAAATAACAGAAAACTTGGCCTTCCAACAATTAATTCTTAATTAATTAAAAGAGCTAATTATCAGAACACCAAGTTCTTCCACTTAACTTATCTCATCAGCAGTAGTTAATATATTCTTAAACCTTTATTCTTGATTTCTAAAAATGAGAGTCTGAAATAGATTTCATTAACAATTTGCATTTGATCCTTGAGGTTGGTTGGATGATGTTCTAAAACTGAGAGTCTGAATTAGATTTTATTAACAATTTGCCTTTGACCCTTGAGGTTGGTTGGATGATGTGAAAATTAATTGATTTAGCTAGAAGACTCCCTCATATATTCAGTTTTACATAGAGCTACTACTGCTAAATAGACATCTTCTGCATTCTAGCTTAATTTATTAAATAATTTAATTACTTTCCTCATGATAATCTTTCAATTTTTTTTTTTTAAAAAAACAATAATAATAATTCTTCATTAACTATCCCATTTGATCCCCCAAAAAAATAAAATAAGATAATAAACGTAGAGTAACATATTACTCTCCCAGATCACTTCCATTTAGGATTTACTGGTAGGTTTACAATTTGACTTCAATTTATTCAAAATGAATTAACGGTGGTGCCTTCCATTTCTACACTTTCCTAAAATACATACCATCTTCAAGGAAATTCAATTAATAATTAAATTTAACAGTTGAAAAAGAGAATCATAGACCTTTCTGATAATTAATGGTTACATTTCAAATGCAGCCAGTTTTATAAAGGAAAGAGAGAGAGAGAGAGAGAGAGAGAGAGAGAGAGAGGTGAAATTAAAACCATCCAAAACTGAAAAATAAAAGAAGTTTGATCTCACAACAAGGTCATTTGTTCTTCTGCTGATCATCTTCAGAATCAAGGAGATCCTCCAGCACTTTGTCATCCAAATACTCAAACTCAAACACTTGCTTCGGATCTTGTCCTGAAGACGAATTTCCCCTTTCGAAACTCCGATTAGGGTCAGTACTACCAGAAGACGAAGAAGAAAATGAAAAATGAGGAGGAGAGGTTGGGAGCCTAGAATAATACTCATTAGGGAAGTTAAGGATAGCGAGGTGACCTCTGAAGTTGAAAGCAGCTCTATCGTAAGCACGAGCAGCTTCTTCAGCTGTATCAAAAGTACCAAGCCATAGTCTACCACCTTGCCTCGACGGGTCCCTGATCTCCGCCGCGAATTTCCCCCATGGCCGTCTTCGTACTCCTCGGTACCTCACCGTCGAATTCTCTCTTCCTTTCTCTTCTCTTTTGTCCTCTCGCCTGCGAGGGTCTTGATGATCCATGCCAATTAGGGTTTCTTAATGTTCAACTTAGCCTTTTGGCTGTTTTCAAAGTTGGTGGTATATGTCTGTCTTATTGGTTTGTGTGTGTGTGTATATATATATATATATGTGTGTGTGTGTGTGTGTGTAAGTATGCGCGTTATTATATGCTTATATATATTACCTGTTGAAAAAGCAATGAATCATATATACAATAATATGCTGATTGTAAACGAGTCTTTGAGAACGTGGATTGACTCTATCTTTTCATCTCCTTTCTTGGAAGGTTCTTCATGTAGCAAATCAAAATTCGATACTTCGACTCTTTCTATGAAGAAATATACATACATATATATATATATATATATATATATATATAGTTAATTAGATTGTAAAATCTTTTTTCCATCAGATTTGCATTTCTCTCCTCAAATATGGTTCGGATTCTAAGCCTTTTCTTGGTACAAATATATGAGATGAGAATAACCGATTTTGCTTGCCCTAGTTCTTACTTTTTTAAAGAATATTTTATTCATCATTCCTTTTAATACTTCTATTTTTTGGGTTCAAATTACTATTAATTTAGTATTACTTTGTTTTAAGTAATTAAGTTTAATGCCTTTTATTTATTTTTTCCTTTTTGGGCGGAAAGAAAGTTTGACATATAGACTTCCCAATATATAATTAACACAAAGAGTCTAATTTTATTATATCAATTGACTATTATTTTTTTATAAGGTCAATTAATTGTACTTGTAAATTAAAAAAGGTAAAATGATATATTTTGAAGCCATTTTTTTTTAATTAAGGTACAGCTCACTTGAGAAAACCATCACTTCACTGAATTAATTTTTGTTTTGGATTTCATCATAAATAACATGCTTCTTTAAAAAATAAAATAAAACAAGTGGTAAATTTTATAAGAACAAGGGTAAAAGAAGAAAATTTTAAAATCAGTAAGGATTGAGAAAATTCTCTCTTGCTTTTTTTCATCACCAGTACTAGTGCAATGAACTACTATATGGATATCATATTCTACTTTTTGTGAGTTTACAAGTGCGAAAGGTTGGGGAGCAAAAAATTGATGCCCATATCAAAGAAGATAAGAAAATATATTGGACCCACCAAATTGCAGAGATTTTCCATAGCTATATGAGAGGAATATTTTAACCCTATGTTATAATTGATCTAAATGAGTAAAGTTATTTGTCACCTCAATTGATAATTAATTATTAATTAAATTTTTTATTTTAATAATCTAATATAAGAAATGTTAAATCAATTAAAGTCAAAGTAACAGTGCGGTGATAATTGGAATTTTTCTTAATTATATTCAAAATTAAAAGCTAATTAAAAAAGCCCAAAAATGCTGAATTAGAGAATGTCTCTGACTACTCTATAAATCAATTTTGTCTTTTTTGAATTCCGGCTTTCACTGCACCTTTCCAATGGGTGACTTGTAAGAACTCGGACTCATGTTTTCAACATGTAATATCTATCCATACTAATTGCCAACCACAAATTGTTTTCATTCACAAAAAAATAAAATAAAATAAATTTGTATTCAGCAAAATACATAGACAAGTACAGGTCAGTCCAATAAAAAAAAAATTACTATACTAATATGAACAGTCCTGTGGTAAAGGTTTTTTTTTTCTTGGGCAATATTTTCATGTTTGAATCCTCCCATATCTAAATTTTAAAAAAAAAAAACTGTGAAAATTGGGTGTTTTCATTAAGTAGCTGTGTTGGAACACATACGTATATGTAAACAAAAAAAAGGTTACATGTTTAATTATTTCACTTTATTTACAATTTGTATCATTCTTGTACATAGTTGTAAATAAAGTGATTATATAGAATAATATCATTCTTCCATGATCATATATTGGTAATGGATCCTTTTGTTTAGAAATATCGGAGGAAAATCAAGAGATTAATAACCCTGGCAAACACATAATCAGCCTTGTTAAATGAACAATATTTTTCTTCCTCATTTTTTTTATAATTATTTTATTCAAACATATCATTATTTGAATTCTTATATAAGGTTTTAGGCATTATTTCATACACCGTTCGACGTTAATTACTATATATATATATATATATATATATATATATATATATATATAAATGTTCGCGTATGTGTGATTTTGAATTTTACTAAGAAATGGTAAAAGATATAAAGTTGTTTTTTTTTTATTATTTAACTTCAATTTAAAATAAGCAAGAAATTAGTTAATGCTCATAGTAGGAGAATTAACTGTAGTGAAACTTAGTTAAAAGTTCCTACCAAAGAAGAGGGGAACCAATAATCTACCTACCAAGTAATAAACGTATTGGACTCTTACTCCAGTTTAGAACTTTACCTACAAGTAATAGAAATTACACAGTAGAAGAATTAACTATTGCTGGTAAAACTTTGTGAAAGCTTCTATCTATATATATGTATATATATGTGTGTGTGTGTGTGAAGAAGTAAATCAATAATTTATAAATTACATAACAACAAATATATTTTCCTCCCTCTAAGCACGACGGTGAAATAGTTGGTGCAACTACATTCACAAAATTATCAATCCTGCTAGAAACTTCTTCATCGACATGGCTGACGCAGGTACATATGTAATTATTATTGTTATTTTAAATTATATTGTAATTAGGAGGACCACAGTGCACAATGAACCCAGGATACCAATCCCAATTTGGTAAACTAAACTAAGGCCCAAGAAATGAATGGATCACGCTCGTTATTCTAGTTTTCTCAAGACTTTTATTCCATTTTATTATGTAATCATTTCTTGTCTCTTTTTTTGCCAAAAGATTTAGAAAAAGTAAGACATGATATTAATGTATTATTTTGACGGAAATTGACGATGATCAAAGCTTGGAAAAAACGATTATGGCAAACATTTTTGTGAACATTAAACAGTCCATGCTATATCAATTTCTTTATTTGGAACTATGTAATGAACACATGAAAATTGAAAGAAAGAAAAAGTAAAAAGAAAAAGAGATTGTTTTTTTATTAATCTCGTTGAACACGAAAAGCAATAAATCTACACCTACTAAGGATATTATTTACCAACTGACGTACCGATATATGGTAATATATTTTTTAACTTTCATTGAGTCATATTTATCTTTTTAAAGGTTATATTAAAATATTAATTAATAATATATTATTATATCAATTGTCATATCAATTATCACATCCGTAAACAATTTTAATAGATCTTCTTAGTATTTACTATATTCATGCTTCCCAAATCTTTTAAACTACAAAAACCATCACATTGTGTTTCAATATTGTAATATTATTAAAAAAATTAGTAATTAAGGGAATATCAAGAAAATTTTATTCATTTGATGAAATTGTATGATTAGGCAGTACATATCTTATAGGCAAAGATAGAAGAAGATATAATTAATGTTTTATCTTTTTATTGGAAGAGACAAAATACGACAGCTATATAATTTATAGTTTTTTTTGGTAAATGATATATAATTTGTAGTTTGAAAATGTAAAATGTACCTTTCACCAAAAAGAAAATGTAAAATGTACTGGATAAAAAATTATATAGTTTGAGAAACTTTGTTAATGCAAGTCATACCAGAATATTTTCAAATGACAACACAGAAAATGAAGAAGAAATTAGATTAATTTTCAATAATTATATCTCATTTGAAAGGTGACAATTATGACTCATTTTAGGTGAGTCTCTAAGAGAGAAACACCAATAACATTTTCTTTATTATTACTTTTTTTTGAATCTCCATTTCCTTTAATTTTATTGGGAGGATCCAAACCTATTTTTCAAAATAAAATATTAGTATTCCTAATTTAATCAAACAAATGAAAAAGAAAAAAAAAACTTAATCTATTAACAGAAAAGATGTTTTTCTTTAAATTTTATGTCATTGATGATGAAGAGATGGGCTTGTATGACGGGGCCCCCATAGAAAAAAACTTTAAAAGTAAAATGGGCCCCGACCTAGTGGGGTTGACTTGGATCACCTTCGACCCAACCAAATGTCTGCACGTGAGCATCCATGCGCATGCCCACACACTACAACATGACAGCACTTGTTTTTTCACTTAAAGCTAATATTTCAACACGTGTGCAAACTTGTTCGAGCTTTAACCAACTTTGCAAACTTGTAAGTCTAAGTTTGAGCTTCGTATTACTCAGAAAAAAAGAAAAAAGCATGAACATCATGTATACTAATTCTAACTAAAATATACACAAATTAATTTATTGGACCCTAAGTTTGAAATTGGTATTTTCAAACTAAAATCAAAGTTTTAACTTTTGTATGATCGAAGTGGAGAGGTTCACAAATTGTTTCACTATAAATTGAAATGATAAATTTATGTATTAATATCCACTTTACGAGATTTGATTTTTAGTAGATGAAAGATATTATGATTTGCATAATAGTTCCCTATAATGGATACCAATTTAATATTAACATTTTTAAAAATAACTTAAATTTGAACATAAACACTAAATTTGAAACCCTAAACTCTTTTCCAAAATCCAAAAACTCATAATCTTAAATCCTAAACCTAAAATCCAAAACCCTAAATTCGGAACCCAAAATCCTAAGTATCAAACATAAAACTTGAAACCCTAAAGATACATTAATAAGTCAAGGACATATACTTGGTAAATAATCACTATGTAAACCAATATTACAAATTACAATGTTTATCCATTATAATTACTAACACACGTTTCTTTTCTTTTTTTTTGCAAAAAAATAAAAAAAAAATTTATTATAAAAAAAAAAACACATTTTTTTGGTTAATATTTATTGATTGATTTGTTTACACATTGATGATGATTCTAAAAAAAAAAAAAAAAATCAAAATGGGCCTGTCTGATGGACTCTCCTGTAAGAAAATAAAAAATTATCAGAAGAATAAATGGGGCCCAGATATGAGGAGCAGGGAGACTATTTGTTTGTCTACTTGTTTACTCCTTGACTTGGATCACCTGCGACCGCACCCAAATGTCTGCACGTGAGCATGCATGGGCAAGCCCACACATCAACATGATCGCATTTTCTATGCTTAATCCTAAATATATTGTTTGTGTATATAAATATCCTAAATTAGTGGAAAATTCAAATTCAGAGATTTTTGTCGACTTTGTTGAACTTTTATGAATTTTCAACATTCATATCCAAATTCCAATTCAATTTTGTTATGAATAATTTCATATATACTAAATCCAATCAAAGTGCACCCAAATTTGAACCATAATTTATATTATAATCCAAGTGGTGAGATTTATAAAACTTGTAATATTATAATTTAACATTATTTTAATTTTTATGTGCTAATTTTTTTTTAAAAAAATATATTTTTATACATTTGGATCAAATGGCTACAAGCCTACAGCTAATAAAAAAAATATTATTCTAGCATACATCATTTTATAAGTTATGGATAGATGAAAACCTTTTATTTTATTTTATCATCACTATTATTATTATTTATTTATTATTTATTTTTTGGCAAGAATGAAAACTTTTGTGTTGGTCAAAAGCATAGCAGTTTCCAAGAATGAGCACCTTACTTGCTCCAATTTAATATTAATACTTTTAAATGACTTAAATTTGAGCATAAATTCAAAGAGAATAAAAAACATAATAAATCGTAGATTCAATTGGCCTTGAATGTTCTAGAACAAAAGGACAATAAAAAATTTGGGATTAATTTATAAAGAAGTAACTGCTGGAACTTTGTATCCAGGCGTTATATTTCACTGCTTGATGAATTTGAAAATCAAAAGATTAAAAATAATCATTATTTTGGGTGTCCCACAAAGAGTACTAGAAATAATTTAGTTTTTTTTAATGAAGATGTTCATAATTGGTATGAGAGATTCAATTCAAAGATCGATAGAAAACTTTATAACAATTCCTTGACCTCCATTAATTAATTATTAATTATAAGATAGTATGTTTCTTATAATTGGCTTTTGCCTTGACCACAGAGCTTAGAAGAAGATGAATTAGTATAACGTTTGCTTGGTTTCAAAATTATTCAATATTATTTCTCACTAAAATCCTTAGCAAAATGTTTGGGTCATTGAAATTGAAGTTGTTGAGGAGATGTAAATTGGGAGAGTACAATGGCTCTATAAGGAGTAATCATTTTTATGGTAGAATTATAAATTTAATTGCCTATGCAAGACTGGACGGTCACAATAATCTTAAACCAAATTCATATTATAAGAAGTTGGACTAGAATTTGGAACTTATTATTAAATAAACAGAAATAATTGGTGTTAATTTATAAGATATTAGAAAAAATTTTAATTTAATTAATGGTATTTATTTTTAGAAATTTAGCCAATGATGTTTACGATTATTTATTTATTTTTGAAAAATAAACAAAAATTTTCATTTTCCGACCATTTGAGATATGGGTTGTCCTTCATTATTATTATTATTTTTAATATATATATATATATATATATATATATATATATGTAAAATCTGTTAAAACCGTTAACTAAAGATAAAATCTGGGTACTAAATTGAAAAAATTTGTATATTGAGGGTACCAATTGAAAATTTTAAATTAGGGTACGAAATTGTAACAATTTAATAACTCATTACTTAGATCATTTAAATACGGGCTAGAATTTGAAATTTCATTGAGATCTTTATTTTCTTTCATTACTTGGACAACTCTACGTATGAAAGCAAGTAATTATCCAACTAAAATGAGAAAATTCTTGAAGGAATAAAACCTTAATTATGTTATCATCATTTTTTTAAAATCCAATATGAAAATAAAAGAAATATATTATTAACCATACGATATTTAATTACACAATATTTAGTGACATAATAACTGAGTTGCTCCATAGAATCCAGACTAATTTCAATTATATCTGTACACGTCATCAGATTTGTATATATCATTGATATCTAATTCCTTAAGCATAATGCACCAAACTCCACAATACAATATAAGCATTTTTTTTCCTAGACACACACATATAAACAAAAAATAATAATAATAATCTTCTCATGCATTTCATGTTATTCAAGTTCCTTGAAGACAATTTAGTATCAATATAATCATAAATTGGAACAAAACTACTTAAACATTTTTTTTTAAAGAAAAGTAATAACATTTCGTTGTTAAAAAAATAAAAAGAAATACACTTTGAATTCTAAGCCAAACTTATAGATAAAGTATGGATAAGGTAGCCGGAGACTTATCCCAAATGATGAGTTTGAGCAGTAAGTTTGGTGACCAAACTTGAGCCAATCTATTAATATGCTTGTTCTAGCGGTCCAGTTTAGCAATGTAACTTCAGATACATATTTACCAAAATGAGGAGAATACGAGAAAAGTGTGTCCCTTTCACATGAACATAATTATAGGCTCCGAAATGTCAAAAACATTGCATACATAGTTAAAGCCTAAAAAGTGTCTAAACCCAAATCATTAAGCCTTTTTCTTTCTTAACCCTTTCAATATGTATAAGATTGATTCTCTAAACATTTGCTTTCACACAAATGAAATGAGGATGTGGTTCTCAGATAAATGTAGTCTGGATGTAAGCTAGGCTGGAATTTTCTTGTTCAGAGAGTCCCATTCATCAAGTAACTAATTATCTGAATTTTCTACCAAAAAAAAAAAAAAAACTAATTATCTGAATTTGTTTGGCATTAAGATTGAAACTAGTTGATTAAATTAATTAATTATTTTTTAATCATCATTGTTTAATGCTGAACCATGTGTCCTTTTTTTTTTTATAACAAAGATAAGGACTGCTTTTATAAGGTAGGAAAAGAACAAGAAAATAGTGTACTCCCTAACCTTGGTGCATTGAGCCTAGCCATATTGACCAAAATCTTCATCTATATAAAGGACAAGGATAAAGGCTAGCTATTTGGGTAATTAATGAACCCATTTCTTTGGCATGTTTAGAATGTGAACTGAAAATGGTTAAAGAGTGAAAAGGGTTAAAGAGTTAAAATGAGTGAGATTTAATTTTAATTTGTTGAGTTTTAACTCATAGCTAGGGACCCATTTTTGCCTATCAACAAATCATTTTTGAGCACCACGAATGAATTGACTTTCATTTGTGGATTATGATTTACATGATATCGGACTATCAAATAACTTTGTCATACTTTGCCATATAATATTAATTATTAATCATATAATATGATAGCCTCGGTTTGATTACAATATGCAGATTCATGTACCACTTTATTTAATACAGTCAATTTGTGTGGAGCCCTTCTAAAGAAGAATATGTTCGCAAATCTGGAATTTATTTTTTAGTACATTCCCTCTTATTGCATGTATTTTATTTTAATCTGCTAATGATGTTTGCTAATTGCTTTTAATTAAGCGTGGAATATGACGTGGCTGATGTTACAGCAGGCTTATAATTAAGGAAAATGCCGGGCTGTTTGTTGTTTCGCTAGTGTACCAACAGAGTGCAGTACTTTCAGCCAAATAAAGATGTCACACTTTTAAGGTTTTATTTATTTAAAATAATTCTGTACATTCACTTTTAAGGTTTTATTTATTTCAAAAAATTCTGTACATTCACTGAAATAAGATGCAAGATTCGGGTTAATTTCTTCACTTAATTTTTTTAAAAAAGATTTAATTTAATTTAATTTGATGTAAATTTGGGTTAAGTCCAAACAAACGAGACTTAAATATAAATTTGGAATGTAATTTAATTTAAAATCTTTTTATATTAATGCTATATTTACTGAAATTTTATCAAGATTATTTATCAATTAATATGATAATGATGTAGCATATTAGTCGACAATTTCATGTACCGAAATGATAAATAAGTGATTCTAAATTAAAAACTAATAATATATTTAATATATTGTCATATATTTACCACAAAAAAAAAGAAACATATTGCCATATAAACTCATTTGATAAACAATTTTGATAGAGCTACATTTATTAAATCTTGTAATTTAAAGTTTTTTGCACTAATATATACTTTCAAAATTTTCCTTCATATCGCACTTTACCTCCAAAATTTATTTTGCCATCATAATTCTCTAAACTTTTATAGCTACAGTCCAAATTCCACACTATTAATATTTAATTGTTTGAAATCAAGTTTTTAACATATGCTAATGACTGAAAAACAATTAAAATTATTATTATTTTTTAAAAAATATTACTTTTTCATAACTTCTCTTTCTATATATATTTTTTCATTTCTATGTTAAATGACATGTAGAAAGAGAGGGGTTCTAATTTTTTATTTTTTTTCTTATATAATTTTTAAATTTTTTCCACTCACCACCTATACACATACAGTAAAATCTCTATATATACACATACAGTAAAATCTCTATATAGTCATACTGTTGAGCTAAATAAATTTTATTATTATAAAAAGGTTATAACTTAATAAAAGTATAGTTAATTTTTTTTTACTTGTAATTATAGTGTAGAAATACAAAAAATTTCATGCCAAGAAGCTCTAAACATACTCGAGAAGTTAGAAATATTTTGGCTTCAATAAGAAAGTATACATATTGATGAGTTATTATATACTCGTAAATTCAAAGATATAATAGCAACTATAAAACATAAATCATTATCTCAAACAACTTAAGATAAATATGTTATTTCTTAAACTTTAATGTAATAAAGTATATATTTTTCTAATATACATAATTATTATTATTATGTAAAGGTAAATTTTTTAATATGGTATCTAAAAAATTTATAATTTATTATAATGTAGAGTTTATTTTTATTTTTAACTGGTATAAATTAAGATTATAATTTTTTATTACTACGTGAAGGTTATTCTTGTATATCACTGTAGAGAGATTCTACTGTACTTACTAATAATTAAATATCAATAGTATTAAGAATATATTTAATCTCAAATGTGATGACTATGAAGTTTAAGTGGCAAAACATAATGTTGAGGAATATTTGGAATATTGGTGCAAAAAATATTTTTCTTTTTTTATTGTTTTTTCTTATGTTCATAAACAAAGTTGTTAATTTGCCTACAAGTGGTTGATTTTCGATTTACTTTTAGAATATTGGTCTGCTTGAAATTCCCATTACAAGTTCCATGTATCAAGTGTCAATTATAACTGGATTCCAATCAAACATAAGAAACGAATTTCTAGCTACTAAACTATGAAAATTTAATCTGCACACTAAGCAGTTCACTACCAAGAAAACTGTTGGATTGAAACATTGAAGAAAGCCAAGCACTAGATTCGTCAAAAAAGAAAGAAACAAATGCATGTTTTCAAATATATGTATCTTTTTCATATCCCATCACTTTATTACCTTCATACGAAACTTTCCCTTTCACAAAGACATGCACGCTCTTTGATGACATTTCCATTAGTCAATCACAAGAAAAGCCATATGCCAAACCCCCATAATTTTAATTTTATACAACAAAACTAATCAAATTAACCCACTAATCTCCTTCAATTATATACCATTTTTTTTAATTAGAAAATTAAATTAAATCCTCAATAATTGGACTTGTTGTGCGCTCATCGAGCCTCTAATTGCGAATAAGTATGGTGTTGCATTAAATAGTAAAAGGTAAATCTAGAGAGGAATTGGAATATTGCAATGTAGTGAGCAGAGGAAGCAGTACAGAGGCCGAGTAAGTAAGAAATGTACCAAATTAAAGAGACTTAGGTTGGTGTAAAGGGCATGGGACTAGAAGGTGTGGGACATAGACTGATGGTGGCAAGTTAAATGTGACAATCTGTGAATGGACCATATACCATGAATCTGTAGGCATCATTGCTGGCCTAACATACATGGGTTAGTCAAATTATAGTGATGGGTTTGGATTCTTTGGAAATCTTACTTAATTTGGACCCCTTTTTTTTTATTGTTCTATTTTTTTTTCTTGGTAGAGAATAGAAATATGAGTGGAGAGGAACCGGTGTGTAATAGGACCAGCCCCCACGCTTGCTATTTTACCTTATATAATTAAGATGCAACTCCTAATAGCCACTTTCTTTTCTTTTCTTTTTTTTGGATGAATTCTCAATTAATAATTATTTTTAGATAAAATTTTAGATAAGCAGATTTGTACGGCTATACAATATCCTGTTGATTGTATGTTTTGTGCATAATATAATAGTCCTTTCTATTAAAAAAAATTAAGATGCAACTCCTATTATATTGATCACGTGCCTCAAAAGAAAATGCAGCTAATTTGCTTTTTTCTTCTCTTTTTTTTTCATTTTTTTTCTCTTTTCTTCATCTTTGTATTAAAGAAAAATGAAATTGAATTTTATTTGCCATTTTTTCTCCACCAAGTTAATGTTGGAACAGAAATGACATGGTAGCTTCCTATTGATTTTTTGTTGGTATTTAATTAATTTGGACTTTTTGTTGTTTCAATTTGTCCATGTTTTGATGTCTGTTCTCTGTGTATTTGTAGCTAGCTAGAGACGACATTGCAGTCATTGGATAGAGTTGGTTAGTAAACTAATTTGCAAATATATCTATGGATCTAATTCTAAAATTTTTGCAGTTAATTTCCACAGAAATGAAAATTTTAATTTAACTATTTTCATAATTGTGAATTAACTCCATTATTGTCTTAGGTGGATTCAACCACAATACCAAACCCTAAATTAGGAAGGACAGACATAAAAGTCTAATAATTAATTTCTTATTGTTCATATTTGTATCAAATCGAGCATAGTTCATAAGCTCAAATTCACAAACATGAAAAACATTAATATGAAATATCAATATTTCTAAAGACCCATCAAATTAAGCAATAATATATCATGCAATTGGTATTTCACATCCCATTTTAATTCACGAATCTAATTAAACACTATACTACTGTACGAAAAGATTGGTGCATGTGGCATGCATATGTCACATGAAAAAACAACGAAGATAAATTTTGTAAAGCTACTTTTAGATATTAATTTCGTTTTCACATACCTATGTACTCAAATTTTTTTATTATTTTTTTAAAATTTCTGAATCAAAATGCAGAGCATAATCTTAGAACATTTAATATGTCTTCTCATTGACAGCGAATTCGAATTAGGCTTTAATTGAAATCAAGGTTACTTTTTCTTTCTTTGTTTTTATTGGAAAATTAAGGTCAATTTACTGATTATAATTTAAATAGTAAATTTTCAACAAGTAATGATAGAAAATTAAAATTCATAGATTTTTTTTAAAATTAATTCCTGAAAATGAAAAAGGAAAATAAACCAACATAATTCACAAATCCTTGGTGAACTAAAAAAACAGAGATTTAGTATCCTCTCCTAATCTGAACTTTGCTAGAGTTATACACATTAGTCTAACATGTGACAATATTTAAAATGCCAATTTTGTGATATTAATTTTTTAACATATCCATGTATTAAAAAAAATTCATGTAAAACTCAGATATTTTTTTTTTGGTTTTTTGTTTTTTTTTTTCTATCAACAGATAAAGCTCGTGTTTGATAAATGAAAAACAAAGTCCATAAAAAATAAGTTTCAACAGAAGAGTAGGACAAAATATTTTTGGTATCATGCAATATTAGGTGAAGTAATTAATATATAATAAGGATGACAAAAGTATATTTGCTAATGAGTTTAATAGAATTAGATTATGAGTTTGACATAGCTACTTTTGGCGAAATTTCTTTGTCTTCTTTTGATGAGAAAGACATGGGAATAGAAATTATCCATAGAAAAGATGTTTCCGAGAAGCTCCATATAGAAATTAAGTATTGAATTTCAAAGATACCCAATGTCCAATAGTAATATAAAGTCTCACACAAATACACTAAAAAGCATAAAATAAGCGTGACATGTCCATTTCCAAGGATAGTATCCATTCTTTTTGGAGGACTTTCAAAAAGAAGATAAAAAAAACTCTCTTTTCCTTTCTTTATTTATTTATTTTATTCTTTTTAGGGTTTGAAACATTTTTAGTTTTGATGACTTAGAAACATTTTCTTTTGGTGAGCCTATCAAGCTTCAAGGGGGTCTGTATCTAGACCATTCAAAACCATCAATTTTCTTATTTGTTTTGTATCATATCCCTATCAAATTAAACAATTCCATCCCCCTTCTCCACTACTCTATTATTTTTTATTTTTATATCTCAAAAAAGCAAAATTAAGTATAAGTAACTTATTGCTCTGCTTCTAATTGGATCTATGTTTCTATTCATATTAATGAAGGTCATTGTCATTTTGGTATATAATTTTAACGGTGGAAAGGAGGTCACGTACTGCTTGGAATTAGCAGCAAAATACAATTTCAGCTAATCATTTCACATGAATCCCAATGTTCCTATAACTCCGAAACGTAATGAAAATGCATTAGATTCGATAAGGTTTGTAGCTTTGTAGCCTGCTTTGGCTAAGTTAGCTAGCTTCATATATAGCCATATCTAGCTACAACCATTCGGACCAAGCTTTTTTTTTTTTTTCCTTTGACTATTCAATGCAATAATATTTTAATTATAATTAGGGTAAATTAATACTTTGCTGTTTGTTAAAAAAAAAAATGATAATTGCAAGTTTTCTTTTATCTGAATTATCAATTTTTTTAAGATGGGTCATTTTTTAATCTAGTAATTGAATAAATAAAAATCAAGTGGTAGTGTTCTTAGTAGTAGTTAGATAATTAATTTGGTCAAGATTGTGATAATTACTAGTTTAATATTTCTACAATGTTTGTCCATGCATGGGACCCCTTTTTGTTAGAGAAGGGAAGTTTCCCATGCACCCACAGTTTGTGGGATAATATTTTTCTTTTTCCCACGAATGCACAATTCTTAGACATTCGCCAAAATCTAATATTCAAGATTAATCAAATGAAAACCAAAATTATTAAACAAACTTTTTAGTCATGGTTTGGTATTCAACGTCTGATTAATTAGACATTTTAATCCAGTTTTTCTTCTTTAAACAATTCCAATAAAATACATTTCTTTGTACAAACGTGCTGTAAATTAGATTTACATAGAACCTTATAAATGAGTATAATCATATTATCTTATGTAATTTATTTTAATTATCTGATTTTTTTTTTGTTTATTCATATGCACCAAATAAAACTATTATTATTCAAAAGTTGAAAAAAAAAGAAAAACAAAAAAAACAAGAATTAAAGTCTCCAACGGTCATTCAACTACCACAGCTGCTTTGTCGTAATCAGCGTGTGATTGGTGTGTGGGGGGCGGTAGGAAGCCATTTAAGGATCAACATCAGTCACGTGAGACCCACGCGTGCGAGGTCCGAGGGACTAATACATTACATACGACAATAAAATTTCGATAAGAAATGCTGATGTCAATATAAAAATCGTCCTCTGACCTGGCCGCCATGCTTCAATTGACCCATGTGTGCATTTAACCCCACCCTCCAAATTTGTGTGGGTCCCACAAATATTAAATAAAACATATATATATATATATATATATAGAGACAAAATCAAATAAAATATAGCCACCACTACATCCTCTATTTTGGCTTTAATTATTTTTTTTTTTCACCCTCCAATTGTTTTAACTCCTCCACTTTAACCCTAAATTACATTTTTTTTTACTGTCTTATGGGGTATATATAAGTGCGCAGAGCCCTCAAACCTTTTTGCTTACTCAAAACATGAGCTACTGAAAAGAAAAAAAACATTATATACAGACCAAAGAGGCCACACTCCTGAAAAACACATTTCCAAACCAAAAATTCCTCTGTTTTCTTCAATGGATTCCTCTGTTTTCAACTCCCCAACCTCCGACTTATCGCCGGAGTCATCCTTCGGATCGCCGGAACCATTTTCGTGGGATTGTTTCAATCTGGAAAACAATTACCTCCCATTCAATGAAAATGACTCGGAGGAAATGCTTCTGTATGGCTTACTTTCCAAGACCAGCCAAGGAACAGTTTCCGGGAATCCAATCAAGGAAGAAGAGGTGAGTTCGACGTCCGAGGAAGAAAATCCGAAGAAGGAGAAGTCGTACAGAGGTGTTAGGAGGCGTCCGTGGGGCAAATTCGCAGCCGAAATAAGGGACTCAACGAGGCATGGCATAAGGGTGTGGCTAGGCACATTTGACAGTGCCGAAGCCGCAGCTTTGGCCTACGATCAAGCCGCTTTTTCGATGCGAGGCTCTTCGGCTATTCTCAATTTCCCTGTTGAAAGAGTTCGTGAATCGCTTAGAGACATTAATTATGGTCCTGAAGAAGGCTGTTCGCCTGTGGTGGCTCTCAAAAGAAAGCACTCCATGAGGAGGAAAATCATCAGCAAGAAACACAAAGAGAGAGATTTGAGGATAGATAACATGGTCGTTTTTGAAGACTTAGGTGCTGATTACTTAGAAGAATTGTTGAGCTCGTCTGAAAGTAGTACTGCTACACCTTGGTAAACAAAAAAAAAAAATTGCCATTTTCAATCTACTTTCTTCAACCTCCATAGCTCTTCATCTTAATCAGATTTTTTTTGGGTTTTTTTCTCTTTGATTTTTTTATTTTCTTCAAGAATCTGTACAATCTTTTTGCCTTTTTTTTTTTTCTGTAAAGAATGCAGAATTATGTCAGGCAGGGCCTTCTGGGGGGGACTTCAATTTTTAAGTACTTTAATTATTGAGGTGACTGTCAACTTTGGCTCCACAGATTTCGAAAGTCAAACTACTTTTGTATGAGTCATGCACAATTATAACACGTATTGTATACACGCAACACAAACGAACAACATAGTGGGATGTCTCTCTTGTATTTCAACTAACCCTGTTTCTAATTAGCTTTGTTAATTGGGTTGTGACAAAGATAATCCTAATTTACGCTCACAGATTTGCACGTTTATATATGACTTGTTCCAAAACCTTAGTAATTTCACTGCCGGCAAAGACTAGCGTCATGCAGATATACTGTTTTCCAAGACGGCATTTTCCTCTAGAAAATTTCTCATGTGTGTGTATGCGTGGATAACCTTCTAACCAAGTGTTTGTCGTGAATAAGCTCACCATTTGAGGCTCGTGAAACTCTTTTAATATATGACCATACATACATTATCCAAAATTTTAAAAACCTACTTATAAATAGTTATACATGATCCAATCCTAGATACATGATGGTGGACCTCCAAAAGTTCCACTATAAAATAAATAATTTATAAAGCACCCCCAACTCTTCCTCTTCCTTTTTCTTCTTCTCTCTCTCTTTTTTTAACAATAATAAAAAAAATTGATCTTAATTTGAAAGTCATCAAGTTATTTCATCTGTATAATGGTGTAGGGTCGAAAATAACACTTTCTCCATTAGTATTGAGCAAGTACATTTAAAATATTAAATAATTTTTTTTTTCCATCTAGCATTTAACAAATACACTTAAAATATTAAATGAGATATATTAAAACTTAAATTTTAAATTTTACAAATATTATAAGAATTTTAACGCCTTCCTTCTATTACGCCACAACCCCAAGTGCAAGCCCTCTACCAGCTAGCTTAGCTAATTCATTTTTAACTCCTTTATTGTAAGTTGTAACCCAGCCAAAATTTTTACAAGTATTAATTGACTTACAGCCTTCGAGTATTCTTATTTACCCAAAAAAAAAAAAAAAAGCCTCAGAATATTCTTAGTCCCACGTGGAATCTATTTTCAATAATCAACTCGGTAATATATGTTCTCTTGTTTTGGTAAAGTTACTAAAAGTGTCTATGATTTAGTAAAAGAATACGAATTTTTGTTTTTGGACAACGGTAAAAGAATATGAATGAGTTGGTTCATAATTACTTGTAGAACAAGTGTCGCAGCGGTATTGGCTCATAATTGCAGTTTTTTTTTTTTTTGTCTTTTTTCCATTTCAACTAAGAGTAAAAGGAAATTCATCACCTTTCAGTGCATTTGACATTTTAACCCATCTACATAACATGCAATGTCAAGCGTTTAATACACTTTTTAAGGTATATAGTTTGACCATATTTCAATTAGGACCTTTTAAATTTTTTTCTTTCGATTGAGTGTTCTAGTTTCTAATTTGAGTCAATAGAGTTTTCTTTTAAAACTTTTCCAAATCTTTACATAAAACATAACTATACAGGCCAAATTAAAAAAAAAAAAAGAAAAAAAGAAAAAAAAAGTTAATATTGTTGTTAGCTAGAGAACTGTGGAGAGAAGGCTTAAATGAATCAGATTAAAAATTAAAGTCTCAATTGATATATATATATATATATATATATATAATTCTAATTTAAATTTAATCAAATTAGAGGGTATTAAAGCGGATTGCAATTAAGAATCAATACATAAAACAAAAAAACATACATTATGAGCTCTAAACTCTTGGAATATTAACCAAGTTAGAGAAAAAAAAATTTGTTTTATGATGGAAGACAAAACCCTCTTCTTAACATAATTAAACAACATTAAAATAAAATAGAATTAGAATGGACCGGACTTCTGTTTCTTTGAATGATAATATTTTTGGTCCAATTTCAAATTAAAAAGAGAACCAATTGGGTCTTGGTAATTTGGTTAGACCGATATCTACCATTCTTGACTTCTCTAATTCCTAGTGATATTAATAGTAAGTACCAAATTATCTTGATCAATATGTTTTTTTCACGTTGTTTTATATATGTAAAATCTGGTACTATGTATACTGGTGTTTATGTTGGCATGGTGCTGTGTTTTATTATTATTATTATCTTGACAATATTATCTACTCTCTAGTAAATCCATAATATGATTTGAATTTATTTGGGCAGCTGTCGCACGACTACTTTCCTTTTAATTTTTTTTGGCAACACCCACTATCTTAATGTTTTAGTACTTTTAAATTGGCACATGTTTTTTTTATTTAGGACATAGAAAAGTCAAATTATTATTTTTAGATTGCAATAGCTATGCACCATCTGATTTTTATTTTTAATATTTAGGTTTCTTGTGTGGTTGTGTTTGTTTGTGTATTTGTAAAATACTAGTTGTATTATATTTCCATATCCATTAGGTTAAGATTGCATTTAATTATTTGTTTGATAGCTTACTTATAATTAGATAAACTCTAGTAAAACTATTTATTAAAAAAAAGAAAAAAAAAAGACGTGGAATAAGTTCTTACTTGTAGTTTTCAAGAGTTTCTTCATTTTTATAAAGAAATGTAAATTAAAAAACAGACCCTTATCAATTTACATAGAACACAAACAAAGGAACTAATTTATTTAATTATGACTATTGTTTTTCGTTAATATTTAAATATGACTATTTTGTTATAGAACTTAAGTGTGTCATGGACATTTAGCAAGGTATAAAATGGTCATTTAATTAACCATAGAAATTCTGCACGTGACTCTTGACTGTGCTCAGAAAAAGTTGAGGGTCAAATTATGGTAGTCAAATCCAATCAGATAAGTAATTAGAAAACTATGTTAAATGCTAAATCGAAGGGACTATTATGATTAAAAGAGGGTTTCATTACCGAATGGTTAATTGAACCTGGTGACCTCTCTGGAACAGAGCAAATTAAATTGGTCTTCCACAGTATCTTTTTTTATTTTTTAATTTGGTATTAGATAGATAGAGAGTGACATTCTTTTTTGGTTGTGTTGTGTTACCAAGAATTCTATTTCAAGACCATATTGATTATATCTTGAAGTTCGTATTCTTTGGAATAATTTTAGTTCATACTATTTGTACCAATTGTGAAAGCATTAGTTGAAATTCTTGTGGGTTCTGATAATTAAACAAGCATTATTATATTCATGCATTTTTTAGATGAATTGCATGCATATTAGGGAATTATAATGATATTTAATCTTGAAAGTTCTATTCACATCGAAAAATTAAAAAAAAAAAAAGCTATGGGTTAAAATTCTGGCCCAATCCAAGCCCATAAAAGGCCCAATTAAATTGTAGGTAACCAAGGCCACGTGAGCCAATTTGGTTCGATCAACGAGGCTGTAAGGGCCACCCTAAGTGCGCTAACCGATAGCATCGAGTAAGCCAGCCTGGACTAAAAAGCACCCTTGTCTCCGCCTTGCTCGCCAAGCTTATAAAAGTTGTTTTTCCACGTAAGAAGGAAATCTCTTACACTCCACGTGGCACATTCATATAGGATAGCGGCCTGCAACTTTATATGTCACGTCAGCTATGCTAGTCAAAACCTTAGTTGAGGACAGGTGGCACTATCTTAGCGGTTGTGGTTGTGGTTGTGGCCTACTACATGTCGTATACATCCATCCATGCCCCCTTCTGATATAAAAGGTAAACTATGAGATTGAAGGGGGTTGATTGGCCAAAGAGAGAAAGAACACTCTTACTCTTGTTGTCATTTCCGCTCTTTCTCCCTATGCTCTCATTCTCTCAGCCAACAATTCATTTTTTAGTAATTAATTGTGTATACTTCATTGACTTGAACGTCGAAGAATATGCGATTACGTTAATGCCTCCGTCTCTATTGAGACAGTCTTTATCTGTGACTCCTAATCACCTGACTGCCAACCAGAGCTTAACAACCAACCTGTAGCCTTTAGATTTTGTGTGAACGCCAACCTCCATTTTATGCTAGTACCAGCCCAGAAACTCTCTTGAGCTCATCAACTCGAGCCACTTGGTGACAACGACAATCTAGGTACAACAGAAGCCAAATATTTTTATGTGAAATTTATAAAGAATTAATATATTCTCATTATCGATATAATTTTTCAAATGGGATTACAAAAGCCATCATTTGATAGGAGAAAAAAATTAAAAATAAAATAAACCTCGTAATTTAATTTGGGTGGTTCTTTAGCACTGTTAAAGAAACTTTATACATATTCCAGCATGGGTAGAGAAGTTTGGCTTTTAAAAATTAACATGGGCAGGAGTGAATTGCAGAAATGTTCAATCCAATATTGAATGGTCAGCAGTACTAAAGACCATATTTTATTTGAAAGGCCTAGCCCAAAACCTTAAAGTCTGGACTTGGTCTAAGGACCATAACTCTTTTCCTTTTTTTTTTTTTTTTCCACTCTCTCTCTCTCTCTCTCTCACAAGACAGTTGGTCCAATAAAAATATGTGTGAACTGGGAGACTCAGAGTTTTATTTTATTTTAATTTTATTTTTATGAACAGCAGAAAATTCAGAATTTGGATGACAATATGAACTCACTAGTGTTTGCCAATTGTAATATTTTAGATGAACAATTTATTGTAGGTTCAAGTTTCCCATGTTGTTTTTGATTTTTTTTTTCTGTGAACAGGGAAAGCAAGCCAAAATCATAGTTTTACAAAAAAAAAAAAAAAAAGATTATTCTTTTTTGTAATTATTAGTTCATCCATGATTATATTTTTTTTTCCACTTGTACCAATTTAAACTTTATACACACTCCTCCCAATGTTGACAATATTCTATCTCTCCCCTCTCTCCTAAGCATGATATACATATCAAATCCACCTCCTAACAGCTTAAGCTTTTGGGATCAGTGGTAATTTAATATGGTATCGAGAACTTCAAATCCTGCACACACAGGTTCGAGTGCATTCACCGTCACATTACCACCCATTAAAATGAATTAACACTTGTAAGGACCAAAATGGCTAAGTGGAGAATGTTAATGATATCTATCTCTCTCTCCTAAGCATGATATACATATCAAATCCACCGCCTAACAGCTTAAGCTTTTGGGATCAGTGGTAATTTAATACCCAACACGTAAACAGCTTTGGGAATTTTGAAAATTATAAATGAGAAGGGTGTGTATATGGAGACAAAACGGTTTAGCAAATAGCTTTTAGAGGATATTAATTTAGATTTGAGCTTTTCGTTAATTAACTTTATTTCAGACCATATGCTCTTGTACAATTCTTTTATTTCAGATTGTTATAGCACAATTGCTCATAACATATATGGAAATTCAGAGTTTTGCATGTGAGCTTTTCATTAACTTTTACTGGTCATATTAATTTAAGGAACAATTTATAGTCTACGCCATCCCATTACGTTTGGCTTTGAGAGACACAGAGGCCGGGTTAGATTGATAAGAAAGTGATATTTAAATTGTCTTCTTTATAATTTATTGGTGATGGTTGATGAGTCACTCTAATGGGGCCGAAAGATTACAAACCGCATATACATGACCCTAATTTGCATCCATTTCCTGTCGTTCATAAATCTAAACTACTAGTCAATTAGTCATATTGCCATGGTCAGCAAGCTAACTATTATATATTGTTTAGGTGGGTTTGGTAATTAATAATTAGGTAGAAAAGTAGACCTTTCATTACATTACAGGAAAAAAAGAAAATCAAATTCGTCAAAGTAGACCTTTCGCTATATTACATGAAAAAATAATGAAAATCAAAATTGTCGGCTGAAGCCAGTAAGCTTTTATATATATATATATATATATATATATTCTGATACAATTGGCGATGTCGCCGATTAGGCGATGGATAAACCTTTTTTTTTGTATTATTTATATTTATTGTATTTTTATTATATTATATTTTATTATATTTTTGTCTCTTTCAACCTACCACTTTATACGGACGATTGTTTTGTCAAACTTATATAAAGTTTTGTTTGAAAATTATTTGTAACCAAATTATTAAAATTTTAAATGAATTTGGCAAAGTTGAAAAATAAAAAGTATAAAAGACACAATATAATAAAGATATAAAAAATAATATATTTTTTTTGTCTATCGCCGACCATCAAATCTATAAATATAAAATATATAAATCTTGTTGCTGTTTGAGTCCCTGTTTGAGTCCCTGTTTTACATTACTGTTCCAAATTTTGTACTGTGAAGTTTTTGCTAACAACACGGTAAAGAACAGTTGTAATGTTAGCATATTCCCAGGCGTTAAATCAGCATATTTCCAAACATTAAATTCTATATTAATAATATTGTCTTATATAGCCAAGTGTACGGTTTATATTCCCTGCATATCATACTCAATAATAAAGTGCACAACACAAATTCAATTGATATGACATGAAAAAGTATAATTCATTCTCTCTCTTTCTTATAATTAGGTTTCACATTTACAGACAATAAATAAATATGTAAATTATTACCATAAATAAATAAATATGTAAATTAAATATCCAATTGCAGGGTTTTTAAAATTACAGTACCCAGCTACACATAAGTTTTAAATTACATAAACTAAATTAAGCTTCAGTAAAATTGAAAGTAATGTCTTATGAGTGTACTTGCTGGTCTTTACACTGATCAGAAAAAGCGGGCCGCCTAAATGCTTAAAAAATTCTTGTCCTGAGAAATCAGTTTTTGTGGTGTTGCTCTTACAAGAAAGGTTTGGGGTTTTTTTTTTTTTTTTTGTAAATATATATATATATATATATATTGAGGTATTAATTTTAACCCTTGAGACATTTATGCATGTAATGGTATATATTAATTAGCATTCGTTAATTTTACGTATACAAACTTTCGTAGAAATTTAATTTATTCAATACCCTTGCGGCTTTGTTCATATATATTCGTCTCCGAGTTAGATATATATAAAGTTGGTACTTTATTATATCACTGTACAAAAATTTTGTTACTTCATTTATTCATCAAATGAGAAGTTAGTGACATCAATTTTAAATTTTTTTAAAAGCATTAGTTTATAGCTTTCGTTTCATATATATATATATATATAAGGGACCGGTTCATAGACCAAGGTTTTTGACAAATAATTCTAGCAAAAATGCTGTGTATGATTTAATGGAACACAACTTATTTTAACTGTTTAATTTTATAATTATTTAATTATGGATGAGGTTCCATTCACGGTTGGATGAAGGAAAATAAAGGGCTAAGATTGTTTGTTTGTCAAATTCATTGGTCCATGGAGCTCATATATATATATATATATATATATATTAGATATTTATTACTAAAAGAAAAACTTAGGAAAGTAGATTAATGCAAATAATACAAATACTATTGATACGCTCAATATGAGAAGCTACATGTGAGTACTCTCAGCATATCTTTAATAGTAGTGATAAAAAGATATGATCATCCAGGAAACCATACTCTGAAACACGTGCAATAGCACTTATTCTACAAACTAATAATCCATCAAACATTAGTTTCATGCATGCGCGTGTGCATTCAGCAATAGTATTAGTTCTGGACCGGGGGATGACCAGGGTAGTGCCCATACGGTGGCTTCTTGTAGTAAGGTGGCGGCTTCACGTACACAGGTGGCGGCTTCACGTACACCGGTGGCGGCTTCACGTACACTGGTGGCTTGCCATAAGGTGGCTTAGGCTTGTGCACTGGAGGCAGTTTTGGGACTTTTGGTGGTTTGGGCTTGTAGTAGGGGGGCTTGTGGAAGGGCGGCTTATGGTATGAATCAGCAACACATTGAGTGATAAACAGAGCCACCACTCCAAGGAACAGCGTTAGCAAATATGAGGGAGACATGTTTAGAAGATAATTAGCTCTTTTAAGTTGAGCTTGTGATGGAGTTAGGGAAGAGTATAGATTTATTTATAGTAGTTTTGAGGACTCTGTCGGTGGAACGTACAAGTGTCAAAAACACAGCTCATGCATTTTCGTTTCGTACATGCATTATTTTATTGTGGAAGAGAACAAATGGGGCAAGTTGAGAGTTGCAATCTTGTGGAAATATCACAAGCGTAATGAAAGCATTTGGGTCCCATTGAGTTTGAAATTTATGAAACTTGTGAAAATGACTCTTGTAATGTAATCGTCAAAGGACGTATGTATGTGTGCTATTGGACAAGTGATAGCCCATCATGTGTATACTCATTGGGATATCGTCTACATGCATATACTACTATCTAATCCTACTTGATCATCTTTTAAGCTGCTGCTTATTTAAGATGCTTCTTACGGTGTGTACTTGTGTGTAAATAATTTTATTATTGTTTGATAATAACAGCCTCTTTTTATTTATTATTATTTTTTTTTAGCAAGTGCTTATTGATTTCTTTTCTTGGAATTTTTTTTAAATTTATTTTATTGGGTTTGAATAACAATAATGCTAGAGTTATAAAAAAGTTTTACCAACTGACTAACGTGCCAAGTGACACATGACAACATGTTAAATGACTTCCATTATTGAGGGGTTCAATTATCTTTTATTAGGTTATATTTATATGCTATGTAATTCACCAAAAAATTAAATTGTTATGCATTGTCATGTTAACTACCAACCTCGGTAAATAAAATTGCTGGACTAGTTGGTATCTATACCACTACTGTTTGAAAAAATATAAAATAAACAGTTTTAATTTGTCCAAGTTAGGCACAATGCGTCCATTAATTAACATTCATTAATTTCAAGTATATATACTTTTGTAGAAATTTTATTTATTCAATACCCTCTCTGCTTGGTTCATATATACACGTCAACGGCTTAGATAATTAATTAGGTAATCTATGAGGTGTATATATATCTATTGTGAAGTTAGTAATTTATTTTAATCATTTTGATGTCACTGTACATGCATATACAAATAATTTCTGACATGAATTCATTCATTTATCAAAGGCATTAAGGAAGCGAAATCAATTTTAATTATTTGTTTCAGAAGCATTAGCATTAGCTTTTAGGTAATGTCATGAGTGGCATAAATAACTTCATGCAAATAGAAATCACATTTATATTGTTACAATACGTAACAAAAAAGAAAATAACACAAATATATTGTTGTTGATACGCTCAAATACATTGCTACATATATGACTCAGCATAAAAATATCTATCCTAATAGTAAACTAGATCATAAAGAAAACCATACTCAGAGACACACGCAATAGCGCTAATTCTCACAAACTATTCATACATTCAGCAATAATAGTAGTTCTGGATAGGAGGGTAAGCAGGGTAGTACCCATATGTTGGTGGTGGCGTCTGGTACTAAGGCAGTGGTCTCACTTGTTGCTTGCCGATCGGTAGTTTTCCGGAAGGTGGCCGATGGCAGAACCAAAGACGGTAGAATCGTCCCCACCTACATGGAGGAGGCATAGGCTGAAATATAGGCCTGCGCATACGTGGCGGAGGCGAATGCCAAAAAATCGGATGCTTTTGTGGAACAGCAACATGGATGAGCAGACCCATCACTCCGAGGAACAGCAATAGCGAATACGAGGAACGCATAGTTTACAAAATTGATATCTCTTTTAAGTTTGAGCTTTCTGATTGACAGGATCGTACTCAAAATGGGCGTTGCCCCAGAAAATTTCATCCAAATTTCTATCAAAATTTTAGCAAAATCTCACCCCAAAACTTGAACAAATCCAAATTCATATGCAAATTCAGTTCAAATATATCCAATAATCTCCACGATAAATATAATTACATTTCATATAAGTAAATTATTATATATGAATTTTTTTATACCCAATTTAATCATCGAAAAAAATCGATGCAGCTATTCTCCTACCTGCGTAGATCCAACTGGATAAACCCAATCCTAAAAATTTAAGGGTTTTTCAAATTATCAATTAAACTTGAAATTATAACTCCAATTAATCCTTAAACATCTATAGGAAGCCCGAATTAACAAAAAAATAAATATTATAACTATCCATGAAGTTCAAATTTGACAGTCCCTAAAATACACTAAACTCTCTAATTGGGGGCTTTCCATAATACTTAACCAAAATTAGTAAACAACATATCAAATCGAAGCCCATGAGACGAGGAGTAAGAATATACCTTCAATTTCCTCGGGCAATAAACGAAGTCGCCGGAATTTGACCGGAAAGTGGCTGCAATAAAAGAGATCTTTGAAATCCCACACAAATGAGAGGTTTTTAACAAAAAAGGAGGCCAAAATCGACCTCAGGAGTCGAAAAGGGTGGGAAAACACCCTCCTTTCGCCGAAGATCTCGCCGGAATTCTGTGAAAAGAGGAGAAGAAACCCGCCGGATTTTTTCCGGATCCAGCGGTTACCGGCGCCGGTACTCTTGGGTGGCCGGCGGAGGTGCAGCACGAGCTGACGACGTCGATGGCGGTGGTGGTGAGCTTCGATGGTGGCTGGTGGTGGTGTGGCTGCCAAGAGAAGAAAGAAAAGGAGGAGGTCGGGTGGAGCAGAAGAAAATCCGGCAGGAAAAAGCAGAGAGAAAAAGAATATTCTAAATTTTTTTAAAAGTTAATAAAATTACAAGTTTGCCACTGCTCTCTATTAATCATAACCTCTAGATTATAATTGCGATTTGAACGCGGCGCATGTCCACGAATCTGATATCAAATCAAAACAAAAAACTATACAAAAAAAAAAAAAAGAGTCAAAAAAATCAACTTTAAACTCCATTAAGTATATTAAAAATTCAAATTTCGATCCGCTTCTTAACAATAAAATTTCTTCGGATATTTTAAAAAAATGAGTTATTAGAGTGATGATGGAATTAAGAAAGAGTAGAGAGACTTATACCAGTGCTGGTATGTAACGTAACTGGGTTCATTTCGTTTCATTCTTGACTACTATCTGTGGAAGAAAATAATGTTACGTAATGTATGATTTGCAATCTTTGTAAAAATATTACAAGGCGTAATTTAGAAGAACTTGGGTCGCTGTCTATGAGACTAGATACGCACATTAATTACGTTAAAAAAAATGGCTCCAACGTACGTCGTTTTCCAGGATATTAAATTTCTGTCGGACTAAGTAGGAGGAGTTGGTCTTGTTGCTGAAAATTGCAGTATCAGCGTCCACGTTTGTTGATTTTTCATATACATTTGGTGACGACATAAATGTAGGTGTTCTTTTTGGACAAATTATAATATAATGTATCGTCTTCAAAGCGTCCCTAGCTAAGTGATCACTTAAGGTAAATGGACTAAATTGCCCTCGTAATGTGTAATTTTTCTTTTTGTCGTGTTTGTTGTTGAATTGTTTGAAAAAAAAAATATTGGTTTTTTTTATATATTAATTATTATTTTCATTTTTATTAGGTAAATTTTATTGGGTTTTAAATGTATATACAGAAAAGAACCAGTTTTAATTTGGTCAAGGAATACGCACAATGCGTTGATAAAAAAAAGAAAAAGATTAAAGCAACTTATGATGCTGCAACCATATATTAGGGCCCGTTTGGAACTCTTATGTAAATAATATTTTTTTTAAAAGCGCTTTTTATTTAAGCACTTTAGTTAAAAAACACTCTAATAATAAAACAGTTTGTATTTGGTGGAAAACTATAAAAAATACTTTAAAAATATTTTCATTTTAAAAGTTTTTTAGAAAAGCACTATCAGTCTTAAAAAAGCACTTAAAGTGCTTTTTATAAAAAAGTGTTTTATAATTTTTTCAATATATTTTAAAGCTTTTTATGAAAAAGTATTTTTCATTCAAAAAGTTCAGAACTTAATGTCACTTCAAAATTAAAAGAGAATTTTGTATATAATTATAAAACTTAAAACAATGTATATAAAATTTAAGAATAATTAAAAACAATATTCTTTATTCTAAATAATTCGTGGAACTAGCTCGTTAATTATGTTAATGTAATTATCCCTCCCTCCGCCCCACACCCCAACGTCTCGTTTTTGACGTTTGTTCGTCAACTTAAAACTCTATCCGCCCTATATGGTAAGTTGATAAAGATTGTCTATTTACTAAATAATTCAATTTTCCCAACATGAAAACCCAATAAGAATTATAAATATAGACATATATATCTATATATATGTGTGTGTGTGCGCGCGCGTGTGTGCGCGGGGGCCAACATAGTTTAATAAAAGACGAAATGCCACTCTCTCAAGGATGGGCAATAATATTCATACATAAATAAGTACAATGCGCATGACTATGCTCGATCGTCATAACTACATGCATGCAAAAGCACACGCAAATTACTACAAACATCTACTCAAATGACATTATCCATTACACAAAGCCAGCTACTATCAAGCTCTCTTATTTCCAGGTAGTATTGTAGCTAGCTCTATATTGCTACATATAGATATCGATCAGTTCCTAGATGGAGGTTTACGAGGTTGCTGGTGAGGGAACCTTGGTTGGTGCTGCTTTGCTGGCATAAGATGAGGCTTCAGCTTCCTTGGTAGCTCCCCATTCTTTATATTCTTCCACAGATCATCATCATCATGAGCTGACGGCTTGTGTTGCTGCGGAGGTGGCTTTCTTCCCTTACCCTTTGGAGGTTCATCAACTGGGTATAGAGGCTTGTATTCTGGTAAAAGGTTCTCTTCATCGTCGAGTTGCAACGGCGCCTTGTGCTTGTCAGGTGGATTACTCTCTACTTTGTGAGGTTTTGCAGTTGCTATGTTGTGCATGAAGGAGGAGATCCCTAACAAGAGTCGTCCATTGCGAGGGTTGTGTGGTGGTTTGTGTTCCTTTGGCGGCTTATGGGGTGGCTGCTCATCTGGGTTTGGTTTCTTCTGCTCTGAAGATGGTTTCTCTGATCCCTTAACCTTAGTAAGCTTATCACCACCTTGGTTTTGTGATTTTGCTTCTGAATGTGGCTTCTGATCTCCACCTTTAGGAGGCCTATCACCTGAATTCAATGGATTGTGCGGTGGTTTCTCGTCCTTACCCTTTGGATGTTCGCCATCATGGTTCAATGGCTTGTCTTTTGGTGGTGGCTTCTGATCTCCACCTTTAGGAGGCTTATCACCAGGATTCAAGTGCGGTGATTTCTCGCCCTTACCCTTTGGATGTTCGCCATCATGGTTCAATGAATTGTCTTTTGGTGGTTGCTTCTGATCTCCACCTTTAGGAGGCTTATCACCAGGATTCAATGGCTTGTGCGGTGATTTCTCTCCCTTACCCTTTGGATGTTCGCCATCATGGTTCAATGGCTTGTCCTTTGGTGGTGGCTTCTGATCTCCACCTTTAGGAGGCTTATCACCTGGATTCAATGGCTTGTGCGGTGGTTTCTCGCCCTTACCCTTTGGATGTTCGCCATCATGGTTCAATGTCTTGTCTTTTGGTGGTGGCTTTTCACCATGAACCTTTGGATGTTCACCATCATGGTTCAATGTCTTGTCTCTTGGTGGTGGCTTTTCATCATGACCCTTTGGATGTTCACCATCATGGTTCAATGGCTTGTCTTTTGGTTGTGGCTTTTCACCATGACCCTTGGGATGTTCACCATCATGGTTCAGTGGCTTGTCTTTTGGCTGCGGCTTTTCATTGTGACTCTTTGGATGTTCATCATCATGGTTCAATGGCTTGTGTTCTGGTGGTGGCTTCTCACCATTACCGGTTGAAGGTTGCCCACCTGGGTTCGGTTGCTTATGTTCTGGTGGTGATTTCTCTCCCTTCTGCTTTGGTGGTTCACCACCTGGGTTCAATGGCTCGTGATCATGTGTTGGCTGTTGATCACCGTTGATCTTGTTTGGTTCACCATCTGGGTTCGATGGTTTGTGTTCCGGTGTTGGCTTCTCGCCCTTATCTTTTGGAGGTTGATCACCACCTGGTTTCAATGGCTTCTCACTATTATTACCCTTGTGTGGTTTACCGCCTGGGTTCTGTGGCTTGTGTTCCTGATCACCATTTTCCTTAGTAGCTGGTTTATCACCACCTGAATTTGGTGGCTTGTGATCGGGGAGGGGCTCGTCGTTACGATCACGGAGGGTAGATAGGGATTTGTGTTTATTATCACCCTTGGAAGGTGGTCTAGATTTAGGATCTTGATGATGATGATGAATTTGAAAGTGAGAGATTTCCACCAAACGAGGCTGGTGAAAATGTGGCTTGTGCTCTACCGGAGGTTTGTGAGGATTGTGGATTGGTTGTTTGTGCTCGTGTTTAGGGTTCTCATTGAAATTGGCGGAGGAGGGAATGGTGATTAGAACCACAGCAAGAAGCAGAAGCAAAAGCAAGGAAATGGGAGACATCGTAGGTATTTTTGGTGGTGCAAAACTAGGAGGCGTTCGGTGCCCTTTTATAATCAGATTGGTGGGCCAGTTCAAATGACACTTGTCATTCTTGCTTTTAGCATTTGTCTAATTTTGGGTCTGGATACGTTCTAAATTTCATGTTTAGGTTGAAATGTTTGACTATTTCGTCTATGTTTTACATCATATATATCCTACTATATTATATCATGTCGAGTTGAAACTTTTGCTTTTTTTGTTTTATATTTGGAACTTTTGTTTTTAATCTTCTACTCTGTAGAACATTGTTTCCAAGCTTAAATAATGGCCATAATATAGTTGTGCTATCTAATATCTAAATGACTCAATTTAGTAGGAAACAAAATGGTATCAAGCTAATTATCCATATATTAATTTATGCTATATATTATAAACTAATTATGCTAACATTTAGACAGATAAATTCAGCAGGAATTAGATAAATATTTATTCCCTTTATATTATTTCATTAAAAAGAACATAGATTTGAAATGTCTATATAGTACTATTCAGCGAGTTGGATTAGTAAGCTTAATCACCATGCAATAGCTTGGTCCATTTGTGTTTTGATGGAAATGGATGATGGTTTAGTTATACTAACACTCCGCAACACATTGATGTTTCTTCTATTCCCACTGAGGATGCATGATACTGCCGACAGATGCAAGCCAATGAGCTACTTTAATTTTTCAAAAAATAAATTTTCCTTTTTTATTATGCTTTTTCTCTTGGACATTTGTAACAAAAGCTCTACTTGTTTTATAATTTGGTAAGTTTGGTTTTGTCAAAAGTTGTGCGCATGCTATAAAGATTTCATGAATTAAAACTCGACACAATTAATCATACAATTGATACAACCAATTGTTTATTAACGAAATGAACACCATGACATTCTTAATTAAATATTTTGTGTTTGTCACCTTTGTCCCGTACACGTCCTCAAAACTCATGTACACCAGAATTCGGAAAAAAAAAAAACTCTAGTACTCCCGGAGTACAGACGAGTTGGGTACTACTCCCATTCTTTTAATGCCATCTGTAATAATATTCCACATCATATTAATACCAAACGGACGTTTGTGTGTCTCTCTTCACCAGGCCCCTCTCTCCTCTTTCTCTCTCTCTCCCTTTCTCCTTCTATCTTTCTAGGTTTTGAACTCTGTACTTTCCAACCGGCCTCTCTCTCTAATCGTTCTTATTAGGTGTAAAATACAATACAAGCAAATTTAACCGAATCATTAAATATTTTAATATAAAATGTGAATAATTTTATAAAAATAAAAAAAATTAATGCATGATTTTTTATAATGCTACTAATTATCATGTATAAAAAAAATGAATTTTTTCTTATGCAAAAAAAAAAAAAAAATTACGAAGAGACGGTAAAGGATTAGACACAGCCATTCCTCTCTCTCATTTTCAAATCTGTGTGCATGTACGGGAATACTGTGGATCTAAGACTGTGAAAGGGGTTTAGAATATTCATCTGAATGCACCATACAATCTCAAACTAGAATACAGGAGGTATTTTCTACTTCTTATTGTTTCCATTTTTTTCATGGCCATCAAATTTTAATCCTCAATTTATAGGCTCTCTGTTTTTTTTTCATGCCCATCTAATTCAGACATCTTTAGGAAATTCTTTTGAGGGGACAGAGAGAAAGGAGAGAGAGAGCTGGTTTGTATGAAGAGAGAGAAAGAATAGAGAGAGGGGTGGCAGGTGGGGAGAGAGAAGGAAGAGATAGGGGACTGGTGGAGAGAGAACGAAGAGAGAGAAAGAAGAGAGTGGAGGCTGGTGGAGAGAGAGAGAGAGCACAGCGTCCGTTTGTTGTCCGCTTGTTATTAACCTGACGTGGAACATTATTACAGATGGCATTAAAACAATGGAAGTAGTACCCAGCTGGTGACTACTCCGGGAGCACTAGAGTTTGTCTCCAGAATTAATATGTTTTGGTTACAGTAACCATGTACTATATTACTGGATTTTGGTTGATTTTGCTGAATAAATGATTAATCTATATTAGACTAAAAAGATAAGTACGAAAATTGAATGCTAAACACATACAACCAGGGGAGGTACTATGTGGTAGTGTTCCAGTGTCATAAATTTTCAGCTTCATTTTTTTTTTAATAAATTGGTGTGAACGGCTAAAGAACCTAGTATGTGTATTTCGGCTCTCTCTAGCTAAAGCCTAAAGAGAGTGTTTCACGGCATTTGATTGAACGTGATAAATTGGTGTAAAACGGTATTATGGAACTCAGAGAGTAGATTTAGATGGGCTACAATTTTATAATGCAGTGAATGCATCCACACTATATAACAAAATGCCATTTTCAAATACTCGAAATTAAAGATATATAGCAATTTTTTTAACCAAAAAAAAACATTATATATATATAGCGAAAGCTTTATGTATATATATATATATATATATATATGTATATCTATGTGTATACGTGTGTGTGTGTGTTATTGTTGTTCCTGGTGAAATCTTCCCGTACGTCCTTTTTGCCAAATGAAACATATTCGCAAATGTTTCTTTTTTTTTTTTTGATAGAAAAGGACAAATGCTTAAAAGCGCAAATGTTAAAAGCAAATATTCGCAAATGTTTTTGTCCACATGAATGTTATCCATTTCAACGTCGAGTTTTCTTCTTCTTTGTTTTTCCTTTTTTTTTTGTCCTTTTTTTTGTGGTTTCACATTTGTGACACACCATCGAAAATTTGATCACTGTTTATGAATTCCAGAACCTAAGCGAAGGTGTTCTTTAGGATAAAATAATTGAGAGCCTTTTGACATTCTTGCTCTTAAATTGGACTAAAGGCACAACGACAACAATGAGGGCCAAAAGGTTTATTGAAATGAATAGGAATGTGTCTGCCAGCACAGTAACTCTAGTTGGACTTATTAAAAAGACACTTTTTTTTCTTTTTTTTTCAACCAAAATTTTGACACTAAGAACGCTTTCATAACATGTTTTTTACATCTGAATTTGGCAGTATTTTTAATAACTAAGAAAGTCTATGTTAAACGCGTCTAACAATTTTTTCCACACGAAGAAATGCAGAATTTCAACTATTTATAGGATAATGTTGGCTTTACTTTTTCTTTTTGCAGCCAATTAACATTGGCATCGTGATTGCTTAATTCTAATCTTTTTTTTTTTTTTTTGAGAAGTTTAATTCTAATCTTGTTCATAAGACTTTTAGATTTGTTATTACTTTTCAAGATGTAACTTGTTAATTTATCCAACCCGAACATTATATATTAATTAATCCTTGTATTGTATGATGTACACTTTACACCCAGCTTATATATTTAATTTATTTATTTTAAATTTAGCAATGCTATTATAACCTCTTTTGGTAGAGTAGACACTTTTTAGGGCTCTAGAATTTTAAACCTTCTCGAATTTCACAGTTTTGTGAGTTCGTATATAGACCCCTTTTGCAAGCATTTATACCTTGTCGCCTACCTTTTCTTGAATTCACGTTCTTTCCTCTTAGTTGTTAACACAGAAAATTAAACTCAAATACACGTACATATATAATCAATTTAATATTAATGTAAAAGATCTACGTAGATTTGTTGGAAGATAGTTTGAAAATTCAGTGAAAATCAAACGCTAGCTAGATAGAATTGGATAGATAAATACCTTTAATTACATAAAGCTTTGCTTTTATTTAGTAAAGAAAGTTGACAATTGTATGACAATATTTTGTAATCAATATAATTGATGATTATGTCATACAAATATAAAGTATTTCAATTATTGTGGCGGATGTGGCCAATGAGGTGGCTTCCGGTGGTGGTGGTGGTGGCCGTGGTGGGGTTGCTCTTGGGGTGAGCCGTAGGGTGGAAATGGCTTGTGGTGGGGTGCCTACCAATGATAATGAGGTGCCGTTCATCGATTGTTGTCTTGCCGATCTCAACGGCTAGAGTTGAAGTGGTGAGGACCACCACTACCAGGAACAACACAAGAAGTACCTCAAAAACATTTTTAGAGTTGATCAGATTGATTTGGATGGTGCAAAACTAATTAGAGCAAGCACGGTGCCTTTTATTGTTTTCTATAATTTATTGACAGGATTTTAGAAATAGGTTTTCTAGTAATCTAGATGCAGAGAGATGTGAATTATCTCTGTTATTATTCTTCATATTTTCATATCTCAGCTGGGTTTATTGAATCGTGTTTCGTTTTCTAATCTTTTACCCAATTGGAAACTAAGAGAGCACAGGTCCATATATATAATGATTATGGCATGGCATGAATGATGAACCTAGACGTAAATGCAGAAATGGTACATTGAGGACATTAAAAATCAATATTTAAAATTTTCGTCAATTTAAGATTGATGGAGGTGGAAGTATTACGAAAGTCCACCACCATTTTGGAATTTATGCCATTTAATTGTACGTTTAGAAATGAGTTTCCTGATAATAATAATAATACTTGATGACTACTTTTTTAAGATATAGATGCAAATTCTCAAAAATAGTATTCTCTAGAAATATATACATTTGTTTAATGTAATCTTTAAAGATTTTCTTTTATTTGCAAGGTAATTTAATTAATTGTTTAAATTAATTTAATTAAGAATCAGAAAACAGATTTTAACATTTCCCCCAAAAAAGAAATCCTTTATTTGGGTAATATATGTAAATTATTCTTTTGCTTTTAACTTTAAGAAATATAATAAATAATAAAACCTAAGTATCGAAATACGGCAATCGCCGGTTTGATATATGATATCATTGTTAAAGATACTTTGGTGAGGGATTAATCTTTAAATACAAACCATTTGCTTTTTTATTCAAATTGATTCACATATAACTGTAAATGTGTTTTTCCCCATATATATATATATATATATTGAACTCAATGTAAATTGTTGAGATAATATAATGAATAATTAATATATAATTACATGTAAATCTTGTCTTACATTGTTTGAGTTGTACTAGTTCACAATTTGAATTGATCCGTATGCGCATCCATAAGAAAATAGCCATATGCATTCAAATTTGTTACTATTTATCCAAATTATAGATTTTTTTTTAACTAACCCTATATCACTTTATTGTTGATCACTTGGATTTTCAATAGTTAAGTAATTTTCTGTTAAAGCAACTCAATGTGTCAATTAAAGATAGCAAACAGTTTGCTTAATTAATTATAAAGGAGTTAAAATATAAATAGAAAGTACTTGCAAGTAGGCAGTAGTAGTATTTTAGATCAAAACGAAAACATAATTTACGTCGTCCATTCAAAGTGATATTTCAGGTCCATGCATGCTCATAAGAGGCAAGCGACGTGCTACAAACATATCATTAATACCCACATCGACATAACACATATATATATAGCTCCCACACTACATGAGGACGAGATCATACACATGGATCTCTCTTATTTTGGAACTATATATATAGCTATATATAAAAACAAAGTAACTATAGTAAACTGGCCTACCAAGTGCCAAGAGCCTTGCTCGTAGCCAGATCAGTTGGCAGGAGGAGATTTGTAGGGTGGCTTATGGGGAGAATGAGGTGGCTTGTAGGGTGGCTTGTAGTAAGGTGGCTTATGATGATCTTCTGGCTGTTCTTGGAATTCCCCAAGTTGTGGCTTCCCTCCTGTTGGAGATTTCCCTACTGTTGGAGATTTCCCTCCTGTTGGAGATTTCCCTCCTGTTGGAGTTTTCCCAAATGGTCGATGGTCTTCCACCAATTCTTCTGAGAAGAGCTTCCTCTCGTCGTCATGGTCACTAGGTGTTGGTGGCTTGTGTGGTGGCCTGTGTGGTGGCCGGTGTGGTGGCTTATGCTTGCCATCAAGCGGCGGTGCACCGTCCTCCTCAGAAGGAGTGTCGGCAAGAGTAGTAGCACAAGTGAGAACCACCACTCCTAAGAACAGCAACGCTAGGTACTTCGGAGACATTTTTTAAGGCTCTTTTACGAGTTTAGTATCTGATGGGTGCAAAACCGTAGCGAGTGAGCAACCCCTTATATAGTGGTTCAGGCCTGTTTAGTCCACACACTTGTCATGGTGTAATTTGCTTTTATTAATTTGCTAGCTTAATTTCTAAAATGTCTAGCTCTTGCACTTCACAGTAATAGGTCCTATTTTTTCTGTGTGTGTTCAAGTGTGATGGATCAATTTTTAGAACCCCACTGAGTCGAAAAGTTGGACTTTTAAACCGGAGCAGGTAATAGATAGAACATGGAAGATAGTAAATCTAATCCACACACTAGTAAATTTTTCTTGTTTGGTAAGATCCACACACTAATAATTTCTTTTTAGTTTTGTCGTCTTTGCTGACTCATTTGCATGCATATATACATATCAGAGATATGACTATAAGAACTAGCTAGAGTAATGCTATAGATACCAACTAGTTTATCAACTTTATTTATATTATTAGTTGATAATTTATTGTAACCTAATAATAGGTAAGTGAATCTCTAATTAAAAACCAATAATACATTATCATGTCATACTAAAGTTTGTAAAACTCCTCCATATGTTTAATGGGAAGAAACTCTAATAAGTAATCAAACCATCGAAGAAAATTCTAAGAAGAAGATAATATTGATAAATGTTAGAAAATCTGAGTGATTGGATAAGAAATAAAGGTAATAAAGCAGGCACTATAGATAATATTGATTATAAGAGCTATGTGCGTTTGGTCAAATTCCCAGTGCAAATCCAACATATACATAGCTAGGGGCATGAATTCAGACGTAATTGTGAAAATGATCACATGGAGAAGACAATCAAAATTAGCAAGTTTCTTGTGTTATGATACACGTTAAACGAATTAGTTTCTTTTTCGTGGGATCGAGCATATATGAATGAATTATTTTGATGTTGTCTGTCGAGGGATCCTCATGAGTCTAGATTTGGTTTTGGTTGTGATTAAACATCAGCGGCAGGAATTGAATTAATTAATTTTGATGTTGTCTGTCGAGGGCTAGATTTGGTTTTGTTTGTGATTAAACATCAGCGGCAGGTTTTCAATTCCCATCTAGGACCTGGCCACTATGGCCCTATATACATTTATTGATTGATAGTAATGGACCACAGAGGGCCTAGCCGTATGAGTTGCTTACACGTGAATATCATCATCTACTTTATTTTGTGATGCTCCTGCTCGATTTTTTAAAGTGGGGCTTAAACTAATAAGTTAGAGATTAATTATTGGAGTGAAATCACATCTGAAATCTTTTCTATACATAGAAGTTAGTTAATACTCATTTCACCTAAAATTGCACATTTTCTTATGGTGGTTTTATTTTTTAAATTTATAAGAAATTTACAGACCAGAATTAACTTAGCAGATAATTTTATAACAACACCACTAAATCATTTTTAAAATAGTTTTTAATTGGTTTTCGATTAACAGATAGGGAAATTTTTTAAAAGACATGATAATCAAATATAAAAATTGCTTGGATGATGGCCCTCTTCCTCCTCCTCTTCCTTTCACTAGAACAAGTGGCACTAGTGAAAACCACCAGTCCTGATAACAAAACCAAGTACCTAGATGGTGACATTTTCTTTTTAAAGGCTAGCTCTCTGTGAGTTTAATCAATCTGATAGTGCAAAAACAATTGGCAAGTGAGCAACCTGTTTATAAACTTTTTTAGTAAATACCTTTTTATAAACTTGTGATGGTGTAATTTCCTCCTATAAAATTTTTTGGTAGGTTTCCCAAGTCTAGCTAGGTCATCCACTTCACAGTAATAGGTCCAAAATTTTCTTTGCGGGGTCATTATTATTGTTATAGAACAATTTTTAGAAACCCACTAGTGAGTCGGGAGAGTGGTTTCATACCAAAGTTACATCAGGAAATACATAATAAATTGAAAGTGGAAGATAATTTATCGAATCCACATACCATAATTAATTTCTTTAAATTGGTTCCCTTTGCATGGTCTTTTGCACGCTTAAATATAAAAACACAGTAAAATCTTAATGGGTAAGTGAATCTTTCAAAGCATTCAAAGCACTAATCAAAATATCAAAGAAAAATAATAATAATTATTGACGAGAGCTAGAAGAATCTGTGGTTATTGGATTATAAATAGACATAACAAAGCAGCAGGCCCTACAACTAATATTGATTATTATAAAGCCATCATGTCCAACGTTTGTATATGTGGCATACAATGCCATATATATAATGTAAGCCACTAATATAATGCCACAAGCAATGTTGCTTCAATTGTCAAATAAAGCTAAACTTCTTTGTATCTGTATCTCTATGCATGCTAAATTAGTGGTTAATAAGCGTACAAAATGCACTTTGAAATTGACGTCACATCTGAAATATTTTCTATGGCATAGAATATAATTAATCATTTCACCTAAAATGCATCTGAGTAATAATTTAATCATATAATTTTCAAAGTTATGACAACACAATAAATATAAAAGTCGTTATTTATTTTTGGCAAAAAAATAAAAATAAAAACAAAGGTGCCGTTTTAAAAACAAAAAATTGGTTTGGGCCGCCCTTACCTTTGGTCGGCCCTGCTGCTATTACTATTTATTTGTGACAACACCAGGTTATGCACATAAACTGAGTCGGAATTTTTTTATTATTATTATTTTTTTTATAAAACTCGTTTTCCCTCCAAAAGTTTAGGAAAATAAAATGTCACAAAAAAGTATAATTTCTTCAACAATTCTGTATAAACACTCAACGCCAAGAGTTAGGCTAGTGGAATACGTTGCTGACGCTTGCGCATACTCAGCTTAGTAGTTTCAGCCACTTTGAAGAATGTTGGTGCAAGTTCAAGTAGACATTTGGGGCCTATAACAGTAACCTCACGCATTTAACTGCTTGGGTGAATATAAACTGGCTGATTCTCAATCAGTATCCTATAATAACCTTCTTTCGGGTCCTTTCTTGCTGCATGGAAGAAAAATCCTGCAGCAATTGCCTTCCAGATCTTTGAAAAATTCTTTCCCGCTTTGACATCGACCAGTTAATACCTGCGCCGCAGAATCAATCACTAAGGTTAGGGACTTCTTTTATGACAAAACAGTCAATATAATAACAAAACCAGCAGAGGAAAGCACATACATGAAATTGAGCAGTCTTTCAACTTCACTAATAAAGTCACATGTATAAAAAGGCAAGTCCTAGAGGGTTTTACCAGAAAGACTGAAACCAAAGGTCATCTAATTATAAGTCTAGCGCCAATAAGAGAGAGTGTGTACCATGGAAGATAGTTTGTCATATCAAAAATAGCTGTAGGAAGTTACGTCCTTCCATAAATAGTGGTAAAATGACAGTTTTACTTCTTGAATGAATTCTTCATAAATTATAGGTTCCCTAATCTGACTCACAACCCTACCATGAAAACCAGGTCTCTAATACAAATATGCAAATTTGTTATAGTCAGACTACACTAGTAAAACTTCATCCAAGAAGAAAAAAATTGCTACATCAGGACAACATTCGGATTTCTTGCAACCACGACAGGCAAACAAAATGCTCAATTCATTGGTAAAGTAAAATGAAAGGAAAGAAGCAAGCATATATACAAAAGCAACCTAATTACAGAACACGAAGCCACGTTATAAGAGAGCAGAAAACGAAATTGCAACATTTGATGTCAATGATAAAAATTATAATAAAAAATGTAATGAATATACAGCAAGAAAGGTTTGAAAATCATACTTATCCATGATTGTGAGAAGCTTTTTTCTAATATCCTGCACTCTCCTTGGCAAAATACTCAAAGCACCCTGAAAAATTTTAAGCTTTCCAAGTGTCATAGACAGCAAGTCAGATGGTCACCCTCAGGCTGAAAAAACTTGGCCCTCTTCTGATCTGCTTCCTCTTACCTGTCACGGGGCTGTAAAATATATTTACTGTCTGAATCATGGCTATAATGGTTAAGATTTCATCACCGCGTCCAAGTTCCAAACTTGCAAGTAGCATCTTAGGCAATGGTGGATCAAGAAAAAACCCTGCCATTTCCCTGCCCAATTTGCTCAGAAGCCCCTCCTCATCCAATGCTCCTAAACTGTACAGCTGCTCCATGGCAGAAATCAGAGCCTGAGTGAAGGTGGATCCATAAAATCAAAAGACAGGAGATCATTTATACCCATTGCTTTATTGTAAGTATAGTTTATCCAAGATTTAACCTCTGAATTTCTGAAATTGTATTAGGGAAAATCTCATTTTGGTATGCATTCTCATTGTAGAGGCAGTAACAATTCCCAGGTCCCATATGCACAGCATGGCCAGCTCGTTGCTTGGCTGATGCTTGCGAAATTAGAGCTATAACAAGTGAATCTAACCCCTTGCTTTGGATTATATATATTTTGCTTAGCAAACCCAGGATCAATAACACAGAATATACCATTAATGTCTATGAAGCCTCAGCAATATTTGTCGCCACAACCACTTTCCTTTTCCCTGAAGGGGCAGGTGCAAATATCCTTGATTGCATTTCACTAGAAAGGGGCACTATAGACAGGAAAATAATCAATTCAGTAGTATTTTTGTCTACTCTTTTCATCCTCTCATAAAGAGACTGGCAGGCAAAATCAATTTCCTCCTGTCTAGTCAAAAACAGAAGGATGTCACCTTCAGGTTCATAGAAGTGTATTTGTAAGACTGTAGATAGAGCTGCATCTAGGAAATCATTTCTGATTGTTTGGCATAGAGTATATTGACAGGGAAACGTTCATCAAGGGATTGTGAAGATGTTACAGTTAAAAAAAATAGCCAGAAAACTTCTCTGCATCCAGAGTGGTAGATTTGATGAACAAGCGAAGGTCTGGCCCCTGCTTCACATGTTGCTTCAATAATCCAAAAAGAACATCAGTATGGATTGTCCTCTCATGAGCTTCATCAAGCATACTGAGAGAACATCAGTATGGATCGCCCTCTCATGAGCTTCATCAAGCATACTGAGAAAGGTTATATCAATCAAAATCTCCTTGAGAAGCATACCATCAGCCATGTACTTGATTAAAGTGTCTGGGTCCTCAAAACAAATTGCATATCCAACTTCCTCTCCCAACCTACAACCAAACTCTTCAAACACTCTCTTGGCCTCAGATGTTGCAGCCACTCTACAGGCTGAGTACACCCCATTTTACCTCTTGTTGTGTATCCTGGGTTGGTTCACCATAACCAGTCTCACCAATGACAACCAGAACTTTTGATTATTATGCACAGCCTGAACCAGTTCACTTTTCAGCTTGTAGGCAGGCGAGCTCTAACCTTGTTCCTGAATTGAGAGTTTTGGGCCCTGCTCAAACCTGATGGTTTTTTCTAAAGCATCCTTCTTCCACTCAAGCATGTCACTGGAATAGGATCTTCCCAAGGTCGATTGAGATCCTTCAGGATAGACTCCAGCACCATTCTACACTCCTTAATAAGTGCAGACTGAACTGCAGCTGCACGACTCGAGGACCCTTCTGGATTCTTGAAGTTCTTCTTATGTGACATATCAACAGAGTACCTGCTATGTCCTTGCAATAAGGCTGGCTCATCCTCGTTAAGCTCAACCTCAAGCTGTTCCTTGGCATCCTCTTCTTGATATAAACCATTTGCCTCCTCATAGTACATTGGATACTAGTTTTACTCGAAACGCCAGATGCTATTAACTGTTTGACTTCCCATTATCCAGCGAGCTCATTCTCTTCAGAGGTTGGCGAGATGGGACAATGGCATAGAAGCCCAGAATTTTGAAGATAAATTGCTTCAGTAACCAATTTCCATTATAACATAATATAGAAAATTGCAGAGAATCAATATCTGTTGTGTTCAATTTCCAGCTGTCTAAAAACAATGAAGAAGAAGAGTATTAAGAACTCTCTGGAATAACACAAACGTATAGTCCTCAGTGTTGACTAGGCACTGGACAATGACATTTTGGACAAATAAACTAAATGAACTCAGGTAAATACAAATGTGATGTAATACGTAAAAATATATCCAATGGACTGGACTTAGTAATATGATGTGGGCTCAGTTTTGTAACTGGACTGGTAGGGAGGTCCAGACAACCACATCATCTTCCACATTCTTGATTCCTGAAAGACCAGTCCTAGTAGCAGGCACTTTCTTAAAACCAAATGGGTTTTCCCTAAAAGCATGAAACTCAAAGCTCTTCTTCAAAGGAAGCATATCCTTCCCTGTATTCTGATTAACATCCCTCATTGAAAGGCTCAACTTCTGACCTGAAATAATAATCACCTTGACGTGAACCACCTGGTCCCTCTTCACTACATCCTTGGCACTGCCAATTCGCCTACTTGCAATTTAGAAACATGGATCAAAGCCTCGTTCCCTCAAAAATCATTCAACTCAACAAAGCAACCCATTTCCATTACTCTAGAAACCCTGCCCTTATACACATTATATAATTCAGGCTCATCCGAGAGATACCTGTGCCTATCTCTCCATTCTCTATCCCCGTAATCTTCATCATCCCTATCCCAGCGCCTTTCCCATCATAACTATCTCTGTGCCTCTCTCTCCTATCTCTATCTCTGCGTTTGTCTCAGCCTATGTCTCTATCTCTGTATCTACCACTGCGCCTACCTAATTCTTGCTTCTCTGGGTAAGCTCTATCCTTAACCCTATCTTTCTTACCATCAAAAACACTATCTTTCTTTGCTTGAAATTATAGTTAAGAGGGTACGTACCTAGCAATCGGGCATTGCAGCGCCGTTTTCCTTCAATTTGGCATCGAATGTACCCACGTTCTTGCAGTTCCTGCCCATTTCGATTATGTACTCGACCACTCCGCCAGAAACTTGTTCCCAAGCCCTGAATTGATATCGAGCTCCGTACATAACTCAGAGATTACGGATATGTACTCGAGCTTCCCCAAAACGACGTCGGAAGAGGCCATTGTCGAAGACCGGTTCAAAGCATGACAAACAAAGCGCTCGATTTCAAGGAAGCAACGTTAGAGAATCCAATCCAATCGAATAGGCCCTCTGAAAATTTGAGGGTTTTGGAACGCAGCGATATTTGGTTGAAGATCAAAACCCACGCACAGGGTTGGCTGCGTGCGTGTGCGTGCGTGTGTATATATATATATATATTTCTCTTTGAAATAAAATTATATAAAATAATTTAATGATGGTTTTTTTTTTTTTTTTATTGAATAGTTATAATAATCTAAGATTTGTTTTTAAGTTTTTACCAAACCATGCCTTAATCTTTATACTCTCAATGCTCAAACTTGCATAATATGCTTTATCAATTTTTATTTTAAATTTGAAAAGAAACTAATTTTAAATAAGCAAAATTGAAGGGACATATAATTATGGAACAAAACAATAAATTATTACCTTCTTAAAGAAAAATATAATAGGAATAAAAATAATTTATTATTTCTTGAATAGAAATATAATAAAAAATATGAAAATTTTTATTTTAAAATTAAAATTTGAGTAATAATTTTTATAAATAAATATAAGAGTTCAATCGATTTTTTTATTATTAAATATAATAAAAATATATGACGGCATATTTTTTGCTTATTTAAAATTTTTTATTTAATATTAAAAACTATATTAATTATCAGATAAAAGAAAAATATAATAGAAATGAAATAGATATATAAAATTAAATGTTCTATTGAAATAAATATATAAAGAAACAAATATTTTAATTATGAAAAATATTTAATGGGACCTTCTTCTTGCGGGGCCCAAGTGGTAGTAATTGCGACAGTGGCTGCGACAGTTTGTATTGTAAGAGCTCGAAATCCATAAATGGAGCACATTTGTAATATGCGCGTCATGGTCGTCGTTGTTCTTCGTCACCACCACCATTATCTTTGAGTTTTTTTTTTTTTTTGGGGGTCCGCACTTGCCACTGAGAAAAACCCCACTTTATATTCATTCCCTCTCCACCATCTTTCTGTTTTCTCTGAGTTTTTCTCCTTGATTTTCATAGAAAGGAATAAAAAGAACACGAATTTATTCTTTGCTTTTCCATAATTCAGCTGTGGATGATGTTCGTTTCTAAACCCTCCAAAGAGATGCCAAAGCTATATTCTCAATTTGATTTAAAGCTCTCTCTTTGTCTCTCTAATTTTCCCTCTCTCGCTCGTTCTCTTCCCCTGAGGCTTGAAAAATTCTTGAACCGAAAGTAGATCAAAGTATTGTGCTTTATTCTCTCTTTGCTTTTTCTTCTTTTTTTTTGTTCTTAATGTTTTGCTTTGTGTTGCTCTCTGGTTGTTTGGTCTGAGGGATTAATTTGAGGGTTAAACGGAGGAGCACAGAGATATGGAAGCTGTGGTTCTTGATGCTATAATTAATAGGCTTCTTGAGGTTAGAGGCAACCCAGGGAAGCAAGTGCAGCTTTCTGAGAGTGAAATTAGGCAGCTTTGTTTTGTATCCAGGGATATTTTCTTGAGGCAGCCTAATCTCTTGGAGCTCGAAGCACCCATTAAGATTTGCGGTACTTTTACATGAAACCCATGTTGTGTTTTTATCTTATTTGAGTTTTAGTATTGATTTTTTTATGTTGGTCAGGAGCAATTTTCAGTTTTGAGTTGTGAAATTCTGTTCTAGGTATGTATTGGTTTGTGTATTTATGTTAATTTCAGGTTTTAATTGTGCTTTTCTATTTGCTGAGGGTGGGTAGTAAATGAAAACAGCATCTGATTTTCTTTCTGCTTTGAATTTGTTAGAGACAATTTGTGGAATGGTGTCACAAAATACAAAAATGGTAATCCAGAGAAATTTTTTTAAAAAAATAAAATAAAGAATCACATACATGCGAAAACAGAATATAATTTAGACTGTCTTAGCTAAAATGATAGACAAGGCTGTGTTTGGGGATAGGAATACCGAAAAGGATAAAATTGTACAAAATATTTTAGTTTATCCTATGGGTTACGTTTCTGATTTGACCTTGGGACATTACAGACTATCTGATGATTTTTGTTTCTAATATACTGGAGGCGTTCTGCAGTATAAATCGGAATTGACTCAAAAATGGTGTTCAATGGATGAATAGTTATAAGCTTTTGGATTTCTTGCATGGTTATAAACTTGTGTTAACTAGAATTGTAGTCTTCAGTAAATAAAACTAAAGTTTAAAATCGATGCCTTGAATTTGTTTAATATGGAATAACGTATTATATTCTGATTTATTGTAACACTGTCGAACACGTACTGCATGATGAGATGAAATTTTAGTACTTCCACACCAATCACTTTATCTTTATCAATTGTTTATAACCTCACTCTCATCAAAAGAATAGTTATATAGATATTCATTCATGTCATCTTAGGTGATATTCATGGTCAGTATTCTGATCTACTAAGGCTTTTCGAGTATGGTGGATTTCCTCCTCGTTCCAACTACTTATTCCTGGGGGATTATGTAGATCGTGGAAAGCAAAGCTTGGAAACAATATGTCTTCTCCTTGCATATAAAATAAAATATCCTGAAAACTTCTTCCTCCTGAGGGGAAACCATGAATGTGCTTCTGTAAACCGCATATACGGGTTTTATGATGAGTGTAAAAGAAGGTTTAATGTCAGAGTCTGGAAGATATTTTCAGATTGCTTCAATTGTCTTCCTGTGGCAGCTCTCGTTGACGAAAAGATACTCTGCATGCATGGTGGACTTTCTCCTGAGTTGGACAATTTGAACCAGATCAGGAAAATAAAGCGACCTACTGATGTTCCAGATTCTGGTTTGCTGTGTGATCTCCTCTGGTCTGATCCTAGCAAAGAAATCCGAGGCTGGGGATCAAATGATAGGGGAGTTTCCTTTACATTTGGCTCTGACAGAGTGACAGAGGCCATAAGGAAGCTTGATCTTGACTTAATTTGCCGAGCTCACCAGGTTTGAAAATGTCTTTCACCATGAACATTTCTGAATTTGGACAGCCTTGGGGACATTCGCTGAATGGATACTAACATTTTTGCAGGTTGTGGAAGATGGATATGAATTCTTTGCTAATAGACAACTTGTTACCATATTCTCAGCACCTAATTATTGTGGCGAGTTTGATAATGCTGGTGCCATGATGAGTGTGGATGACACTCTAATGTGTTCTTTCCAGATATTAAAGCCTGCTGAGAAGAAATCAAAGTTTAGCTTTGGAATTTCAGCTACTGCTAAGTCTGCTACTCCAACAAAGATCAGGGTACACCTTATTCCTTTCATGCCAAACATATGATATTTCTTTATCAAATAAACAATCTAGATTTTTTATTAGACTTTTATTATTTGAAAGTTGATAAAAAAGAGAGAACATTTCTAGATATAATTGACTGCTTGGGCAGTGCTATGCTGCATAACCTTACCAATTACTGCTAACTTTGCTATTCTATGCCAAAAGGAACTCATTAAAGAGAAAAGGATTTTGTGTCCAAAACAATAAAAAGGAAATCTATATTTAGGCGTGTTGAGGTTTTTGGCTGTCAAATATCTTTTAGAATTATATAGCTTGCTCTCTTTTAAGGGTGTTGAGATTGCTGAATATATTTTCCTAAACATTGCAGGAATACATTTGACCTCCAATCAATTCTTATTCAAAACTAGCAGAATTTCATTGAACTGTCTTTCTGTTTAATCTTTGTACAGTCATTTCTTGGTGCAAGGGGCTAGGAAGCTCAGTCATGAGAAGTTATCTGAAGAACGGTTTCTTAGATTGGTGGTGGTTGTCTGAGTATATAAAAGCGAAAGTGCAATCAAGAAGTCTCTTCCGGTTGCTTTCAATACAAAAAGGGTAATAACACAAAAATAATCAGTTCCCTCCAGCCAGCAACAATACAGAGGATTTCCTCTACCAAATTTGGTGGGCTGCAATCAGTGTTTTTTTTTTTTCTCTCTCCTTGTTGGGGTTGGGGGGCTTTCCTCATTTGGGGCTGTGGTCTTGCTTTTCCATGTAGAGAAATATTTGCAAGACTATGTTAGCAAAAGAATGCAAGGGGCTTTGTGGGATTCCTTGAGAATTGACATTGCCTGTGTCTAAGAATCAAACCCCACATTTCATTGGAGGCTGTGTTCTCTGTCTGTCTTTCAACTCCTTTTAAGATGGTTGTATAAATTTCAGAAAAATAGAAGTTTTATTATTTCTCCACTTTTTTTCTCTTTGGAATTGTTAACTTTTTAAAACATATCTTTTATTTTATTTTCTTTTGTAATATTTTTATTTGACTATATATGAAGATTTGAAAACATGGGATCTAAAAATAAAATACAGAGACAAATTTTGTAATTTACCACAAAAGTAAGTATGAATATATATATTAGCCTATGAAAGCTAAAAGTTGAAATATAAAGTTCAATAATTTTAAAACCCCAAAAAAGAAAAAAAAACAAATTGCATTACAATTTTACAAACCTAATTTTAATATATATTTGGAGTGAAATAGAAATTCATAAATTTTCATTTTGAATTTCGTAGATACACATAACCCTCTAGATCAAACAGTGGATCTCATCAAACTTTCAAATTTTGCATCAAATTGTTTCAATCATAAGGACTAAAAAAATGTCCATGAATCCAATTCAATGTGGACCACCTAAAATTGGATTTTTCCTTAGCAGTTAGGGGTATCCGGATTAATTTGGATACACATCGACTAATCACCTTTCCGTCGTCTTTCCGATAAGGCCAAAACTAAGCATCTCATACGCCAACCCTCCAACCCACTTGTTCTTGCACCTTTTTGACTTGCTCGTAAAAAAACATTTAGGAAGTGTATCGAATCCAAGACTACCATAATATATATATATATAGTGGCTCTCTAGCTTCATCAGACAGAGACAGTACGTTGGTCCCTATTTTGTTTTGGGGCACGCACTGACACATAGAATTTGTTCGTAAAGCTGGGTTTTGGGTCCAAACGAGCTGCTTGAAAACTATGATCAGCCTCTCTCTGACATGCATGGCTCAGATTATGACTTTCGGTGTGTGTGTGTGTGAATATAGTATAGGTGAAGCATGCATTATTCTCACGTACATTATTTTCCAAGTAGAAATGGACATGAAAAAGTAGTTTGTATAGTTTAATCATTGAATTGGGACTATGATAATTGGTCAGAATCTTATCCTACATCAATAGCATATTGTATACTTTTGTGTGGGCTTTGAATGGCTAAAAATATGTTTAGGATCATTTTCTTGCATGATAAGGTTTGGTTTGTGCATGGTGTACATATTGTAATTTTCATAATATATATATATATATATATATTATAATATACACATATATATTGACTATTAAATGTAATGGAATTTTGCTGACTCTTCATCAAATTTTGCTGATACTACTACGTATAAAGAAATCGATTTTAATTTGGTTAATTAGGATGGATCTCTTTGTTCAATTGGTATAAAAATCATCTAAACTCAATTTGTATGATGAAAACTCGTAAATCTAAGATTATATTAAAATATTAAGATTAATTAATTAATTGAAAGGTATCCATAAGTTTAACAACAACCATATGAGGCCCAAAAGGTTCGACCCTGATAACGTCAGAACTGTGCTACAGAAAGTAATTTGTAGCCCCATTATAATGAACTGGGCTTGACGCCCTTTTTTAACCATAATGACCCTACTTCTGGACCACCAATGGTTGATATTTTTTTATTATTATTATTATTTGGCTTTATTCGAGTAATGTTTAATCAATTCAATAAAAATTACTTTGACGATAAATTTAACATTAAAAAAAATTAAATGATTCCAAATTGTTTGGCCACTCTAGCTTTTTATATATTAAAATTTCAATATAGTACTAATATTTTAGATACATAAATAAATAAACGAATTACATAACCATGCAATTTAATAGAAATATAATATTCAGATAAATTAGATGGATAAATGAAACTTTTTTTCAAACTAAAATTTCTAGAGTAATTTAATAAGAATAAATTTCTATACCCTATAACTAAAATCTAGTAAAATATTATATTCTTTAAAAATTCAATATCCTACAATTAAATATCATATAAAATTTTATCCTCTACAAAAATTTTACGCCCAACAATTAAACTCTATAAAATTATACATTTTATAAAAATTATGCGCGCTACAAAATTATATACCACAAATGCACATTTAATTTACCATATTATTATTCAAAGTAATAGGTAAAAGACTATACAAAAGAAGCATTGAAGTTTTTTTTTTTTTTTTAATTAAAGGAAAAAGAAACAAGTTAAACAAAGGAATAATTTTTTCAAAAAAAAAGAACATTTTCTTATATCCCTTACCACCAGCTACTTAATTACAAAATTATTGACCTAAACATTCCAAATAAATAAATACAAACTTCATAGTTTAATGTAATGAAAAAACCATTGAGACGATGACAATCTCAGCTTCACACCAATTTCCCCCAAACCATTAACATATGGATTTTTTTTTTTTTAATGGTTATTAGAACAATATTTCAATAATGTCACCAATAATATATTGTAAGCGTAATTTTCAAAAATACAATTAAAAAACAAGAAAAATGAAAAAAAAAAATTAAAATCACATCCAATTTGTTTCGCATCAAAGGGTTTGCAGATGGGACAAAGTTAAGTGGGTCCCAGACATTGATTCTTTTTGCCATTATCCAATTGGAAACGCCAAACATGAAGAAAAACCTTGATTCCGTTACGCGGTGGCCTTGATTTCCGTGAACTACTTTGGAAGATGACATCAGATGGAGACACGTATGCCAACTCGTGACAGCTACATTTATACCTTGTTTCTGTGTATGAACGCCCACCGTAAACCATCCGCTATGTCACGACTCGCGCTCAACGCGCTTCAATGACTTAAGAAGATTGACTTGGAATTTTTTACGTATGGTGTGGCCCACAGAAACTTCAATAATTATTATTCACGTAAACGACAAAATTAGTGCTTAAATTATATCAATCATTTACTTAAATCCCTTATTTAATAGCTTTTAGTCCAAAGAAAAATGTACATGACATATGATTTGTGGTTCACATTTCTCGGAGCATCACATAGTCACTTAGCTGGTTGGCTTTTTTTTCCTTTTTTTTTTTTTTTTTTTTCACATGACGAATAACGTATTGATTATATTTTTTTTCCTTTAATAGTATCAAATTTAAGCTTAAAACGTTTAATTAATGCAATTATTTTCTTTCTATTTCTATTAATTTAAAATAAACGTTTAATTAATGATTTATATATTTTTGGATTTACCAAAAATCAACCTAAGAAGTACGCAAAGTATAATATTTTATTTATTAGTTAATATTATAATTGCGATTAATAGACATAATTTTTCATTTTTGATCATAGGTGAGAAAATGAACAACAATTAGAGATCTCGAATCTAGAACCTTATGACCACTAATGTTGTTACTTTATAAAATTAGATAAAATTCCATAGGCTTAAGATTTAATTAATAGACATAATTTTTCTTTTTTGGTCACAGGTGGGAAAAGGAGCAACAATAAGAGATCTCGAATCTAGAACCTTATGACGACTACTAATATTGTTAATTTATAGAGTTAGATAAAATTACTTAGGCTTAAGATTTATAAGAATTCAATAACTAATTCTAATATTTAATATATATATATATATATTTTTAAAAAACATGTTTAGTGGACTCTTTGTTATTATGTAATATATTATATAAGCAATTTCATATATAATTAATAGATGAACATAAACACAAGTTTCCAACAAAAAGTAGTTAATTTAACACTTGCAATTTAGGTCAAATTGTTACCCACTCAATGACTCTAGAGTGCCTTTATAATATATATATATATTAGGCATTTATATATAATTTCTGACTTTGCAAGTGATTTTTTTTTCCTTTCCAAAAGTCAAAAATGATGACTTAGAGGATGAAGTGAATTGGGCGTCTGTTGTAGTTGCCTAATACCAGATGTAAATATTATGAAGTTTGACTGATTGGACATGTTGAAGTCTGATGTAGATTAATGGCCAATAACAAGAGAAACAAGTAGAAAAAATAATTAAAAATATAACACAAGTATAACTTTGTGTGCGATTGCTGCTCCATTGTTGAAATTGATGATTAACAATCAACATGTTTACAGCTTAGAATTATATATCAACTTATACGACAACCTTTGATAAATTCTGTGCTCCAGTTTGATCATGAACAATGAAGGGTTTGACAATATATAGGCATGGATATAACCTTATTATATATAAAATATATATATATAGGGAATGATAATCAATTTTATTTTATTTTTAAATAGAACCAAGCTTTTATTGACTCAAATTTATGAACAAATCAATTTTTAAAAAAAATGAAGAAAGAAGCCAATTAGTTTAGTTTCTATTCCAACAAAATTATAAAATTCTCAATAGACAAAACAAGTATAGCTAATTCCTAAGCAATCTTATTAATATTTTTAAAAGTGAATATATATATATATATATAAGCAATTAATTATTACACAGGCATCTTGGATGCACGGATTCATCTACCTACTGTATGATACTGGCCGGAGTTTCATTCTTTGACTTTGTTTTCATAAATTTATTTGAGATCATATGTACATACATGAGTCATAGCGTGTTTAAATATCAATAAGTAAACAATGGTTCAGGTATTGATCATGGTGACAAATAATATTACTCTAATTTTTAATAAGAGAGCAATAAAAAATTGCATTAAAGGGTCAAGGAAAAGAACACAGAATATTCAAATATCGGTTACTACTCATATGATCCTCACAATCATTCAGAGCAATAATAATTTCAGAAATTAATTGAATGAACATGTATAAATTAGAGAAATTAACATTGTTTGTTTATTTTTTTTAAAAAAGGAAAATTAAAGAAAACATTAGCAAATAAAAAAGACAAACATAAAACTAAAAGCTTTTCCAAAGTATCCAGGTTGGTTAACTTTCCGCGTACTTTCCTTGCGATTAATTTCGATTACTTTCAAGTTTCAGCTCCCAATTAAACAACTAAAAAACATGCAATAATATCCGAATGCATATAAAAACATACATAACTTGTCCCCACTCCACCTGGAAGAAATACAATGTAGCATCAATCAATTTTCATGGAAAAAAATTCGTGTGGTTTCACACTGTAGTGGACCCGTCCCATTAAATACTTTTAGAATCCTCTTCTATATATATATATATTAGTGAAAATTTTAATCTATTTAAAATATCATAAGATTGAATTTAAATGACAATAAAATATACATACAGTTTTATTATATTAAACTATTATATATATATATATATATATATAACACTTGTTCTTCGTTGCATTCAAATTATTGACTAAACAAAGGCATTGAAATATCAGAAAGAAGCTATCTCTTTGCCACATGTTGATAATCCTCTGAACATGATTGGGACACAAAATCCGAGTTTGAGTGCTGGGAAAAATATCTCTCTTGTATATAGTGTAATGGCCCTGCATCATTAGCCATGGACCTTCATTACCTGGCACAATTGGAAATCGGAAAGAAAGTAGTCCACTTTTACCACAGGCCTTTTAGTCTAATCAAGACCATTGAAATGGTAAATTTTCTTTTTCTCTAGCTTTGTTTCGCACCGAATCAACGATCAAGATTAGATTAATCAAGGTCATATGTCCCTGCGTCATAACATTAGGGAGGTGATTGAAATGTAGAAGGATTAAATAAAAGCAAAAGGTTTACGGCTTGTGAGTTCTGTGAAAAGTAGAAGGATTAATTAAAAGCAAAAGGTTTGCGACTTGTGAGTTGTGTGACTTTGTGGGAACGTTGACCACCAGTACTTACATTGTTTGTGAGAGTAGGTATTTGCCTGTTATATGCCATAGTTGATTCTTTATATACCCAAGCCATTCTTAATTTTCCCTAAATTCCACAGCAAACAAACCCCTACTACCTCCTTCTCACCCTCCCTCCCTCTCTCTCTCCCACTCTTCTCTCTCTCTCTCTCTCTCTCTTTAAGGCCAGGCCAGGACTAAATTCAAGAAGCAGGTGATTTTATTACACAAATCCAAGACAAAATTTTCCACTTAACAAGTAAAAGATACAGTTGTTTACGGAAAATCTGGTTTCTAGTTTCCTCTGCAGAAACCAAAAAAAGAAAAAAGCTTGAAAGAAATAGATTGGGAATATTATTTTTTTTCAATTCATTTTTGTTTCTCAGGAGTATTTTATTTTAATAGTGCTGCGAGGGGAAGCTTGAGAGATAGGCATGGCTGGGGAACAGCTAGGAGTGCTTAATGCACTGGACATAGCAAAAACACAATTGTACCACTTCACTGCAATCCTCATCGCAGGGATGGGATTCTTCACAGACGCCTACGATCTTTTCTGCATCCCCCCCGTCACCAAGCTTCTCGGTCGCATTTACTACACAGACTTAAGCAAACCAAAGCCCGGAACTTTGCCTCCCAACATCGCCGCAGCCGTCAACGGTGTCGCCCTCTGCGGTACTCTCGCCGGACAGCTCTTCTTCGGTTGGCTCGGCGACAAACTTGGACGTAAGAAAGTTTACGGTATAACCCTCATGCTCATGGTTATCTGCTCCATAGCCTCTGGGCTTTCCTTCGGGAAGAATCCAAATGCGGTGATAACCACGCTGTGTTTCTTCCGTTTCTGGCTCGGTTTCGGCATCGGCGGCGACTACCCTCTCTCTGCTACGATCATGTCCGAGTACGCAAACAAGAAGACACGTGGGGCTTTCATTGCTGCAGTGTTTGCCATGCAAGGGTTTGGCATTTTGGGAGGTGGGATCGTCGCTTTGATTCTTTCTTCGGCGTTTGATCACCAATTCAAACGTCCCACATACTTGGAAAACCGAGAACAATCTCTTGCACCTCAAGCTGATTACATCTGGAGAATCATTCTAATGGTGGGAGCTCTGCCGGCGATTCTCACTTACTATTGGCGTATGAAAATGCCGGAGACCGCTCGGTACACGGCGCTCGTCGAAAAGAATGCCAAACAAGCTGCTTCCGATATGTCAAAGGTTTTGAATGTGGAACTTGAAGCTGAAGAAGAAAAGGCAGCGAAATTGGTAATGGAAACAACCAATTCGTTTGGTTTATTCACTAGGGAATTTGCTCGTCGCCATGGTCTTCACTTGCTTGGTACTACTTCTACTTGGTTTCTATTTGACATTGCCTTCTACAGTCAAAATCTTTTCCAGAAAGATGTCTTCTCGGCTATTGGATGGCTTCCGGCAGCGGAAAAAATGAACGCCATTCATGAAGTTTATCGTATTGCACGGGCACAAACACTTATAGCACTTTGCGGTACTGTGCCTGGTTATTGGTTCACAGTCGCCTTGATTGACCATATTGGTCGGTTCGCTATCCAAATGATGGGTTTCTTCTTCATGACCGTCTTCATGTTTGCCCTTGCAATTCCGTACAATCACTGGACCAAACATTCTTACAGAATAGGGTTTCTTGTCATGTACTCGCTGACGTTTTTCTTTTCGAATTTCGGACCAAATGCCACGACGTTCGTAGTGCCGGCCGAGATCTTTCCAGCGAGGCTGAGGTCTACTTGTCATGGAATATCGGCGGCGGCTGGCAAGGCGGGAGCTATTGTTGGAGCTTTTGGTTTCTTGTATGCTTCTCAGAGCACAGACCCGAAGAAGGTCGACGCAGGGTATCCAACCGGTATTGGTATGAAGAATGCGCTGATTGTGCTTGGAGTGATCAACTTCTTTGGAATATTGTTTACCTTTTTGGTTCCTGAATCTAAAGGAAAATCATTGGAGGAGTTGACTGGAGAGAACGAAAACGAAGGTAACGAGCCGACGGCTGATCCGCAGGCTGTTTCTAGTAGAACTGTTCCCGTATAGTTATTATATATTAGAGGATCCAAATTGCACAACATATTTAATAGATAATACTTAATTAGTTTCATATGTCTTATCTTCTTGTTATATATGTGATAGCTCCTGTCTCATCTTTATCTGTCTCAGCTTCATACATATCTATAGTGTAACTGTATTATGCATATAATGATTTTACTCAATGAATAAAGTTGAGCTCTTTGCAACTATTTGATTAAGTCTCTTTACGGTATCAGAGCACTAATACTAAATCGAGTTTCTTTCACAATTTTTTTTATTACATTCACTTTTTAGTCTTCATTTTGTCAGTATGTCCTCTGACTCAACCTCTGTTCACTCTTCTTCCCAAGCAACTGGAAACTCAATTGACTTTTCATCCCTTGCTTTTATCAATGTTGCCACTCAAGCTCCTCTTAAACTCACAGCCACAAATTACGTCACGTGGAAAGCCCAATTTGATGCAATCTTGATCGGCTACGATTTGTATGGTTATCTTGATGGTACATACCCTTGTCCTCCTTCTACTGTTACAGTTGGCTCTACAACTTCCTCTAACCCAGCCCACATCTACTGGGTGCATCAGGACAAGCTCATTCTTGGAGCGATTCTTGCTTCTCTCTCAACTGGTATTGCTCCATTTATTGCTTCTGCTTGGTCCAAGCTTGCTACTACATATGTCAAGCCGTCTAGATCTCATCTTCTCCGTCTTCGAGCACGACTTGTCAAACCTCAAGGATCACGCACAATCACTGATTATATGTTTGATATTAAGAGAGCTGCTGATGAATTGACACTTCTAAAAGAACCTGTTCATGAAGATGAGGTCACCCTTTATATGATAAATGGTTTAACTTTTGATCTCAAAGATATTTCTGCAGCCATCCGCACCCGAGACACCCCTATTTCTTTTGAGGATCTTCATCTATCATTGTCCAATTCACTGTAAATATAATAATTTTATAGACATAATTGTTTTTTGGTCATAAGCTGGAAAAGGATCAACGGTCAGAATAAGTGCATGTATATTTTTCTAACACTCCCCTTTCAACCAAACTTTTCAGAAAGTCAAAAGTGATAACCTACTTAAAAGGCATTTTCAAAATCGCCTCGTAATCAAATATGCAATTTTGAAGTCAGTAGCAATTTTTTTCAGAAAAATATATATTCTCCTTCTTGGTTAGAGCGAAGATATTTTATAAAACACCATTGAGTGTATGTATACAGAGAGAGAGAGAGAGAGAGAGAGAGAGCATCAAGTAGTCCTCACTTCTTTAAAAATTGATACGTGTTAAAAATAAAATTGAATCGGCAACACATTTATAAATATATAAGGTTGCTGGTTGCGCCGATGGTAACTACACCAGCTAAATCTAGTATTAATTAAAATCTAACACCACATGCACATATTATGAGGTTTGACCAATTGAATATGTTAAAGTTTAATATATAGATTAATTTTCATATTATATACATGCCGTACGCATTGTAATTTTCATAATATATACATATATTGACTATTAAAAGTGACGGAAGGGCTGGAAATTAAGTTGAGATTGATTTTGGTATATTAATTGGTTTTCGGGGGCTTGTTATATATGATTAATACTGAATGGGATGAAGAAATTTCAAACAAGTAGATTAAGAACATGGAGATTTATTCCATTGCTTGTGTTTTGTACTTTGAACCTTTTTTTTTTTAATTATTTAATTTCCTTTAATGCTGTGTTGGGATTTAAAAAGAATATTAAAGTAATTTAAAGAATTTTGTATTAAATTATTTCCATTTTCCTTATCAAAAAAGTATTATATTTTAATATTAAAAGAAATGTTTCTTCGCCCCTTGATCAAATTTTGCTGGTACTGTTACGTATAAAGATATGGATTTTAATTTAGTTAATTAAGATGGATTTCTTAGTTCAATTAGTACAAAAAAAAATCATCTAAATCTGTATCATGAAACTCGTAAATCTTAGATTAAATTAAAATATTTTGATAAATATATTAATTAATTAAAAGGTTACAAGTATAACAACAACCAGACGAGGCCCAAAAGGTTCGACCCCGAGAATGAAAGAACTGGGCTACATCAAGAAACTTACAGGCCGATTATAATGGACTGTGCTTGATGACCTTTTTTTTTTTCCTTTTCTTTTAAGCATAATAGGCCTATTTCTGGACCATCAAAGATTGATTTTATTTTTTATTTTTACTTTCTTATTCGATTTTATCGTGTAATGTTCAATCAAGTCAATAAATGTTACTTTGATGATAAATTTTAATTTTTTTTAAAAAATATCGAATCATTCCAAATTTTTTGGTTTACTTAGCTTGTTATATATTAAAATTTTAATATAGTACTTGTTTAAACAAAAAAAAAATTTTGATGTTATCTTACATTACTCAAAGTAATGATTGTAAGTATACTTATAGAGCTGAAACGCAGAAAAAAGTCATTAGATAATCTTGGACACCAATGTAATATTGTAAAAACACTTTGACACTTAAGCTGGTGATTAAAAAGTACGGAGAAAACTTAATAGAGTTTTAAAAAAAGGAATAAGATAAGAAAGACCAAAGTGAAACAAGTTAATTACTAAGAACATTTAGAATCTATCTGTACCAACATTCTTCTATATCCCTTATTACAATTAATTTCAAAATTATCGACCTAACTATTCCAAATAAATAAAAATATTCCTCATCAGTTAATTGTAATGAAAAAAAAAAAAAGAAAAAGACAATGACAAGATGACAATGTCGGCTTCACACTAATTTCCGGCGAACCATTTGCATTTGGATCTTGTTTTGTTATGATAACAATATTTTAAAAATGAAAAAATAAATAAAAAGGGAAACAAACAATAGAAATATAAAATCATACCAAATTTGTTTCCCATGAAAGGCATGCAGATGGTCCCACGCGTTAAGTGGGTCCCATGCATTGAGCCTTTTTGGCATTATCCAATTGGAAAACTGCAAACATGAAGACAGCCCTCGTTCTGTTACGTGGACCCGTTGACTTTGCTGGACCACCTGCGAAGATGACATTCAGATGGAGCCACGTACGCCACTTCGCGACCGCTACATTTATATATTGTTTCTGTGTATTAACGCTACGTTTGATACATTTTTTTGGTAAAGACAATAACTGCGTCTGCCGAGATAGAAGCCAACACACACACACTGACACTAGGTGGGAGCTTCTTCGAGGAAAACTCATCCACTTCAAAATAATAACTAGAGGTTAAAATTTTCTTAGCTACAGTATCAGCTATTATATTACAGCTTCTACTTTGCCAACACAGATTCTAAATAAAACGGAAAAACCTATTTCTAATATTCAAAACCTTGTGATAACCAAACCAGCAAAGTGGCTCGCTAAGGCTCTCGATCTCTTTGATCACTTCCAAAGCATTAATTTCCCAATCAATGTTAGTCCAGTCTCCTCTTTCAGCAAATTTAGAAGCCCAATGTAAAACACTAGGCTCAGCTTTAAAGAGGGACTGACAACTCAATAGCACAGAAGACAAGTAAATAAGTCTACCAGCAGCATCTCCAACCATCATCGCCGCAGCCGAACCTGAAGAATTATAAGCATTTAATACTTAATCATTTAGTTAAATCCCTTATTTGATAACTTATTTCACAGCAAAATGTACAGTGAGATGATTTATGGTTCACATTTAAGAGAATCATAGTCATATTTGTTTTATTTCCATGCCTCATAACGTATGGATTATTTTTTTTTTCTTTAATAGTATCAATTTTAAGTTTAAGACGTTTAATTAATGCAATTGTTTTCTTTCTGTTTCTATGAATTTAATTAAACAATTAATTAATGGTTTATATATATTTTGGATTTATCAAAAATCTAACACAAAATGTAAGCAAAGTATGATAATTCCAGCTGATAACTTCCACTAAAAAGTCTTTTTTTCCATTTATAAAAAGGAATGATATTTATTTATTATTTTGTATTCTAGTATTTATATTTTTTCTATCCATTTTTGTCCATTCAATAGTCAGGGATTTCGAATCTACAGCCTGACTATTAATATTGCTAATTCATAAAGTTGGATAAAATTTTGTAGAACTAAGATTTATAATTAAGAATTCAATAGTTAATTCTGATATTATTATTTTTAAACTAATATATATTATATAAGTAATTTCACATACGATCAATAGCTGAATATAAAACCAAGTTTCTCACAAAAGTAATTAATTCAAGAATTGCAACTACTATTACTTTATTTTGGGTCAAATTGCTACATGACTCTGCAATCAATCAATGTAAGCAAGTACGTATGTATGTACGTTCATACGTATGTATGTATATTTGGCATTTATTTATAATTTTTGACTTTGCGAGAGTGATTTCTTTTATTTAATAATCATAATTACAATATAATAATATATAATAGTTAGAATAAAACTTCTCTGCAATTTTCAAGGAGTATTTTTTTTTTAAAAAAAATACTCCTTGTCTAGAGCAAAGATATTTTATTAGACACTATAAGATATTGGATATATATATATATATATATGCATAGTGAAAAAATCAGGTCGTTCTTATTTCTATAAAAATTTCACACATACTAAAAGTGAAGCTCAGTGGTAAGAAGTTTTTATACTAAAGATATATTTGGGAAAAATGAACTCTAAAAAATTAATATATATAAAGCTATATCAATCATATATTTCTATAATATTTTAGAATTATGTATCGATTAAGGATTTTAAAAGTTATTAACTTTCAAATCTCCGTCTTCTCAAAATTGACATGATAATTTTGGTATAAATATCACACCAATATTGATTAGTTGTAAATTCAAAAATTATTAAATTTTAAAATTCCTAAATAGAGAAATACCTTTTATATATATATATAGGTTGATAATATGGGCGACGTCGCCCACGTTATGATGGGTGACAACAGCCCAATTCCCTTCTTTTATTTTTATTTTTTTATATATATATATATATAAAGTATAAAAAAATATAAAAACCATATAAAAAAATAGAAAATTCATATATAAATGAAAAACAAAAAATACAAAAAAAAAAAGTGAAAAAAGAAGAAGAGGGAATTGGGCTGTTGTCGCCCGTATTATCAATCCCATATATATATATATACGTGTGTGTGTGTGTGTGAGATACCACTTGTAAATAGGATGAAGTTTGACAGATTTGAATGGCCAATATTTGAAATAACAAGTTCTAATATTGTACGAGAGAAACAAGAAGAAAAAATAATTAAAAATATAACAGAAGTACAAATTTGTGTCCGTTGCTACTACAATATGGAAATTAATGATTAAAAATCAACATGTTGCAGCTTATAATTATATGTCAACTGATATGATAACCTTTGATATTCTATGCACTTGCGTGATCATGAACAATGAAAGGTTTGACAATACATAAGTATGGATATACACTAATGGAATTACACTTATGAATTAAATAATTAAACCCAGTTGTACTATGCTAAACATGAATTGGCTGTTTAAGCACATGCATACAATTAAAACTATTGAAGAATAAGTAATGATTAGATGCTGAAAGCGTGGGTCTATGAGGGTTGGATTTTTAAAGGTTTATAAAGGTGAACTTGGGATTTACCAAAAATAATAATAATAATAAATAAATAAATAAAGGTAAACTTGGGCTTATAAAGATTGTAATAATTCAGCAAGCAGAAGAGGCAAAAATGTCAACGGGCTGACTCTGAGTAGATGGGCAGTGCAAATTAATTGCAGCAAGCAAGCATGCCAGGATCATATATTCCATCAAAATGTCAAAAGATTATCCGAATATATATGTATATATATATAGGGAATGATAATCAAATTTAAGTAATTAATTATCACACAGGCATTTTGCGTACACGGATACATCTACTATAAACTACTGGAATTTCATTCTTTGACTTTGTTTTCATTAATTAATTATTAGTATCCAGACATTTAGTTGAGGTCACATATATATAGGTCATGATTATATGATATGTGATAAGCATTGTGTTTGATAATAGAGAAAGCTAGATAAAAAAAAAATTTCTATTTTGAAGGAGTAAAGTGTCAAACACATATGAAAATTAAAGAGTAAATATATTCAACCTTAAGTTTTTATATTCGGTAAATATACCGGAAAGCCTGAATTAATAAATTTAGAAGCAGAATGCATATAAAAGTGGTAATAATTAATTAATTTTTGTACATGACCAAGATCATCTAAATTAATATCTCTGATTTCTTTGCCGGCCAGTCTAAAAAAAAAAAATTAAAAAAATTAAAAATTTCAAACTCACCGATACTTTCTTTTTGACAATACATTCATAGTTTAGACTGAGGGTTTGATGCAACCAAAAAATAAAATAATAATAATAATAATCTAATTAAATTTTCATATTTGAAAAGGTTGAGGTTAAAATTCTAGCAAATCCTCTTTGTATTACAAATGTATTAGGATTTTTTTTCTTTTATAAAAAAAGATTAAGAATTCATGCGTGGCAATATGAATGTATGACTAATTGGAACATCAAAATTGTTAAAAAAAAAATGTTTCCATCTTTGCCGTTATTAGTAGGTCATTAGATTGTTCGTCTAAGCCTCGGCCAGTGCTGATTAGCTGTTGAAAGCTTATAATTAATTAGCTAAGCAGCATATATTCAAAATCGATCAAAATGAAGATGTACAAGGAATTTGTCCCCAAATATTATATATAATGTATTATTCATTTCTTTTAATTTTTTTTGCATATGATCAGATTCACTTATATTATTTATGATATAATGGGTTGAATTTTTAATTAATGGATTAATCTTATGTTTTGAATTAACGAAAGAATATACAACAACTCAGAATGCAAACCTGCGGAGAGACATGTGGTCACTCTTTTACCCTACATTCGACAATAAATGGTCTGAAGCAGTTATTTTTATTGTTACTTTGAAAACCCAAGAAGATGAAAACGTGAAACAAATTCGAACCATAAACCCTTTTTTTTTAAGGCCTTATTTTTCAATTTATTGGCATTAGGTTCGCTCACTCTGAATAGATAATTAAAAAATTCTTTACTAATTAATGCTAAATTAATGTTATATAAGTATATGGCGATGTGTGTGTGTGTGTGTTTTTTAATTATTTGCATAAAACACAAAAAGCCTCTTTAACAGGAGAATTACACATAAAAAAATCTGCTCCTTTATAAGACTGATAAGGATTTTAATAGATAAAATTTTTAAGGAGAATTTATCAATTAATAAATAATTATTTTTGATTCAGGTGTTGATAATATGAATAATATTACTCTAATTTTTTTATAAGGGAGCAATAGGAACTGCATTAAGGGATTAAGAAAAAGAACACCAAATAATAAAAAATAATGATATTCATATATCGATTACTAATCATATGATCCTCGCAATCATTACAGAGCAATGACAATTTCCGAAATTAATTGAATGAACATGTATAAATTAGAGGAAGCATTGTTTTTTTTTTTCAACAAAAATTAAAGGTAACGTTGACAAAAAAAAACACACACACACACGCACACAGCATAAAAATAAAAGCTTTTCCAAAGTATTGAGGTTGGTGAGTTTCCGCGTCCTTTCCTTGTGATTAATTTCTAATTGCTTTCAGCTCCCAATTAAATAACTAAAACATCGTCATAATATCCGAATATATAAACGTATATGACGTGTCTCCGCCCCATACGGAAGGGTTTAGAGTGCAGCATCAATCAATTTTCACGCGGATTCACACTGTAGTGGACCCCTTTGAATACTTTTAGAATCCTATTCTATCTACTAAATCTGTACATATGTTATATTTTATAATTGTTCTAATATATATTTTATATAAATGATTGAGCAATAATAAATATATAATTGATCAATTTATTCCGTGAAAAATAAATATTAAATTTAATAAATAATTTAAATTTATTTTTTTAATTTATATTTAATAATATATTACATATATATTGCTCACTGTATATAAAAACAATGTAGTATATTAAATTATTTCTGTATTATAGGTAATAGCTGTATATATTACACTTCTTGTTCATATTTGCATGGAAATTACTAATTATAAACAAGGCATTGAAATATCATAAACAAGCTATCTCATTGCCACAGTTGTTGATTAATAATTATAAACAAGGCATTGAAATATCAGAAACAAGCTATCTTATTGCCCCACTTGTTGATGACCGTCTGAACAATCCAACACATATAACCCTAAATTAGCAGCTATGCAATTGTCTTGATTTGGACACAAAGTCTTAGTTTAATGGGTTTCTTCTATAATTGGGCCACTTTTTGTTCCATCCCCTCTTTCCCACTTGAAAACAAAGCAAAAAAACAAAATTGTATATCCTATAAGTTTCCAATGGAACAATGGTTGTGATTGATTAATTAGACAAAATTTATAAACTAATTAAAGTAATTATGCTAAATTAATTAGCAGAGCATAAGCCAGTGCAAGTATAAAAAAAAAAAAATAGCTGTCGTCCCAAACCAATGGAAAATGGTGGTGGTGATGTTGACGTTGCCGTCCTAATGACAAAGACGTACCCACCGTTAGAGAAACTACGAGGAACAATACTGTAATAAAAAGCAAACTGTTTTGGTCTTACCTTTTCTATACACAATATAATTACCATTTTTTTATTAGGTATATTTTTATTTTATTTTAAATTTTTTAATAAAGATTTTGATCTATTTTAATCGAATTTAAATAGTAATAAAATATATATATATATAATTTTATTATCAAACTAAATTACGGTGTGTTCATTTTATTTTGAATTACTTGCATCAATTTGGACATATTATGTTTATGTTTAAGAAAAAAAAATTGTCACAAATTAACCAAAGGCTGTCATGTCTCGTGAGAGAAGTAAATGAACTCATGAAAGTCCTCTTTAGAAGAATAAAAAAAAAAAGTGTATTAATTTACTGCAGCCGCATGTCCCCTAATAATTTACCAAAACAAAAAGCACATGTCCCCTGATAGACCTATAGTTTTAACCTAAGTTTGGAACGTATGGATAGGAAACATTGAGAAAAATAATAATAAAAATGGGGGAAGAGGCCTCCTTCAATATTTCAAATCTTCTTACTTCAAATCTATGAACAAAAAATAAATATAGCCAAGATCAACAAAATAGCATAATTAAGAATGATGGATAATTTTTTTTTGATAAAAAAGATTTTATGTGGATCTTATCAGTTTAGGATTTTATTAGTGGGTAGAGCTTTCTGCTTCAGAATCTTGTAGAGTTAGAAGCGGTATACTAGATTCCTCCATGATTCAAGATTGAGTGGCGCGAGATAATAAAGTTTATTAATACTCGAACTATAATTTTAATAAGCAAATATGATAGAACAGTCGATTTTTTTCTACCAAACCACACCCAGGTGCAGATGGACAATTGGTATTGGGATCAGCAATAGCATAAAAGTTATATAGATTATCTTTTATATAATAACTTGTAAAGTGCAGGGAAAAAAACATTATCTGGCACATAGTGTAATGGCCCTACATCATTATCCATGGACTTTCGTTTCCTGGTACCATGGAAATAGAAAAGAAAGTGGCCAACTTTCATCAGACTTTTTGGTCCAATACCAAGGCGGTTAAAATGGTCAATTTCCTTTGTCTCATCCAGCTTTGTTTTCCCACGACATCAACGATCAAGATTAAACGAATGAATCCGGGCTGTTAAAATAGTCTTATTAAATGTAGAAAAAATTATTTAAAAAATACTTTTGTTATTTTAAACTTTTATAAAATTAAAATAATAATAAAATTTTATTTTTTAATAAAATTTTAAATTAATAATTTTGAGCTTATTATTTGTAAAAAAAAACTAAACTAGATGAATGAAGGTCATACGTCGCCGAATTATGAAGTAAACCCTGCATTATAATATTGAGGCAATTAAGTAGAAGGACAGAGTTAAAGCAAAAGGGTTGCGGCTTTGTGAGCTGTGTGACTTTGGGGGAGCGTTGACCAACACTCACATTGTAGATGAGAGTAGGTATATGCCTATTATATGCCATAATTGATTCTTTATGTTTTGGGTGTATATAACTACCATGCCAATCTTGGTTTTCCCTTCACTCCACAACATTCAAACCCTCGTCTCTCCATCTCTCTCTCCGGCCTCTCCCTCTCTCTCTTCAAGGTCAGGCGAGCGCTAAATTCAAGAAGCAGGTGAGTGTCGGCTTCATTCTGTGTGCTATTTGTATCTTTTTCAATGGATTTATATATCATATTCAGAGCTAATGGAACCTGACAATAGTATTTGTTAGTTCCCTGGGTATTGGAACTGGCTTTTTAATTTTGGACCACATATTTTGATCACTAGAGAGTACTACTTGTACTCTTCTTCCTTTTCTTTCTTTCCTTTTTTCCTTTTCTTTTTTTTTTTTTTTCTGGGTTTTCTTTTGCCCTTTTGATAGACAGAAGGCAGTATCTTGTCGGAGGTTGGTGTAGACCTTCCATTGGAGACGATAAGCTGTTCTTAGAATCTGACTCTCTTATTGGCCAGAAAACCCAGATGCTTTTGACTTTCTGCACCATGAGGCCTGTTTTGTATTTCTCTTTGTTTATTGGTTTTTGGTGGTGGGGGTTGAGTTGTTCTTTAATTTGCTTTTATTTTATGAATCAAGAAAAGGGTACAGTTGGGATTAAAAATATTATCCCAAATTGAGTGGATATTCCCATGAAACTTCCCAGAGCTTGTTTTTGTTTATGAATAATTTGTATGGTTTAAATTCCAGCAACCTCTGAATTTCATTCATAGTCAATTCATATTTACTTGTTCATAGATTTCATTGACCTTAGATATTTGCAGAGCCAATAGTATAGATAAAAATAAAAGCCAAGTATTCATAAAATAAAATAAATAAATAAATAAATAACCCAAGTGGATAGGTCTCTTGCAAGTTGCAACTCGCAGAGTCAAGTCAATATATGTTGCTGGGTGGGCACATGTTTGTTTCCCTTTCAATTTCTTGTACACATTCAGTCAATTATAATTTATATACGTCTTCATTTCATTATAAGCACAACTTTTTTTCAAGCTTTTAATTCTTGTTTCTCTTGCCAATAATATTTAATGTTTTTTTTTCCCCTTTCAATTTGTTTCAATTTGAAACGGCATGGAAAATGACTTAATAGAGTCATACCATATGCATACCATAATATTGTCAGCAAAGTGATTGACATATTTATTTCATCCCCGTATATTTTAGCTCTTTAAATTAAATACATATTATAAGTTTATAACATTGTGATTAATATATTGGAATAATTTGCTCTCAATGCATCATAATTTTGACTTGAATGGGAGCTTTTTGTGGGTCAACAGGAAAAAAAAATCCATTATAGAGAATTTTATATTATTGTATTAATATATATATATATATATATCACCCACTACACGCTTTTTTTATTCCTTTTTTTGACTAGGAATATTGCCTATAGTTTCCATTTTGTTTCGGTTTCTTTATTTCAAGAATCCAAAACACAATTTGCTTCTTAAAAAGTAAAAAGTACAGTTGTTTACAGAAAATTTTGCTTCTAATAGTTTCCACTTCAGAAAAAAAATATATATATATATATATATACACACACATATTTAATGGGATTAATCAAGCATATTATAAATTAAATATGCAAGTGATTTTATTACGCAAATCCAAAACAAAAATTTGCCTCATAATAGGTAAAAATACAGTTGTTTACAGAAAATCTTGTTTCTAGTTTACTTTTCAGAAAAAAAAAATAAAACTTGAAAGAAATAGATTGGGATTATATGCATGGGATTTATTTTTTATAAATTCAATTTTGTTCCTCAGGAATATTTATTGTAATAGTGCTACTGGGGAAAGCTTGAGAGATAGGCATGGCTAGAGAACAGCTAGGAGTGCTTAACGCACTGGACGTAGCAAGAACACAATGGTACCACTTTACTGCAATCGTCATCGCAGGGATGGGCTTCTTCACGGACGCCTACGATCTTTTCTGCATCTCCCTCGTCACCAAGCTTCTCGGTCGCATTTACTACACAGACTTAAGCAAACGGAAGCCCGGAACTTTGCCTCCCAATATCGCCGCCGCCGTCAATGGTGTCGCCCTCTGCGGTACTCTTGCCGGACAGCTCTTCTTTGGTTGGCTCGGAGACAAACTTGGACGTAAGAAAGTCTACGGTATAACCCTCATCCTCATGGTTGTCTGCTCCATAGGCTCTGGACTTTCCTTGGGGAAGAATCCAAATGCGGTGATAACCACGCTGTGTTTCTTCCGTTTCTGGCTCGGTTTCGGCATCGGCGGCGACTACCCTCTCTCTGCTACGATCATGTCCGAGTACGCAAACAAGAAGACACGTGGGGCTTTCATTGCTGCAGTGTTTGCCATGCAAGGGTTTGGTATTTTGGGAGGTGGGATCGTCGCTTTGATTGTTTCGTCGGCGTTTGATCACCAATTCAAACGTCCCACATACTTCGAAGACCGAGAAAGATCTCTTGCACCTCAAGCTGATTACATCTGGAGAATCATTCTAATGGTGGGAGCAATGCCGGCGATCCTCACTTACTATTGGCGTATGAGAATGCCGGAGACCGCTCGATACACGGCACTCGTTGCAAAGAATGCCAAACAAGCTGCCTCCGATATGTCAAAGGTTTTGAATGTGGAACTTGAAGCTGAAGAAGAAAAGGTGGAGAAATTGGCAACGGAAACAACCAATTCGTTTGGTTTATTCACTAAGGAATTTGCTCGTCGCCATGGTCTTCACTTGCTTGGTACTACTTCTACTTGGTTTCTACTAGACATTGCCTTCTACAGTCAAAACCTTTTCCAGAAAGATATCTTCTCGTCTATTGGATGGATTCCGTCGTCGGAAAAAATGAACGCCATTCATGAAGTTTATCGTATTGCAAGGGCACAAACACTTATAGCACTTTGCAGTACTGTGCCTGGTTATTGGTTCACAGTCGCCTTCATTGACCATATTGGTCGGTTCGCTATCCAAATGATGGGTTTCTTCTTCATGACCGTCTTCATGTTTGCCCTTGCAATTCCGTACAATCACTGGACCAAACATTCCTACAGAATAGGGTTTGTTATCATGTACTCGCTGACATTTTTCTTTTCGAATTTCGGACCGAATGCCACGACGTTCGTAGTGCCGGCCGAGATTTTCCCAGCGAGGCTGAGGTCTACTTGTCATGGAATATCGGCGGCGGCTGGCAAAGCCGGAGCTATTGTTGGAGCTTTTGGTTTCTTGTATGCTTCTCAGAGCAAAGACCCGACGAAGGTCGAAGCAGGGTATCCAACCGGTATTGGTATGAAGAATGCGCTGATTGTGCTTGGAGTGATCAACTTCTTTGGAATGTTGTTTACGCTTTTGGTTCCTGAATCTAAAGGAAAATCATTGGAGGAGTTGACTGGAGAGAACGAAGGCGAAGGTAACGAGCCCACGGCTGATCCGCAGGCAGTTTCTAATAGGACTGTTCCCGTATAATTATTATACATTAGAGGATCCAAATTGCACAATATATTGCTTAAATTTGTGAAATTTCATTACTAGTTTTTGTTTTGTTTTTGCTTTTTTGGTTGTTGTTGTTGATCAAAACTTGCAATTCAATAAGAGTGTAGATACGTTTTTGTTGACCCTTGTAATGCAGTAAGAAGCAAATTATATATATAGTGGTGTGTTTCAAATATATACACATATATATATATACACACAGTAAGATTAAATTTAAGTTTTAGCAATAAAAGCATTTGTCTTCCTATTGAGTATTAGGCAAATTTGGTTCCATCCTTTCCTGTTAATTTACCTCCCTTACCATCATTATTTTCTCTCTTACCTACCTATTATTACTCATGAATTTTTAATTCTAAAAAGAGTTATATTTCAAATGAAAAGCATAATCCAATTAGAATTTGGTATATACTATATATGCCTTTGTGTCATCATGCTCTCTTCCCCTTCCTTTGTGTGTTGTAGAGTATATTTCAAATAATCGACCCAAAAAAAAAAATCCAGTTATAATTTGTAACATGATTTAATATATTTATGAATTAATCGTGTTGTCAAAGGTTAAAACCATATCAAATAATAAGCAAAATTTTAATTCTTCAGTACTTTCTAAAAAAGCGAGTCTAGATAAAAATAGAAGGAGAAAGGTATATTAAAAAATAATAAATAAGTAAATTAAAATGGCTTATATTTCTGATTTAGAGACAATAATTTGAAATAGAACACAGAATATTTAAATATTTTTAATCAAGAAATGGAACCTCATCCCATGACAAAAATCTTGATAAAATTGTTAACGTTCTTCAATATTAATTACTAGGAGCATTAATTGTTGTTAACTGGACCAACTTTAAAAATTAGAAAATTATCAACGTACTTCAATATTAGTTATTAGGACGACTAATTGTTGTTAACTGGATCAACTTTAAAAATTAGTTTAATTCTCTATTAATATATTTGAGTTCTTATTTTTAACAGTTTGTTTATAATTTTATTCTGTGCAGTGGCATTGGCACGGGTGTGCACATTCCACATGGAGTTTTGTTAAATGCGTACAAGATTTTTTTAAATACATAATCATTTATAATTTATAAACACTGAAAAATTAAAGTATATTTAACGATCAATTTAATCGTACAAAAAAAAAAATTGAAATCGAACAAATTTTATCGTAGAATAAACGTTGATTGTTTACAAATTTAGAATTTCTTTTTTTCGAAACGTATTATATTATGATTTACATCCATGTCCACGTTTCAAGTGAACAATCATTTTTTTTTATTTATTACAAAAAAAAAATCTAAAAATATTCTAAATGTGTAAGCAATCAATATTTAGTTTATGATTAAACTGTTTCCTTAAAAAAAATTTGGCATGATTAAATTGATTGTTAAAAATTATAAATTTTTTTTTGGTGTTTTTATGCTGTAAATGTGTGTATATTTTAGAAATATACGCATTTAACAAAACTCACCCGAATTACATAGTCGGCCGACCAGTTGGTCCATCTGACTAAGAATAAAAATAGAAACCGAATTAGATACTAGGTGATAAGATCTAGACCTACTGGTCCATCTAGAGGTCTATGCCAGAGAGTGTGTGTAAAATACCCTTTATGTCCTTTGAAATTTCTCCATTTCCAACTGAGTAAAATAAATTTAAAAAAAAAAAAAAACTTTTTTCCACAATATATGCATGACATTTTATAAGAGATTTGTCTATCTAATTTATAATAAGCAATATTTAATGAGAGCATATATATGGGCATGCATGTATATTATTATTAACACACATAATTAATTTTGCGACGGTCCATTTCAAAATTCGACTCAAAATTAATAAAATTATAAAGTAGTAGGTGAAGTGATGAACTAGTCAATAAGTCAACAACCATTTGAAGATTGTTAAGTTTTTATAGATACTGGGTTTTAGATGGTCATGCATGAATTTTACATGGTGGGGTGGGACGATTATAGCTTCATGTATTAGAGAGGGTATGTATTACGTAAGCCACAAAACGCAAAGGTTAAAATATGTATCGACTTTCTCATTGCATAAGTAAATATATATAGTGATATAATTATTAAATGCAAGTAAGTTATAAAAATCTTGATTGAATATCTTATGATTTTAAAAATATTTTAAAAATCTTAATTAAATACATTTAAATTTTTTAAATTTGTAAAAACTTTTTAAAATTTTAATTGAATACACCTGCAAATGTATAATAGTTATTATATTCTATTCTTATTTGAATTATCCAAATCTATCCTTACTGTAATTCATTCAGAGTATATAATTTACGTAGCATAGTCAAGAAGGTCAATTATATATATATATATATATAATGAATAAAAAAAGATGAAAAACATAACAAGGAGAATTGGTGCTGCGTGGGAATTAATTAAGTACAACTTTTAGTTACATAGTTTGATATTTATTAAGGTTGAAGGGATAAAAATGAATATTTTTGTTTTTGTTTAAGATGAAATTATGAATAAACTAATTAAAAATAACATAAAAAATATTTTTATTTCCTCCTTTGTATGATCCATCTTTTTATTCTTTTCTTTTTCTAATGAAATTTGAATTCTAAATATAGATAGTTAGGGTCTCACGGCTACACATTAACAACAAAACTAAAATAATAAGAAAAAAGTCTAATAAATTCTTATCATTTTCAATAGGACAAAAAAAATTCTATTATTTTGCGAGGCATGCAGCTAACCCTTTCTCCAAGATTATTTCTTATTCTTATTATTATTATTTTTTTCTATTTTACACGAAAATTATTCTTTAATATATGGTTTCTTCAGTTCTTATCGTATAAACATTCAAATTCCTATTCATCAACAGTACGTATCCAATTCTAAAACGTGTTCATATTAATTACAGAAGTGTTATTTACCTTCTTTCCCCTTCAATTGATTCCCACATTTTAACACTTTTACAGGTGTTCCAAAAATTGACATAAATTTTTTTCCTCAAAAAAAGAAAAAGAAAAACATTTAACACATCCCAATCCAATCAAATACATATTAAAAGCAAATTAAACATAACCAACATTTTTCATACATGCACATCGATTCCTCCAAAAGATTCTAATTTTATGAAGAAAAGCACAGAGATTTTTGGGCAACCATGCATTCTTATCCCACAATTGGATTGATCATTCAGAGCCTACCTTTCGTATGGTTGTTAGCCATGGGGCGGTCCAAGACTTTATTAAGTCTTCTCACGCATTACATCTTTTAGACTTTTGGCTCTACTTTCAGTTTTAGAGTCTACAAAATTTGAACGAAATATTTGTTTCTTTCTCAATATGATTCACCCATCTCATCAATTTTTTGGGGACCTCTATTCTTTTGTTTTCTTTTTATAAAAATTGACCAAGACAGAATAAAAGGTTTATCGTCAACTTCTGCTTTACAAGTAAATTCTTGTGTGGAACATGAAATTCCAATTTGGTTGCTTGAAATGTACCCAAATTTATTAGCTTTAGAATTTCATGTGAATGTATGGAACAAATTTGTTGCTATAATTACCTTATAAAGTCTAAACCGCATACGTATGACTACAAGTTATGTGTGACATATATAAAGCAATAATACGAGCTTTAGTTTGAAAGGAAACCGGTGGGAGAATCTCCCTTTTTTGGTCACGGTTTCAACCAATATTGATCGCTATTTGAATGGTTCAACTTTACTTTTTGGCTGTTTGAATCTTGTGTGATAAATTTTTCTTTTTCATTTTTTGAACATTAAATGAATACCCACCTTTTATTACCAAAAATTTACTTTATATGCAATATTGCTTGCTTTTGGAAAGTGGTTTTGAATTATGCCACTCTCTCTATATCGACTTAATTATTAGAATAAAGATTAATAAGAATATATATTGGCACTCTATACCAACCTTTTTAATTGTCCCAATCATACACATAGTGGCTTCCATTCTCTTCTTTTCTGATATTTCTATTTTGTACTGATCGATCCACAATCTTATCCATTTCAAATCGAAGTTCCATACGTAGGATACTTGTGTGTAGTTATTTGATCACTTGGGAGAGTAGCTAGTATTGATTTTGTCACATTTTGGCCAAATGTGACAAAATGGTGAAATGTATTGAATGACCTAATCAATGGTCGTTATGTTATGCAAAAAAAATTATTGATATAAAATATGAAATAAATCGTCCTACGATTTATGTAACAAAAGTCAAATATCAGTTGTGAAAGTGCTAAATAATAGTCGACTAAAAAAAAGTAGTAAATAATATATACATATATATATGTGGAGATCGAACATATAATGTTGAAACATGCAGAAAAGGAAGGTGAAAAGTATTCACCAAAATCACATAAAAACAAGCCATAAAAGAAGATTGAATGACAATATAAGCACGCTTGTGTTAATTATATTCTTTCAGTGCATGGACCACCGTGGATAGTGCGGTGGAGATGTTACACTATTGTTGATGGCAATGGCATATATATATATTGGTATCTAAACTTGAGGTTAATCTCACTTTTACAAAGAAATAATTTTGGAATAAGAGACAGCTAGCTAGCCACAGCTATACGCAGAGTCTTGGTGCACAATAAAAGAAAGTAAAACGAATATGTTTTTAAGGCATTTTGGCAATGAATTGTAGCCCTACAACAAAATGGCTGCTTAATTGAGTGCATGCTCACAATTGAATTTGGGTTTTTATCTTTGACAATGGATATGGATAAAATTTCGAAGACACTGATCAGTTATAATTATCTTCAGCTAGCTAGCTATAGCTATCGTTTCAATGGAGAAGTTTGGTAGAAAAAATTTTCTTCACCTCTCTAGTTCTATGTGCATTGAATTTTGGTCTTAGAAAATGAGATTTCAATCGATTATATACTCACATTAAAGTTAGGTTGAGATCATGAAAAACATTTAAGTTGTATGTATATATATATATATATATATAAGAGCTATACATATGGGTGTGTTATTAGCTAATCTTTTAGGGTTGGAATAGCGAAGTTCCAATAGTGATGTTGATGTTGTCGAAATTAGTAGGTTATCCAGCAGAAGGATCCATGTTAGGAACGTGTATTTTGGCAATGGAGGGTTTTTGAAATTCCATCATGAAAATCCCATTTTATAATTAACCACAAATTATAAATTGTCAATAAAGTAAATCCAAACACAAGAAATAAAAGTTAAGAAATTATTGGGAGAATCTCTTATGATGATTGTTTACTTTCCGAGCCCTTCATGATTTAACTATACAAGTAAGATACCTATAGCTTAATTAGCTAAGATATATATAGATTCAATGCATTTGCTCATGATAATAAGAATTCAAGGACGACTCCAAATTTTTTTTTTTTCAAGGACATTACAAAGTTAAACGAATAAATTATTTAATGTCAAATGATAGGACAACGGATGGGTTCCATAACCAAAAAGATGTCACAACGTAGGTGCCAAGTGAATGTGCTCATTGCCGGTTGACTTCTCGTACATGAATATGACCCAAAAGAAAAATGAAAGGAAATAGAAAATATAACTTTGCTACACCATTGTGAATGGCAAAGGGATCTGATATGCATATATTTTCTTTTTCTTTTTTTTTTTTCGTAAATGAAAAAGGGTAGGAGGAGACAATCAGAAAGTGGCATATCGATCCCTACCTCGACGATATCAAAATAGCCCTATCCGAGAGACTTCGAGGCTCACTTTCTAATTAGGAGCCTCTGTGTATTCCCAGAGTAGTCAGACGCACTCCTTCAAACTGGCCCTACAAACACCAATAATAGCAAACGGAAATTTGGATTTTTATTACCTACAAAAACACTCTTTAATCAGATTGAGTCTATCAAAATGTGGTTACAGGACTATAATCCACCGCCTTCTAAATATATGGAAAGTCCAAGCAACACCATAAAACAAATAACAAATTTGATAAAAACTAAATAAAAATATCTATGTAGATCACATATGTAGCAACATTGTGTGTTTCTGTGTGAGGTCCAACCTAATCAATAAAAATCCCAGCCAACCCAACCGGCCAAATTAGGGCCTACACAATAGCGTATGCTTGTATAATGTCATGCATACGTACCCTATCTCACAAGGCAAATAAATAAGGATATGGTGTATAACCATATTATGGGCATGGGTTCACTCTTTTAAGTCTACTACAACTAGTTGACTTGGACTTCTTTTTTCCAGTTGACATTTATATACAAACCCACCATGTGGGCCATTGAAACGTTTGTTCATCACGTACGTATAAGTTTTTGTCTGTGTCCTATTCATTCAATGTTTGACTACCTAATTAGACTCAAATTTCATAAAATCTTGTACATGATATAGATTAGAGAGTGTGACATTCATTATTCAATGTGGTGCAATGATATTGCACCATTATAAGTAATCCCAACCTTGGAATTTTTATAAACAGAATATTTGTACTCAGCGACTCGACGACGGTGGTGTACTTGGATAATAATTAGAATTACTTGAAGAATATTTTATGTAATTATACATTGATAAATGATCGGATGGTGACATTCCATTAATTCTTTTTTTTTTACTTAGTTTTAAAAAGGAGGATAATTACCATAAAGGACACGCCTACTTTAGTGAGAAGTAGTCCTGTAGAGTTTAGACTCGTCCTCTTCTAGGCTATAAAAGTGAAATATTATTTTTTAGCACAGAGTTATACAATTTCAGTCAAATTGGCAAAATATAAATGGATAACATATAACCTCCTGAATTGGATTAACCAATCCACTAATATGTTGGTAGATGTACTGTAAAATTGTACAACTTCTATTAAATATAACTCATAATAATATAAATAGATTTTATTAATTGTAAATATTATTACTGAGCGGTCAAAAAATTGATGAGATTCTAAATATTGAAGAGATTTAGCATAACTTAACGGTATGATTACTTGTGACAATCATTAAATTGAATCATACTTGCAACAATCATAAAATTGAAGATCCAATTTAAATTTCATATAAATTAATTGTAATCATACATTTTTCCATACTAAACTTTATATAATTTTAGTGCTAAACTCTTTTTAAACGAAATTTTTTTAAATTTTAATTAAATACATCCTTAAAAATCGGAGCTACCTAATGAAAGAAAAACTAGAGCTGGACCAATCTTGGTTTTACAAAATTTTTGCGTGTGAACATGATAAAGTATTTTTTTTTTCAGGTAAGAAAAATAAAAGTTACCATTATAAGAAATAAGAAAGCCTCCAAGGTGATTTGGTGTCGACATAAATTTTGTTGATGAAAAAAAAAAGTTACAATTTATATGTGTCATCGTAAAGTAAAATACAAATTGATAATACGGGAGATTAACCCTAAACAAATTATAATGGATATTTGTACGTCTTTTTCGTAAAAAAAAAGTTGACTAATTAAGAGTGATATTAAATGGTAAAAAAGACAGATCAGAAGAGGGATGAGCTGGGGGAATATGCTAATAGTAAATGTGAAAGATTCTTTTCACATGTTGCAAAACTGGCAGGGTCTCTCGCATTTAAATACGGAACCAACCCCTTCCCTCCACTCCACCATTCCCTTACCATACTTGTTATTCTCCTCCCTTCTCTCTCACTATCTCTCTTCTGCTTCTCCAAAATTAAATTATAGACCTTAGCGTTATAGGACACTATCTTTCTAACTTTCTCTAATAAATACCCTTTTAGTTTTTTTTTTTTTTTATTCCTATTTTGCAAACCTTGCCTCTCTGTTTCTCTGCCGCTTTGTACGTGGGCTATTCTTGCTCTGTGCCTCAATCCCTTACTACCTTTCTGAAGCTTTCTCTGTTAGGTATGATAATTTTTGTGGTCCATTGAAATACTTAATTGGGGTTTGTGCATTCTTTTCTTGCTATGCTCGTTTAGTGTCCTCATTCTCAGTTGGGTCATGCTAAAATCTACTATCTTATTTCTGAGTTGTTACTGGCTTTTTAATCGTATTTTATATCAATGAATACGTGAACGTTATTGTATATATTTTCTTAAATTTGATAGAAAAATACTATTTTTTTTTCTTGCTTAAATTGTGTTGTTCTGCTTATATGTTGCATTCATAATGATTCTTCTCTGTGTCGAGCGCAAAGGGAGTTCAGTAGCCAAAAATTAATTAGGACCTGAAATTTGGTTTTTTCATACCTAATTAGTTCTCTTTTACTACTTTGTTTCCGTGAAAATCAAGGACTTCTTATTTGGGTGGATGGTTGGTAGGAGGAATCTTGTGATTCTTGAAGAAAAATTTTGTATACCTCTTTAATTTTACTTCTTCACGAATATTCCTAGCTTTTCCCTAATTTTCCCACTGCTTTTTCCTTTTACGTGGGAAAGGAAAAAAGAGACTTTTTTTATAAAAAAAAATAAAAATCATGTGTATGTTTTCAATATTTTATTAATGTAGAATCCAATGTTCACACATAATTTTTTTTAGAGAAGTAAGAAATTTATTCCCAAGAATAATCCAGCATAGGTAAGCTTTACACTAGCAATCATATATTTGTATAAAATATTTATTTTGATATTTTATTCTGTGATTTCCAGCAAGTCTATTAAAGCCCTCTTTCTTTGTATTTTGTCTTCTTCCTTTGTAGTGGACCTTTCGTTTTCCCTTCACTACTGTGATTTTTAAATTCTTCATTCTTCTTCTTCTGTTTTTTGTGAACTGAGACATCAAAGGACTCTGTTTATTACTCTCATCAGCTCTATTAAGAGCTTTTGGAAAAGGGTAGGTGCATAGTTGCAGGGCTACAAGGTATAGATTTTGACCCACACCCGGCAATGAATAATTTGATGTGGTTCTGAACTAAAGTAGTTGTTTCTGTCTTTTTCTTTTAAGATTTGGTACGACTTTTCAACTGACAATAATTGTACTAATAACAGTTGAAAGATAGTTTTTTTTTTTTTTAAATAACATGTTAATCCATTTGTTCCCTGAGTTTCCATCTTCGTCTAGTTTATGAATTTTTCTATATCAAAATTGTTTAGTTTTTCCACAAGACTTTTACATATGATTTCCACTTTATTGACCCCAGGACTTCATGTGGCATGTCACTTGGTCTGGTTGCTCTCTTCCAGTCATAAGTGGTCCTATTATGCAACTTATATTGTTCACATACTGTGTATTTTCACTGGTTCTTTTTCTTGTCTTCTTCTCAATTACTTGATCTTCTATGATTGTTTTACCATCACAGGTTTAATAGTTTCAAACTCGGATGAGTCAACTCACCCGGTTGACTTTTCTGGCTCAAATTCATGCCTCATGCTTTACTTTGGTTATAATATGAATCACGTATTGATCATTTTGTTTTGATTCTCACAGGACCAAAAAACCCTTGAAGAGAATCCTAACTTAGTGAAGGAAAGTTTGGAGAAGAGTAGGGCTTTTGTCATGGCAAAGGACCAATTGCAGGTGCTAAATGCACTTGATGTGGCCAAAACACAATGGTACCATTTCACTGCCATTGTGATTGCTGGCATGGGCTTCTTCACTGATGCGTATGATCTTTTCTGCATCTCACTTGTCACCAAATTGCTTGGCCGCCTGTACTACCAAGTGGAAGGTTCCAAGGATCCCGGATCGTTGCCTTCGAATGTGTCAGCCGCTGTTAATGGCGTCGCCTTCTGCGGTACTCTTTCTGGCCAGCTCTTCTTTGGCTGGCTTGGTGATAAAATGGGGAGGAAACGTGTTTATGGAATGACCCTTATGCTCATGGTCATTTGCTCAATTGCCTCTGGCCTGTCCTTTGGCAAAGATCCCAAATCTGTTATGGCTACTCTCTGCTTCTTCAGGTTCTGGCTAGGATTTGGCATTGGCGGTGACTACCCACTTTCTGCTACAATCATGTCTGAGTATGCCAATAAGAAGACCAGAGGTGCCTTTATTGCTGCGGTGTTTGCAATGCAAGGTTTCGGAATTTTGGCTGGTGGAATGGTGGCAATTATAGTTTCTACAGCTTTCAGGGCCAAATTTCCTGCCCCGGCTTATGAAGTTGATGCTGCAGCCTCTGTTGTGCCGGAAGCCGATTACGTTTGGCGCATAATTGTGATGTTTGGTGCACTCCCAGCTTTGCTTACTTATTACTGGCGTATGAAAATGCCTGAAACTGCTCGTTACACTGCCTTGGTTGCCAAGAATGCCAAACAAGCCGCCGCCGATATGTCAAAAGTTCTACAAGTTGCCGTAGAAGCAGAACCGGTCATACTCGAACAGATATCTCAAAAGGGAGAAAATGATTTTGGGCTGTTCTCGAAAGCGTTCCTTCGCCGCCATGGACTCCCCTTGCTTGGAACAGCCAGTACCTGGTTCTTGTTGGACATTGCATTCTACAGTCAAAATCTATTCCAGAAGGACATATTCACAGCCATTGGTTGGATTCCCAAGGCTAAAACCATGAGTGCTCTTGAAGAAGTTTTCAGAATTGGAAGAGCTCAAACTCTTATTGCTCTCTGCAGCACTGTGCCTGGATATTGGTTCACTGTGGCATTCATTGATAAATTGGGGAGGTTTGTGATCCAAATTATGGGATTTTTCTTCATGACAGTCTTCATGTTTGCCTTGGCAATTCCTTACCATCACTGGACTTTACCAGCAAACAGACTTGGTTTCGTCGTGATGTACTCGCTCACCTTCTTCTTCGCCAATTTCGGACCAAATGCCACTACCTTTGTTGTGCCTGCGGAGATTTTCCCGGCGAGGTTAAGGTCGACGTGCCATGGTATTTCAGCTGCAGCAGGGAAGGCTGGTGCAATGGTTGGTGCATTTGGATTCCAGTATGCAGAAAAAGGTTTTGGAGTGAGGAACACACTCATAGTTCTGGGTGTGGTGAATTTTCTAGGAGTTCTGTTTACTTGCTTGGTGCCGGAATCAAAAGGAAAGTCATTGGAGGATTTATCAGGTGAAGGTGAGGAAGAAAATGGAACAACAGCAACAGAACCAAAGCAGCTCGTTAGCCATGAACTTCGAACTGTTCCGGTCTAATTAGGCCTTCTTTAGTAATACTATCCAGTAGATTAGTTTTAATTTTAAATTGGGTAATGCTTTATATATATATATATATTTCTTTAGATAGTATATGTAAAGCTCTTTGCAAAGCTAAGGTTGATTCAGTAGCTACTTTGGCTAGTGTCCCGTCTTTTGTTTTTTAGTGGCTTTGAACCATGTCAGTCTTTTTGGTTATATGATATGGTTAGTATAAAGAAATGTTAAAGTTACTTCTATCCTTATGTTTCCTTCTTGTTCTTGCCACCGTTACTAAGCATACGATTTTCAATTTCTGATTTGCATAATTATTCATGTTAACCACATTGCTACAAAGCAATAATGAACTTCCACTGTTTATGGACTGGTTAAAATCAACCAAACCTTTTGTCCCAGTGGATTAATAATTAAGATACTAGCTGAATAATTTTTGGTGACATATAGAACCTTCTTTGATTTGAGTGTTTAATAGGAAAAGCTTGGTTAATACAAGTCTATAAGATTCCTCTTGCTTCCATATGAGGTATATGAATTTTATAGCAAGTATATTAGACGTACGAATCTAATCGACTTGGAATTTGGTGTGATTACTTGCTTGTCAAGTAGTTCACATTCTGTTCTAATTGCAAAACCTGCTTTCCCCACCATGTCTCCATAATGGAACTTGAAACTTCGTCGAAAGATCATCAAAAGATATGTATCTTTTACGAGTGATCAAGACAGCGTGACTTATGCTTCGCGTAAATATGCAAGTACCTAGAAATTAAGCTTTGATAAATATATTAGATTTCTAAACTTGTTTTTCAGCAGCTTGGTTCTTTTGCGATTGATGCAAATTTACAATCTGTCATCTTCCTTTTGCTTTCCAAATCTTCCACTAAAAAATGTAGTCGAACCTTGAATTTCTTCACAAACCCACTTGAAGATTCTCTCACACTTTATGCTTTCACATAATCAGAATGCCTGCAGATTTAGAGTCATTGTTTATCAGTTTCTGAATAGACACTGTAAGAATTCAAATCTCTTTGTTTTTTCCCCTTCTTTTCTTTTCCCTTTTTTCCCTCTCTCTCTCTCTATTTGAAATTGAGCCTCATTTCATTTTCTGTATCACAATCTTCAGAAAAGAAACAAAACCCAAGTAAAGGACAGACATAAAGATTCCCCATTTGTGTTGTGTCCATTATTTCTTTGTTGTTTGGGCAAGTGCATGTTGATGTCTCATTGGGTCTGACATTTGATTGCTACAAGATAAAATTATAGGGTCCCCTTTGATTTGGACGCCATACCTTACATAAATCGAGTTGAATGCACGGACAATTGTGGAAGAGACATTTTTTTATTATCAGTGTGGTATGTAAGTGACAAACACTGATATTTTTTCTAATGGTTTAGAGCCTCATACCACAACCTGTGAAAAATATCGGATAAGAAGGCAAAAGGATGAATAATCTTTGTCAGACCCCAGCCGTTAAAAATCAAATGGTTCTAAATTGTCCAATTCAATGCATTCTAAAATTGGGTTGGTCTTTCCACTAAACAAGCAACTAAAAAATACAGATCACTTTTCATACCCAAAAAGAAAACTAAAAAGGAAGTCAACCCAAAATAAAGGCTTTTATTTTAATGTACAAAAGGATCTAGATTTATTGGCATTATTATTTTCCTAAATATTATGGAACCATGATAGAAGATATTTAAAATAAATAAATAAATAAATAAAATTTGGGGACAATGCAGAAGTGTATTAATTAATTTCTCAGCAACAGGGTATAAAAATGTTAAAGATTTTGCAAAGTTTGATTTAATTGGAAAATGCAAATTCTACACAAGTTATTGTGTTATGGTCATACTCGATGTTTTTGTCAAATATGGAGCATGGTGTCACATAATTACTATGAAAAAATGGATTCTATTCTAAACTCTCACCCTACTCTTTATGGAATGTGAGAATCTCTACTAGGCCATCATCTTCCACAGTTTATAAAACAAACTGTTAATAAAAAAATAACAATAAAAGCTCCTCTGGATGTTGGGTCGGTCTCAGTGTTATCGCCTTGAAACATTCTAATGGCAATTCCCCATGCCCTACACGCTGTGATAGGTTAGGTCTCGTGGGCTCCTTTTTGGTTTCAAATAAGTGCAGCATACTTGGTTTTGGTCTGCTTTTTATGATTAAATTGGGCATTTTTGGGAAAGAATTGTAAAGCTTTAAGGGACGGTTCCTTTTTCGCAACCAAAGGAACTTTATACACATAAAGGCCTTGTGCTCTAAAATACTCTACAAGCCCATCAAGAACCAGCCCAATGTTTTTTCAAATTTCTTTTTTTCTGTTTTTTTTTTTTTCAATTACGAGGTGAATCTCATTCAATTGGTTTTAGAATTTCTTCTTCTTCTTTTTTAATTAAATCGAACCAAATATCTCATTTAATACAACTGGAAAGTCTGAATTTGATTGAGTTGATTAGTTTTTTTTTTTTGTCCATCTATGCATATGTGTTTGTGTGCCTGTGGTGTGGACACCCATTAATTCTTTGGTAGAAATTTATCAATGTTACATCTCTTTCCTTCTATTCTTACAAAATCATTGCTTTTTAAAAAATATCCTTTTGGAGTGCCAATGTTTCACTGTGATTCATGAAATAATAAGCTTGGCCTAAACTGCAAGTAAATTGAGAAAATTTAAAACAATCCTCCTAGCATTTTATTGAGCTTGTTGCTTCGCTGCATAACTTTTACAGCTATAGTATTATATATATGTATACATAATGTATAATGGGGACAATATTATTACATAGTTGGATGTCCTTACAACTTCAAATACATGAGAACAACGGAAATTAAGAAGCCCACAAGACCTAAACTATCGCATCATTTAGGGTCTGGGGAATTGCACTATTCATTTACTTAGGCTTTGCAATTTCTTGGAGATCAAGGCAATGAAATGAAAATTTCCTGACATAATTTTACTGGGTCAGTTTTTATACCAAGTTAGATCTTACATGATAATAATGTTTTTTTTTATCATAAACTGTAAATTTTCATAAATAATGTGATATTTTTATTGGTTAAAGACCATATAAATACCACATCATTTGTATCCATCATAACTTGTGATAGATAGCAGTATTCGATAATAATTGATATGTCCGATCAAAGTTTTCCACTGTGCTATTGCAGCATGATTTGCTATAAAACAGTATGATAAGTGAAAAACAAAATGGTGGAAAATCATTTAAGTCCCTATATAATAGATATTATTTAATTGTGTGAACTAAATTAAAAAATTTAATTTGCCAATTTTAAAGACATAAAAGAGATAATGACTAATCCTGAAACAAACAATAATTTCCTATGGTTAAATTAATCCTCAAGAAGGTCTATAAATATTATCCAATCTGATAATATGATATCGGAAATTTCATTAACATTAATCAATATTTAACATGCAATTTGAAAATCATTTTGTACTTTTTGTACTTTTATTTTATTTTTAAAAAAAATATTATGATCCAACTTATGACCTGTTTCATAATTACTTTTCAAATTATATAAAAATAATAATTTTACAATTTGTGGCCTGTTTTAGTAGTAATTTATTAGTCAGAAGGAGAATTGAATGACAGTGACTTAAAATTTTAAAATAAATATTACTCACCTTTCACATGTTCAGATGATCACCCTTTAAATTCAGTCTGAGCTCCTCCATCAGCTTCTTTTCCCCACAGCTTTAATAAAGAGGTCCCTTCATTGCTGGCAATGTTTGACATGTTTGGAATTTCGGCTGGTAAATTGATGAATCTCATTCAATTGGTTTTGCCAGTTTTTTTTAATAAATTTCCAAATTAAACCAAGCCGTATATCTCATTTAATACAACTCAAAATCGTAAAATTTGATGAATTTGATTGCACTAGTTGATTTAATGTCATAAAAATTTGTATGCAGGGTTGGTGACTTGGTGGTGACACCCCCAGGGTACTTCTTTGCTAGATATTTATCAAAGTTGATACTATTTTCTTCAATTCTTAGCATATCATATTGCTTAAAAATGTCCCTTTCAACTACTATATATAGTTTCATTGACATTCATGAGATGAGCTTGGCCTCAAACTAACCTAAAATTTGAAAATTAAAAAAACAATCAATTCTTATCATTGATTGCGCTTATATTAGCTTCCCTGCATTACCTTTCAACAATAGCATCTATAAATTGTAATGCATAATGGGGACAAAATGTACAGTTGGGTGTCCTACTAGGTATACATGAGAATACCCACAACACATAAAATCTGTCACAGCATGTAGGGTATGGGGATTAGCACTATTCATGTTCTTAGGGATTTGCAATTTCTTGGAGATTAAGGCAATGAACGGAAAGCTCTCTACCATAAATTTTTTGGTCAGCCCTCTTTCCCAAGTTTGAGGTAATTTATAGTAATTGAGATGTCCCATCAAACTTTATGAAGCTTATAAAACTAAAAAACTAATCGTGTATTCCTTTTATTCGGATCAACTACTAATTAAGACACCTCAACCACTTGGACCCTTATATATATATATATATATGTATGTATATATATATATATGTATGTATCTACTATAACTTTTTTCATTCCTATTTTATTATTTTAAAGGTCTTTTATTATTAATTTTTTAAAAGAATTTACAGTTTTAAAACGATATTATTTGAAATTTTTTCAAAATTTTATTTTTTTATTTTATCTTTATTTACGTAGAGATGAATCCTATTTTATCTTTATCCACACGGAGAAGAATAAGAGTGGTATAATAGAAAATTATATTGTTTTTGAATTACTTCGCAGTTGTTTGTATCGAAGTGGGTATAATAAAAAAAACTCACTCACCTTATTTTCTCTCTCATTTATTTTTACAAACAATGCGCTAATTTCCTTTTCGATCCTCATCTCAGTGTAAATTTTAACTGTTAAAGCTTTTTTTCAGATTCTCACCTCCAATCTTTTGCGATTCCTCTTCTATTCCATTCTCTTTCTTAATTTGAAAATTTTTAAGGTATTTGGGCCTCCTTTTTTTAGGATCAAAATTTGTGCTAATATATATATATATATATATATATATATATATATTTCATGTATTCCAGATATTTGTATCAAGTAGTAATTAAGACACCTCAGCCTCCAAGACCTTTATATATATATATATATATATATATGGAAAAGGAAGATGTTGAAAATTTTACTCAAAATTTTAAATTTTAAAATCTCAAATTAATATATGTAATTATTTTAAAAATAAAGAAATTATTATTTGATTTCTTACATAATAAATACTGTTTAATTTTATCAATAAAAGTTAAAAGAATATTAATTAATGAATTTTAAAGCCTTAAGGGGGAGATAATGATTAATCCTAAAACAAACAATAATTTCCCATGGTTATGTTTTAGTCCCTGTAAAAGTGAATAAACATTATCCATGCCATAATATATGATATTGGGAAATTCAAGTTAACATCTCTTATTAATATTTAACATGTAATTTGACAAGTAATTTTGTAGTTTTTAATAACTGATATGTTCTGACGCACCGCCCTATGACATGTTTCATAATTACTTTCGAAATTATATTTTATTTGTTTTCCAAATTTGTGTGACCTGATTTAGTGGTTAATGGGACACTGTCTTTTAAAAGACATCTGTACTCTGCAGCCTTTGACGGTCAACCCATACCACGTGTACGAAGTTTTGTGGATGTACCTAACAATTGTACGTCAAGTGAAATAACTATTTTAGTACACAGAATAAGTAAATAACTGATTTTTAAAAAAATTAAATTAGGAGTTTAAGAATATGTTAGAAAATAAAATTTATATGTTATTTGTCTGTTTAATTTTATGAAACTTCACAACGATAATAGTCCCGCACATTTAATAATTTCACTTATATTTAATATTTAATAAAACTGAATTGATTTAAATATTAAATGAAATATATTCACATTTAAATTATAACTTTTACAAATCAAATTATTATTTGGTTTAATTATTAAAAAAATATACTTTAAAAATTTTGAATAAAAAAATTAATAAAGCTAATGCATGGATCTCTACGAAATTGTTATTTGAAGTTACGGACAGGGTACGTTGACGTACGAAAACAACGGACCAGTACCCTGCGAGGAGTGATAAGCGATGAGAAGTGGTTGGGTAATGGGTGGATGCCACGTAGCATGCAATCCCTTCTTCTTCTTCTTTTTAATTAATTAATTAATTAATAGAAATGCCTTTTTTTTTTTTTTTCTTTCTTCGATTTTTCCAACACACTAATAACGGAGTCACGTGAAGTGGATACGATGTCACATGAAGCTAATAATTATGTCATTTCAGATATTTATAATTTAAATGAGTTTATAAGCAGACTGTAGTATATTCAGGATAAGCCCACTTCATTATATTCATTTTGGCTGTCTGAGTTATCATTTCAAATGGGTTCCACATAGCAACTACCATATGCTTTTGAATTTGCTTTTAAGTATGAAGATTATCATGTAATATTTTAACTACTTTAAAGGCTTTTCTTTTTTGTCCTTTTCCTTTTCTTTTTGACCTTTTTTTTACTTTTTATTTTTTTCAAAAACTAATTAATAAAGCACCTTTAATTAAAAATCAAGTTGGTAAATAAAATAAAATTGCCACTAGATCCAAAAAATTAAACACTATATATACTTGGTGTCAAAAAATTAAGAATAAGGGAATTTAAAATAAACATTGCTATCACCATTTGTGATAAAATGATCAAAAACAAAAAAATCATGATAAATACCAAGTATACTAGAGAGGATTGGCACTTTCTTGCAAATGGTCCTTTGCTATGAACATTGGGATATGTTGGGTTTGCCTAATCTGTGTACCCTTTTGCTTCTTCCAAAAGTCAAATTGAATGTGTGTATGAAAAGTCTGGCAATTCTCAATTTCTTGGACAGTTCCCTTTTAGATATTCCCATTTTTTTTGTTTTTGTTTTTGTGAGGTGCCACTTAATTTGAATTTGTTATCTCCGACTAAAACACACTTTTCTTTGGTTGAACATTGCATTGTCCACATGAATGAACAAATCACAGTAACATCACAAAATATTTAATCTTTTTTATTATTCCACACACACACACACACACACACACATATATATATATGCCTTTTTTTATTCTTTCGTCGCCTATGTAAATAGGTTTTTGCTTTACAAAATACCTATTTTACTCTGAAAGGACCTAAACAAAATTTATTTGAGCAACACTTTCGGTATTGACATTTAACATCATTACAAATTTTGTTCTGTCGGTATTTCATATATATAATATATCACAAAACTATGGTAGCTGCATTTTGCCCATTGATTCGTATTTCAATACAATTTTCTTTTCTGTTAAATTTTCAACAATGGGCGTACGTATTTCTATATAAATTGACCAATTCATGAATTTCGAAACACAATCACATTGTACTGACTCTTACTCGGTATAGTATATGCATAAGAATGTATAAATTTTGTTTGTTAAATTAATCGCATCTCTTTCATGTTTTGGACATGCTTGCATGCGCTGCGTGAGGCCATGTAAATATTAATCATCACAATATCATAACATTTAATTCAACGGTGGTGAAGGTTGAAACATTTTTAATATAAAAGGATTAAAAAAAAGTTATTAAAGTCGACCAGGTTAATAATTAAATAACGAACTATATAATAATTTAATAAATAAATTTAAATTTATATATTTTGGTATAAAAATTTAATATATCATGTCCATATGAAGAAAATTTAACACGCCACAGCATATTTTTATTCTAAAATGTCATAGAAGAAGACTGTTCTTGTAGAATTTGATTTTCTTGACTTCTTAGTCTAAAATCAGGTTTCATTCATTTTAATGAGCCAGGGAGGGCAGTTGTTCGTTGGTTGTAATAATAGTGGTATGTTTGGTAATTATATGAAGAAAGGAGGGCAAAGCTGATCGGTTAAAGAAGTGGTTCTCATGTACGACAGAGAATTGAAAAGCTTGATTCGACCGGTAGAAGAAAGGACAGTGGGGAGTACGGTACACGTTTGTCAAATTTTTAATGAGAAAAAACATAAATATTGTTATGTAAGGGCATTCCCGTAATTCAACTCAAATCTTGTTTCGCATATCAGACGGCTTGCGTTGGACCCAAATTGACGCAGGGGACGTAGAATCTACAGCCGTCAGATTCGATACGTGGTGTTAGCCCATTGGCTTATCCACGTGACTCATGAATATTCCAAAGACATTCCAAAACCATTTGTTCCTCAGTCTTGCGCTTTGTTAAATAGCAACCACCCTCCGTAGACTCCGCAAATCAAATTTTCAAAGCGAAAGAGAATTTCGAAACAGCAAAGAGAAAGACTGATATGAGTGAGGCATTGAACAGAGACTACCTTGTCTGCGACGAGATCGGCCGGGGACGATTCGGCACCGTTTTCAGGTGTTTTCCGGCCAAAGGTGGCGATTGTTTGGCCGTGAAGTCGATCGACAAACGACTCATCTCCGGCGACTCCCTCGACGCTCAATGCCTCTTCACGGAGCCGAAGATTCTTCACCTTCTTGCACCACATCCGCATATAATCAACCTTCACGATCTCTACGAGGACGAAACGCACCTCCACATGGTTCTCGACCTCTGCGACGCCCCCGATCTCCATTGCCGAGTCACGCTCCGAGTTTTTACCGAGCCGGAAGCTGCATCCGTCATGTCGCAGCTCATGGAAGCCATCGCGCACTGCCACCGGCTCGGCGTGGCCCACCGCGACATCAAGCCGGACAACATTCTGTTCGACCAGCGGAACCGGATCAGGCTCGCCGATTTCGGATCGGCGGAGATTCTGAAGGAGGGCGAGTCGATGAGCGGGATCGTCGGAACGCCGTACTACGTGGCGCCCGAGGTGTTATCCGGGAGGGATTACAGTGAGAAGGTGGACGTGTGGAGCGCCGGCGTCGTTTTGTACATAATGCTGGCTGGTTTCCCGCCTTTTTACGGTGAGTCGGCGGTGGAGATTTTTGAGGCGGTGCTTAGGGCGAACCTTAGGTTTCCTACTAGGATTTTCCACTCAGTGTCTCCGGCGGCCAAGGATCTTCTCAGAAGGATGCTCTGTAAGGACGTTTCCAAGAGGTTTACGGCAGAGCAAGTTCTAAGTAAGTATCTGCAGAATTATTATTATTATTATTATTTTACCATGAAAAATTTGTTAATTTTGTTGTCTGGTTAAGTTTCTCTCCGATTTATTTATTTCTTAGTAAATAGTTTTAGATTCTGTTCTGTTTTCCCCTTTGATTTTGCTTCGCCTGTTTGGCAACCTAGAATTTGAAATTAAAATAAAAATTTTAACACAAGGACCGACTTTAAAATTCAATTATTCCACCTCTTCTTGAATCCCAAGCCACATAAATTGCACCACCATATTAATTACACATACACTTGTATCTACACGAATGCATTAATATATTTCCTTTTTCTTTTTTTTTGGGGGTCGAATTTCTGTAACAGTAAATGCGTTGGTATTAGACCCAAATTATAGGGTTTATTTTTAGTAAATAGCTTTTCCAATTTGATTTAGTTATTTAGAAGGTGACACATAGTTAATGTGGTCTATCTACTGAATGTGGCAGGGCATGCATGGATTACAAGTGGCGGAGCTGAACTGACTTTGATTGCTTGATGACCATTTTCAGGGATTTGTAAATCGCTTGCCGTGTACAGTTAATCGGAGTTAATGGCTTTTGTCGGTGTCTTGGCTTTTCACTTTTTTTCACCGAAGTTATAGAAAAATGAAAAAGAAAAACTCAATTTTGTTGTTGTTTAGCTTAAGAGTTAGTAGTGCTCTTGTGGAGATACTATGTATTGATATATAAACCTGTACTGCTTTATTTTCCTAATAAATTTCCATGTACAATTTTCCTGGAAAACTTTTAAGATCACCTTATCAAATATCAAAAAAATTATTAATGAAACTTGGTAAGGAAAAAAAAAATGTTCAAAAATAAACAACTTTGCAACTATTTTTTTAAAAAAGTAACGCTCTGGCTAATAGGATTGTGTCCTACGTCTAGGTCATGGGGCTTTTGCCTAAATAATTTTAAAACAAAATTTTAAAAATAACAATTAACTTGATCTTAATGAGTATCATAGTGATTACTGATTCGTAGATGTCTAAATCATGAAAAAGATGACAAATCCTAATCCGGTCAAGTGGTTAGGTATGATTTGGATAAGCTTTTTCTTTGTTTGTTTTTTAATCAAATAATATGTAAAGATTGATTAAGATAAACAAACAATGTTTAGTTGTTTATTATTTATCTATTTTTAAAAAAATTTATGTATAATTAAACGGCTTTGTATTATATACAAATTGGAATTTAAATTCCATCAACATCGTATAATTGGTAATACAGTGTCTATTAAAATATGTACTATCTTTTAATTTTTTTAAAAAAAATAAATAAAATAAATGATTATAAATATTTAAAGGTGTGGTGCAGTAAAAAAAATTCAACGGTACTATGTTTATAAGGATTGAAATTTGAGTCTTAATATGCTTTGTATAGTGCCTCATGTTAGGTTTAGTATATATAATTTTAAAATTATTTAGACAGAATAATAAATACTTCATATTTTCTAACCGACTTTTATGGTCTTAATAAATAAATTATCTCTTAATTGATTTTCTGATTCCTGAGTTGCAGGTTTAGTATATATAATTTTGAAGGTTTGATACTATATTAAATTGCTATTGTATTTAAAAACTTAAGCAATTAAAATGTAAATTTAATAAATATATTAAATTATGGCAGAGAGATGTAAAAAAAAAAAATGCTATGATAAAAAGAGATTATGCAAGATGATAGCAAATAATAGTTATTTTGATTACAGTTGATAGGGAGGAAATATGGCCCACATGTCACCAGCAAATAAGAGCTAAAATACATATAATTTAATTATATATTATTACATATATTAAAAATTTATTAGTAAGTAGTTCTATTTGATATCAGTGCCTTTAATAATCAAAGGTAATTATCATTATCATGCTATTTAAGGATCCGTCGTACTTTGTATCCATGTGAATAATTAAATAAAGTAATTTTCAAATACATTTTAAACAACTGGATGCTAGCTTAATAAAGTCACAATTGTAAATATATACATTAGGTAAAATGAATTTCTCCACACATAAAGTCCAAAAATGTTCATTAGGTGGGGCTGATTAGTGGGGGAAAACAGGCCTTAAAAGGAGAAGAATTGTAATATGATTTTTATATAAAATGCACTTAAAAGTGACAATGTTATTATTTTTTTGCTTGAAAAAAAGTGACAATGTTCAACACTACTGGAAAGTAAATTTGGGCCTCCTCCTTCTTCTTCTTCTTCTTCTTCTTCTTTTTTTTATGGGTTTTGAAAGTAGTCCAAATGGAATTGATTTCTATCATCAATAACGTTTTTGGGACATAATATTATGAACTCAATAATTATTATTGCACAAAATGATTATTGTTTAATTTGTTATCCTAGCTAATCCTAAAGTGACCATTTTAATATATATATATATATATATATGGTTTTATGCCATTAATAATTGTGGTTAACAAATTTATCACCATTTCAAGGTCACCTCAACTTAGCGTCTCAACTAAAAGAGAAAATCCTTAATTATTCTTATTATCATACCAATTAAGAGCTACATTAAAGACTAAACGTGAAGGAGAAAATTAAACTAGTTTTTCGTGTGTATATTAAAGTGTTTAATTTATCTCATTTGACTTAAAAGGTCAAACAACTTTGACCACTTAACCAATGACATACGTACTTGATCAATTAAAATATGCAAACTACTTATAACTCTTATGAATGCGTCATGCATGCATCCATACTAAAATTTTGTCCATTTTTAATTTCCAACTTTACCCTGAATTTTATTTTTGATCTCCACCTGTCTAGTGTCTACTAATTATTAATTAAATTCAATAACAGTAATTAATTTACTAATGCTAATCATGCATAACATATATTGCAGAAGAAAGAAATGGTCATACAAAATAAATGAAAGTGTAATATACCTACATTAATATATTCTATATATATATATATATATATATATATATATCTGATATGATTCAGATTTGCAGACTATTTTGAAGTACAATACCAAAACAAAGTAACTCAACCAAGACGTTTTTGTCACTATAGAAGAACAAAATTATTAAGACTATTAACGGTGAGATTATGTACTATCTTTGGTTGAACTCTGTTCCATGTCTTCCTGTTCTTTCTGTGGCCACATCTGGTCAGACGATTCGCTTTCCAGATCATAAGGCTTGCCTTTGGTCAATGAAAGTGAATGTGGAACCGAAAATGAAAACCTGCTAGTGGTGGTCTGCTTCTTAGTAGATGAAGATTCAGCTGTGGAGCACACGTCTTCGTGTGCTATCGACGTCCCAGCCTTGGTTTGATTTTGAAGGTCATCCGCCAACTCGTTCTCTTCTTTCACATATATGGGTCTCTTTCTATTAATTGCATTGCTCTTCACATTCAGTGATGTTGGAACCCTCTGATCATTGGATGAATTAGAGGAACATGGAATCTTTTCATTTAAGAGAACCTTTTTGATAGGCAAATTTTCAATTCCATCAGAGTTATCAACGACAACTTCATCATTGCCATTTGATTTTCCAGCCTTTGATGCTGCTTCCATTTCCCACATCTTGAATATAGCCTCGGTTAAACGTTCCCGAGCCAAATCTATATCAATGATCGGTTTTGGATAGTTCAAGCCCAGCTCTACTCCTGAGGCTTTAAGCACAGAGTCTGGTGCATCCCACGGATGATGAATCCACTCAGTTGGCAATCGCGCTAGTTCAGGCAGCCAATGCCTCACATATTCCCCCTCTGGATCAAATTTTGAGCCTTGAACCTGACTCCAAAATTTCAGCAGTACGAGTAAGAATGAGGTGCAAAAACAGTGCGGTTGAAACTACTGTTTCAGTATAAAACTTCTACCAATTACTCAAAATCTACCAAGAGCAGGCACCATAAGGCTATTAACAGTCTATTTCCTGAGGAATTTAGGATTTTGTAGAGAACTTGTAAGGACATTTGAATGCTTTGCATGTAATGTACCAATCATTTAGCTCACAAATTATGTTACAAAAAGCTGATGTTATAATTACCAAAACAACACAGATGTAAAATCATCACTAGTCTTAAAATTTCCGTCCCTAGAAAATTTGTATAGGGAGAAAAAGATTCAAATTCTGCTATCTAAAGCACAATAGGACAATTCCAACACGAATGTGAAACACAATGAGCTTATTCAGTTCTAAAGGAGTTTCAATTATCCACTGGCTACCTTTTCCACAATAAGAATCAAGAAGATATGTTGAAAATGAAGTAGTGAAAATTATAGTAATTTGTGAAATACTACTCAAGTTCAGTTAAATTTGTGTCAGAAATTCAAATAGCATTTTAGATTGATATAAGGTCAATAACAATGCTAACCTCAGGACTGTCCAAACGCTCGAGCTCATGTCCATCTGGTAAGCTTCCTGATATATACTGCCAACCGAGGATATCACTTTCCAAATCAGCATCCAAAAGAGTGTCCCAGAAATACTTCATCCCCCATCTCCAAGGCAGAAGCAAAACTTTCACCGAGAAACTTGAAACAATAACTCTAATTCTGTTGTGTATCCACCCAGTTGCCCAAAGCTCTCTCATTCCAGCGTCAACCAAGGGATAGCCGGTTCTTCCTTGTCTCCAAGCCTTGAAGTGGGCTTGGTTGGCTTGCCAGGGGAAAAATTCCAAGTTCTTCAACAGCGACCTCTCGTGAGTAAATGGGAAGTTGAAACAAAGATACCGCGAGTATTCTCTAAGACCAATGGCCCTGAGAAAAAGAGACACACTTTCTTCCCCAATAGAGTTCCCTTCTTTCGCCCATAGTATCTGTTTCATTCTTGCAAATTGGAAAACTTTCCTCACACTCAGTTCTCCGAAATGAAGATATGGGGATAGAAGAGATGTAGAGTTTCCTCCAACCTTTAGCATATTCTTTGAATAATCCATGAGGTGAACCTCGACAAATTCATTTAAGGTCTTATCAGCATTGCTCCAACCTGGAGACCATGCTCTTCCTAATAGGGCATTACTTGGCTTTTCTGATTCATTTTCAAGCTCCAATTCATCAATCGAACATTTGTCAAGTTTTCCTGTCAGTAATGCCAAAAAGTTACTTCTCAGATGTCCGTACTTCACATCTTATTTCTTTCTTTTGCACAAGACCACACACTCGCACACAAAGGTTTTAGGAGGTTCAGGTTAGAGAAGATATTGAACATTTTGGTGACATAAAATAGTGTCAAAAAAAGACATATTTAAAAATTAGCACTTTATTCGTAATTAGGGTAAAACCAGCTTAGAAGATACCCTTAATATGTACCTGCTGCTGCTGGTAACAATTTCCATGGAGGAAGAAGTGAAGTAGTTTCCATTGGCATGTGCAAACACCTGTCCCAATATGCCTCAAATGTAGTGTATGCATTTCCTTTTTCATCATAAATTTCCCATGGTTCAAACAATAAATCTGCATTATAGCTTTGCACTAATATGCCAATCTCCACCAGTTTTTCTTTGATGCTGTGATCACGAACAAGCGAAACAGGATCTAGGAGAGAAGAAAATAAAAATCATGACTAATGAGAGTGAAAGAGAAATATATAACATCTAAGTTTTAAATGGCTCTACCGCATGAACCTCTGTCATAGGTAAAATACCATAGAAAAACTTCATATTCACAATGAAAATGGTCTATTCTCTCTGAGTTCATAAACCATCAGATCCCCTACTAAATAAAAAAGGCTTGTAGACTTGGCATGACCTGCTACAACTTAATAATATAACAAGATCTTGAACCACATTTTTATTTTATTTTTTAAATTTTCTTTTCTTCAACTAACAAACCCATATGTTATATACTTTCAAGACCAAAAATTCATGTTGAAGGCTGTGAGTTTTCCAATATCAGCAATAATCATCAGCCACAAGCTTTGACCATGATACCACAAATATAATATGTTTAGAGGAACTCCACTTTCTAATTCAATAAAGACCATTTTCAGAAAAGTAGTTTAATCAAACATTCAGATGCTTACACGGGGCGTGTCTTATGTGTTTGTTTACATAGGGAATGAAGGTACTTTGAAGAGAGGAACAAGAGCATACCGTAAAGATGGTTAAATACTACTTTCATCGCTCCGGTGGCATTGATGCACTCCAAGAGAGCATCAAACGTACTATGAGTTTTAATCAGCACAAGTTCAGCCCCAAGTGACCTCAGAGACTGATCCAAATGAGCAAGAGACTGCTTAAGCCACCACCTCGAAACTCGACCGGGGTAGAATTGTTCGTCCTCTTTAGGACACCATATGTAGACAGGAAAAACACTACCATCCCTTGCAGCACCAACTAAGGCAGGGTTATCCTCAATCCTCAGGTCCCTCCTAAACCAAACTATGGTCTTATTACTACTATCCATCCGTGCATTATTCAGATCCCTTCAGGTCAAAATTAGAATATCAAATTCATAAAGCTCTCAAGAATTCCTCTACATGCATCTTTTTCTTCAATAACTAGCAATTCTAGAAAACCATAAAGTAAGTTGAGTCAAAACTGAAGAATTTGCCCAACCTATCTTTACCCCAAATTAACCCTTCCCTAATTGCTTCACCTGCTTAAAACCCACGATTGAAGAACTTCCAAAGAACAATTACAGCTAAAATTCGCTTGATTTTCTTGATCTTGAGTTCTGTATAAAATTAGCAGAGATTAGAATAGTTCATGTGACTAAAGACAATGGATCTAGAATAATTAGCTAAAAATACATATTAAAGAAAATTATCAACAAAGAACCAGAATATATTTTACAGAGATGATAACTAAAAGAACAAAGAATTGTAATCATACAAAAAAAAGAAAAAGGGTCTCCGACAATACCAATTCCGATTTAGCCATCATTGAACAAGACAACAAAAACCCATCTTCTCTCTCAGAAAATTGTATCTTCGATTAAGCTTTTGATAGATATGGGAAACATACACTGCATATATTATATAGACATATATACAGTAGAAGCTTATTTGGTTGTACGATGTAGAATATACACACAGTGAGGTTTATGAGACCAACGAAGCAAAGTGAATCAAGAATATGGCTCCTTTTCGTGGGTGAATTATGGATCCCATTGATGTTACATCACGTGGAGAAGATTACAGTAAATTGTGGTGGTGGGAGACACTACTTGGACCTTCATGTGAGCCCCACACCATGGAAAGAGATAAGGCATCTTTAGTCGTAACCTTCACCGAATCAAATTGGTGTAGTTTTGGAACTCTACGCGAGGCAAGAAGACTCTGTCTGTTAATAGAAATAGAATTTTAGATTGATGAGATCTCGAGGTTATTCTTTTCTGATAAAAAAGGTTTGCATTCGAAGGCAAAAAGAAACTTCAAAAGAGTTGGTAAAAGCACATCAACGAGCTGATGAGAATCCAGCAACAATTGCTCTTGTTAAAGCGTCTTTTTTTTAAAAACCTTAGCTAGCCCATGTCTTGTGGATCTTAGATACTGTTTCTAAATTTGGAAAGGTTTTGCATTAATGCTACACGTGTGGGTTCAGTGGTTTTTATTCTTTATATTATACAGTTACACAAATAATACAGTTACAAAAAACATGTTCTCATTTTATACAGTTACACTAATAACTTGGGACTTCTTGTCGCTACAATTATTGCTGCATCTCTAATTAAAAGAGATTAACCACTTATTTACTAATGAAAATGAAAGTTTCACATGGGCTCTCTCATTATTGAATTTTGAAGCTGTCAACATCCACCACCTTCCAATAAATAAATGAAAAGCAAACATTCAATTCAATTGCGTTTGTAGCCCACATCTTCACCTGTTTCCTGGCATATTATTTGGGCTATTCACCCAAAAAAACTTTATAGGCCACCCAGAAAGCACTGAAATCTGAACCTACATACCACATCTCTACTTGTAAATAATCCAAAAGTATATTAGAAAAAAAGGAAGAAGAAAAAGTTATTGTAAATAAATCCCTATTGATGTCATTTCCTAGCTTTTGTTTTACCCTCCTGGAATGATCACTTCTTTGGCCTTTGTACCCAGAGACAAAAAAAAGAAGGCAAATTCACTGAACCAGCCACATTATTAAGCATGACTAATGAATGACAGGAGCATCGCATAATATATATATATATATATTCCTTATAAAATGGATTCTAATTATGAATATCCAAAGGCAATAGGGAAGCTCATATTCCCCTGTACAGGGTATCATAGCTACTAGTCCCTAACAATCCTTTCCAAGGTGCTGTTTATTTGACAATTAGCCATAAGTAATTTTGTGCATGAGCACATTTTTGCAGTAATTAGAATGCTGATCGAAGATGACACACAAAGTGATAGATGAGTGCTCAATTTGCACGCTCTCGGATGACTTCGAGATCCATTTCAGTTGGATCGGTAGCCTGGATTTCGTAATGGATGCCTTCCAGCTCCCTTCTGAACCTGTCCTTCGACGTGGCATAGAGCATCTTCGCACGGATTCTTGATACAGAAGGTGACCTGGAATTAAACATGTAGAAGCAATTAAGATAACAAGAACGCCACAATGATCAACCATTGGAATAAGTATAGTTGAAACATGAGAGAAACTACAGCAACAAGCTATGGAACAAAAAGAAAAGAAACATCTGTAATTCAACCACACAAACAAGAGAATAAGAGACTTGCTTTCAATTCAGCTTCCTTTCAGTACCATAAGGCTCAATGTTCAAACACTAAAAAATATCACCAGACAACACCACCAAACACAACAACCATGAACAGACAAGAATGAGTCCTATCCTTTTACGGAATGGAGGAACATGAAAAACATGAAAAACTAGGCAAAGCATGCCTCTTTCTATTATGCCAATCACCATCCAACATATTCAGAGAGAAACAGAGAACAACACATCATCCTTTGTGACAATGAAGACCATATATCGCACAAAAAATGTAAAACGAACATAATCTCCAAATGTATCTCCTTTCCATACTTACATAGAGATCACATAACTAAGAAAGAAAACAACTTCCGTTTGATTAACTAATTAATCGCTGCCTATAGAAAACACTTTTATCAATTCTCTAAGGTTCAACAGAAGATGCTACTTCAACAAATGACAATTCAAATAAATATCAACTACAATGTGCAATATGAATCACAACCTAGCTAATAGTTTAAAATTAACCAAAGGGCAAAAGAAACTAACCATGCAATGAAAAAGATCTTGCTCTTTTGACAGTTCTCTTTAGTCACAAAATCAAAGTCATAAACTGCATATCGACAATCACTCTCTGGCAAAGAAGCAGTGAAATCGTCATAGCTTTCAGCTGGTCCTCCTGTTTTTTCAACCACAACCTCATTTTTCTTTTCATCAATCTTAAAAATCACATAGCGGTGAACCTTCTTCCTCTGTAGTTCCAGGTATGTGCTCTTACTGTGCTCAGCAACCCCCATGCCAGATGAAGCATTTGCCTAAGCAAAAACCTAGTTTAGATACTTGCTCCAGTAAACATTGACAAAAACACAATTAAAAAGCATTTTCATTTCTGTTTACGAAGTTTGAAATATCACAGAAGAACCATTAACAAAAACAAAACCAGAAAGCATTCCCATTTCTGTTTGTGAAATTTTAAATATAACAAAACCAATACTCTAACCACACTCATGTAAAATTAGTAAAGTAAAAGAGTTCCACAAAGAACCCACTTCCTAAATAGCAAAACTAGTAAAACTTCAAGTGCATGAACAATCACAAAGCCAATCAAAGCAAAACTCATATTTACAACTGCATATAAGAAAACAAATCACATACATGGTATAAACTACACAAAACCTAATAATCAGATAAACTATCATACCCCAAATACTTGGCCACCAGCAAATCAAACCAGACAGTAAAAATTTTCAATTTTTCCTAAACAAAATAGAGAAAGTCAGATCTGAAACAAGAAATAAATGGAAAACTCACCCCTCTAAAAGCCATGCTTAATTTGGTCTCCAACAGGGAGATAGAAAGGAAGACACTTGGAGAGTGATTCTGGAGATATGAAAAAAGTGCTACAGGTGATTCAGGTGAAGAAAGGAGGAGAAAAAACAGCCACCAAAGAAATTGAAAAAATAAATAATTTTTAATTATGAAGAAGAGAAAAGAAGAAAAGGATTAGAGTGACAAAAAGAGGCGCGTCTTGTCAATTTTATTCTTTACAATATTTGTGTTAATTTCACTTTGTTTGTTACGATTCTAAACTCACAGACAAATTTTGACTGTTGGATCAGGATTAGATTTGATTGCGTAGCTCTGATTGGCGGCGCATGTGTGGGACATCTTCTTCTCATAATCTTCTGTTAGAATTTATGTGGATCGAACGGTTGGCTAGTTATGAATTAGAAAGACTTGGCAATTTACCTGCTCTGCCCCGCTGGATCTCAATCCTAATGGAATGGGATCGCCATTCTCCTCTCAAAATGCTCTTAGTATATCAAGTTGTCTGGCAATTAGTATATTAAGTTGTTTATATAGATGAGCAAATATATATGATATTTTAATAAAAATAAAAAAATATATAAATTAACATTATTTATTCATTTCTATATTTATATTTTATTAGACAATCAATCAATTATATTTTTATTATCGTTTATTTAAATATAAGCAATGCCAAAACATTTATATATATATATATATATTAAAAATTTTATATTATTTTTAGTTAGCCCACAGCCCTATGTAACCCTATCTCTCGTCTCTCACTGGACTCACTATCTTTTCTAGCTATCTGCATCTCTCACTCACTCACGCCAGCGGAGGCAACAAGTCCAGCATCCATGATTAATATGACAAGTTTGGTTTTTCCCATCTCATTTATTCATTCTTTCCGGTTTCGATTTTTCTTGGTTGGTTCAACTATGCAGGAGTAGAAACTAGACATGGGTTTTGTTAATCTTAGTGGGCATGTTACTGGGTTTTGATCAGTTCGCATACTGTTTCTTTCAATGGGAGCTTTATGATTATTGTATTGTTGGTTGGCATAATAATTATTTGCCCTGCATCTCAAGATTTCATGATGACCTCCTTTCATTTTTATCAAACCTGCTTTTATTATTTTCGGTACGAAAAAGGCAAGAAAGTATATTTGAATTTGAATGATTTTTAATTTTGAATCCTTTCTTTTTGTTTGTTTTTACTTTTTACGTTAACTTTATTGTTTTCAATGAGTGGGTTTACACATAAACCTTTTATTATTATTATTCTTTTATATTAATATAAAAAAAATTACAAAAATTATTTCATACTCTATGTCTTGATTTAATTGTTAAAATGTTTTAATAATATAATCTTATGGTATTAATTAAATATAAGAAAACTTAAAAAGAAAAAAAAAAGGGATTTCATCCTATCTCAACTCTCAAACTAAATTATTAAAAAAAATAGGTTACCAAAAAATTTAAATTATTAAAAATATTTAAATAATATAATAATCCTATGACATGATTGGAAGGTGCCAAGATATTTAGAAAATTACACATGACGCTCTCCGGAATATTAAATGGAACCTATAGCATATGCCTTAGCAATTTTGTTTTTAAGCTTTTTGCTGAGGAAAAAAGAAAAATAGAAACCAATGAAAAATCATTTCAAATCATTTTTCATTTGATATCCTTGTTAATATTTGTCTCCACATTAATACAAAGCTGAAAGATTAATCAACTCTAATTAATTTTAACTTTACGAACCACACAAAATTCAAAAGGAAAAAAAAAAAAAACAAAAATGGGCACATAAAATGTGATAATTTGAACAGCTGCTCCAATCTCAAGAGTCATGTTTATAAGAAAACATATGTAACTCTTCGTATATATCTTCGTAATAATAAACTAGAATTTGAAATAAAGACTATTTATATCCTTTCCACCCTACATTATTGGGTTTGTGGCTGTAATATTCTTCTTTTAATAATAATAATATATTATGCATTAATATCATGTATAAAAAGGATTTAATTCAGGACACGTAAAGCAGAGTTTGGACGTCGACAATACTTCATGCAATTAACTACCAATTGAATTCATTCTTATACAAATAACTTAAAAATTTTATCCTATGTACCCACTTTTGGGAACCCAATTAGCTGAATAATTAGTTACAAAAAGAGAATAATGCATAGTGTGGAAATTCTACTAGGCAGTATAAAATTATATATCTTTATGTTAGCGGTTACATGTTCATCCAAATTACGTATAGGTCATCTTCTGCTTTTGTTCTTCCTAATTAATATCTAGCTCTTTCATTTATTTCATTATTATTTATTTTTCTTGCTGAATTCTAGCTCTTTAATTTTGTCGTTGCAAGAAGAAGCTGAAAATGTAAATGACCGTTAATGAAGTTGAAGCTGTCTCTACACTCTCATGTAATTGAGAATGTTATCAGATTACTCAACAATTAGGTTGGCTTACTATGATAATTACTATTTTCTATAGGCTGCATAACTTGGAGTTGGGTAGTACTGATGGTAAAAAAAACCACCCTTATAAACAAAGAAACTGCACATAGAAAATCTGAGTTTGGTCTATGTAGATCCAAGGTTGGAGCTACTTTTATTTTTTCTTTCTAAGTTGAGGTATATATAAATAAAAATGGAAAAGTACTCATGGGCTTTGGCAAGGAATAACTGGTTACAGAAGTTCAAGTTTAATGAACTATTGCTGTGCACTTACATGTTTTTTAAAGTAGCCCATTTATTTCTTTTGAATGTAAAACCATGATTATTTATTATTTTCTAAAACCAGGATTTCTTGTTTTCTAAGTACTTTCAATATTTATAAAAATATACTTGCAAAAGACTAAGTTGTGCTAGCCAGACATATAAATATTCATATTTATAAAATCAATATCTAGGATTGTCAAGTTCCTCATATCCAGCTCGATTGAAAGTACTTTTTGAGCTCCGCACATCCAACTAAGGGTTATCAAGTTTGATAAGCACATCTAACTCATCTGTCTGAGTTTTTCTTATATCTAACTCAACGGCCTTCGAGTTTTGCAGATTCAATTCGATGGTGTTTGAGTTTCAAATATTTAATTCAAGAACCCTAATTTAGGACATCCAAACTACAAATCTACCTCTTACTAAGCTAATTGTATATGTTTCTTTCTTTTATGTTTTCCCCTTTATTTGGACAATTATTGAAATTTTCAATTAAGTTAATACTTTACGGGGCTGATGTTTTTGACCTTTTATATATCCAACAATTCATCTGATTGCTTTTTGTTTTTTCTTAATTAAAAAAACCCAGTGAAGAGTTCAACGATAACATTACTGCTAGCAACTTGATGCAGCCATTCAGTGTATGCATAGATCGTATACCATCACGGACTTAGCTAATCGATCTAATGCATGTTAACGGGACATCTTGAATTTTTCAATTCAATTAAAGCTTTACCGAATATTTTAAATTTTTTGATCGAATTTTACCTACTACATCATATTGATATTTTCTTTCCATTTTCAGATTATTGATTTAGCCCAACTCGGTTTTTAAGAAAGAGTAAACATATTAGGCATTGCAAGCAATACGGTTTATTAGTTTATACATACACACACACACACACACACACACACACACACATACATACATACATACATACATATATATATATATATATATATATTTATATATATTCATGTATGTAAATAATCAATGTATTTTGTGTTTTATGACATGAAAAATGTTTCATTTTGACTGAATTAAGTAGGAAAGCAGGAAGTTGAGAAACAAAAAGTGTTTGGTAAATATAAAATTTTAATATAATCATGTAATATTTTATTTAAAAAAAAAACTACACTATAAAATTACACTTCAAAAAATACAGAAAAATCAGTGATAGAACGAACCATAAATGTAAGCCATGATATATCACCACATTGTAATGTCTTTTGCCACACTAATTAGTAAATAAAGTTAGTGAAACCTTTTAGTAAGTCTAACATCATTTTTTTTTGGTAAATTAGTAAGTCTAACATCATTGTTTTTAAAAGAGTATGGCTTTCATATCATTAATTTTGTTCATTGAATTTAGAAACAAGATTTTATATAATCCAAAAAATAAACAAGTAATTTAAAATGGTTAGTGGTAGACTTCAAAAAGACAGAGGAAAGTAGGCATAGAAATAAACAAAAGCCAGTGGATTAGCTACCTTATCTATCTTTTGTTGTTGATTTTTTTTCTTTTTCTTTTTTTAAAAAAGTTTTGATTTTGAAATAAACAAACATTATCTGATTGACTTGGTCATAGAAAAAATTGCTTACGCACAAAACCAACCATAGGCTAAGGAAAATTTGCAACTTCAAGCCAAAGCTGACTTGACTTCTATACGTTAACCCATCCATTAAGCCGTAATAATTAACTAAAATATGTAAATAATTTTATGCATGTTAATTTGAATATAATTGACAGCATGAAAGTCCAATTTAAAAAAAAAAAAATTACAAGCAAAATTATTGATCTAAAATGTAACACATGTCTGATCATAACCAAAAACTTTTGAGGGGAAAAGAGAAAGAAAGAGGATATAATATTTATATATGTGCGTTTCCAGGACCATGATCATTTGCAAGTAAACTTTACTAATTTAATTAGAAAATTAATGCTTAATCATATATCATAAGGTATATATGTATTCATCAAAAAGTAGTGCCTTTTTTTTTTTATTAATGTGTAAAATAAGGTACAAAGGACAACTCGAAAATTAATTTTTTATTGAATTAAAATATCATTTTTATATCTCCACGTTTGTCAGTCACCCTTGTAATCATCATCTAGGGCTCAAAATCACAACTGGATAATTAATTAACATTTATTGAATTAATATATGGTGCTTTTTTAACATCCTCATTTATTGTGAATTATCACCTTTTTCTGTTGAACCTATAATTTAATTCTTTAAAATTCAATTAATTCCATTTCAAAGCCTACGATTTACATGCACAATATAACTACATAAAGAAGAATATATATATATATATATTACACATTTTATAAGAGTGAGATGTCTCATAAATTTATAATACATGTATGTTTATAGCTACCAATAATTAAATATCTCGACCCAAAATAATAATAATAATAATAATAACAATAATAATAATAATAATATTGTCGCTTGTATAAAAATGGATGATAACCAATTAGGTAAACGTTATTTACTTATCAAGAATATAAGAAGTGACTTACAAATTAATAATTAATGACAAGAAAAAAGTCATCAACATATATATAATTGGTGTAATGGTAATGATTATCAAATTTCCACCAGATAAAGTACACCACTAACATAAACTAATAAGAAAAGTAGGGCAAATATGCAATTACATTTTCATTTTTTCAAAGTCCTAGTAAAAAATAACTAGTATGAGTCAAAGATAAATATACTTGATCAAAGACGACATCTACTTTGATTAGTCAAAGACAATGAAATCGAAAAACGAATTCCAAATGTTTGGACACATATTACAGCTATAGCTAGCTTGTAAAAGTGCGTACGACACTCAAATTTTCTACTACCGACTCGACATGTCCAATAAAATTTAATTATGTAATGCATTTTCAAAATTAAAATAGTAAATAAATAAATAAAATATCTTTTAAACATGCTTTACAGACAACATTTGGCTTAACTTTTTGTAATCTACTTTGATATCTTATGTATGTCTATGTAGCTGTACTATTTCTATTTTTCCTTTTAGCAACGACTAAATACAAATTAATTTATTAATTCCAGCCACCATGGTGGTACTCTAGTGGGGTTGGATGCCTTTTAGCTTTCTCAGTCTTTTAAGTTGGCCTTTCAATTCAATGTACCATGACCATGCATGTCATACTCAATTTTCCACAGTTTGTCCTCAAATTTGTTACTCTTCTAATTTTCTTCAATTTGCCTGTCAAAAGGTGTCTTTCACTGTCACAATTTAGCTTGGTATAATTGAGTTTAATTAAGCCTAATTCTCCACAATTATATCAACTTAATTATGACGCTACAAAAAGCACACGTTAGTACGTATGAATGTGGTTTTAACAGCCACTATCATTTTCAATTTGGTTAGCTTTTTGGGTTTGACCTTTGTCTTCTTGTACAAATATGAATTTTGAATTAAATTACAAACAAAAACAAAATTGATCTACATATCATGAGCATCCACAAGGTGTACGCTTACTTATATAAATGAATGTGAAGGAATAATGTTTAAAACTAGACCAATCAAAAGCGCATTAATTGTCGATTTTGTTTATTCAGGGCAAAAAGGAAAAAAAAAAATATATGTTAATATTATATAATGAGTTTAATTCATATTTTCATATATATATATATAAAGAAAAAGTTTACCATCTTGATGGATCAATTTGAGATTCTATATTACGTAGATGCATCATGAATCTGAAACAAAAAAACGGCAGCCTACAAAATTGACGTTGACCAGCTCGCACGCAATTCATGAATTTCACGATAGTTATATCCACTTATCTTTGTTCTGTTTGACCTCCAACTATTGAATAGACAAATGACTCATTTTGACTTAACTCACGTGCTCTAATCCTCAATATTCAAAACAAAACATTTCACATCCTACATTCTGTTCATGCGGAAAAAAATTAAATTTTGGAAAAAGACCAAAACCTAAAATTATTAGTTCACTCTACTTTTTTTACATAAAAGAAAAAAAAATCATAGGAAAATCAATTTGAGTAAAAGTAAAATAAAGAATTTACAAAAAAAAAGAATTAATTCGTAATTAATTTCTCTATATTTTGACCACATGTCTATTTTATATCATTTTTCCCAAGAAATTAATTAATCCCATTCATTAATTCTTACTAATGCAAATAACTTTTTGTAGTGACTTATTTGTAGGCCACACATTATCAAGCTAACCCCATTTTTTCCCCATAACTAACTCCATATATAATTAGAAACTCATATCAATCAGATCTGTTTTTTTCTGTCGATCTAATTAGAATTTAATATATTAAAAAATAAATAAAAATATTAACTTTTAACCCGAGGATAGAAAAAAATAATATATGATATGAGTTCTACAAGTAGATAGTTAAAATGTTTGAGCCAACTATTTTTGAAATTTAAATTCCACTAATTATATAAGATGTAAAAGGTTGAAATGTGAATCAGTGCTTGTTCTCCTTATTTTTATATTATATTATATGTTTACTTATTTATTATTTCAAAATTAAAATATACCCAGGACAAAAGAACTACCCCAGTTTTGTATTTAGCTCAACTCATCCTATTGTAATTACACAACTACATATTTTATTATTGTTTTGATAAAAAAACGAAAAAAGAAAAAGAGTACTAATTGAATCCTATGTGTCATATTTTACTACTAGTTATATTTATAAAAATTCCAAGCGTCAAATATAAACATCAAAATCAATTCTTGGGGAAATGAATGCGTACCAACTAAGCACTGGACATGAATAGAAAACAAAAGTACCAAAAAAAAATGTGGCTATTACTTTTTAATAAAAATGAATTTACAGATTTATTAAATTAATACAAACGTGCTTTCTATGAATTTGTTAGTTGATTCAATTCATTGTGCTTGTGTAATTAATTACAATTAAGTAATTGTGAGATTTTCTTAATTGATTGCAAAAAGCAAATAAAGCTTTTCTTAATCAATTAACTTAATTAAGATGGCTAGGAGGCATATAAAAAAAATCCATAAATCCTGTGATATAATGTATCCAAATCTTTTAATGAATTTCTAATAACGACAACATCATCGATAACATCATCGCCGGTAAATGAGACTCATAAAGAAATTCGTTGATTAATTTGTATGCATCTGTATGCTATACATATGACTTAGATCCCATCAATAGTTCGTCATTTGGACATATGTGTACATGATGCATATAATTAATAATTAATTACAATAATAATAATAATAACAAAGTAGTACTGTTAACCTTGATTTTATATTTCTATTTAACTATATAATTATTTTTCTTCAAATAAAATAGTGATGTGATGCATGTTCGTTGATGCACAATTTTGTTTCTTCCCAAAAAATTTTTTACTTTATTCCAAATTGCGAATCATGTTAGTAATTTAATCTAGATATAATGACTATATATTTTGGTATCACTATGAGCTTGACTTGCTCAAGAAAAAAATATTGCTATAGTTAACGACTACAACATTACTTTGCCTTGTGATCCCCACCCAAACTAAAAGATTGAAAAACACATAAACTTACGAAGGAAAATAAATGTCAATATTCGGCATAAACAAATCCCATTGTAAATTCAGTCTTAGGCCTAGTTTAATTGGTTTTTAAAAACTGAAAAAGTTAAATTAACTAGCTAGCTAGCTACTAGAATACATAATGCGAATGATTATCGCCATCATTGGGTCCGATACTGACGTTGAGTAATTTTCGGATGTTATCAAACCAAATGATGACTTCAAAAATATATATAATCAGTGTGTGATCCAGCATTTACTATCCATTTTTCAATTTCTTGTTTGCAGAATTGCACGTCAAAGACACGTGCCTGTTTGTTTGTCCCTCGAATTACATCTCTTTGACAATAACATTACAAAACCAATCAATCATGTGAAATTGTATTTTATTTTTACAATTTCTTTAAGGTCTTTTTTTTAAAAAAAGAAAAATAGTAAATTATAAAATTTTCATCTTAGGTTTTGACACTAATGAACCTAATATATAAAAAAATTCCTTAATAATTTTCCCTTTCATTCATTAAAATATTTTCTTTGAGAAGCATGCATTATATATATATATATATATAATTGAAATAGAGCTTTATTTATTTGATATCCACTATAATTCTCATCAAAATAAGGCTAGTTTAGATTTTTCAAATTATTGGATTTAGCATGCAATTTTGTAATCAAATACTGGCTAGGCGCAAAAAGTGGTATACTTCATTTTCCTGATTATATGCATATCCACCTCAATATAAATAATTTGGGAGGCTAAAAAACTTTTGACAAGGACTTGTACTCTCTCTGAAAAGTCACAATGTGAGTTCCATTGCTATGTTCTTAATTTTGATGAATTGTATTATTTGAGTAAACACAATAGAGTTTTAATGCAATTTAGTTTAAAATTTCATTAATTTGGACGGTGTTATTAATTTTTATGAGTGTGAGATTTAAAGAAAGTGTGTTTTTTCAATAACTTGGATTATAGAAGAGTACCTCCATTGAAAAATGCTATGAAACAATATTATTCCCAAATATTAGTATTTACATTACATATGAGTTCTTTGTTCCCCAATGCATTTGCTAAAAGAGCAGTGTAAAAATTTTGACACATCACTAACATGCAATTTTTTTTGGGAGGCAAATCAATGTAAACAATATTTGACAATAATAAAATGTAGTGTGCCAATTTGTAATGCTACGTAAAAGCATCTCCAATGAAATGCTAAAATAATACGATTTTGCCAAAATTTGACATTAACAGTTGGTTTTTACATTCTAACAAGAGTAATAAAAATACGATATAATCATTCTTAAGAAACTATATAAAGTGGAGTGAACCCACTATTTAAAACAAAATATATATTTAATTGTGGCATTGTTATTGCTTTAACAATATTATCTATTGAAGTACATGTGTTAAATTTTAACATTAATATTTTATATTGTATTGGAGATGACAAGCGAATGTTAAAATTTAATAATAACAAAATCATTTTAGCATTTTCTGCTAGATATAATCAAAGTACGTTTTTATCATTTTGATTTAGCATTACATTTCATATGGCATTTTGATTTGGCATTACATTTAATACAGCATATATTAATCGCATTTCTCATTTCTATTGCATATTGGAAATGCTCTAAAAGTTAAAATTAACACCGATAAACTTTTAAGTTTTGGGATTTTAACTGACAAATAAGCTGTTTTTAATTCAAATAATAATTAGGAAGAATTGCTGGAAATTCAGTGTTCGCATGGACAAATAGCAGTGGGCGAGTGAGCCTCCAATGCCAGGGTCTTTTTCCACGGTGGACCATGAAAGTCATATCTATAGAAACCAAAAGCTACCATTATTCTAATTAATAAGACTTCTTTCAAAATAATAATAATAATAATAATACGACATCTTTTTCCACTAAAATAATACGGGACAGAAAATTAAGGATACATACCAACAAAATTAATATTAAAAAGTATTCAAATTAATGAATTCCAAAACCAAAATCATTATAGACATGATGATGATATTCTCTCTTTCTTTCTTTTTTTCTTTCTTTTTTTTTTTTCTCTTTAGGAGGAGATAACCTTCCACGTGTTCCTCAATGTGACATGCTTGCTCCAATAGAACACACACAAATAAAGTCATTTTCAAAGACTCAACAAATTAATTTGGCTGCTTTAACCATTCATCTTCGCATTCTTACGTTATTAATTTTTATTTCATCAGAGACTTTATATTATTTTTTTGTTTTTTTTTTGTCTTGGTGAACGAACTTTATATATTTTTTTGAAAATATTAAAAAGCTCCCCCCTCGTGTATTTTTACCAGTCTTTTTTTTAGTAAAATATATTTTTTACCAGTCACGACTTCAAGACGAAAGATATCATTTCCAAACTCCAAAGCTTTCTATTATATATATATATATATGATGTAAAATAATATTTTCTTACTAATTCCTCCTTCCGGGAAACTGCCAGGTCTTTGAATAAAAAGATTCTTGGGCAAGTCATTTAGACAATTCAAGCAAGCCTTATTTGGCTCCTCTGTAGCTATTGTCTCTCGGCATGATAAATACCCAACCTCGGCCTTCGTAGAACTTAGAGTTTTGTGGGATCAAAACACTCTCATTTTGAAACAGACTGATCAGAACCTGAAGAGAGAGACAAAACACACAGAAACAGAGAGGCATTTCATATTATATAGACGAAGAAGAAGAAGAAGAAGAAGAGGATGGTGAGAGCTCCTTGCTGCGATAAGATGGGATTGAAGAAGGGTCCCTGGACTCCTGAAGAAGACCAAATTCTTATTTCCTACATCATCAAATATGGCCATGCCAATTGGCGTGCTCTTCCAAAGCAAGCTGGTAATTTTACCAATCTCTGATCTGGGATTTTTAGCCACTAATTATGAGAAAGTGAGGAAGAAATTTAGAAATAAGTACTAGTAGTACACACAAGTTTCTGTTTGAATATTTACTACCAAAACATGTCAAAACACTTAGCTTTGATTTTGCACAGTAATCACGCTGGGTTTATTCAAATTCCTACATATTTCACACTAGTAATTTGTTGGTGGTAGCGATGGATATAAAGGATGAGTTGGGTCTCATAATTTTGTTTCATTGATTTAGGACTATTGAGATGTGGGAAGAGCTGCAGACTACGGTGGATAAACTACTTGAGGCCAGATATTAAGAGAGGGAATTTCAGTAGAGAAGAAGAAGAAACTATCATTAACTTGCATCAAATGCTTGGCAATAGGTATGCTTCATTTGGATTCTCATGCCCAACTTAATGTGTTTCTTAATGTTAATTTACATTAACTAATATTCCATTTCTTGACCTTTATCAGAGATTTTAGCTTGTTTCATTAATTTGGTTGGCATTTTATGAAAAAATATATATATATATATATAACTACAAGCAACTAGCGTTTACAAAAACAATTCTACACCAATAAAAAAAAATGAAGAAGAAGAAGGAAAAAATAAAAGAAATTAGTTTATACATGAACAAGTTTTTTTTTTGATAATTATACATGAACAAGTTGATGAGTTAAAAGACTCTCTAATATGGAACTGACTACAATACTAATATTGGTGACTCACATGCAGCCATGAGAGAGACGTTAACATATTTATATAATATATACGCATGAGTTTATGTGCCTAGCTCTAGCAAATCAAATATGTAATTAATAAATATTAGACGCAAATATTATGTCCTCTCTACTGTTCTTTACGCAACATCATGAATTACATTACACAAACAAGGCCAAACTCGTACAATTAAATATATATTAATCTCTTTTTTTTTTTAATTTCAATTTTCAGATGGTCAGCAATCGCAGCAAGATTACCGGGGAGAACTGATAACGAAATAAAAAATGTGTGGCACACCCACTTGAAGAAAAGGCTCAAAAACAGCCATGGAAGCAACAAATCTGCATCAAAAACAACGTCTTCTACTACTTCCAAAGCCTCCATTAACAATCAATCTGAATCTGAACCATCTTCCAGTGAGTTTTCCTCTCTTACGGATACGTCGGTCGCAACCGTAGAAACAAAAGATCACGTGCAGGACATGATGAACATGATCAAGAGCGAAGCCATGGAGTTCTCTGAAAGTTTCCCGGAGATTGATGAAAGTCTCTGGTGGGAGACGCTTTCAGCTGAGAATTCCGGCAACCCATTTGAATTCTCCGACGCCGGGAATGAACTACAACACCAATCCTCTTTCACTTCCAGCGATTCAGTGGAATTTTATAGTAGTTCAAGTATTGATGATCACATGGACTTTTGGTACGACCTCTTCATCAGCAATGGAGGCTCACCTGAATTACCTGAATTTTAGTTTTAATTTTTAATTTTTTTTATTGAGGGATTATATTTGGCGGTTAGGTTTTGGATAATTTAAAGTATCTTTAGCAGTATCACAAATTTGACCGTTGAGAGAAGGAGGAGACAGAAATTTCTGACATGTGGCCGTGGTAAAGTTGTCATTTTGTCCAAAGTCCTGAATCGTCCCCTCCAGTATTGACCAAGAAACCCAAAAAAAAGAAACTCAAGGCCAAGCTGGGTCTAGGTTACAAAAATGGACCACTTTGGAAAAGAAATTACGAGTGGGGCACTTAAATTCTGATGGTGATTTCTTAAAAGACAGAGGGAAGAATAAATTGGTGAAAAAAAAAAAGAGGACTTGGGACCAGTTTTGTATAGTTGTTCGGTAGATTTGTAGTGAAATTGAAGAAAATTAATGATCCTCCAAAAAAACTTGTATTCTTACTATTATTTCCTTTTCTTTTAATTTATTATTTGTTGTTTTTCATTTTACTATTAGCTGCTTATTTAATTTAGTGATAAATTTTAAGATTTTATTCATACTTTTCATACATGGGGTTTGGATTATTAATTTAGTCCGTTTATGTCTTATCGTTTATAGTCATGAGAAAAACGAAAATTGGGCAAATAAATAAAACCACTCCAATGCTAATACGTGCGTGTATATATATATATAACTGTCCATCAGAGGTTTAATTAGAGTTATAAATGTTTTCCATGCATACAATATCCATGCAATGATGTGATTGTAGTTTATAAATAAATAAAAAGCTGTAGAACAATTGGTCATGACCGTGCACTAAAATATCCAATCGAGACTATGGAAGCTCACAAACATTTTCTAATTGAAATGAAATTACTACATACCTTCGGTAGTCACTAAAAGTGTAGCACACTGACCTATTTTCTTGAGCACCATAATCTACTATATATATATATATATATATATATATATTCTTTATTGGCTAGGTCTTACTTTAATAATCTCATTAACAAGATAATTCCATAAACGCAACCAAACTATTCAACGATGAGAAAACTTAATTATGTTTAAGTCTGGCTTTTCCGTTTTCCAAAATTTGTCCTTTTGGCTTATGTCACACATCATGTACATACATATGCAGTAGGAAAGAAAAACAAAAACTTTAGACTTTTAATCATTTAAACGTGGCGTCGAACTTAAATGAAATTGTGATGATGTGAACCTGGAATACTGTGTATGTGATTGTGAGGAAATTTCTCAAAAAATGGGTATGAAAATTGGTGATAGCGAAATTAATAAGAGAAAACATGGACTTGGAATTGTGGTGGTGTGCTATATTTCAAATACTTTTCTTTGCTTTTTACGCATATGCAAGAGAGGGCTTAGCATCTTGGAACTTGTCAAAATGTGCGGGACACGTCGAACCACATCCTGATGCCCCCACCAAAGAGGTTTCTGTTTATATGGATGTGACCATAAGGTAGAGCCAACAATGGCAGACTTAGAAATTAATGGACAAAATTTTGAGTCACAGCATCTCATAGATTTCCAGCTTCGAGTCCCACCCACAAAGAATCTGGGCAATTCAGGTATAATGGGCATCACTCGAGAAAAAGTTTGTGGGTGTATTTAGACATTCAGTGTGAGTACAAACAGTATTCTGTAAATACGACCAAATAAATTTGAGCCTCATAATGGCCCAATTTCGGTACAATGGGCCTGACCCGAGACCAAGTTTTACATAGGTTAGAATCCTACATCAAATTTCAATTAATTTATACCATTTTTTAAAAACTATATCACACCCCTATACGATCAATTGATTACCATTCAAGTTAAGGGATAAAAGGTATAAGAATAATTACACATATTTTTATAAAAAATAAATATTATAATAATTCGTGAACAAATTAAAAAATAACACTTGACACTTATAATTTAATATTTTATTTTTTGTTTCCTTTTTTTTTCAATTTATTTGTTTCTCTCTTTGTTTTCCATTCTGACCTTCTTTTCCTCTTCTTCTCTCTCTCTTTTTCTGCTTTGCATTCCGATCTGTTTATCTCTCTCTATTTTGCATTCCAACCTCCTTTTTCTTTTTTGATTTTTTTTTGTTTTTCTTCTTCTTTCTCTATTTTGCATTCTGACTTGCAACTCTTTCATCGATGTCATGTTTGTGTGTGAGACTTCATGCCAAAACGTACAAAACTCACACACGAGGACAACTCCCTCCCGACCTAAGCACTGATGTACAAACCGCGAACAACTGCTGCTATTTTTTTTTTTTATAATTGTAGCTTTTTTAGATTTGGTTATGCTTTAGTTTTAGTTTTCAGTTATGTTTTGATTTTAGCTGAGTTTTAACTTCTTCTTTTTTATTATTATCGTAATTGTAGGGAGGAGAAAACGGAGGATAAGGGGTTTGGCTTGGGCTCGTTTAGCTGGTTAAAAATCACTCTATTTTTTTTTTTTTTTATCTTTTGTAAAATTTTTGTGGTATTGTTTGGGTTTTATAGCGACTTCTGGTTGTAGCTTAATGGTGGGTGACAGGAAATTGTCTACTCCTCTAAGAATAATGATCTTAAAACCTCATACTTAGATACTATGTCTAGGATTATGGGGGAAAAAACGGAAGTAATAACTAAAAACCATGGATATGATAGAAAAGCTGAGAGAAGAAAAGGAATGTTAAAATTACAAATATAATAATTATATAGAAATAAAAACACTTTATAATTTTGGAGGTACAATTATTGGCGAGGTCAAGAATCAATGATTCTTTTTTTCCTATCATTTGTCCTGATTCTCCTGACACCTTTCATTAGCTTTGTGCATCTTCCATGCCAAACACATTGTCTGTTGCAAACTAGATACTTCTATTATGGCTGAACTTGGTGCCTCCTTTTCTGCCATTACCCAAAAAGATCATGATTCTTAAAGGTGTGGTTTAATTTCATGCTCTATTTTTTCATTTTCCAACATAATGGGCTCCACATGGTTGATGTCCTTGCACCTCAGGTCAATTTTTGCACAAAGCAAGCATAAAACCCTATTTGAGCGTGTCTCTACTACATACAATATGCTTGACATAGAAGTTTACACTGCTAGACAAATCACGCATGCTTATATATGATAATATCAATATGTCTAAGCACCTGCACCATCAAAGTAAAATCAAGTTCTCAACTTATATTTCATCATGTGCCTACTTGATACATCTTCAAGATGAGTATAGAATTACAAAATTCAAATAAAATGGCATAAATGGTTCAACAATAGTAAAACCCATGAGAGATTTTCCACTAAAAGTTCTCATTATTTCAAAATTTAACACTCAACCACACTATCTAAGGAGGGGACAGCATTTACGAGAGGCAAGAATAGGCCAGTGCCTTTTCCTCGGAGAGCTCTTCTGCGGTCAGGTCCAACTTCTTCCTTGAGAACTCGTCAATATGGAGTCCTAAGAAAATAAACAGTATGAGAAATATGTAAGATTGCTAGAAAGTGTGGCTTGGATTTATTAGAGGAGGAACTAGGACCAAACAAATTAACAAGCATTCTACTTAAAGTGGCCAATTCTTACCTTGAGCAATTTTCCATTCTCCACTTTGGCAAGTGACTGGGAATGAGTAAATAAGACCAGATGGTACATTGTATGAACCATCAGAGTACACTCCCATGGATACCCAAGTGCCCTAGAGTCAAGAAAAACAAAAATAATCAGTGGCTTGAAACAACTTTTACATTATATACATAGTTGAAGACCAGATAAACTAATAGCAACCTCAGGAGTTCCAAGCACCCAATCACGAATGTGATCACAAGCAGAACTAGCAGCAGACAAAGCACTTGAAAGCTTTCTAGCTTTGATGATTGCGGCACCACGTTGTTGAACAGTTTTAATGAATTCTTCATTCAACCTTCAATAAAAGAAAGGCTTCAAGAAACTTTTAAACATAAAAAAAATAAAATAAAAAATTCGTCATGTTAAAATTGTGTGTGTGTCCATTTTCATACCATGCGTCATCAGCAACAAGCTCACGGACAGGCTTCTCCCCAGCTGGTGTTTTCACAGTTGCATGGTTGACATCAGGATACTGAGTTGATGAGTGATTTCCCCAGATAATGACATTTTTAACATCACTAACTTGAACATTCAACCTCTCTGAAACCTGTCCCAATGCCCTGTTGTGATCCAATCTTGTCAAACAGGTGATGTTTTTCTCAGGAATGGAAGGTGCAAATTCCTTTAAGATCAGTGCATTGGTGTTGGCGGGGTTAGCAACAACCAAAACCTGTAAAGAAAGAAAATTTGCAATTTACAAACTGATTCGTTGATGTAAAATTAAAAAGTGCAATAAGCGCTTCTAATTCCTGTACTTAGGACACATGGGAATGAATACGTAACTATTCTTATGAGGTATCTTCAGTATACCCCTGAATTTTAATTACTTCTAAAGTTCAATGTTTCTAAATTAAGTCATATTTGTAAAGACAGCAATTTAGAGTTTCTCACAGCATCTTCATATCAAAAAAGAAACATATAAAATGGAAGCAGAAAACAGAATCCTAAAAAGACTACTCTCAAAATTTTATTGTGACTTCAATTTCGTTTAATAGCCTGATCCTAACAGATGAGATTATGGGCAAAATACAATGAAACTTTCAAGGAGGAATTAATTTTGAAGCAGCACAACCATTTCCTCAGATATGTTCATGAAAAATCTCTTTAAAACAAGGAGATGTAAAAGAACTTGATAATCAGATCTATTGAACGCAAGTAACAAAATTACTTATGCAGTGACAAACAACTGGATACGCAATTTAATTATTGTAACCTCAAAACACCCAATAGGCTCTTTTCCTATTATTCTTAAGACAATGAAAATAACCTTGCAGTTTGCAGCAGCATGCTTTTCTAGAGCCGAAGCTTGGGCCTTGTAAATTGATACATTCTTTGACATCACATCTTTTCTTTCCATGCCTTCTTTCCTTGGAAAGCCACCAACCATGATAGCAATGTTGACTCCGGTGCATGCCTCAACAACATCAGTTGTTGCAACAACACCTGTTACAAGATTCACATTACAACTCATGAACATTAAGCCAATGTTATTTAAATCTTAAACTTAGAGAGTTAAGCAACATCCTACTATGGAACTCCACTAATACAAAGAGAAAATCACTCCATACCTTTAAGAAGAGGAAAAGCAGCGTCAACCAATTCCATTTTCACACCATTCAATGCCTCTGCAGCAGGTGGGATGTCGAGCATGTGCAGGATAACAGGCTGGTCAGCACCCAGCATCACTCCCCTAGCAATCATGGGGACAAGAGCATACCCAATTTGACCTGAAACCCAAAAATCATACTTAATTATCATTCAAACATAAAAAACATTAACTCAAAAAAACGGAAAAGACCATTACATGGTTACAACATGGAGAGCCAAGCCAAAAGTAAACCAAATGTATGAGGATGGACTTCACTAGTGAGAAGACATAACAACACTCAAACCGAAAAGAAAAACATTCCAGAAGATTATAACAGTAACGACTCATTCTAGTAAGGCAACGAAAAATATTAAAACTTCTCGCAACACTAGTTCTTATATTGACACTTCAAAATCTCCAAAAAAGAGCTTGTAGTAGCATCTAGTTCAGTACACCTTAATAGTTAACAATAAATCATATTGCAGAAAGCCAAACAAGATATAACACAAATTATTGATAGAATAACCAAATAACTCACAAAACCATAAATATCACCTATTTACCAATACAGCGTAACCTAAGATCATTTTTAACTCATCCACTAACTAACTCCATGTGCTAAGTATCTTTCAATTTTTAGCAGAGTCATCGACAGAAACATGGACACTTCACCTTCAATTCACAAAACCACAAAATCTAACTAAAGACTCTATTAAAACTGCAGACTTTTAACATCAGAATCTGTCATAACTCAGATCAGGGATCAGAACGCCAATACGTCAACTAAGATATCAACCACCCGTATGACACAGCATGATTAAGCAAAAAAACACAAAAAAAAAAAATCAGATGAAAACTAAGAATGATCCAGACCTTAGATCAATTTTGCAAACTTAGTTCATCATATACAAGATCTAGAACTTCATATAGCAAAGATTAAAAATGAATAATATAAATCAGATGAAAACACAGTTCAATAAATCCCATATCGATTTGAAGAAACAGGAAAAGAAAAAGAGAAATGGTAGCGATGGATCTGAAGCACTGCGATCGGTACCTGCAGCTCCGGTAACAAGGACGCGAACTGGTTCCTTGCAAGCCATTTGGTAGAGATCAAGGTTCAGGAAGAGGAATCGATCTGGGCGATGAAAGAGTTCGGGAAAGTAGAACCTTGAGAGTGAGCGATGCTACTGTGGATGAGATTTCCAGAATACTTATTTGCGTCGAATTGATACTACCAAGGAGATGATTACTGCGTACAAGGTGACTACGTGATCCGAACGGATTGCTACAATAAAACGACGCCGTATTTGCTACCCTAAATGCACTCACGAGGATAAATAGGTTTGGAAAGAAGTGGACGGCGTCAAGTTTGGGCCCGAGAGCGGATGACTACGAAAGGACCCACGTGTCCAGAAGGCATATTCCGTTAAGATGCGCTTTGGAATTGATATCCCAACGACAACCGTCATGATGCATGCGTGGATCTTTAAAAAGCCTGATGGTGCTCGATCATAAACTAATGGTCGTTCATTGTGCTGACGTGGTTACACTCGACAAAAAAATAAACAATAAATAATCCTGTAGGATAACTGCTTATCAATTCGAGTCCTCTTAAAATCACGGCCATAAGAAAAAAATATACTTAATTTCGATGAGATGGAACGGGGTTGGAATAAGAGTGGATCATAATTGAATGAGATTGGATCATATTGGAATAAGGTAGGACTAGGTTGTAATGAAGTCAAATCAAAACATAACGAGGTCCAATCAAGCCAAAATGAGATTGGATGTAGTGGATTGAGGTCAGACCAAGCCGAAACAAGATCGGATGTAGCCGAAACAACGTTGGACGTAGCCGAATTGAAGTCGGATCAAGTCAAAATGAGATCGAATCAAGCCGGAACATGATCAGAGCAAGCCAAAATGAGATCGGACCATGGACCAAGCCTTAATGTGATTGAATCAAACCTTAATAGGGTCAAATCAAATTGGAACAAGGTCGGACTAAGCCAAAATGAGGTCGGACCAAGTCATAATAAGGTCGGACTAAGCCCCAACAAGGTTGGATAAAATAGGAATGAGATCGGATCAAGCTATAATAAGGCCGGACCAAACCCTAACAAGGTTGAACCAAATCGGAATGAGGCCGGACCAAGCTGTAACAAAGTGGGATTAAGTTGGAATAATGTCGGATCAAGCCGAATAAGATTGAACTAAACCAAAATGAGGACGGATCAAGTCGGAGTGAACTCGAACCAAATCAAAACGAGGTCGAACCAAACCGGAAAAAGATCGGACCAAACCAGAACGAGGTCAGACCAAGCCTGATTGAGGTCGGACCAAACTAGAATGAAGTCTCACCAAGCCTGAATGAGGTCAAACCAAATAGGAATGAGGTCAGACCAAGCCTAAATGAGGTCCGACCAAACCAAAATGAGGTCGGACCAAACATTAACAATGTTAGACCAAACTAGAACAAGGTCGGACTAAACCGGTTGGATCAAATCAGAATGAGCTCGGACAAAGACGGAATAAGGTCGGACCAAACTGGAATGAGGTCGGACCAAGCCTGAATAAGGTTAGATCAAATCGAAACGAGGTCGACCAAGCTTGAATGAGGTCGGACCAAATTGGAATGAGGTCGGACCAAACCGGAACGAGATCGCACCAAGCCCGACTAAGGTCCGACCAAACCGGAACGAGGTCGGACCAACCTGAATGAGGACAAAACCGAACGAGGTCTAATTGCTCGAATGTGCACCAAGCCCAACGGGTCGAACCAACCCTGAATAGGTCCAACCAAACTGAACGGCCCGCCCCGAACCAGCCTACCCAGCCTCAACAAGGTCGGACCAAACCGGAACGAGGTCGGACCAAACCTGAATGAGGTCGGACCAAGCCTCAACAAGGCCCACCAAACCGAACGAGGCCCGACTAAAAATGGCCGACCCCCTCAGCGCCTGACCAAACCGAACGAGGCTGACCAAACCGAACGGGCCTGACTAAACCCGAATGAGGCCACCAAGCCCCACCTGGGACCAAACCAAACGAGGTCGGACCAAACCTGAATGAGGTCGGACCAAGCCTCAACAAGGTCGGACCAAACCGGAACGAGGTCGGACCAAACTCCGAATGAGTGACCAGCCCCAACAAGGACGAACCAACCGGAATGAGGCCTGATTAAGCTCGAAAGAGGTTGGACCAAGCCGAATAGGGTCCGGACCAAGCCGAACGGGCCCACCAAGCAATCGGCCCAAGCCCCGAAGGTCGGACCAAGCCCCAATCCGGCCGACCAAGCCTCAAGCTCCACCAAGCCCGACCGGCACCGCACTGAACGGTCCGACCAAAACCGAACGAGGTCGACAAGCTTCACAAGCGACCAAACCGAACGAGGCCTGACCAAACCCCGAATGGGCCTGACCAAGCATCAATAAGGCTGACCAAACCGAAGAGGCCGACCAAACCCGAATGAGGTCGCATCAAGCCCCATAAGGTCCGGACCAAACCGGAACGAGGTCGGACCAAATCTGAATGAGGTGGACCCCCACAAGTGCCGGACCAAATCGAACAGGTCTGACCAAACCCGAATGAGGCCTGACTAAACCATACGAGGTCGGACCAAATCTGAATGAGGTTGGACCAAGCCTCAATAACATCGGACCAAACCGTAACGAGGTCGGACCAAACCGGAACGAGGTCGGACCAAACCTGAATGAGGTCGGACCAAGCCTTAATAAAGTCGGACCAAACCGAACATGGCCGACCAAACCCGAATGAGGCCGGACCAAGCCCTCACAAGGTGACCAAACCGAACGAGGTGACCAAACTGAATAAGGTCGGCCTCAACAAGGTCGGACCAAACCGGAACGAGGTCGGACCAAACCTGAATGAGGTCCGAGCAAGCCTCAATAAGGTCGAACCAAACCGGAATGAGGTCGGACCAAACCTGAATGAGGTCGGACCAAGCCTCAATAACGTCGGACCAAACCGGAACGAGGTCGGACCAAACCTGAATGGGTGGACCAACCCTCAATAAGGTCGGACCAAACCGGAACGAGGTCGGACCAAACTGAACGAGGTCCACCAACCCTCACAAGGCCTGACCAAACCGAACGAGGTCGCACCAAACCGAACGAGGTCTGACCAAACCGAACGAGGTCGACCAAACCCGAATGAGGCCTGACCAAACCAAACGAGGTCGACCAAACCTCGAATGAGGTGGACAAGCCCAATAAGGTCGGACCAAACCGAACGAGGTCGGACCAAACCTGAATGAGGTCGGACCAAGCCTCAATAAGGTCGGACCAAACCGGAACGAGGTCGGACCAAACCTGAATGAGGTCGGACCAAGCCTCAATAAGGTCGGACCAAACCGAACGAGGCTCCACCAAACCTCAATCAGCCTGACAAAGCCTCAATAAGGCCGGACGAACCGAACGAGCTCGGACCAAATCGAATGAGGTTGGACCAGCCCACAAGGTGGACCAAACCTAACGGGTCGACCAAACTCGAATGGGACCAAACCGTAAAAGTGGCGGACCAAATCTCGAATGAGGCCGACCAAGCCTCATAAGGCCTGACCAAACCGAACGAGGTCCGACCAAACCTCGAAATGGCCAAGCCCGATAAAGTCGGATCAAACCGAATGCGGCCGACTAAACTGAACGAAGTGACCCCACGTGGTGGACCAAACCGGAACGAGGTCGTACCAAACCTGAATGAGGTCGGACCAAGCCTCAACAAGATCGGACAAAACCGGAACGAGGTCGGACCAAACCTGAATGAGGTCGGATCAAGCCTCAAGAAGGTCGAACCAAACCGGAACGAGGTCGGACCAAACTTGAATGAGGTCGGACCAAGCCTCAACAAGGTCGGACCAAACCGGAACGAGGTCGGACCAAACTTAATGAGGTCGGACCAAGCCTCAACATGGTCAGACCGAATCGGAATGAGGTCGGATTAAGCCTGAATGAGGTCGGACCAAGCCTGAACGGGGTCGGACCAAGCTCGAATGCCGGCCCCGACCGCCGGAGCCAAGAGACGGGTGATCAAGCCTAATTGAGGTCGGACCAAACTAGAATGAAGTCTCACCAAGCCTGGATGAGGTCAAACCAAATAGGAATGAGGTCAGACTAAGCCTAAATAAGGTCCGACCAACCCAAAATGAGGTCGGACCAAACATTAATAATGTTAGACCAAATTAGAACAAGGTCGGACTAAACCGGTTGGATCAAATCAGAATGACCTCGGACAAAGACGGAATAAGGTCGGACCAAACTGGAATAAGGTCGGACCCACCGGAACGAGGTCGGACCAAGCCTGAATAAGGTCAGATCAAATCGAAACGAGGTCGGACCAAACCGGAATGAGGTCGGACCAAGCTTGAATGAGGTCGGACCAAATTGGAATGAGGTCGGACCAAACCGGAATGAGATCGCACCAAGCCTGACTAAGGTCGGACCAAACCGGAACGAGATCGCACCAAGCCTGACAAAGGTCCGACCAAATCGGAACGAGGTCAGACCAACCTGAATGAGGTCGGACCAAACCGGAACGAGGTCGGATTAAGCCTGAATGGTCGGACCAAGCCTGAACGGGGTTGGACCAAGCAAGTGGTCCACCAAACCTGAAGCAGGTAGGCCAAGCGAGCCGACGTGCCCTCAATAAGGACCAAACCGGAACGATGTCAGACCAAACATGAATGAGGTCGGACCAAGCCTCAATAAGGTCGGACCAAACCTGAATGAGGTCGGACCAACCCTCAATAAGGTCGGACCAAACCGGAACAAGGTCGGACCAAACCGGAACGAGGTCGGACCAAACCTGAATGAGGTCGGACCAAGCCTTAATACGGTCGGACCAAACCGGAACGAGGTCGGACCAAACCTGAATAAGGTCGGACCAAACCTCAATAAGGTCGAACCAAACCGGAACGAGGTCGGACCAAACCTGAATGAGGTCGGACCAAGCCTCAATAAGGTCGGACCAAACCTGAATGAGGTCAAAGCAAGCCTTAATAAGGTCGAACCAAACTGGAACGAGGTCGGACCAAACCTGAATGAGGTCGAACCGAGCCTCACAAGGCCGAACAAACCGAACGAGGTGCCGACCAAACTGAATGGCCCACCAAGCCTCAACAAAGTCGGACCAAACCGGAACGAGGTCGGACCAAACCTGAATAAGGTCCGAGCAAGCCTCAATAAGGTCGAACCAAACCGAAAAGAGGTCGGACCAAACCTGAATGAGGTCGTACCAAGCCTCAATAACGTCGGACCAAACCGGAACGAGATCGAACCAAACCTGATAAGGTCGGACCCACCCTCAATAAGGTCGGACCAAACCAGAACGAGGTCGAACTAAACCTGAACGAGGTCAGACCAAATCTGAACGAGGTCGACCAACTGAATAGGTGGACCGCCCCCTAAGGTGACCAAACCGAACGAGGTCGGACCAAACCTGAATGAGGCCACCTCAATGGCTCCGACCAACCGGAACGGTGAGACCAAGCCTTAATACTGGCCGAGCAAACCTAACGGGTCAGACAAACCCTAATAAGGTCCACCAGCCCCAATAAGGCCTGACCAAACCGAACGAAACCAAACCCGAATGAGGTGGACCAAGCCTCATAAGGCGGACCAAACCAAACGGCCGGACCAAACCTGAATGAGGTCGGACCAAACCTGAACGAGGTCGGACCAAACCGGAACGAGGTCGGACCAAACCTGAATGAGGTCGGACCAAGCCTCAATAAGGTCGGACCAAACCGGAACGAGGTCGGACCAAACCTGAATGAGGTCGGACCAACCCGTAACGAGGTCGGACCAAATCGAATGAGGCCGACCAGCCTCATAAGGTGGACCAAACCGAACGAGTCCACCAAACCCGAATGAGACCGACCAAACCTCAAAAGCCGGACCAAACCGAACGCGGACCAAATGAACGAACCAACGTTGGCCACCAAGCCTCAACAAGGTCGTACCAAACCGGAATGAGGTGGGACCAAACCTGAATGAAGTCGGACCAAGCCTCATCGAGGTCGGATCAAACCCGAATGAGGACAAGTTCCAAGGTCGAACCAAACCGGAACGAGGTCGGACCAAACCTGAATGAGGTCGGACCAAGCCTCAATAATGTCGGACCAAACCTGAATGAGGTCGGACAAACCCTCAATAAGGTCGGACCAAACCGGAACGAGGTCGGACCAAACCTGAATGAGGTCGGACCAAACCGTAACGAGGTCGGACCAAATCTGAATGAGGTCGGACCAAGCCTCAATAAGGTCGGACCAAACCGGAACGAGGTCGGACCAAACCTGAATGAGGTCGGATCAAGCCTCAATAGAGTTGGACCAAACCGGAACGAGGTCGGACCAAACCTAAATGAGGTCGAACCAAGCCTGAATGAAGTTGGATCAAACCGGAACGAGGTGACTCAAGCCGAATGGCGGACCAAACCAAAACGAGGCCTGACCAAACCGAAGGTGCCTGACCAAGCTGAACGAGGTCGACCAAGCCTCGAATGAGGTCTGACCAAACGAACGGTCTCCCAAGCTCAATAAGGTAGGTCCAAGCCTGAATAAGGTCGGACCAAGCCGAAATGAGGTCGGACCAAGCCTGAATGAGGTCGGACCAAGCCTAAATGAGGTCAGACCAAATCAGAATGAGATTGGACTAAGCCTGAATGAGGTCGGACCAAATCGGAATGAGGTCCGACGAAGCTTGAATGATGTCGGACCAAATTTGAATGAGGTCGGACCAAACCGAAACGAGGTCTGAGGTCGGATCCTACCGGAATAAGGTCGGACCCAAAATCAGGTTAGACCAAACAGGAACGAGTTCGGACCAAGCCTGAATCAGGTTGGATCAAACTAGAACGAGGTCCGAGAAGCTCAATAAGGTCGAACCAAATTGGAATGAAGTCGGACCAAACCGAATGAGGTGACGAGTTAAGGTCGACCAACGGAACGGGCCGACCAAACAGGAATGAGGCCTGACCAGCCCGATTAAGGCCGACCAAATGGAACGAGGCGGACCAAACCGAACGAGGCCTGACCAAAGCCCTCAATAAGTGGACCAAATCGAACGAGGTGGACCAAACCCGAATGAGGACCTAAGTCGAATGAGGTCCGACCAAACCGGAACGAGGTCGGACCAAGCCTGAATGAGGTCGGACCAAGCCTCAATAAGGTCGGATCAAACCGGAACGAGGTCGGACCAAGCCTCAATAAGGTGGACCAAACCGAACGGCGCTCGGCCCAAAACCGAATGAGGTCCACAGTCCAATAAGGTCCAATCAAACCGGAACGAGGGACCAAATTGGAACGAGGTGGGATCAAGCCTCAATGAGGTCGGACCAAGCCTGAACGAGGTCAGACCAAACCGGAACGAGGTCGGACCAAACCGGAAAGAGGTTGGACCAAGCCTGAATAAGGTCGGACTAAATCGGAACGAGGTCGGATCAAACCGAAACGAGGTCGGACCAAGCCGAACGGTCGGATCAAACCAAACGAGGTCGATCAAAGTCCAATAAGGTCCAATCAAACCGAACGAGGTCGGACCAAATGGAACGAGGTGGGATCAAGCCTCAATGAGGTCGGACCAAGCCTGAACGAGGTCGGACCAAACTGGAACGAGGTTGGACCAAGCCTGAATAAGGTCGAACTAAATCGGAACGAGGTCGGATCAAACCGAAACGAGGTCGGACCAAGCCTGAATAAGGTCGGATCAAACTGAAACGAGGTCAGATCAAACCGAAACGAGGTCGGACCAAGCCTGAATAAGGTCGGACCAAACGGAGCGAGGTGGATGAACCAAACGGTGGACCAAGCCCGAACGAGGCACAAGCCGAACGAGGTCGCACTCAAGCCTGAATAAGGTCGAACCAAATCGGAACGAGGTCGGACCAAACCGGAACGAGGTCGGACCAAGCCTCAATAAGGTCGGATTAAATCGGAACGAGGTCGGACCAAACCTGAATGAGGTCGGACTAAGTCTGAATGAGGTCCGACCAAACCGGAACAAGGTCGGACAAGCCTGAATGGTCGACCAAGTCGGAATGAGGTCGGACCAAACTAGAATGAAGTCGGACTAAACCGGAATGAAATCGACCAAACAGAATGAGGTCGTACCAAACCCAAATGAGGATGGACCAAACTAAATGAGGTCGAACCAAATCAGAATAAGATCATACTAAGTCGGAATGAGGTTGGACTAAACCGGAATGAAGTCGGACTAAGCCAGAATAAGGTCAAACCAAGCTGCAATGAGATTGGACCAAGCCTGAATGAGGTTAGATCAAACCTGAATGAAATCAGACCAAGCCTGAATAAGGTCGGACCAAACCAGAACAAGGACGGATCAAGCTTAAATGAGGTCGGACCAAGCTTAAATGAGGTCGACCAACCAGAACGTGGTCAGATTAAACCGGAAAGATATGATACCAAATCGGAACGAGGTCGGACCAAGCTAAAATAAGGTGAGACCAAGCCTGAATGAGGTTGGACCAAGCCTAAATGAGATCGCACAAGCCCGAATGAGGTGGACCCACCTCATAAGGTCCGGACCAAACCGAACGGTCCGACCAAACCTGAATGAGGTCGGACCAAGCTTGAATAAGGTCAGACCAAACCGAAACGAGGTCGGACCAAATCGAAACGAGGTTGACCTGCCGTAATAAGGTCCATTTAAACTATAATGGGTCTGACCAAGCCCAATGCTTGTAATGAGGTGGCCTGAATAAACGTCCCCGATCAAACCGAATGAGGTCGATCAAGTATGAATGAGGTCGGACCAAACCGAAAGGAGATCGAACTAAGCTTGAATGGGATCGGACCAAACAGGAACGAGGTTGGACCAAACCGGATTGAGATCGGACCAAGCCTGAATGAGGCCGGATCAAGCTTGAATGGGGTTGGACCAAATTGGAATGACGTCACACTAAACCGGAACGAGGTCGGACCAAACAGGAATGACGTCGAACCAAGCCTAAATAAGGTCGGACCAAACCGAATGAAATCCGACCAAGCCGGAATAAGATCGGACCAAGCCTGAATAAGGTTAAACCAAATCGAAATGAGATCGAACCAATTGGAACGAGGTCGGACCAAGCCTGAATGAGGTCGGATTAAACCGAAAAGAGGTCGGACCAAGCCTGAATGAGGTTGAACCAAATTGGAATAAGGTCGGACCAAGCCTGAATGAGGTAGGACTAAACCGGAACGAGGTCGGACCAAGCCTGAATTAGATCAAATCAAATCGGAACATGGTAGGATAAAATCGAAACGTGGTCAGATAAAACCGAAATAAGGTTGGACCAAAATCAGAACATGGTCGGATTAAACTAGAATGAGGTCGCACCAAATCGACATAAGCAAGGTCGAACCAAGTCGGAATATAATCGGACCAAACGGAAATGAGACAGACCAAGCCTGAATGAGGTCGACAAACCAAAGCAGGTCGGACCAAGCCTGAACGAGGTCGGACCAAACCATAATGAAATCGAACTAAGCCAATTAGCTTGAACCAAACTGGAAGGAGGTCGGACTAAGCCTAAATGAGGTTCGACCAAACCGGAATGAGGTTGAACTAAACCGGAATATGATTGGACCGAAACATAACGTTTCTGATCAAGCCTAAACGAGGTCTGACCAAACCGTAACAGATCTGACCAACTCGAATGAGGCCTGACCGATCGAACGCGGGTCAAGGTTGAATAAGGTCGGACCAAACCAGAACGTAGTCAGACTAAGCGGGAATGAGGTAGGACCAAGTCGGAATGAAGCCGGACCAAATTGGAACAAGATCGAACTAAGTTGTAATGAGATGGGATTGCCTGAACAAGGTCGGACTAAATGAAAATGAGGTTGAACCAAGCGGGATCGAGTTTGGATCAAGCCGGAACGAGGTCGGATTAAACTAGAATAAGGTCAAACTAAACTGGATCGAGATCGGATCAAGTTGAAACGAGATTGGAACAAGCCGGAATAAAGTCGAACTAAACCAAATAGAGGTCAGATCAAGCGGAAACGAGATCGGACCAAGCCAGAATGAGGTCAAATTAAACCGGATCGAGGTCAGATCAAACCGTAGCAAGGTCAAATCTAGTTGGAATTAGATTGAACCAAACCATAATAAGATTTAACCAAACTGGAATAGGGTCGATCCACACCTGAAGAATGTATAATAATAATGTTGTAGTGATTTCATAATATTTTTGTATGTCTGCAGGGTTGACATAGAAGAATATAGGAGTTCTAATTTGTAGAATTTGAGGGTGTTAGTGTTTGAATTTAATATTTATCTGTTTAGAGTCAGATCTTTTAATAATAAACTTTTATTTTTATCTATATAAATTTTATTTATATTAGAGTGGCACGCTCGCACAAACATAGAATACAATATATTTGTTTTTCTTAAACAAACAGTTAGATTGTTAGATCAAATTGACTAATTTTAAAATTTTAAATTTTCTTTTGGGCATTTTTAAAATTTTATATTATGATTGGTTAAATGTTTTCTTAATTTAATTGAAAAAAATAAATATTATTAAGGAAAAGAATTAAAAAAATATGATTTGAAACAAATACAGTAGAACCTCTCTATAGTGATGCTCTATATAATAATAACCTACATATAATAATAAAAAATTATAATCCCAATTTGGGCCAGTTAAAAATAAAAATAAACTTCACATCATAATAAGTTATAAATTTTTTAGATACCATCTTAAAAAACTTACCTCTACATACTAATAATAATTATATATATTACAATAATATATACTTTATTACAAAAATTTACCTCATTCAGATTTATGTTTTATAGTTGCTATTATATTTTTGAATTTACAGATATATAATAACTCATCAATATATATACTTTTTTATTGAAACCAAAATATTTTTAACTTTTCGAGTATGTTTAGAGTTTCTTGGCATGAAATTTTTTGTATTTTCATACTATAATTACAAGTAAAAAAAATTAACTATACCTCTATTGAGTTATAACTTTTTTATAATAATAAAATTTATTTAGTCCAATAATATAACTATATAGAAGTTTTACTGTATAATTCAGAGTCTTTGAGTTTATAATTCTAAATAATAAGTAATACAAAAAAAATAAAAAAATAGAGAAAAAAAAAATGCATTTTGTGCGCATAAGAATAAAAAAAATGCTTAGAAATTAAACTACAATTTAATAATACAGTATGGGTTTTACGTGGTTGAAAAAAAAGGTGGTCGATAATAAAATAAATAAAAATAAAATGTATGGGTACTATGGTCATTTTACATAATTTTGGTCACTTCCAGAATTTTCCAAGTCCTCCCTGGGGACCTACCCATGGCGGTTTGAGATTCTCTGTGACAATTACGTGCCAAAGTCCAATCCATACTGATTTCCCAAAGGGCTCTCGCAAATCCTCTCGACATGTCTGCATTGTGAAGAACTTGATCCCTCGAGCTTTCGCTTACTGTAATCAATTATGGCTACGGCATCAGGTACAAATTTTGCTTATTCATTGCCTTGGTGATTTTTACTCTTTGTTTTGATGCAAACAGTTAAAAGCTTATTGTTTTCTTCAATCATTGTCGAAGCTGATGATGTTGTTGAAGGAGATTGCTTATGGTTCATTTGTCTTTGTAATTTTTCATTCATTTTAGTAGCTTTTGATTATACTTAGATATGTATATATATTGTTGGGTTTATTTCATTCTGAATAGTGATTTGGGATTAGTGAAGGAAGTGGGAGAAATTGATGTCAGTTCAATGATTAAATGTTCCACTAGGATTTGAGTTGGAGTTTGTTAATTTGGTATGTACTGGTAAAACAATATTAATCCTTGTATCAAAGCTTAGCAGTTGTACTCATTTTATTATATTTATTGGGTTTGCAGCGGCTTTCAAGTCAAGGGAGGATCATCGGAAGCAGATTGAATTGGAGGAAGCAAGAAAAGCAGGGCTTGCACCAGCAGAAGTTGATGAAGATGGGAAAGAGATTAATCCTCATATACCTCAGTATATGTCATCTGCACCTTGGTATCTTAATGCAGAGAGACCTGTAAGCTTCCAGACATCCCAAAGATTGATTCATTTTCTCTCAAAGACTGCGATGCCAAGACTATGCTTAGGGGGACTTTCCCTTTTTGTTTTTGGTTAGAGTTTGAAACATCAACGGAAATGGAAATCGGATCCAAATTACACAAAATCCTGGTATGATAGAGGTGCCAAAATATTTCAGGCTGATAAATATCGGAAAGGAGCATGTGAAAAGTAAGTGGACCTTTTCCTATAACAAAATAAGAAAAGTAAGTGAACCTTCTATGGCTTTACTGCAATTTCTTTTTCTCCTATTTGGTTTTCCTATCCTCAATCTCTTATCTGGCATGTTATTCTATTAAAGTGAAGCAAAATCTTACATATAGTTTTTTTTTGTTAAATTTTTCTGATTGGTGTTAGACGCTTAAACCTTTGCATTGAGAAAGATCTTTGTATGTGTTCAATGTAGTGAAAAGTCCTATTACATATAGATAATGAGTAGATATTTATGTTGTAGGCAATGCAGGCAGTATTGTTTATCCTGAGTAGTGTACAAAGATTTTATCTTGTCATGTCTACAAGACAACATTATAGTTATAGTGTTTGTTCAGGTGTTGCTGGACTGTAATTGTCTATCTTGTGGCTTAGTGTTAATTTCTGATTAGAAATTAAGAGATCCATAATTGTTTAAAATTTTTGTTATTTTATCATTTCTGTTTCTTTTGCATGTGGAAATTGGAATTGAATAATCCCTTTTATTGTTCCCTTTTCAGTATATAACTTCTCCTCTTGTTTCTCCGCATTTAGTTACCAATAAAAAATTTTAAACCGTTATTTATAATTTAAAATGACTACTGTCTGTCATAAATTGTCATACTTGTGTTCCCCATAGGATGTAAAATAGGTCCACATGCCACGCATAACAGGTCCCTCATACGTGCGTAGTATATATATGATCCGGATATCCAAGTTGTGAAGTTCATGCTTAGGGAATCAATTGGCACTGAAAATGAATTTTCTTTATCAGCTTGCAATTCCTTGAATATAGAGAATGAGTCAAACTTTCTAGAGCCCTAAACCACATATTTTTGTTCTGAATGAATTCTAAGAAACCAAATGACTGTTCTATCATCACCTTGTTGCTTATATAAACGTTATGGTCTTCATCTTTGCTAACTTAGGTTTTCATTTGCTTGACAGCTGTGGAGCAATGACACATGATGTAAAGTCCTGCATGGAGAGGCCTCGGAAGTTAAGAGCAAAATGGACTAACAAGCACATTGCACCTGATGAGAAGATAGAGACATTTGAACTGGATTATGATGGTAAACGAGATAGATGGAATGGTTATGATGCAGCAACCTATTCTCTTGTAATTGAGAGATATGAGGCAAGGGATGAGGCTAGAAGGAAATACCTGAAAGAACAGCAGCTGAAGAAATTAGAGGAGAAAAATAATAAGCAGAATGGGGAAGGTGAGGTCAGTGACAAAGATGATGATGATGAAGATTCTCTCAAGGTTGATGAAGCCAAGGTTGATGATAGTAAACAGATGGACTTTGCAAAGGTTGAGAAGCGTGTTCGCATAACAGGTGGTGGAAGCACTGGTACTGTTAGGTGTGTATATTTGTTCTCGTGTGCTCTTTTTTGTATGTTATTTATCAGGAGCTTATTTTGTGTTCTGGTATATCCTTTCTCTGCAAGGTGATGTAAGTTTTGATGTCCTGGTACAGAAATTTACGTATTCGGGAGGATACGGCAAAATATCTTTTAAATCTTGATGTAAATTCTGCTTACTATGATCCAAAAACTCGGTCAATGCGAGCAGATCCTCTTCCTGATGCTGACCCAAATGAGAAGTTTTATGGAGTGAGTGCCTCTGGAAATAAGTTGGAATTTGTGATTTATACACCTTCTTATGGTATATAATGTTGAGATGTTGTTTTGCTGTTGTCACAGGGAGATAACCAATTTAGAGCAACTGGGCAAGCATTGGAGTTCAAGCAACTCAATATTCATGCATGGGAAGCATCTGAGAAAGGCCAAGATATCCACATGCAAGCTGCTCCATCTCAAGCCGAATTGCTCTATAGGAACTTTAAGGTCATTAAAGAGAAGTTAAAATCAGAAATGAAAAAGACCATAATGGAGAAGTATGGAAATGCTGTAAGTGAAGAAGAGCTACCAAGGGAGCTTTTGGGACAAAGTGAGAGAGAAGTTGAATATGACCGAGCTGGAAGAATTATAAAGGGCCTGGTAACTGCCAATGACTTTCCCTACAAAATTGACCTTGTTTCATTGTTTTTACCATTTGGCCTTGGGTTTTGCTTTTCTTGCGGTTCCATTTTGGGGTGGTAGTGTATTCATAGCTGTAATTACTCTGCATGTCAAGGCTCATGTTTAACAATGTTGTCGTCTCAAATTATTGCCTAATCATTTGCAATATCTTAGTCAACTTGATGCAAACGTGTTTTTATTATGGAGTGATATTTGTGGCTATTATGATGTTCTAGTATTTTGGAGAACATTTTGTACCAATTTATTTCTTTGGCTTCTGAAGGAAAATTGGTCAAAAAGATGAAGAATAGGTGATATTGATTTGGTGTATGTTAAAAGTGTGAAAAGCATTAAAGATGTAGCAACTCATTAATGACTTTTGAGAAATTATTTGCAGTTTCTAATTTATTAAAACCATAAGATTTTTCTTTCCTGAAAAGATGGTATAGATTGTTGGTTTTTACTTTAAATGCAGATTACTTCACATCCATCCATCTCCATCTAGGATGTACATGCTGGTGTTGATACTTTTCTGTATAAATTGTAGTAATAATGCTTATTTACCAATATCAAACAAGAAGGAGCATGCGTTCTAAAAGTTTGTTTCAGTCATTTTATGCATGGAGAAGGAGAACTTCGATTTTCACCTGTTATGTCTTTCTCTATGTTTATACAGGAGACGTCCCTTCCAAAAGTAAATATGAAGAAGATGATTACATCAATAACCATACCAGCGTCTGGGGTTCATGGTGGAAGGATCACCAATGGGGCTACAAGTGCTGTAAGCAAACAATAAAGAACAGTTATTGCACTGGTGCAGCTGGAATTGAGGCAGCTGAAGCAGCAACTGACCTAATGAAGGCCAATATTGCTCGTAAGGCAGCTTCTGAAGGTTTGTATTATATTTCATTTACATAATACTTAGTGACTTGACTTCCAGTGGGGGTATCTTTTAACCTTCTTTGTTAAAGATGGTTGTACTAAAATCTTAGAGTTATTCTAGATTCATTTCAAAAGAAAGTCTTTACTTTTGGTTAGTTTCTAGAGACTAATGTTTTCATTTTACTGTCACCTTATTATCTGATTGCGAGACTTTCTTAATGACCTGATCTAATTTCTTGCATGTACATACGGATTTTGATCCTTATAAACTGATGCAGATACACCTGCTCCCATGGAAGAGAAAAGACTTGCTACTTGGGGAACTGGCGTACCTGATGACTTGGTCCTTGACAAGAAAAACTCACTGAAGCTCTTAACAAAGTGAGTTTATAGGCTTAATCTCCTTCTTGTATCACTGTCATGAAATATTAAACTAAAATATGAACTTGCTTGAGGATTTTCACAGAGACATATCGTCAGAACTTTGATACGAAGTTATGATCTCTTAATCATTTCTTTCAGGCTAATTCATTGCTTATATGTGTTATCTTTGATCAGGAGGATGAAAGAAAGGAGGAGGAGAAGGACGAAAGGAAGCGCAAGTATAATGTTAGATGGAACGATGAGGTATGATATTGTTTTCTGTTTTAATTCTTCAAAGAAGCAAATACATGTTTAGAAATAACTTGCTGAGCAAAAAATGATGGCGTTTAATTTCAGTTCTGAGATTCTACTTTCATTATCTTCTTATGCTTTCTGGATTTTAGGTTACCGCTGAGGAGATGGAGGCTTATAGGATGAAAAAGATACATCATGAGGATCCCATGAAAGATTTCCTCCATTGACTTCATCCTTCTTAATATTTTTTTCGTCTGGGCTTTCGCCAACTCTAGGTTCTTTATATTATTTGTGTACATCTAACATCCTTGGAACAATTAGACATATTCTGTCTGTATTCTTGCCATGATCTTTGGTAATGTAACATCCCATCTTGGTAAAGAAGCCGATGAGACGCTTATTGATTGAATCAAATATGTAACTGCGCACGCATTTGCTAATAGAGGGAAATTTTTCTGTGTTTCTTTTTCTTGTTGATTTTTCTGGGACACTAATTAGCATGATTTCTTACTTCCTAGTTATCTGCAAGGAAAAAATAGGAAAAATTTTCTGGTGGCATGGGTTCTTTTCCATGCATGGAGACAAAAATATCAAATACTAAAATTAAGCCATCCGTGAATAGAATAGAAAAGGAAATACATAAATTCCCAAATAGAAAAGGAAATACATAAATTCCCAAACGACGTTAACTTACAGTTCAATACCGGTTTTACACTGAATCTAATTAACCCACAACATTAATAAAAGCTCCAAAGAAGCTAAATACAAAGATTAACCAACAAAACCTTCAAGGTATTCATATTTCTATACACTTTGGCATGCCTGAAAACGACCCTGCACTTCAAGCGCCAAACCTTAAATTTCCTAATACTAAATTATTTCCATTTATGGTTGTATTTTCAAAGAATGAAAAATATGTCAGACGAGCAACAAAACTATGATACCAGTTAATGAAAGATTAACCCACAAAACCTCCAAGGTATTCATATTTCTATACACTCTTTGGCACACCTGAAAACGACGACCCTGTACTTCAAGCATCAAACCTTCAATTTCCTAATACTAAATTATTTCCATATATGGTTGTATTTTCAAAGAATGAAAAACATGTCAAGCAAGCAACAAAACTATGACACCAATTAATGAATTAGGCACTGCGAGCCAACATCTCCTGGAATTCCAGTATGGACCTTTCCTTCTGGAGCTTCATATCTTCCCTAAACTTGCATATGAAGTCCTCTGCTCTCTCGTCCACTCCACGCAGCTGTGGCGACGAAGCAAGCACTGCTTGCCATGCATCCTCAACGCTATACAAACTACTTTTTCCCGACGTTGTCGCCACAACCTCATTTCCATCAGCATGCACTTGCTTTCCTTTGCTTGCTTCCGGCTCCTCAAAGAGCTCGTCGATGTGTATGGCCTCAAAGCTCTTATAAAGAGCCAGCTGGTCATGATAGTAGTAGTGGTGGAGGTGGTGGCCGTGTCGGTGCCAATAATGGTCACGACGAGAAGTGGAAGAAGGTTTGGTGAGGGTACGTAGTTTTGATGGGACAAAGAAACGAAAGAAGCGCAAGGCAAACAAGCGACGAGCAGTGGCTTTTATGGTCTTGGGGAGGTCGAGTCTTTGTATGTTGGATGGTAGTTTCGACGTGAGGCTCTTCCACGCCACCTTAGCCGGACGAAGCTAATTCTTTGCCAGGCTCCACCGAGACATCAATGGAGAGTTTAATGTAGTTGTTGCTTTCGTAACTGAGTATTGAAAGGAAGAGATGGCTTACAATGATGGGGAGGAGAGAGTTTTGTACTGGTTTTTCTTGTTTTTTGTAAGAAGCTTTTGTCTTCGATGAAAATTTTTCCCACTTAGCTATATAATATTGACTCCGAATGGGTTTTAATTTGATTTAAAAATTGCCGGAAATGCTATTCATAAAGTGATACACAAATAGCATATATATATATATATATATGTGTGTGTGTGTGTGTGTGTGTGTGATATATAGACACACACACCCAAAGATTGAGAGGTTGTTCATGAGGAAGGCAAAAGCAAAGTACAAAGCATAAAACATGAGCTGTTTTATTGGGTCAAATTAATTCTAACTTTCGGCAGCGTCGGAGGCACCTGCTGGAAGCAAACTTGGGACCTAAGTTTTTAATCATGAGAAAGCGAAATTCTTTAAATCATGCCCATTGTCTGTTAGTTGTTGTACTGCCTGTGCTTTGGTTTTGTGGGCTCCGCTGCCCAACATTGCAATCTACATCTCCAATATCATGACCCTTACGGAAATAAATAGAAAACGGAAAATTGCTTATAAATAATTAATATCTGTTAAAGAAAAATGGTAAAAAAAGAAAAATTGGGAATATTATTATTGGATTTGAAAGAACCATATATATGATCAGTAAAAACACACACAATTTAGTTAAAAGTGACTTATGACCACACAGACCAAAATTAAATTAATTCATTGATGCCTAATTCTGTCGACAGCAAATAAACAGGAAAAAATAAATTGTAAAATACAAAAAGTAATTATAAAGAAAAAAAAACATAAAAGTTGATCATTCTATAGAAGATTAAAGAAAAGATCAGAAGGATATGCAAATGGCTGGAATTGTGGTGCATAATTCCTTAATGTCAATCTGTTCTAAAAACTTTGGCTAGTTTTTGAGTTCAATCTAACCGATAACATTTGCGCCTTCAAATAAAAAAACTTTTAATTAAAGAGTTGTGTGATTTGATAAGTTTATGTACTATATGTAATTCCTTCTCCTTCACGGATTAACTTCTCTTGCTTGATTGTACACATGTAAATTTGTTTTGAGTGACAAGGAATGGAGCTTTGCCAAGAGTTTTGCATAATGGGCACAATTCAATTTGTTACCCAATATGTTTGTGTACGTGTGTCATATTTAAGTCCAACACAATGGCCTGTTTTCGCCTACTGGTCATATTTTCACTTTAATTTTTTCTGGGGATTTAATGATTGAATTGTAGATGATGAATTTTGACTCCCAAAACAGAAAAACAAGGAAAAAATGAAAGTGAGAGGTGGAAGGCTCTGGACTGAGCACTTTCTTTAATAGAGATTTAGCATAATACTAAACCAAATTGGACCAAAATCTGGATCTAATTTACAAAGCTATTATTTTGCTCCAAAAAAGATAAGGGTGGGGTGCTTTATGTATATTTAGCTTCTTTTTTTTATTGTTTCCCTTTCAATGGAAAGGCATGCAACTACCTTTCCAACTTGTAGAAGTGTTATAATCGAGCTAACTTGTACGATCACTATCTCACAAGAAAAAGGAATGGCCAACATTCTCCTTCTAATTTGCTGTCCAGATCATTCTAAGTCTAAATATATCTTTTTTCTACACCTGAAAAAAAAGCCCTAACAGAAACTCTTAATTAATATTAATTAAGCATATTGGTATTAGTATATAGTCTTATATCGTTAGAATACAATAAAAAATATATTGTATATAAGTCTTGAGTAAATCTCACATTATAAACCGGTTTTTAAAATTAAATTAGACTCATAAATTTAACATAATAAGTTTTGGTAACTCCAATTTTATTAGTTATTTGTTGTTTAGGTCCATATTTGTTTCTTTCTTCCTCCCATTTGGGAAACAAGTCCGATCCATGTCCATTTTAGACCCGATCAAATTCCCTAAAATCATTGCTTGGATTAGTAACTTCCTTAATCGTCCTCTCATCAAACATACAAGTCACCTCCTCGTGAAAATGTGGTTGCTTATTTTCATGAGCGTCGCAAACTATATACTTGCATCCTAGCTCTCTTTCCCTCTGTATGTGTTTGTTAATTAGCTAAGCTAGGTTCAAATTATGTGTTTGTTAATTAGCTAAGCTAGGTTCAAATTACATGAAAAATTAGTACTTGAGCCCGATTAGAGTCCTAGCTACTTGTGTCTTTAGTTATTGGTTTTCAAGTTTAAAGTCGTGATTTTGTAATGGAAGCTTAATTAGTATATATGTTTTAGTTATTTTATAACAAAAGAAAAAAAAATGTTATTTGTGATGATATATAATGCAATATTAATAAAATAGCAGAATATTGTATTCAAAGTAGGCAATCCTCTCACTCACAAAATAGCAGAATCCATATGTACCAAGTGTATGGGTTGTGAATGAAGAGAGATGATTAAAGGAGGACGTTTTAATATATATATATATATATATATATATATATTTTTTTGCAAGTTATTGTATCAATGGTGGTATGGAAAAATGAGTGAAAGTAGTCATTATAAACCAAGAAATTTATAATAATGTGAAATGAATGACACGAATTCCTAATTAAGTTTCTTAATCAAAAGAAACGATCATTCAACTTTGTTTATGATGACATCAAGTGGACACTTTGACAAAATCAAAAAGGTTAAGAAAAGAAAACATTATCCTTTGCTAATTAATTAACGATGTTTAATTTGTCTAGAAATAAATAATAGAAAGAAATGAGATAATTAAGAAAAACACAATTTTCTTGTCTATTTATACAAAGTCAAACAACTTATATATACACACAAGTAATTTGAGAAAAGTTCAACACTAAATTTTGAATAAACTTATTAATTTTTTTTAATAAGTTTTTAATAAGAGAAAAGTTCCATTCTTAGTGATATTACATTTTAGGTTAAAAAACCCGGCTAGTCTCAAAGAGAAAGATCAACATTAATATTTTGAAAAAGAAGATAAAATAAAATAATATGGTAGACAAAATAGGTTCAAAATTGTCGTCTCTTTTCTATAAATAATAAATAATTAAAAGTCATTTATAAAAGCAAAAGCTAGCTCTACAACAGCAGCCTAATTAAGATCAAATTAGAGGGTACATAATTAATGGAGTCGTCCCAAGAGCAGGAAGTGAAGTTATTAGGAGCATGGCCCAGTCTACTTGCACGCAGAGTGACATGGGCTTTAAACCTTAAAGGTATTGATTATCACTACGTAGAAGAAGATCTTTTAAACAAAAGCCCTCTTCTTCTCAAACTAAACCCCATTTATAAGAAAGTTCCTGTGCTGATTCATCACCATAAAGCCATCCTTGAATCACTCACTATCATTGAGTATATCGACGAGACTTGGAAGCATCAGCCATTTTTGTTGCCTCATGACCCTCATGAAAGAGCTGTGGCAAGGACTTGGGCTAAGTTTGGTGATGACAAGGTTCATATACTTTATACAACATATGTCTTCATTCACTTTAATTTATGTGAGTTACAAAAAAAAATAATAATAAATAAATAAATAAAAAGTGTTCCACAAATTACAAAAAGATATATATTCATAGAGCTCAAACTTGATTACCATCTCTATCAACTTCTAACCTTGAAAAATATATATTGTGATTGTACGTTGTATTTTTTGTATGATTGAAATCATAATATATATATATATATATATATACACATATATATATGTCATTAATGACGAATAATATAATGATATCAAGAGTGACAAATTATAACATCTTTATATATTAAGAAGAACTTGATCACCTGCATGAACAAATTACAAGTTGTACAATTCACGGTTCAACACACAATATTCAAAACTTTGTTAATGTTTTTCTCCCATCAAATAGATTAATTTTTATTAAGGGTGCGCATAAAGTTATTGGAAATATTTATTCCAACTTTGGTTTGAACTTTTTAGAGAACCATATAGAGTGATTAATGATCAAGGTGTCTATATATATATATAATTGATATTTGTTAAAGTACCATTTTTATTAGTTGTTAAATTGACATTTTTCTTAATTGTTAAATTGTAAGTGTGAATACTTTTAATGGATAATAATGGGCTGATAGTGAGAATTGAACTTAAACATTTTAATATTTTAATATCATGTTAAATTATCTAAACTTTTATAAAGTGAATTTAATATATATATATATATATATATATATATATATATATATATATATATATATAAGAGATGAGGATTGTCAACAATAGTTTCATATAAAAAATATTAAAAACAAAATTGGACCCACCAGGATATATAAATATATATATATAATTAGTTAGATCTTATCAAATAATTAAACATAAACCAAATAACTAGCTCTAATTAAGAATTTTAACTTTTGAAGTAAATAAAAGTTATCTAGCTAGGAACAATGACTTTTAAGTGCATGGTCCATTATTAATGTTATTATTTTTTATGTTGACTAATTCTTAAAGTATTTGTGAAATGGGAATATATATATATATATATATAGGTTTTCTCGGAAACATGGAAAGCTGTAAGCTCTGTAACAGACGAAGAAAAAGAAGAAGCTGTGAAATCAACAATGGAGGCCTTGGAACATATAGAGGGAGAGCTCAAGGGTAAGAAATTTTTTGGAGGTGAAACAATTGGGTATTTGGATATTGTGATGGGTTGGATCTCTCATTGGCTACCCGTTTGAGGGGTCCATGACCATTTTAGACCCAATCAAATTTCCTAATATCACTGCTTGGATTAATCACTTCACTAATCACCCCCTCATCAAACCCAATTTACCTCCTTCTGACAAACTGAAGCTTATTTATTCACTGTATTTGAAAAAGTAAAGCATGGAATTAATATATATATATATATATATATAGGCATATGATGTGGTAATTTTAAGGTTTATATATATGGGCTTTTTTTTTATTAATATTATGTATACTTGTGTGTTTAGATAAGTAAAAGTTGAATTTAAGTCTTGCTCTATAATAAAGATATTGATGTTTCAAAAAAAAAAAATATATATATATATATATATATGATGATGATGATGAATTTGATGATTGAAACCTATCATGCATATATATAGGTTAGATTTATGTATCGATTTTTATATTTTTTTTTAACTTTTATGAGAGGAGAGCGGGTAGTACGAGAGAGTTTGTTATTGTTTTAATTACCAAATGATTTGGATTATGTCTATTTTCATTAATCCCATATGAGGCTCACGCGATGAGACTCATTTATATCACGTTTGGTGCACATAAATATAGTGTTATTAATTAGTATTCAAACTAAAACGGTATGATCTTAATTGAATTGAACAAAATAAATTAATATTGTACTGTATTTGGTGCAGATTAAAAATTTAAATAATTATATTATATTTAATGTACACTAAACTAAACTATTTATTTTATTATTTAATACATATAATATTATAATTTCATTCAAAATTTATAATATATCAGATAAAAAGTTTAATTTTAACATTTTCCTTTAAAATAAAATCTTAATATTTTATTTTTAAAAAATTAAATAATATTTACAAATAAAAGATATTTAAATTTTAATAGTCATTTATATTAACAAATTAAATTATCATAATAAAATTCAATATATAACATTCAAATTAAATATTAAAAAAATATTATATTATTCTGATCTGAATGGGTTTATCTAATTCAATATAAAGTACTAGACGTATTATAATTATATATTGTACAATCTAACAGAATATGAGATACCAAGCAATGTGTTAATGGATATGAAATGGACAATATGCAAGTCAATATTTCTTTCTAGCTGACGTCATCCCTTAGCTATGATATTGAATAGGATTTTTGGATGGACACTTAAAGTATTTCTACATGCATGCATGCCATAGAACTAGGTAAAATGAAGCTAATTATGAAAATTTTTAATCACAAATTCGTAAAAAATAAATAAACAAGAAGGGGAAAAAAAAAAAACCATGTTACTAAGCCAAATTAACTCGGTATGACAAATATGTTAAAAAAAAAAAAAACCCCACTTACCCTTTTAACGTTCTCTTGCCTGTCCAATCCAACTAGCTAGCTAGAAGATGAGAAAAGCTACGAGGGGGTTGGTTCAGATTGCTACCCTTCAACTCCATTTGTCAAAAATGGTGTCCCATTTCTTTTCTTTTATTAAAGCAAATTTCCACGATGCCTGAATTTTCCAAAAAGTCTGAGCCGTTAGGTTCTATAAATGTACGTGAAATTGGGTCATAAACAAAAATCAATTAAATTTTGATATTAAATATTAATTATTAATGGCATCTGAAGGTGAACAACAGGAGGTGAAGGTGTTGGGGCTATGGGTTAGTCCATTTGTTCGTAGAGTGGAGTGGGCGCTGAAACTCAAGGGCATCCATTACCAATACTTAGAAGAAGAAGATTTGTTCTCCAACAAAAGCCCTCTTCTTCTTCAACTCAATCCGGTTCGTAAAAGGTTCCGGTGCTGCTTCATCACCACAAAGCCATCGGTGAATCATTCGTCATTCTTGAATACATCGACGAGACTTGGACACATAACCCTTTGTTGCCTCAACATCCTCATGAAAGAGCTCTCGCTCGCTTCTGGGCTAAATTCTGTGAAGAAAAGGTGATGAATTTATTTGTTGTCCAACTTTCTTGAATACAAATTAGTTTTTCAATATTTGTGCTTCATTTTTTTTTTTTTTTTTTTGAGCATTGAGTTAAAGAATCAGTGAGTAGAGATGTCTTATGCGGCAGTCAGATAATCATTTACTATTTACTATAAATTTTGAACTTTACTTCTTTTTTTAAGAAAATAAAAATAACAACCAAAATTAACTATATATGATTCTTTTCTAAGTTGGGAAATAATTAAATTTTCATTAGTTACACATCGATCGATCCATGCATTAGTTGTAATGATATCATCATATCACATGTACAAAACATGTGTAATTTATAGAGTAATTAATTTATTATAGATTACTACTTGAGTACTTTAATTTTCTTTCTTTCTTTTTTTATAAAAGAAGTAGAAGTTGGTGGATGGGATTACAATAGATTCACAATTAATGTTCACCATCAAATTAAAAAAAGATTCATGATTAATGAACTAGTATGTATATGTATATATTTATTTATTTATTTGTTGTGAAAATTAAACGGGCTTATATGCATTTATATAGGTTTTTGAATCTGCATGGAATGCTCTGTGCTCAATAGGAGAGGAAGAAAAAGAAAAAGCTGTGGAATTAACCAAAGAAGCATTGGAACATATAGAAGGAGAGCTCAAGGGTAAGAAGAACAAGTTCTTTGGAGGAGATGAAATTGGGTATTTGGATATTGCAATTGGGTGGATATCTTACTGGTTACCCGTTTGGGAAGAAGTCGGATCCATGTCCATTTTAGACCCGATCAAATTCCCTAATATCATTGCTTGGATTAGCAACTTCCTTAATCACCCTCTCATCAAACACAACTTACCTCCTCGTGACAGAATGGTTAATTATTTTCATGGTCGTCGCAAATTACTCACTTCTACCCCTCATAGTTGGATTAAAATTTAGAGGGCTAGCTCTTCGTGTGTGTGTTTGTTATTTAATTAGGTTCAAATTAGTATGAAAAAAAAGTTGAACTTAATTAGAGTATTATTATAGCTATATTTGTCTCTTTGATAATGGGTTTCAACTTTAAACTCCCTGAATTTGTAATGGAAGCTTAATTATTATGCATGGTTTAGTAATTTTATAATAAAAAAGGATGTTTATTTATTATGATAATGTTGAAATATTAATGAAATTACAATATCTTGCATAAAAAATAATCAATATTTTGACATATTTTTCTGCTTTTAATCACCTTGTGATCAATGATCACAAGGTGAATCGAAACTCATAGTATGTTGTCCTCTCACTCACAAGGTCACGTATATAATCCATGTGTGTGAATTCCATATGAAATCATTTTAATTGACTTTGTTTATTGTAATAATAAATAAAGAAAATACTTACTTGTGACACGAAAAAAAAAAAAACCTATAAGAAATAAAGAAAATATTATATATCCTTCACATGCTAATTAATTAATATTGTGTTGTCTATCAAGCAACCAAATCCATAAATAAATAAAAAGAAGATTAGAAAAAACAAGAACAAGTTGTCTTCAAACATATTATATATATGTACACAAGTAATTAGAGAAAAGTTCAACGCTGAATTTTGAATAAACTAATGAAAAGCCTTGATCCGACTAATTAATTTGAGAAATATATAAAAATAACTAATTAATTGACAATCTTCGACTTTTCAATATGAATTAAGGTCCTCTTATTAATTTGGTGCAAGCTCATGAGCATGTGCTGATCGATTTCCTTTTTCAACCCCATTTTAGTAAATACGTCCGACTGTACTCTATTATTTTATACAATAATTACTTATATTATATATAAGTAAAGCATGCATGCAAGGCTAATCTTTTAGGATCCACTTTTTTAAAATAGATTGAAATTATTATTTAATTAGTTTCATTTTTAACACATATCAAATTATTAAAGAATAATCACGCTAAATGTATGATTCCAAATTATCGGATTTTTTTTAATAGTCTTTGACTCTTAGATCTACATTAACATTAATGTAGGCCCAACAAAGGATAACTTTGGTTAATCAACTATAATCTTTGAGTGCTACCTTAAATTAATGTATATATACTAACACCAAGCAAGTGCAAGAAAGATAATTTTTTTGGGTAATCAAATAGTCTTTTGGCTCTAAAATTAATAATACAGCATATGTTAACATGTGCAAGGAAGACAACTTTGGCTAATCAAGTAGACTTTAATATTAACATTAATTCAACGTTAGGTGGAAGAAAGATACCTTTGATAATCAAATAGTCTCATCTCTTGTATTAATATATATATAGATATATTAACATTAATGTGCAAAGCAAGGGCTCCTCTTGGAGCAGGTCATGTTGATTTCATTTTTCAATCCCGGCCATTTAATTGTCAAAAATGGCTGGCCGGCCGTACTATGTTATTTCATATCATAGTTGTCCACATCTATAAAAGTAAAAGCATGCAGTGTCATAGCTATAGGAGTCCTTAATAAGCTATATACGCAGTTAAAAAATGGCGTCCAAGGTGGTGAAGAAGGGGGTGAAGCTTATAGGAGCATGGGATAGTCCATTTGGAAAGAGAGTGGAGTGGGCTCTGAAACTGAAAGGCATCGATTATGACTACGTGGAAGAAGATCTTCCAAAGAAAAGCCCTCTTCTTCTCCAACTCAATCCTGTTTATAAGAAGGTTCCTGTGCTTGTTCATCACCAGAAACCCATTGCAGAATCACTCATTATTCTCCAATACATCGACGACACTTGGAAACATAACCCTAATTTTTTGCCTCTTGATCCTCATGGGAGAGCCACCGCAAGGTTTTGGGCTCAATTCTCCGACGACAAGGTCATCAAAATTAGTCTGATCCTCTCAAAATTTTTTTTTTTATATATTATTATTGTTGTTGATTATTATTAGTTTGATGATCAATTTTTTTTTTTAAATACGTAATACCAGTCATTAATCTCACCTGAGCTAGATGTATTGAAGAAATTTAATTTCAGTAATTAATTAGATATCATTTAGCTATGATAGCGTGTTTATATCTTCTAGGCAACATAGCTAATGTACTCTAAGATAGTTAATTCACGCTGAATTTAATAAAAAATAAAAATAGAATGTATAAATATTATGTATTTATTTATTTTATATTTAATAATGTATTACGTCACTCTAACTCAAATATATAAGCTCCGATACTTAGGAGATCAATTATGCATATATAAATATGTATATAGCCAATTAATAGTTTAATTTGGACGTACCACAAAAACAAAATTTGCTATTATAGTCTAATTAATTTTGAATTCTAAAGCTTTTTTCTTTAAAAGAAAATACGTAGAATTAGACCTTTCATAATTATAATTTTAAACTCTCTTGATATATATATATATATATATATATATATATATATATATATTCATATATATACTAACTAAAAATTTTGTCTTTATTTGTTCAATGGAATTATATATAGGAATAAATGTTAAGTTTTCATGACAAATATTTAATAAAATTATTGAATAGGTTTTGAGAACGACAATGACTGCAATGTGTTCTGAAGGAGAAAAGAAGGAAGAAGCAGTGAAATCAGTAAGGACGGCCATGGAATACATAGAAGGAGAGCTGAATAAAGAGGGGAAGAAGTTTTTTGGAGGCGAAGACAGTATTGGGTATTTAGATATTGCAATTGGTTGGATATCTCATTGGCTACCAGTTTGGGAAGAGGTTGGGTCAATGACCATTTTAGACCCAATCAAATTCCCAGCTATCACTGCTTGGACCGCCAACTTTACCAGTCACCCTGTAATCAAACACAGCTTACCTCCCCATGACAAAATGCTTGTTTCTTTTCACCGCCTGCGCAAAGTATTAGCTCCAATGTTCACCTGACCACCTCATGTGGTCTAAACTTCATAGCCATGCATGCTCAAGCATATATATATATATATATATATATATATATAAAGCTCTTATCAAGTCGACCTGATAGTTTTGTGATTAGGTCTTATCATTCGGGACCTTGATCCTATTACTTAGGTTGAAGAAAATAACATAGTGAAATGGATGCTCTTCTGGTCCTCTTTTATCAATCTATAATACAGGGTTTCTTCGTAATCCTCTTCTATATTTAATCAAGCAACTTTATAACAAATTTTCTTATTATTATGTTTAAATTCTTTTTATATATTTATATATGACAAAGATGTTATTACTTATTAGTCAACAATAGAAAGTGATAATGTATGATTGAGTCTTAAATTTAAAACTATAAAAGAGTTAAAATATTAATGTCATGCAATAAACTCGACGTAAAAGTCTTCTTGATTTCATAATAATAATAATAAAACCAACCAACTTGCTCGACCAGTGCAGTTTATTTTCTGGCCAAGCCCACTTCAAGCCCATTGTTAGTTTTTTTCCCTCAGGCCCAAACCCAGGTAGGAAAGTCATGTCTGACTCTGAGTGATTGCCAGTAAAAGTCAAAATCACAGTCAAAGTAAAAGTGAAAACCTTTACCAAAAAAGAAGATAAAAAGTTATAAAAAAAAAATCTGCGTGATTCACAGTCAAATAACCGACTGAGTTTCCGATAGACGATAGAGAACGAGAGGTCTCAGAGATGGCCTCGTCGACGACCCTCACCACCATCCCCGCCTCTCTTTACAACACCACTCGCGGCCGTTCCCACCGTGAATTCACGTGCCGTTCACTGCCTTCCAATGCCGGAATTCGAAGCTATCCAAACGCCACCATCAGGGCCAAATTGGGCGAGAAGAACACGTTGCAATACAGGAAGCTTGGAGACTCTGACCTTGAAATTAGTGAAATCACCCTTGGAACTGTAAAATTCTAAATTCTCCAATTATGGTGCTTTTGCTTTGTTATATATAGATATGTATGTAAATTGGAGAATGGTTAATTTTCATATTTTGTTTTACTTATTTTTATATATTATAGATGACGTTTGGAGAACAAAATACAGAGAAAGAAGCTCACGAATTGCTTAGTTATTCCTTTGACAAAGGCATCAATGCTATTGACACTGCGGAAGCTGTAAGCCTTCTTTTCCATTCATGTATGAAGTACATAATGTGTCTGTCCGTGTCTATGTTTTTGTGTATGTATATCAGTGTATGTGTTTGTGTTTGTATGTGGATGTGTTTGTATCAGTATGTGTTTGTCGTGAATGTGTATGTGTACGTGTGTGTTTGTATATGTACGTGAATGGTATGTGAATGTGGATGTGAATGTGTATGTGTATGTGTATGCGTATGGATGTGTTTGTATATGTATATGTATGTGTGTATTGTATGTGTTTGTGTTTATGTTTATGTTTATGTTTATGTTTGTAAGTGTTTGTGTTTGTACATGTATGTGTGTGTTTGTATATGTATTTGTATAAGTATGTTTATGTGTATGTATGTGATATGCTCTCGTAAATGGTAATTTGTGATGCAGTATCCAATTCCCATGAAGAAGGAAACACAAGGAAAAACTGATCTCTATATTGGTAGTTGGCTCAAGTCCCAGCCCCGTGATAAGGTATAGCTTGCTCCTACATTATTTTTTTTCTTTTTCTTTTTTAATTATTCTGACTAGATGGGTGTATTTTCATTACATTTGTGTAGAATTTTGAACCTTTTCTTATAAGTTCTGTACAGATGAATTTGTTATAGAAGGGAAAAAATAAAAAATAAAAAAGTATCGAAAAGCCACTACTGGTTTAGATTAGTAGTGATGTATGGTTTTGTTACATTTCATGATAGGTTATCTTAGCAACAAAAGTATGCGGTTATTCAGAGAGGTCAAGTTATATTCGAGACAATGCGAAGATTTTGCGAGTTGATGCTGCGAATATTCGAGAGAGTGTGGAGAAAAGCCTTAAGCGTCTTAACACAGATTACATTGATTTATTGCAAATTCATTGGTAACCTTGTTAAAACCAACACTATGCTATATATACAACCTGTGTTGCTTTAAAAATATGATCTATTTCATCCCCAACTGTTGATTATTGAGTACACTTTCCTTGAAAGAATACGTCAGTTAAGGTTTCCATGCTAGTCAATCTCAACTTGGACATTTCCCAGCTGCAACACCATAGAAAATGTTTTCTCATATCTGAGAATTAATACTTTCTTAATCCTTTATTTATTTTCTGTGGATATAATATAGCAAATTAACAATCAGTTTCCACATTTTCACCAAAAAACAATCAGTTTCCATATAGTAGATTACTAGGATAATATTTTTCAATCATCTCCTGCATGAATTCCCTTTTTTGTCCCAATAGGTTCTTTTGTGATGAGCATTTTAACATGTATTGTCTGTCAGCAGAGAGAGAATCTGAATCTGAATTGATTTTGTTTGAGAATTCTGAAACTTTACATTCTCTTCCAATTCCAGGCCAGACCGGTTTGTGGCATTGTTTGGTGAGTTTTACTATGATCCTTCAAAATGGAGGCCAAGTGTGCCATTTGTAGAGCAACTGAGGGCTTTTAAAGAACTGATTGATGAAGGAAAGGTATGTAACACATTTCAGATAAGTTCGATTTCTGGCTTCAGGCTTCCATTAGTGAATTTGAAAGAAAAACAGAAGAAAAGTTCTATTTTTTATAAAGCTTTTGAATGTAGTATCTAGTGAATTCAAAATAGTGACTGCATTTAATGTAGACAGAACATAGCATTCTGATTTAGATGCTCATAATTGAAGGATGGTCCTTTAAAGCTGTAAATTCTGACATATTTTGTTGGTTAAAACAAAAAGGAGTGTAATCTTATATGGTTTTGAATGGTTTTAAACCTTTATAGGTACGCTATATTGGTGTTTCTAATGAGACTTCCTACGGGGTAATGGAGTTTGTACATGCAGCCAAAGTTGAAGGACTACCAAAGATCGTCAGCATCCAAAATAATTACAGTATGATAGTTAGATGTCGTTTTGAAGGTATAAGTTATTTCTGCACAAGATAAGTGGAAATTCAATTATGTCCTGACATGCTACTCATCCATACTTATCAATTTTCTTGGTTGTATATATCTTTTCTATGTTGTGTTTGGTCTCTTGGAATATGGTGCTGTACATGCTATGGCTACAAAATACTTACTAATAATTAGAATCTTCAGTTTAGGTACAACTCTAATGTCTAATTTCAATTGATCCACTGAAATGAAAAATCATAGTTTTCAGGGTGATATACAACAGATTAAGTTAAAAATGCAAAAAGTACTGCAGCTAATTTACCATGTTGGCTACTATGTGCCAGAGAATCAAATAGAACCATTTAAAATGAACAACATTACAAACAAAGCCTTGGAAATTGGATTTCTTATAATCTGTTAATTGTGATCAGTTATAAAAAAATCAATAACTATACCAGTGAAGTAACATTTTTCTTTCAGTTTTGTGTATGTTGATCCTAAGAAGTTTTTGCCTTCTCACTTGAGTGAATATTATTGCAGTGGATCTAGTTGAAGTTTGCCACCCCAAAAACTGTAACATTGGATTACTGTCTTATTCGCCCCTAGGCGGCGGAGTACTGTCCGGAAAGTATTTAGATGCCAATTCAGAAGCTGCAAAAAAAGGAAGATTGAAGCTCTTTCCTGGTTACATGGATAGATATAATAAATCTATTGCCAGGGTATGTATATATGCATGTTGGAGAAGGAAGTAGATCCTGTTAATATTAATGTTGCTAAAATAAATATATAGCCATTATATGATTCTCTATTATATGTTAATTGGTTTCTCTGTTTTTACTCATCAGGAAGCAACAATAAAATATGTTGAGGTAGCTAAGAAGCATGGTTTAAGTCCAGTAGAGCTAGCTCTTGGATTTGCAAGAGACAGACCATTCATGACAAGTTCAATAATTGGTGCAACTTCTTTGGAGCAACTCAAGGAAAACATTGATGCTTTTCTTACTACTGAAAGGCCTTTGCCACCTCAAGTTTTGGCTGATATTGAAGACATTTTTAAGAGATACAGAGATCCTGCATTTTTTTGAAACTGTATATAATAGTTTTAGAAAGTCTTATCATTTTGTGCCAATTAAGGTTATGTAACCCTGTTTTCATTCTATTCCTTTTTTCTTTTCTTTTTTTGGGTGGGGGGGTCATATTATTAAATTACATTGTCGAACACAAAAAATTAATGAATGAACAACCCTGATTTTATATATTATTATTATTACCAACCAATTCTTTGGTTTTTTTTTTTAGAAATAAATACTTATTTGATGACTAAAAATTGTTTTTATAATCGAGTTGGGTTCATGTGTTCCCTACTATAACAATGTGAACTACATAATAATTAAATATTTACAACTTTGTCAACTATATTACATTAGAGTGAACCCAGAATGACAAATGATCATATTAGAAAACAAATCTGTCATCAGCTTTGTATTCAATTGAAAATTTCAGAGTTAATACGAGCATGCATATATGCATTTATTTATTTATTTATTTTTTATGGGAAGCATGCATGTATATATGTGTTTGTGTTTAGCTGAATTTTTAATGTGATATGTGATTTATATGTATTATATTCTATATCTAGTACTACATCTAATAAATAAGAACTTTACTATTAATTGAATCGTAGTTACAAAAACTAATTAAGTTTAAAATCATTAAGACATTTTATTTAAGATTGTTGTCCAGTCATCGTTAATGAAGAGGAATGTTAGTTTAAAACCAACTAATGTCCTTTTTATGTTTCACTAAAAATAAAATATAAGATATTGATTAAAAAGTACTAGAGAAAAATAAAATTTTTGGAACTAAAAGAAACCAACACAGCTCAAGAACCAGACTAGTTTAATAAAGGGTTAATTAATTGAAAATTATTTTCCTGTAGTATTTTTTTATTATTTTAAGATGTAATAAATGTCTTGTTTACACCTTGTACTAAAACAAGAGATTTATGATGATTTTTTTTTAAAAAAATTTCTTTACTTATTAAAGAAATAAAAATAAGTACTTGAGACTCTTTGACTTTCAAAATTATCACATACTTAAAATTGATTTATACTTAAATAAAAATAATTTAACATACGGATTAATAGCTCTTTATGTCCTTGAACTGCATTTTAGTCCCTAAAGTGATTCTTTTTGGATTTCATCTGTTAACCACATCATGTAGCACTCTAATTATTTTTCAGTATCATTTGTCAGTTTGTTGATAATTTTTGTATTTTTTTATAAGTTCTCTCTTTTTAAAAAATAATTACTCTTATTTTATATATGTAAAGTACTATTAAAAATTAATATATTGTCTTTCTTGAGAGGCAATTTATTGTGAACGATAGGATACTGAAAACTAATCGAAGTGCTAATTATTTTAAGGATGAAAATCACAAAAAAAAAAAGAATAAAAATATAAATGAGTGTGTAGTTTAAGAACTTAGAGCATCTCCAATGGTACTCTTTAAAATAAAACGTATAATTTATATAATAAAGAGTATCTTTATTAATATTTGAAGATAAAGAGTAAAAAAATTTATTTAAATCCAATAGACTCTTTATATTTTTGTTCTTCATTTTGATTTTTTTTATAAGCATTAATGATCAGATTTCCCTTCCACCATAAGGTTGGAATAAAAATATTATAAAAATTAATTAATAGAGCACATAAAAATAAAAATATTATAAAAATCAATTAATAGAGCACATAGAAACTTGCGTATTAATTAAAATATAAATAAAGAGTGAGTTTTACAATTTATTTTTATATATAAAAGAGTCATTGACTCTAATTTTATAGAATAACTCTTTAAAATAAAGAATTTTAATAATATAGAGAGTCGCTATTAACCCTTTAATATACAATTAAATATTGGTTCAAATCTCTAAAAAAAACTATTCAAATAATGTGAATAATAAAATTTAAGATTAATTGAATTTCTCTATTTAAATAAATATAAAATAAATAAATAAATAAAAAGGGACGTGGAAGCAGAGAAAGAAGCGCGCCAATATCTCCGTTTCATTTCTTTTGAGCTGCAAACTTCCCCTAAACATTGTGACCGCTTACTGCCCTCTCTTTTCTCCACCACACTCTCTCTCTCCTCTTTCTCTCTCTCGCTCTCTCTGTATCTGATTGATCTGCATTGTCTCCATGGTCACTTTGCAAGCCCAATTCGCACTAAATCTCCGACATACAGTGCTCAAACCTCCATTTTCATGGTGAATTAGGCGTGGATCAGTTTTATTGAAAAAATTCCCATGTGGGTCATTGTTCTTGCGGATCAAGAACCTATTTTGATTTTGAATAAGGAGTTTGTGCTATTTTGAGATTGCGAATTGAATTGGGTTTTATTCGTAGAATTCTTAGAAGGGTATTTGGGAATTTTGATGAGAGTCCAAAGCAGAAAGAAGCACATGCATCTATGAAGACTGGGGCACGGAAGTCGCCGCCGCACCACCACCTGATGCATTTTTCGGTTGAGCACTTTGCTCCTTCTTCCTCGGTCAATTCCTTGAAATATTTTCAGATGGAATGGCAGATCTTGCTAGCTATGGGAATCATGAGCGTGACATCGAGCAAGTCAGTTTCCAAAAACACTGTCCTTTGTTAGGTTCTGGTAGTGGTAGTAGGATACAGATATGTCTTTTATTGATCTTATGCAATTTAAACGCTTCATATAATTGAAAATTTTGCTGTATTCTTATGTGAAACTGTATTATAGAAGTAAATGAGATATTCTAAATGGCCTTGACTGTTTGTCATTGATGTTAAAATTGAGAAGCTGGATGAGGAAAATGACAATGAAATAAAATTCAAAAGTTCAGCAGAAGAGGAGGCTTGGCAACTAGAGTTAAATTATGATCTTAAATAATGCAAACCATTACAAAATTAGTGAAAATATAATCTTTATTTGATAAGAAATCAAAAATTCCCCATTTCTTATACTCGGAGCTTTCTTAACTTTACTTGCATACAATACATGGTTTATTGCTTTTATGTTGGTTTAGCAAAGAGAATTTATGGGAAACCTTTAATTTGGTTGGAAGTTTATATGTGGTTTTTGCAAATTATTTGTCTGCATATTCACAAAGACTGCAGCCTTCAACTTCAGCATTTAATCTGGGATTACATCTCTATGGAGATTTATGACCTCTGGGTGCTTTGTCAAAATGTTTTCCCTAATACTCCACTCTTTTGAAGGCAATTATCGCTTTAAAAAGGGTACTCAGTTAGTCAAGTATAGCCGGAAAGGGAAGCCTAAGTTTTGCCCCTTCAGAATTTCTACGGTAAGTTATTTCTTATGAAGTGAAAATGCTCAATTTATTTGATAGCAATGCACAAGTCATGTTGAACTTTTTCCCATATGTTTATGTTAGAGATGGATATGAATAAACATCACTCTTGATAACTATGAATAATTTCAAGTGCTTGAATGATTTCAATTTTAGTGTTTTTAACAGGATGAAACAACACTTATCTGGTATTCACATGGAGAAGAACGAAATCTGAAATTAGCCGGCGTTTCTAAAATTATTCCTGGACAACGAACCGTGAGTTAAACAATTCTGTTTGAGAACAAATTGAGAGCATATTGCTTGAGTTCTCGTCAACCTGCTTTTTCTGATATAACTATGAAGATTTGTTTTCCTAGTTAACAGGCCTTTCTGTTTCTTTGTAGGCGGTGTTTAAAAGATATTTGCGCCCTGAAAAGGATTACTTGTCATTTCTCTTCTATATAACAACGGTGATCGATCACTTGATCTGGTCAGTAAGACTCAATTGGTTCTGCTTTTAATTATCTATTTTATGGTCAGCTTGATGACAATTGTGTATTTACTGATGGCTCTTTATTTTCATATTATAGATCTGCAAGGACAAAGCTGAGGCAGACATATGGTTTGCAGGGCTCAAGGCATTAATTTCTACCGGACAACAGCGCAGTAGACGTACTAAGAGTGATTTCTCTGATGTGAGTTTATATTCTAACACAATTTCACTTCTGGAAATCTATATTTATTTTAGCTCGTTTGCTATGTAGCAAGGTGAGTTTTTCATCTTGCACAAATGAACACATTGAGAACAAGTTCATTGTACACTATCACTTATGCAGCATATAACTAATCCCATAATCTATAACATTGATGGAAAATTGCAAACCCTTGCACATTATTGATATTTACTTGCTTATCGACCAAAATACGGGTGATTAGTTATCAGTGCAGCTCTAATAATGCCTGATTTATATAATAAGAAAATACTCGAATAAATAGTATTGAAAAGTTTTCTCCTAAACCCTTGTTATCTTTATGTTTACCAAATCTTATTTAACCAGGAAATCTAAGACATTGTTGGCTTGGTCTGTTCTGAAATTTGTTTTACTGGTATATTTTCAGTAATCTGATAAACCTATGTACTTTAATTTTAAATTTCAGTTACAAGATGGTGACTTTAGTCAAGATGGTGGTCGCCTCAGTTCATCCTTAGAGTACACTCCAAGTATTGCCCATGGTAGGGTGTCTATTGATTGGCATTCTCCATTGAATTTGGCAAGCTCAGATGTGGGTTCAGGACGTGCAAATATGCTAAGAACAAACGCTGGAGATGGTTTTCGAATTAGTGTTTCAAGCACTCCTAGCTGTTCGAGTGGAGGATCTGGGCCAGATGATATAGAATCATTAGGAGATGTTTATATGTGGGGAGAGCTTTGGTCTGATGGGATTTTACCTGATGGATCTGTGAGCCCATTCCTATAAAACTGATGTGCTAACTCCAAAGCCCCTAGAATCAGACGTTGTTCTCGATGTTCATCAGATTGCTTGTGGTGTTCGACATGTTGCTCTTGTAACAAGACAAGGTGAGGTTTTCACCTGGGGAGAGGAATCTGGGGGAAGATTGGGTCATGGGATTGATAAAGACTGTTGTCGCCCCAGCCTCGTTGAGTTCTTGGCAGTTAATGGTGTAGATTTTGTTGCATGTGGTGAGTATCATACATGTGCTGTATCTCAATCTGGTGATTTATTTACATGGGGTGATGGCACCCACAACGCCGGACTACTAGGTCATGGCAATGATGCTAGTCATTGGATACCTAAAAGGGTTGCTGGTCCTTTGGAAGGACTTCAGGTTTTATCTGTAGCATGTGGCACTTGGCATTCGGCATTGGCTACTTCCAGTGGAAAACTATTTACATTTGGTGATGGAACATTTGGTGTTCTTGGCCATGGAAATCGGGAGAATGTTCCATATCCAAGGGAGGTACAATCATTGAGTGGACTAAAGACTATAAAGGTTGCATGTGGGGTATGGCATACTGCAGCCATTGTAGAGGTTATGGGCCAGCCTGGTGCAAATGTTTCGTCTAGAAAGTTGTTTACCTGGGGAGATGGCGACAAATACCGTTTGGGTCATGGAAGCAAGGAAACTTACCTTCTTCCAACCTGTGTCTCTTCACTTATTGACTATAATTTCCAACAGCTCGCATGTGGACACACTATGACTGTTGCCCTCACTACATCAGGTCATGTCTTTACCGTGGGTGGAACTGCATATGGACAACTAGGCAATCCAAGCTCTGATGGAAAGATTCCTTGCTTGGTACAGGATAGACTGGTAGGTGAATTTGTTGAAGAAATATCTTGTGGAGAATATCATATTGCAGTCCTCACATCAAGAAGCGAAGTATTCACTTGGGGGAGAGGTGCTAATGGAAGATTGGGACATGGAGATATAGAGGATCGAAAAACTCCAACTCTGGTTGAAACACTGAAAGATAGGCATGTGAAAAATATATCATGTGGCTCGAATTTCACCACAAGTATATGCCTTCACAAGTGGGTCTCTGGAGCTGACCAATCAGTCTGCTCAGGTTGTAGACAAGCATTTGGTTTTACCAGAAAGAGGCATAACTGTTATAACTGTGGATTGGTGCATTGCCATGGTTGTAGTTCCAAAAAGCTTTGAAAGCTGCATTGGCTCCCACCCTGGAAAACCACATCGTGTGTGTGATGCTTGCTTTGCAAAACTTAAAGCAGCTGAGGTTGGTAGTAATCACATTAATAGGAGAGTTACAACCCCTCGGCGTTCAGTGGATTCCAGGGAATATTTAAACAGGGAGAGATAAGGTCTTCAAAGATTCTGATATCTCCTTCTACAGAACCAGTCAAGTACCTTGAAATCAAGTCAGGAAGGTCAGTGAGCAGATACGATTCTCCTTCTATGGTCAGGGCTTCCCAAGTTCCATCACTTTTACAGTTAAAAGATATTGCATTTCCTAGTTCACTGAGTGCTATTCATAATGCTTTGAAGCCTGTAATGCCAGCATCACCTCAGCCGCTCTCTGTCAACTCAAGACCTTCTTCACCATACACGAGGAGACCAAGCCCTCCACGCTCTACCACTCCATTTTCTAGGGGTATTATTGACAGTCTCAAGAAGAAGAATGAGCTTTTGACACAAGAAGTATCAAAACTGGAAAAACAAGTACTAATATTGTAACTTTTGCTATTTCATATCCTCATCTTAATCCTTCTATAGATGATTTGTATTGGACTGTAAACCATGAAGCTGTCTGAGAGACATGACGCATTCATTTTTTAACTCACCTTGACTTCAGGTTAAATTTCTGAAGAATAAGCGTGATGATCAAGATCTGGAAATACAAAAATTACATAAAGATGCCAAAGACGCAGCTTTAGTGGCTGCAGAGGAATCTTCAAAGCGCAGAGCAGCTAAGGAACTTGTGAAGTCCTTCTCGGAACAGGTTTAAATTTACTCATCATTCAAGACTATGGATTTATTGCCCTTTCAAAAGTGAAAAATGAAATGGAAGGTGAACTCTTTGGAATAACATAAATGTATTTTGAGAACAGATATTTAGACCAATTTATGAACATGTTTACATCAGCAATTAGGATTAATCAGAATCAGAATAGTTGAGGTTATATAATATTTTAGACTAATGAATAGAAGTAGCCTAAATCTAAACTGTTGCAGCTTAAAAATAACGCAATTAAAAGATAAGTTGGTAAAGAAAAAATTTTAGTACTACAATATTTGTATGCTTTAATATTTACTAAAGCAAATTAGTATGAAACATATAATTCAAATCTTTTGTGCCCATATAATTCAAATAAGCCGATTTCAGTCTGTGTTTCTCTATGCGTTTATGTTCCTTTTGAAATATTAATTATTGAGTTACTAAATTCCATTGGCATGGATATATGAACAACTATGGCATAAAATGGGATGTATTTGCTCTCTTTTCCTCCCCAGTTAGTGATTCACTCTTAACTGAAATGTACTAATTAGTTCTTTCTGTCCTCTTTGTTATGCAGTTGAAGGAGATGACAGAGACGTTGCCTCCAGAGGTTTCCGAAAGTGAGGCCTTTAAATCCTTGCAAGCTCGAACTGAAGAGTTTCTCAAAAGCAGTAATGAGTCTTCCTTGCTAACAAGATTTGAGCGAATGCAAGACCATGGAGATTCGGTGCAAGTTTCTTACCAGTCTCAGGATGGAGGAAATATGCCAGACAGTAACAGACCATCTGCTTCTAAGTCAAGAGATGATGAACATCATCCAAGCTCAGAAAATGGCTTGAAATCACATGAAGCTGCAGTACGAAGGATTTCCGGAGGAAAAGAAGTTATTGAACAATTCGAACCTGGTGTTTATGTAACTCTCGTTCAACTTCAGGATGGTTCCAGGGTTTTCAGGCGTGTTAAATTCAGGTACTCGAGTAGACTGTCGTTTTCAAGGACTTCATTGATTTCACTATTTCACACACACACAGGGTCTGTCAACAAGGACTTTATTTATTCATTTACCAAAAGACTACTCTTTTATAGTGCCTCCATCGCTCTTTTGTCACAATTGTTTCTCATCATAAGATGGAGTTCCTCTCATTGTATTTACACCCGTCGATGCTTCTTACAGTAAACGAAGGTTCAGCGAGCAACAGGCAGAAGAATGGTGGAACACCAACAAAGATAGGCTGCTTAGAAGATATAATCAACAGCAAAAGACAAACTCAGCTCCAACCGCATCATCCAATGGGCCAGCACCTTCTGCTGAAGAAAACAATGAACCAAAGGAACACAGTGAAGCAAAGGAAAACAGTGAAGCAAAGGAAAACAATGAAGCAAAGGAAGACAATGAAGCAACCCCATCTTCTCAAACTTAGTTATATTTTGTGTAACTTAGTCTCTTGCAATGAATCAACTAGGTGTAGGCATTGCTCAGAAGGAATTAGGGAAAGAGAAAGGACCTGTTCTTCCCAGAAGAATGATAGGGCTGAATTCTACTTCACAATAAGATAAAAGAATTACATGGTTTCTAAAAGTGAGAGGGATGTTACTGTGAAGATTATGTAATTTAGAGGCAGAATTATCACTTTTAATTCTTTCATTCATTTTAGTATTTGGTAATCTCTTTTTATTCATGTATTGTTCTGCCTTTTTTTTTTTTTTTTTTTTAATTACCCATCATTAATTAGTTGTGTAGTACAACAACTTCATAGGATGTTTACCCAATTGTAAAGTCCCTGTAACCATAATTTCAATGAATGCATTTTACAGCTTAAAAAATTTTGTGGGAAGTGAATTTGACTTGTTCTATTTTTTTTTCTTTTTTTCATAACCAATAATGCAAAATAACAATAAATAAATATTTTGATTTGGATTGGATACTCATATTATGAATTTTTAGGTTTGCCCTAGCGAAAGATTATAAATTTCATTTTAAATTATAAAATTCACACTAATATTTTTTTAAAATTTAAAAAGATTCGTCTTAAAATTATAAAATTGACATCAATATTATTAAATTTTTAAAATAATTATAAATTATGAAATTATATCAATAATTTTTAAATCTTAAAAACAGTTATAAATTACCAATATCATGCAATATATTTTTGACTGTTGACATACTTTTATTCTCTTGAACTCTCTCCAAAAAGAAGCACCGTAGCAAGAGCGGTTTTGACTAAGCATATGACACAGGATCGGGCGAAACTAGAGGTGAGTGGCTGGGTCAGAGTAAAGTATGGAAAGCATATGTCCGACTTAATCCAATTGATTGGACTGCCTGAATGTGTTACGATCACCTCAAAGACAAAGCCTTTCTTGCACAGCCACCTTTAGTTTCCTTCAAAAAGGGGCAGTGAGAGCAGCTTACAGGTTAGGTCAATTATAGCCTTTGAGAAATTATACATTAATATCCAACCATGGGTCCAATGCAATTACATTTAAAAAAAAAAAATGACTGTGGGTCCAATGCAAGTGTAGGCGGTTGATGAGGAAAATAACAAATTAATATATAAATTTTATTATAATTTATCTCTTTGCAAATAAATACTAACCATGCTTTGGTAGATTGACGTTGACGAACAATGACCTCTCTGCATTATAGGCGTGGACCACGTCACCATATTATTTTACAAATTATTGTCAACCACTTTTATCCACCATGATTTTGATTCATAACCAAGAAAAGAGGCTTCTTCAACCGCAATCTTAATTGCTAAGAAAATGGAAAAAATCCAAAATAAACTTTATTAATTAGTGAATGCCCCATTATTAATTAATTAATTAATTAATTAATAACTCTAACAATTTCCATACTCTGCCCCTGCTATTTTATTTTATTTTTTAAAAATTGTTTTCTTAGAGACCAGAAACTTCATGGACGGTTCTCATCCAAAAAAATAAAAATCTCTCTTTTATTCCGATCGTCTTCCACTCCCTTTTCCAGGAGCATAAGGGAAAATTAGGATAGGAATAATTTTCCCGGAAAATTACCAAAGTCTATTATTTTTGTTGATATTCTTCTGGATTTGGAACTCGAGACGCTCCTAAATTGTCCTTGAAGGTCTTCGAAGGGTTTTGGCTGTTTAGGGCTTTGTTTGGATTGGAATGGGGCAACAGCAATCTAAGGATGAGCTACTCTATCAGCAGGTCAGTTATGGAAACACCGAAGGAATCAAAGCCCTTTGCAGAGATGGTGCACGCCTTGAGGTATAAATAATATAAAATAAATAAAATAATTTTTAAAAAAAAACGAAAACAATTTTTTTTTTTTAATATTCCATTTGTAGTGATAATTATGGATGTTGTGCGTATTTTGAATTTATTGTGGCTGAAATATTAATGCAAGATGGTGTTTTTATGGTTCAGTGGATGGACAGAGAAGGGAAAACCCCTCTGATCGTTGCGTGTATGAATCCTGACCTCCACAATGTGGCTAAAACTTTGATCGAACTCGGAGCCAACGTAAATGCGTATCGTCCCGGTATGTTTCAGCTTGTGGGTCTTCTTTGTGATTCGCACTAAGAAAATAGATACAAAAATATGTTTTGCATGTCGATGAGAAAGAGTCAGCATAGCGTACAACAAAAATATGTTATTTACTTGGATTGTAATGCTCATGCTCGTGGGCAGTCCACAATGTTTCTCTATCTCTGATAAGAAGTATGATTTGGTAAAAGGCTTTACAATTTAGTTTTTCTAACTTTATCGCCATATTTGGTCCTTTTGGTTTGTATTATGTATGATAAATGCACTATTGCGTCTCATGAGTCATTGATTTACCTTATCCTTTTTCTATTACTTCTTCATCTTAGGTCGTCATGCTGGGACACCTTTACATCATGCAGCTAAAAGAGGTCTTGAAAATACCGTCAAGTTACTTCTTTTGCATGGAGGTGCGCTATGTCTCTTTGGGCAATGATTTTACAGAACTGTTATTTTCTGTTGTTTTTAGTGTGCTAATGGACTGTCTGTGTCCAAATTTTCAGCAAATGCGTTAGTCATGAATGATGATTGTCAGAGTCCTCTTGATGTTGCCAGGGCAAAAGGGCATGGTAATGTTGTCCGTGCGATTGAGGTATATTTGAAGTTCAAAATTGATTTCTATGTGTGTGCTTTTCTTTGGACATACTTGTGTATATAACACTAACAGAGCACTTAAAGCATATATGATATTCCAATGTGGGAACAGGCGATTATGTCCCACTGTAGAGATGTTATTTCAAGTAATATATATATTTTTTCTTTTCTTATGCATGTAGAGTCATATTTGCTTATTCTCTGGTTGGATGCGGGAGTTTTATGGGCCTGGATTTCTTGAAGTACTGGTTCCTCAACTACTTGCAAGAAAAGTGTGGGTATTATACACACGTGATCTCGCACATGTGAATTATTCTTTGTTTACTATTGCTCTTATATTCGTTATTTATGCTGAACGTTTTCTGACTAATATAAGTTGATAACTGGGCCTGCATACTGGTATCACTTGTTTCTTCAGTTTCTTTTTGCATCCTCGATTCCCATTGAGTGATTGTCTCAAAAATGAATTTAGAGTTTTGCCTAATATTATATCATTGCAGTTGGGTTGTCGTATTACGTGTGGTACCCGCAATCATACAAAGCCTTTCAAGTTGGAGCTTGCCATATATCCCAGTGTGCAGGTATTCTAGTAATTCGCTATCTTTCCAGAGAGTTTGACTTATCTTGGAATCTTATGTAGTTTATTATATCTGACTCTTATCAGTAACTGCAATAAGTCATTTTTGGTTGTCGTTCTGCAGTAGGATGCTTTCAAATGATTAAGTGAACACTGGATTAAATTTTGAAAATAAAATATTGCTATCAAGATTAATATTTGTCTTGTAAATGTGTGCGCTTTCATTTGATTATTATTGCCAGAAACAATGAATTACTGGGTTTACAATCTGCTTCTGGAATACAACTTTTCCCAATTTTGATGTCTTTTTTAATGAGAACTTGTCCATTCTACAGGATCTCTGGTTTCATGTTTAGTCTGTATTATCTATCGAAAGTTGCTTTTCATATTAATCAATTTTACTTAAGCATTCAAGCAAGCAAGGTCCATCAGCATAGGGTTCATTGTTTGGTGCCACATCAATTGAAAATTTACACATTCAAGAAAGTTTTTATCACCTTTTCATCTTCTCTATGCACTCAAATGGTTTAGTCTGTGATCTTTTCATGTTTATGAGAGATCACATGACAAGTCCTACCTCAGTTGTTTGGAATACCTTGGCCTAATTAATACTTATAGAAACAGAAAAGTAGAGAAACAATAAAATAAAGCCCATTGCTAGTATATTTGTTGCTGTAGCTGCCCCTTTGTGTGTCATGTGAACTTCAACTGTGACTCCTAGAAACTCCTGACTGCTCCCATGCATTTTGGCTCTTTCCTGCAGAATTAAGAGGAGCCTATTAAACTTGTGTCTGAGTTGTCATGTTAGTAGTTTACATTTCTCAAAAGCCTTGTCTACATGTGCCACTTAAAAAGTCTTTGCTGCTACACCAGTTGGCTTTATTTAACTGTGGTTCATTATCTAACCATAATTTATATTTATTGCCAGTCAAAGCATTGTGGTTTCTGAAATTTGAGTCGTACCATAATTCTTGTTCCTTCATTCTTGGTACTTGTGTTGGAGAGCAGTTGTGGTGGAAAAATATGATAAATTTAAACTCTTACTGGCTATGGAAATCCCTTTTTTTTTTTTTTTATTCTAATCCATTTTCAATTTAATTTGTCGTGGATGTGTGTGTGTGTTTGAGCTTGATATATGTTGTTGGCTGATTGCTTATCAGCTTAAACTTTAACACAATTAGTTCTCCAACTATGAGAACTGATTCTCCAACATTGTTTTGTATTCACCTATCTTGGATTGAATCTTTTAACTAGGTGCAAACATAAAATAATGTATCCTGTGGTCTGAATCTTTTCCTTGTGCTGTTGCTTAGTGGTTTTCTTGTCGGACGTATATTCTGAAATGACACTATGTTGAATGAGCAGGATGCCCAACCACGAACAGTGGTTGCATTGTGGAAAGCCAATTTGGAAGAACCAAAGTCTCACCAGTCTGATCCTTCTGTGATAATTGTTGAGAACACCACAAGTAATTTCTTGATGCTAGCAGCACTTTATTTTAAACATCTTTTGCACAAATTTAGGAGTGGATGTCTATCATTTTTAAGTCTGTTTTTAATTCTATTTCATGTCCATGGATAGTGCCAAGAGGCAGGAGGCGGAGAAGAAGATGTAGGCCTGGAACACTTAGGCGTAAGTATAATCACTGTTAAATTTTAGACCAATATAGTAAATCATGAAAGTAATTAAGAGGTCATAAACATAAGAAATTAGATATCTTTTAAAACAAAACATTGTGGTAATCAAGACGTGTAGGGTACCCATATTACTCTCCAGCCTCCAATTTCTTAGAGTACAGAGATTTTCCTTCTAGCTAGAGACAAGAAAACAAAAGTAACTTGTCAGAGTTGTGTTTGTGGGCAGTAGTTCTTGTATATTCTTATTTTTATTAATAGTTGATCTTACTATCCTTTCCAGAAACACGCATTAAACTTGCACCCAAATGAAGGTGACAAGCAACAACTTCTGTGGTTTTGCAATGCGTGCAAAGGAATTCCTCAGGTACGATGCTTGCTTGTCCATGAGATGCACTATCCTCTGCCATTTATCTAGAGCAATGGTAGAATTACAATGAGACAAATTTGGTGGGAAGTGTGTTTGAATTTTATCAAACTTACTTGAAAAATTCATATGGAATAGAAATATTCAAACTTAGGACTGCAAGGCTACTAAAAACTAGTTGATTATTTCAGGCACATCCAGCTTTCATGCAGCATAATAATGAGACCCCAGTTGTTCCAGCTACTGCACCACCAGCTACCGAAGATTTAGAAATAGCTATGGCTATTAATGCGTCCATTCAATCAGCTATTCAAGAGAGACCACCCTTCCATGATGCACATCTGAGCTCTGAAGCAAGTACTTCCAATACCAAGAGTAGCTCTATGAATACTAGCAGTCATTCTCATTTGGGTGCACCAAAAGCTCCTGTTCTTCTGACTGGTGCCAGTGAACAGCCAGGGCATGCAATCAGCACAAGTGGTATTTTAACACAGCATACCCATATCCAGGAAGATTCAGCTGCCCAAATTTCTCATCCCCCAGATTCTGGCCCTTCAGCCCCACTTATTACAGATGGTATTGTAGAAGATGGTCCAATTCACTATCCGTCAATTGATTCCAGTCCTATCGATATATCGTCACCAACTGCTGACGGTGTACCTGCTAGAGTTGGTGATAAGAAAGGAGAAGAAGAAGGTTCTTCAACATGCATAATTTGCTTGGATGCTCCAGTTGAAGGGGCTTGCATTCCCTGTGGTCACATGGCTGGATGTATGTCTTGTTTGAATGAGATAAAAGCTGCAAAAGGGATATGCCCTGTGTGTCGTGCTAAGATTCACCAGGTTATAAAGCTGTATGCTGTATGAACCCAACTGATAATCAGAATATCGGTAAGCTCTCTTCCAGTAAATGAGTGAGTGTGATACTTTAAACACCTTGAAATGTAAAAGTCGTATTATATCATCAGTGATTGTTGTATTTTCTCGAGTGTAAGTAGAAAACAGCATTGATGTCTCTGTCGGTTACTGTAAAAGTACTGAATGTCAAGGATATCAAATTTTTTAAAAATCTAGTAGCTTTATTTAGCTTAGCAAAACAGTTTGAAAATCTAGGGCAACACCCCCAACTTAGAAAACAAGGAAGCTGGATAAGAACATGTTGTTTCTCCATTATAAGTGTCCTAGTACAGAGAAGCATGCTAATAATTAAGGTTGCACTGCAGTATATGGCATTAAAGTCAGGAAGCTGCTCAAACCAGGGAATACAAATGCTGCATTAGCCAAATTATGTATACTTAAAAGGGATACAAACACAGGTAAAACTGTGAGGGCCTGTCTGGCTCCATGGTTTAAAACCGTTTTTTAGGTATTAAAAATCAAAAGTAGTTTTTAAAAACAAATAGGTGTTTTGGAAATGTTTTATACTGTTATTTGATAACAAAATGATCTAAAGTACCAAAAACAAAACAATAAAAGATGTTTTGGTTGATTTTTGAGTCATTTTTAACAAATTTTTTCTCTTATTGTATTTTTTCTCCATCATACATGATATGGACCCCATTCTTTTTTTTTTTCTCTACATGATATTTCTCATCCTTTCCCAAGTTTCTACAGAAGCTAATAATGGGTACGGGACCCCAAAACCTGCCCACTCTATCAACTTCGAAACTGTGATTACTTAAACACGTTAAGCATAACTTTAGCCGAAAATCAGGGCTCAAAAAACTGACTTGTCAAAGCAAGTTCAGCAAACGAACGTGTTCCTTGTGTATCAAGGTACATAGAAAAACTGAGTTTTTTTCTACCTTTTGACAAGTTTAAACAGCATGAAGCATATTATAAATATTTTTCCTTTTTGGGGTTTCTAGGTTTTATTTTACAATGTCTTTTGTCCTCCCAAATATGTGCATGTGTATATATATATATATATAAAACTTAAGAAACAATTCTCATTTCTTGCCATCTTGATCATAAAATAAAATTAATGGAAAACAAACTTGAACACTGAATGTAATGTGAAGCATTGCCATGATACAAAAGCATTGGATTTTAATTGAGAGGTAATGGCAATGGCAGTGGGGTGTAGGGTATACCATGTTTGGTTTACCTTTTAACCTTGCACGTACACATCATTATAAGGCATTGCTCCTTGGGATGTCGCCCACAACAATTGGCAATCAATTGGGTTTTCTCGATTGTCTATTATCCTCTTTTCTTTTTTCTTTAACTATTTCCATTTTTTTAAAATATAGTTTAAAAATGTGTTTTAGTCGTGATCCATTTTAGGCTATTAAATATTCAACAAAAAATTTTAGGCTATTAAAGATCTTAGCAATCTAGTTTTGAGGTATATGGTAGACCCAACACTGTATCTGTGAACTTTTTGGTTCATAAAAACATACATATATATATATATATATATACACACACTCTCCTACGGATTGATTTTTGTATTTCCTATACATCAAATGTAGTTTAAAATGCATCATAACATTCATTTGTATGGTATATATGGACACCAGTGTGTGAGCAACTATATATATGTCTACACATACACACACACACACACACACACACACACACCCCATCATCATCATCATCATCATCATCAGCACAGAAGCCAATCTCTCTTTTTTGGTAAAAATGTCAACCATTTATAAAACGTATAGGGTAACCATGTTTCCTTGACTCTTGGTGTGTTTTAGCTGGCAAAAGAAAGATTGATTACCTAGGCCCTAGCTATCAAATTGCCCAACTCTTTAATTTGCGGAATATACTACTTGCAATAACAAGTTGTGCGCAGCATATTTTCTTTAAATTCATATAATATTAGTAGACATATATATATTTTTTATTTACTTCTTAATACGCATTATTCTTCATCACTTATGTGACTTTTATAGATGACATAATATATACTTTATATGGAGACCATTCTTTTCCTTTTTTTTTTTTTTTTAATCTATTCAATATGAGACTTATAACCATTGAATAGACAACCACACGATCAATAATATTCCACACACAAAATAGAATTGTATGAAAAAGAAATCCCATTATAGTGAAATTAAATGAACCTCTCTCCAAGGACCTAAATTAACTTCTTCAGCAAGTTGCTAAACTTAGTTGTCCTTTTGTTGGTCTGGTACAATTAACCCATATATATATATATGTGTGTGTGTAATCCATTAAAGCTTTTTCTCCAATATTCCTCCATCTTATATATATAATATTATAAAAATATTTGGAAAATCTGTCTACTCCAAGATAAAGTGAATTAGACTAAGTACGTACTTGAAATGGTTTTGGGGAACCATTTTAATGTGGTGGAACTGCTTTATGCTAAATGTTAAAGAAAGGTTAATGAGAAAAAGATGCCAAATACATTAAATTACGAGTAAAAAATTCTCACTATTATTTTAACTTGGGGACAGATTCAAAGCTCTGAAACAATTTAGAGTATTTGGATTCTATCGTGGGTAGATTCAAAGCTCCCCTTAGAAATTTTATATTTACCTCTATTGAAAATAAAAAGAAAAAATTAAGGCAGGCTGAAAATAGAGGCAACAGAGAGAGAGAGAGAATATAAAGCAAGAAATAGGCTTATTAATTTGAATATAAAGGCCACTCATGCAAAAATAGGTATTAGACAGCTCTACTTTTAATGTTCTTTTGCTTTATAATGATATTGGGAATATATATCATTGATTAGACCCTTCCTCTAAACCTTAATTTATACAAACTTTTGATCTCTCTTCTGTTTATATATTACAGTTCTTTGTAGTATATAGGAAAACACACACACACACACACATATATATATATATATATATATCGACAAATCAAAAATTTTGTAATTTTACAGCAGCAAGTAATATATCTCTGGAATTTTTGTTTTATTATTATTTTTTTTCAGAAAGAAAGATTATTTAAGCACGACATGGCAGGGTTATAAAATTGTGTGCAGACCTAGAAGCATCATGGTTTTGTGTTGACGAGTCATGGACGATTAAAAGCTTGGTCGAGGGAGCAATTTGAAATTATGTTATAATGCAGGGGCTGGAACACTGTAATAATTAAAACTTTTAAGGGGAAAAAATGAAATTTTGGAAGGAAACTTTGGTAACTTGACCTTTATTTTGTTCTAATGTTTGGTTCGTCATTTTTTACCAACGACCATTCAATTACAAGAAACACATTAATATTAATATTTATTTTTTATTTTATAATGGTAAGATGTTCGACTCAGATGCACATCTTGACTAATTTTTTCTCGGACAATCTCAATGGCTCACTTTCCCATATAAACCTAGTACATATAAAAATTATTAAATTCTTAGATTGCTCCCTATGAATCGAACACTAATTGATAAAAAAAAAAAATGAAGCACGCCCCTAATTATTATTAGAAACATAATTAGAAGGTTTCTAAATTGAGATATAACCAGGTAAGTTTAGCTTTTAGCTAGGGCTTGTAACAGTTGATGTGGGGCAAAGATTCCATTAAAAATGTTCATAAGCATCCGTACTTACAGCTCTCATATATACATATACTTTGAATGCTTCAATGAGACTTTTAATTCACCACACCACCACTTTTAATTTTATTACACCACCCACCGCCACCACCAAATTAACCAATTAATCAAGCAAAATCAATTTCATATTTAAAATTTGAAATTTTGTTTTAATTCTTCCTAATAAAGCCAAACTTTTTATGCAAATCATATCCCACACTTGAAAAGATTTGAGACATGATATCTTTGTATAATGCTAGCTACTTTGCTTTTCTTAATCAAAGACAGAAGTAAAATAAAAATAAAAATAAATAAATAAATAAAAAAAAAAGAAAAGAAAAGAAGAAGAAGAAGAAGAAAAGAAACGGGTAGATTTATATGCTGTTTGCCCGCTGCCCGGAGATTAAGATTGTGATTAAGATCTGTTGCTGTAAAACTCAAGTTTAAACCCTTTAATCAAGGACAAAGATTATTATGTTTGTACTAAATCGAATATTACGATAGATTATAGGCCATTAGTTGGCGTGTAATCAAAGAAATTCTTCTACTTAATTATTTACATTTCTTTTTCTTTTTTTTTTAATCAGTGAAGAAGAAAAAGAAGACAGAATTTTGTTCTCGTTACAAAGGAATTTCAACGCTTGGGTTTTAACCAAGAAAATAATTTTAATTCAATAATATAGATTATTTTTATTATATGAAGAACAGAAGTCAACCTTAAATATATCATTTAATTGAAATAATTCCGAAACAAGTTTAGTCTCCTTTTATATTTCATTATAATAATCAGTTAAATGATGAAATTAATATGTTATTAATTTACCCTATTCTTTTGTTTCACCTCACCTTATTCTTAAAATACAAAGTTATATCCAAATTTCGATTGAAAAACTACAAGATGATAATTTAACTTTTCTTAAACGGAGCCAATAGAACTATACAAAAATAGTGTATATTAATTGTGATTTTATGATTACTAAAGACTAATAACTTCAGTTGACCCAATGTGGAAAACCCAACTGCTTTCCACAGGCAACGATCTCCAATTTGAATCATTCACCCAATGTTCAAAAAAAAAAGCATCAAATTATATATTTCACAAGTTGTAAAACTAAGAATACAAACAAGTTTTTCAATTTTATGTCTCAACTAATATGACATTATATATGTTAATAAGTTACTCATTTTCATTTCGAATTCATTTATCTTTTAATTGTATATATTAATTTAACTAATAGGGTGATGCCACCTCATGGTTGGGAATAAATTAGTAAACAACTTTGTATTTGTAGCAACTCAAATTTTAGTAGCATATATTTAAATATAACTTCTTCTTCTTTTTTAACCAATTAACTTTTGGTAGGATTAAGGTTCTTTATAAATAAATTTTAAAAAATAAGAAAAAGAAAAAAAGACTTGGCATCATTCTTACCATTAGATATATGTTTTAAAATAATGTGGCAAAAAGTTAAAGCCTTTAACTGAAATTGGAAGTAGATCGCTATCTTTTAGTGCCCAATTCAACTCAAATTTCCTTCTTTGGGTAAGTCTATTAAAAAATGTTTATGAAATGCAAATAATAAAATTACTAAATTCTGGAAATTTGTATTAGCTCTACAAATTAGAGATTGGCTAGAATTTTGGCTTTGACCACGTCACGACATGCATGTACATATTGCTATTTGCTATTACAAAACCTAGCTCGGAGACTAGAAGGTGAAAAATAAACAAGGCAGCAAATGTGAATCCTGAAGGAATATGTTCTTGGGCTAAGGACGAGTTAATTATCCAACAACATCATTTACCAAAAAAATAAAAAAATCCAACCACTTCAAAACATAAGATGTTAGTTAAAAAAAAAATAGAAACCCACATTAATTTTCTCATATGAATTAAAATTAAACCGTGGGAAATCAATGCACTTTTTTTTTCATGAATAAGAAAAAGATTGTAACGTAGAAATTATCAATTCAAAATAATAAATTTATTTTTTTAATAATTTTTTTATTTGATATTTAATAAAATTAAATATATTTAAAATTTTAATAATAATTTTTTAAAATTTAAACTGTAATTCTTAGGGGTGAATAAAAAAAAAACTAGATTGGCTCCGGTGTAAAGCCAGCAAAATAGCCACATACAGACACGGTGGAACAAACCATGTATAATTAAAAAGAAATATAAGTCTGACGAGATGCCACCGCATGCACAAATTTGAACAATTTCAAAGAATGTTATGTATCTACCTAGCTACCTAGTAGTAGTCTTTTGCGAGTGAAAATGACAGCATTTTGTTCTTCCATTAAAAAAAAAAAAAAAATCAGTAGAAGTTATTAATCCGGAGGCCCTTAAAAGTTAAAATATTAAAATCTATTATTATTTGATTTTTATAATTTCTTTTTCAGATTTATACGCTTAATAATTTTTTTCTCCTCTTCACCGATCATTAATAGGTACGTTTAAAATATCAACAAGCGTATTAAAATTCAAATTTATAATTTTAAATCCAATTAGTGATAAAAAAAAAAAAAAGAAAGAAAGAAAAAGAGTGACTTCTCTGATATGTCAGACTGTCAAAGCAATTGCCAAATAATAATAATAATAATGCAAACATTAACTCTTTTGCAAATCTTTGAACAGATTAACATCAATCTATCAGTAATCATGGTGATACTGATTCATTTTGATAATCGAGCAAGCTAGCTCTCATTTTCATGGATGTTGATATGACAGGTCATAAACGATGAGAATTCTCTCTATATATATAGGTATATTTATAGCAAGAGAGGAGAGAGAGGGTGCATGTATGTGAAAGTTCATATATAAATGCTTTTCTTTATACAAAAGAAAAAAAAATGACGTAATATTCTTCTTCAATAATTGAATGACTGTATGTATTGTAAGTCCTAACATGACCCTTCATCAAAAAAAAAAAAAAGTCCTAACATGACCCTGCATAGAAGGAATAAGGAAATAAATATTAAAAATTAACCATATTTATTAATACATATATTTGGCTAATTAAAAACATGTGAGAAAAAAATATATTAAAAAGAAAAAATGAACAATTGATTAGTTTGATTCAGATCACTAGGTGTTATATATATATTAAAAAAATATCAAAATTATCAATCAATCTTCTTTAAACTTGTGGCGTCATTAAATTTGGTATATACGTATATATATTGTTCAAAATTGAAAACTTGCTTTGCCATATGTCTAAAGGAATCACCCGTTTCAAAGTTAAAATTATGTAATTCTTTACAAGAACAAATATATATAATAATGACCCAGTTAATTAGGACTGCATGAGAAAAGAGAAATCAAACAGTTTGTTAGTAGTTAATCCTGTACGTATATGTAGCTCCAACCAACCAACCAACCAATTAGACTATTCTTGATGAAAATTAATAAGAACTTTCTATACAATATAAATGTTCCCCAAGTTAGAAAATCGTCGTCTTTGATTAAATAGTGTACATGTCATAAATGCTAAACAAAATATAGCATTATTAGCAATATTACAAAACCCTAATTTCTTAACTGTGTGATTGACAGACCCATACTTTTTGCTTTGGCTATGGTCACAGATAAAGCTTTGTATCACAAATTATGAAAATTTACAATAATGTGACGCTTTTTAACTCGTTAAATATATATATATATATATATATATATATATATATATATATATAATAGTTTTTTTACTCTTAAGTCCTGAATTTAATTAAAATAGAGGCAAGCCTACTCCTAGATTACATGAAGAGTGCGGAGAAGAATATATATTAAAATCAGATTTGATGAAAGCGAATATATAGATTAATGTCAATAAACATTCTATTTGGCTTATGGGGCTTTAGTGAAAAATATTTATATTCTCTAAGCCATATGGATTCTTAATCTAATAAATCTAAATTATCTATCCTATTTTCATCTTCTTTCGTATCCTCCATTGAAATTTTATATGTCCTTCACTATTTATCATATGGAAGAAAAATAGATTAACTATTGAGCATATATCAAATTTTAATTAGAAGATATATGATCTGAATTTCTAATCTAATGGTCAAAATGTGTTTTCTGTTTTAGTTTTCATCCAAGATTTTTTTTATAAATAAAAAATGTCTCAATATGGATCTTATCATTCTAGAATTCTATTAGTGGATAAGACCTTTTACTTTCAGCTTTTATAATTTTTTAAGTCTAGAAAGCGGTGGCTACTCAGCTTTTATAATATTTTCTAGAGTCTAAGCATTGGCTATATCCCTGATAAATCTCCCTCCACTTGGCAAATTAAGTAAAATTAAGTACATATGAGATAATAATAAAGTTTATCAAAACTCAAACCATAATTTTCATAAATAAATATAATGAGATAGTCAACTTTTTTTCCAATAAGCCACGCTCCAAGTGCTTTTTATTCAGGATCTTGAACAAGAGAAAGTTCCCCGTACACACATATACAAACATCTGTAACGGTTGATACATCATTGCTACGTCAGTTTGTAATCCGTCGCACACTGTGATGTATGCCCATGGGTCTGATAAGAAGAAGAATTATAGGAGCAAGTTGTTGCTGTGAAGAAAAGCAATAGAGGGCAAAGTGGTAATTGGAGAAAAGGTGTTGTCAATCAATACAAAAGGGTGATGAAGAAACAAAATCATGTTATTCCCTCTTATATTTTTTTTCTATTTAAAAAAAAAAAAAAAACACAAAGACCTTTATCCTGTCTCCATCAATCATCTCTCTCTCTTCTTCCTTTCACTGTCAACCTCTTTCCATTTCCTCAAAAGCCCTACTGTTCCTTCTTGTTTCCCTTCTTCTTTACCCATTTTTACCATTAAGTCTCTCTTCTCTCTCAATCTCAATCCCCGTATGTATTTGTGTAGGACTAGCTGGGGGGAGAGGAAACTCGTATACTTTGCTTCACTTTTTTTGGAGTCGAGAAAAGGATGAAAGTATTTGCCAAACGCCCTCTTAGAGAAATGTTTAGCTATATCAGAATTAAAACAAAGTTACAAACAAAAGCACACCACCAACATCATAACCCCCTTTCAAAGGTTTGTTTCTAGGATTGATCAAACAAAGATTGTTGGAAACCTCAGAAGCTGTGTTTCATAGTTACACACACGGCCCAAGTACTGTTCATTTTCTACTTAATTCCCTTTATATCTTCCTTAAAATATTTATATTTAAGCTTGATCTCCCACTCCAAATCACCACCTACCCTTCCTTCTCTCTCTCTCTCTCTCTCTCTCTCTCATGGCTTAAATAATGAGAGCCAAGCTGATCAAATCTACAGTTTATCAAAAAACCTTTTGGGGGTGTTCCATTTCTTCTTGAGCAGCAGTGACATCTAATACAGGTTCTTTTTTCACGCATTTCTTGGATTTTGAGCTACAAAACCACATACATACTCAACTCCATCACTGTCTACTAGTTTTGGTTCTTCCTCAGTCGTTGTTTATCCATAAAAACCTAGCTAACCAAGCAGTCATATGGAAAACAATTAGACCACAAAAGGAGGAAAGAAGAAAGAAGGAAAATAGCAGACACCACGACTTCAAGATCCAAGAAAGACATCAAAAAATGGATTCACTGCAAGAATTTGAAACTAATTCAAACGCTGAGAGTTCAAGCATCAACATCAACACCAACACCAGCGCAATTAGCAGCTCGTCATTAGCAGCGCCAGGAGCAGTGGCTTCCTCTTCTTCATCAGCATCGTCACCGACAACTCTGAGCCGCTATGAGAACCAGAAACGTAGAGACTGGAACACCTTCGGTCAATACCTTCGAAACCACCGACCACCACTCTCTCTCTCTCGCTGCAGTGGAGCTCACGTGCTTGAATTTCTCAGGTACTTAGACCAGTTCGGGAAGACCAAGGTCCACACCCAACTCTGTCCCTTCTATGGTCACCCAAACCCGCCAGCTCCTTGTCCATGCCCTCTACGCCAAGCGTGGGGCAGTCTCGACGCCCTCATCGGTCGTCTCAGAGCCGCTTTCGAAGAGCACGGTGGGAGACCTGAAGCTAATCCTTTTGGAGCTCGAGCTGTGAGGCTGTATCTACGCGAGGTTCGTGACTCGCAGGCCAAAGCCAGAGGCATTAGCTACGAGAAGAAGAAGCGAAAACGACCACCTCAGCCTCCTCAGCCATTGCAGCCTCCTCCTCCACCACCACCAGCTCCTGCCGCAAATGAACCTCTACTGTGATCAGTAGCTATGTCTTAATGGGTATTTCTATATAATATTGCTCATCATCATCATCATCATCATAGTCTGTAACTCTATTTTTTTTTTATGCTGCTTTTTCTTTTATTAATTAAGAAGGTATCTAATTACTATTTGGGTACCCCATAATTCTATGCAAACAGTAGTACTGCTGGTGGTGGTAGTAGAATTAGCAGTAGTAGTGGGAGATGAGTAATGTATGTACTACTACTACCCCAGTTTCATAGTTTCGATGGTCTATGTGACTTAACATACAATTTGTCACATATACACGTACTTGATGAAAGGTCATTTATGACAAGGTAATAGATTTGCAGATCATGTTGGATGTCTTTTTTTGATTTTTTTTTTTTCTTCTAATTGTTTCGATATATGTATGCATGTATATATTGGAGGGGTGTTGGCAAATCATTCAGCTATTAAAAAGGGGAAGAGCGGTTTTGACATAACTTTGGTAGCAGGATCGTGTTGTGTCAGATTTGTCTACCACACACTCGGTACTTTGGCTCATTTTTGGGATAAACACTTATAGAAGTCTTCTTGCTTTTTTCCTTTTGCCTTCCCTGTATATTTGCTAAGCTTTTTTTCTTCACTGGGAAAAGACTAAGGTGCAATAAGTAGTACTGCATAAAAATGGTTCATTTACTATAATGTACGTACGTGTGTGTGTATATATATATATATATATATAAAAGCTTGTACTACTCTTTTTTTAAGTCTTTAATTAGCTAGTTCATAAGTATAATCCATTGGAGTTTCATAGCTAAAATCTCAAGCATATGAAAGTCAAATATTTTTCTTCAAGTGGAAGATGGGTCTAAATTTTTGTCTTCGAATAGTCTATATATGTATGTGTATTGGTGTATATGTATGATGAAAATTCAAAACCCATTTCTTCATTGTATCCTATCACTCTTCTATGTTCCCTAAAGAGGAGAAATACATTAAATAAATGAAGCCTTTTGATCTCATGATCACTTATAAATAGTGCTACATAGTTACTTATTCAATTAAGAGGCATTTGCAATTAAGTGATAGGCAGATATTGGGAAGAAGACAAAATGTAGCCAAAAATATATATTTGTACGTACTCATACATAAGTGATCAAATTAAATGAGTGAATATTATAGTCGAATTAATATTAACTAATTAAGATGATGAAGTCAGCTGCAATGCTGATACTTATCCACCAGAGGACCCATAACTGCTAATATGGTTCTTACAGATGAAGAACACGTTTTTCTTTTCTTCAATGGGCTTTGATGTTCCTCATGTTTCATAATAGCAGCTATATTTGTTTCTTTGGTAAGACTTCTTTGCCATTTAAGTGATTGCTATACATTGATTAATTTGCTCACAATTTCATCCATATATATGCTATATAGCTAGGTAGTTAATTTGAAGTATGTTTTTTGCACGCTCATGAAAATTAATTTGCTTGCTCTTTTTCCCTTGATCTTCATGAGTTCATGAAAAACTACTTCATTTTGTGGTTATATATATTGGTCCAATGTATACTTATCTTCGTGAAAAACAAAGCCTTGTTTGTTAGGTAGTTATAGATAGTAATTGTGTAATATACACCTGAGGGTGTAGCTCAATAGAAGGAAGCTGTCATTCCTATCACCTTGCAAATATGAGGTTGTAGGTTTGAGTTTTGTTAAGTCCGTTTGTATCTAAGTTCACTCAACTTGCTAATCTCCGATAAAAGAAGAACTATTAGGGGTATGAAAAACTATTAGAGGTATGGATCTTCCAATAAGCTTTAATTTCTCCTAATAGATTCCTAAGATGATGACTCCTACTAAGATGCCCTTTTTTTATTTACCAAAAAAAGAAAAGAATTGAACATGATATACATGAAGTTTTGGTAGATTTGCATCCCAAGTGAAGGATATCTATCTCACAAATACTATTCTCTTTAGGCTTTAATAGGGTTTACATCAAAGTATTATGTTAATATATATGGATTTAGGGACCCATAAAAATGAAGAAGTAGCAAATAGGAAAAGAGAAGTTTAATAGCAAAAGCAATATCTTTATGGTGCCCATGAGTTTTTTAATACTTTATGTGAAGTGGGTTTTCTATACACCTATCAATACTAATGGATTTTTATTAAAAGAGACCATTATTTTATGCAACTCTGTTATCATTAGTAGACATATTGTTTAAGGTTTGGCTGGGTCCCCATTTGACATTGGAGCTTTCCTTTTGAATTCTTTTGGTGCATGATTAGAATCCCTCTGAGCATTATGAATATAATCATTGAAATCCTTTGATGTGAATTAGATACATTAATATTTGGTCTAGTGGGTGCTAATATTTAATGTAAAATTTGCCAAATGCTTCTCATTTTTATTTTTATCAATGAAATTGTGATTGCTTACTCATATTTGTGTGTATGTGTGTGTGATTGTTTGATTTGTTGTTGAATGTAGACTAATTTAGGATCATATATATTATAATATATAATTGTACCATATGTCAATTATAATGGTTGCCTATTTGCATATTCAATACCTACCGTTGATTGGATTACAAGCTAAGCTAACAAATTCAACACATGAAAACAACATATATCACTCTCTTAATTATTTGGGGTTTTATTGTCTTTTTGCAAGTATAAAATTGGGGGTTAATTTTCAAGTGTTAATTAATTTCCTCATTTTGGTTTAAATTATTGGCTTTATTTTATTTTATTTTGGGTTCTATTTTTGGCTTATCATGAAGGTTATGGATTTGTTGTAACGCCTTATTACAAGCTTATATATCACCTCTCTTTTTTTCTTTATCGTTATTATTATTTTTTTGCACTTTTCCCTTTTGCTTAAATAAGCAAACTTATTATTATTATTATTTTATTATTATTATTATTATTATTATTATTATTAATTTGTACAAATTTAAGTACCACATGAAAGAAAACCTCACGATATTCTTTAAACCAGCTTCGTTTGATTAATGCTTACCCTTCTTGCTGAATTTTAATGGTTGAGATTAAGAGTTAATGCATATGTCAATTTTCTTGTATACTAACAAATTGAGCATCTTATTTATATATATATATATATATATATATATATATATATATTATAATTTATATTGCCTAAATTTTTTATTGAGTTTTTAAATATTATTAAAGAAAATCAATAATGTAAAGTTCAGCATCGTTGGAAAATAGATCGCTAGTAAAGTCAGAGAGTCACTATCCGACTCCATGTGTCCCATCCAACAGTTGTGTCTTCGACATTTTACCGCATAAAAACAAAAAAATTTGAGTTGTTGTAGTTTCTTTTTTTTTTTTTTATAATGTTTAATATATAGTGTAGCATACATTATGAAAAAAAAATTGAGTTTAGGTGTCAAAATATGTACCATTATCATATGTGAATTGAAAACTTACCAAGAAAAAAAAATTAAAAAAATATTGTATTCTAAAAAATAAAGCACCAGTCATAAAAATAATAATAATAAAATAAAATATTTAGCACCAAAGTGTAAAAAAAATTGACTGTGATCACATCAGAATCGATCTAATCAGACAATCAAATCACATGGATCAAAGATTCCACATGCAAATATTCAAACTGTCATCTTTAAAATGAAAAACTTTGAAGGACCTTGACTTTAATTACATATGGAAATAAATAAAAAATCAATTTTTTTTTTATGACAAATGGACATGAGGGCATCATCACTAGGAAGACTATTTTGCACCCTATTAATAATTTTCATCTAAAATTTCAAAAATAATAATTTGTCATCTAAAAATGGTAAATATATCTGCGACCTGATGAAATAATCTAATTATTATAAGAACTCAAATCCTTTACTAAATTTTTAAATGAATTTTCTATATATATATATATATATATATATATTTAATCTCAATGTCTTACCCTTTAATGGTTCAGTTCCTACTTCCACTAAAAAATATACATGAACTAGAAGCAACTCCCCTTACTCAAAAAATAAAAAATCAAAAAATGGAGAGAATACACGTGCAGCTAATAATAAATTAGTTTAGTATTCCTAATAGTAAACTTTAATTAATTAATTAGCCTAAGTGAATATTTCTCTTCATTAATCAACTTATATCATAGGTTTAATTTAGGAAAACTATACACCCCTCTATTTATTTTAATTTTAAAAAAAAGTTACACCACTTAAATAAATATATTAACTTTTAAAAAATTTGCATTCTGTATGCATGCGCATGTAACACTTGTACATAAAATTTATCCAAATAATCACATCTCACATATGCTAACACATAAAATTATAACTATATTAATGTTAAAATTAGGCTCTAATACATTCCTATATTCTTCAGATACTATATTAAATAAAATATTTACTGCATTTTAATATCTAAAAATTAGTTTTGAAAATTCATATTAATTAGTAAAAAAAAACAATGAAATAGGTTTTTTTAAAATAAAAAATGGAATAGATAATTATGAAATAGGATCACAGTTGTATTTTATAGAGAAAAAAAAGTGTCTTAATATAAAAATCGAATTTATCAGGAAACATATCTATTTGTTGCTCAACATTATAATTATATAGGAGTTTAGAAAGTAATAAATTTATTATGTAATTATATAGAAATTCAGAATTACAGGTCCACTATCTAACATTTTCTCCTCTATTTAATAAGTTAATAAAATTGAATATACTTCGTAAATAAGTAGGAAAATTTAATTAATTTTTATTTCACTTCCCGGCACGCTCAAATGCAAATAGGGTTTTAGATGGGAATAAGAGCCACCAAATCAGAGACATGACCTTAAAACAATTGCGGATCTACTTGCGGTAAGTAAACGAGGTAAGGCAGCGGCACAGAAATAGAAAGTCTTTTTCAGAGCTGAGTTTTTTCTTCAATTTTTTTTTTTTTTCCACTTTTGTCATATTAAAAGAAAATAAAATAAAATAAAAATTCCAAAGTTGCAACGAGTACGAGAATTCCACACGCTTGCTTGAGTCACTTCCGGTTGACAATTAAAGGCGCTGCTGGCTGGGACCCACTCACTCATTCCCCTGCTCATCGCACGTGCTTCCCTGTCATTCATGTCGGCCAGCCACACACAGCCTTGATCCCATGCTGATCTTCCCCCACGTGGCCACGATTTTAACCGTACATGTCATTGTTCCTTTGATTTCGACAATTCAAGTCCGCCTCTATGATAATGTGGAATTGGTTTACAATAAAATTTTAAGGTTGATAATTTAAATTAATTTATTATTTATTTATTTATTTATTTTTACCTCAATTCAATTGTTTAATATTACAAAAGTTTTAATGGACACTGAATAGTTAAAAATAAATTATATTTATAAATCAGAGATTATTTATTATTACTTAAAAAATATTAATATTAATTTTATAATTTATAAGACACTTTATAATTTTGTGGCTGAATTCCTAAAATTAACAAACTTACCAATTTCTATTTCTAATTCTCTAAATACAATAAAAATATATATTATAATTCATTTAAAGCCCAAAAGAAAAAAATAATAATAAATGAGTGGTGCATATTTTGTTGATTAGTACTTTACTTTTTGCTTAAGGCCCTAAAAGCCCATAGAAGTTACTTTGGATTTTGTCTACTCTTTTGAGCCCAATACAAATCCAAGTTGACATTTGAGTGCTTCTAGTTCTGGACTTGTGAGTTGTGTGACAAGCCCGCTAAGTTATTGACTCTTTTGATTTAATATATTTTTTTATATGGAAATTTTAATCTGAACAAGGGCTTTGCTTGAAAAATTCATGAATAAAAGAAAAGAAAAGGGCTTTGCATGAAAATGAAAATGGGCACATTGCTACCATGCATGCAATTGCAATCATTCTTCTGCCTTTTGAAGAAAGAAAAAAAGAGTAACTATTAATACTGGTTTAAATTGAATAAACATTAAATTAATCAATGTAGCTTTTTTTTTTTTTGATGAATAATCAATGTAGCTTTTGGTTATATATTTATCAGCCCCCCAACCAAAGATTGAATAGGACTTCAAATTAATGTATTAGTCCTTAATCAATCGGTAACAAATTCAAAACCTTTCCAATATTGTAATAGGGTAGGTTGATTTAGGACTCAGGCCCAAAAATATACTATTGGATATTTTGAATGAGAGGAAGGCCTAATGATAAATGTGTTATTCTGTTCAAAGGTTGATGGGAAATTTTACTTTTCTCTATAGTTTATCTCTAACGTGGGTAAGTGGTAAGTAAAGCCAAGCACCAACATACATGGCAAACAAAAACCTAAAAAATGGCCATGAATAGTAAAAGCTACATGCATGTTGGAAGTGCATTGCCAAATGGGATCAACACAATGATTCTTCATTTCTTCTTATGTTAGGCGAATAAATTATTTATATTTATGATGTTAGCAGTAGTGTTATGGCTTCAAATACTTATGTATAGTTTCTCCTGTCTAATTATACACTATATAAAATAAAATTGTTCAACAAATTGAATAATTTCTATTATGTGGTCAAAATAGACAAGGAAGGTCTTAGGTCCAAACCAATTGTACATTGGTCCCCTTTAATTCCACCAAATGGGGCATGGACAGCAACTGGCCATGGCATACTATTAAGCTTTTAGGTTTGCTTATATTTAGGTACTTTGTAGCAATGGTATAACTAAAAAAAACTTTAATGTTCAAAATTTTGTGTAATATATAGTATAGTTGGAAAAATATTAGAAGGGCAATGCAATTGGTATATTTTTCAAATGGTAATGATTGATTAATGACTAGAGAGTTGTAGGAACTTATTCCATTATGTATTTACCCAAAAAAAAAAAACTTGTTCCATTATGCATCTTCTTTATTATTCAATTAATGGGAATGGTATTAGATGAGGTAACTAACTATTTCACATGAAACACAAAAACTTTTGAGATATTTGTGAATTAATTCTTATACAATTTGATCTTTTAAGACAAGCAAATATAAAGTTTTTATTAGGTTGTTATTTTGAATTTAGTACCAACATTAAATTATAATGCTTTGAATTTTTTTTTCTTACACAAAAATATTATTACAGGAGATTTATTGATAAATATTATCACAACATTAAAGTAGTTCGTAGTTCATAATTATTTAGATGCTAGCAGAAAAAGGACAAACACCACTTTAAAATTTTTCGTACCCAATTAAATATTGGACCCTTTTAAATTTAAATTAAGCATATGAAAATTTAGCGGTAGATGAAAAAAACAGAGAACAATGCTTGAGATCTAGAACCTTATTTTATCATTAAAAGAGGTGAGCTAATATAGAAAAAAAGAAGATAGATTTAAGTAGAGCTTTATTATTAATTAGAGAATTATTATTTTTTAGACGAAATTAGGGATAATGTTTTATGTTAATAATTAATTGAAACTTAATTAATGAATAATATATAAAAAAGTATTATTTTTATAAATAAAACGCGTAACAGTGTTACACTCTGCTGCCTAGTTACGCAAGAAGTCTATTGCTCTATCATATCCATATGTAGAAGACAATCACGGACTCTGAGATCTGATCTATCTCTCTCTTTCTTGAGACTCTCTTTCTCTCTGATCTCCGGGATTTCCTCATTTAGAAATAACTGATCCTTTTCACTCAGATCCTTTTCGTACAAGTTCAGGTCCCTTGCATACTTACCTGCCATTGTCATACTCACTTCGTTCTTCGATCCAAACCCAGTAAGATTCTGCTCTTTTGCTCTTCTGTCTTGGTCTTTCTTTGTGTATTTAGATATCTGGGTCTTGCATATATTCTTATATCTTTTGTTGGATCTGGTTCAATTCCCATTCTGGGTTTTGTTTATTCGGCGAGTTTGATGCTCAAAGATGTTATTTTGATGGGTCTTGAATACAAGATTTTAGTTCTTTGTTTCCGTTTGAGGAATATTGGATTTGATGTAGTTTGGTGCATTGCTTTTTAATGCAAATTTGTAGTTTTTGTTCGGATCTTTGTCATGGATCTGTGAGTCCATCTCGTTGGGTGGCTCAGAATGTTTTCAATTTCTTATTCATTTATTTCAATTCAATGGGAGTCCAACAGTTGAATTCTTTTCTTACTGATTGGATTTATTTCTTTTCCTTTTTGAAAGTCAATCACTTCATTGCTTGGTTATCAATTTACTGGATGCTGTTATTGCTGGTTTAGTACCGAGTATCGTTTTTGCTTTATGGTTAAAGTTCAGAAATTCTGATTTGATGTTTTAAATACTGTGAGGCAAGTAGCAACTTGCTTTTAACTTCAATAATTCATTATCACAGCTTGTAGAAGACTCTATGATGCCTAGTGTCAGTAGTGTGGGATGTATTGGTGCTTATGTACCTGAGCCCTTAGCTATTGACAATGACAAATTTTGTTCTTTTAATAATAGTACATGTAATTGTTTTTACGTCCTTACGTTCTCATCGCTGATTGGAGACGTCCATTTTTAATGTTTCATTTACCTAAAGAACTGAAAATTCCAAAAAAGTGCATTACAGTTAGTTACACTTGAGAGTTCTAAGTAAAAGTTCCAATCCAAATTCTTCAATGCCTATATCTACTCTTACATAACGTGCTTATATGTACTATTGATGATGGTTGCTTTGTTGCATTTTTACAGGTTGTTCTACTCTGCTTTGTTAGAGATCTTCAAGGTTTTTTTCAGTGCTTCTAATACTGGAGCTTCAGTAAGGGAAGAATTCACACTTTTATTGTGGGTTTGAGACGTGTGCAATGGCATCTGCATTGTGATATCATAGTATTTAAGAGAGACTGAAAATTATAATCTTTTGAAGAACTTTAAAATTACATAAACAATGAGGGGAAGATCTGATGGGGTGCAAAAGAAGCGTGTAATCACTTCTCTCTGTATTGTGGCAATATTTCTCGGTTTCCTGTATGTTTACTATGGATCTATCTTTGGCTCTCAAAATCGTGGTGCATCAGCTCTAGAATATGGCAGCAGATCATTGAGAAAGCTTGGTTATTTGGGTGGGGATGAAGATACTGATGGCAAACAGGAAGATGGAGATGATGATATTATACCAAAAAGCTTTCCTGTAAGTTCTAAGTTTCTGAACTTGGTTTAGAATCCTCCCACCCTGAGAACCCAAAAAATAAATAAATAAAATAAAAAATCTACATTCCGTAGTTTAAAGTGGACTATAACCAATAAGCTTTGACATGTTCTTGTTTTTCGCGTGTTTATTGTGACATTGTTTTATTTATCTACTTATGGTTTTGAAGGTTTGTGATGATCGGCATTCAGAACTAATTCCTTGCTTAGACAGAAACTTTATATATCAAATGAGATTGAAGTTGGACCTGTCTTTGATGGAGCACTATGAAAGACATTGCCCCCCTCCGGAAAGGCGGTACAATTGCTTGATTCCTCCTCCACCAGGGTACAAGGTAATGATGTTGATAAATGAGTTGACTCATGTTGAATGTTATCTTAATCTTGCATACTGCAGTTATCATATTGTTCTATGATTCAATAAATGTTTAATTTTCTTTCATCACCCCAATGCTACAGGTCCCAATCAAATGGCCAACAAGTAGAGATGAAGTATGGAAAGCAAACATACCTCATACACACCTTGCACATGAGAAATCTGATCAGAACTGGATGGTTGTAAAAGGTGAAAAGATAGTGTTCCCTGGGGGAGGCACACATTTTCACTATGGAGCTGATAAATACATTGCTTCAATTGCAAATGTAAGATTTCTAGAGCTTAATGGAAAATTTGGAAAGAATAGGAATATGACACTGAACTTGGACGCATTAAAGCACTAACACTTGAAGTGCTATTTCTTATAGGATTTTACGTTCTTTAGTCTTCCCATTGCTTATGAATTGAGTGCTCATATAAACATTCTAGGATTGCTTATTCTTGTGTTACATGGATCTAGTGATATGTTATATTTAATTTCTATTGGCAGATGCTCAACTTTTCAAACAACAATTTAAACAATGAAGGAAGATTACGAACAGTTCTTGATGTTGGCTGTGGAGTAGCGAGCTTCGGAGCCTACCTTCTCTCGTCAGATATTATAGCAATGTCCTTAGCGCCAAATGATGTGCATCAAAACCAAATCCAATTTGCTTTAGAAAGAGGAATTCCTGCTTATCTTGGTGTTTTAGGGACCAAGAGGCTTCCTTATCCAAGCAGATCTTTTGAACTTGCTCACTGTTCCCGTTGTAGGATTGATTGGCTTCAAAGAGATGGGATTCTTCTTCTTGAGTTAGATAGGTTGCTTAGACCAGGAGGTTATTTTGCTTACTCCTCACCTGAAGCCTATGCCCAGGATGAGGAGGATCTAAAGATATGGAGAGAGATGAGTGCCCTTGTGGAACGAATGTGTTGGAGAATAGCTTCTAAGAGGAACCAGACTGTCATTTGGCAAAAACCTCTAACAAATGACTGTTATATGGGAAGAGAACCAGGTACCATGCCTCCTCTCTGCCGTTCTGATGATGATCCAGATGCGGTTTGGGGTGTGCCAATGGAAGCCTGCATCGCACCATACTCTGATAGTGAGTGTCTTCTCCTCACTTCTTGTTTTTATTGTTGTCTTAGTGCTTTTTCAGCTGTTAAACATCATTTCAATTCCAAATATGTTTTAAATAGCTCATATAAAGTCTATTCTTAATCTATATGTGTGTGAAGAAATTAATTTGTTTAGGCTGAAAACAAGACAAAGTGGTAGTTGTTATTAGCATGAAGGCTCAATAGGAAGTTGGAAAGCATTAACCCACCCACTTCCATTGGTAAAATATTTAGCTTTAGTATCACCAAAAAAATTCAATCATAGGCAGTAAAATATGCTCCCACAAAATCTCCTGTGCTCACAGATGACCTGCTTTTACATGTCATGGACTCCAAGTTAGAACATCCAGGCATCATCTTGCTTTTCAGATTGTTTTACTTGTTCACAAATGTCTGATATCCCTGGTAAATAGGCCATTTTTCAGAAACTGTGTAATTTTTGACCAGATAGCTCTACTTGTAGGAACACATGTTAACTAAACCATTTAGGTGAAAGAATCATTAGGCAACTTCTTTTGATGCTTTTGATGGAAAGAATTCTAGGAGTGTATATGGATCTGTATGCTAACACTTTTTCCTTGGTTTTATCAGAAGTCCAGAGAGTGAAGGGTAGTGGCTTGGCTCCCTGGCCAGCAAGACTGACTACTCCTCCTCCCCGACTTGCTGATTTTGGCTACTCGAATGAAATGTTTGAAAAGGATACGGTAATTAAATGGAAGCACTCCTACATGTTTTAAATTGTACTTGTAATGTTTTTGCCTTGCATATCTGGAGCATGATTCAGTAAGCATGAATACATGGCTTAAGTCTTGGTAATGATTTGCAGGAGATTTGGCACCGAAGAGTTGAGAATTACTGGAACCTACTGAGTCCAAAGATTGAATCAAACACTCTGCGGAACTTGATGGACATGAAAGCAAACATGGGATCATTTGCAGCTGCTCTGAAGGACAAGGATGTTTGGGTGATGAACGTTGTTTCCGAAGATGGACCAAAACACTTAAGTTGATATATGACAGAGGACTAATAGGCACTACTCACAACTGGTATGCAAAATGAGTTACCTAGCGCATGGAATTTTTTTTGAAGTAAATGAATTGTTGTCTCTTTTGAATGTCTGTTGCATCAAATTCTGTCCATTATTTTCCTATAATTATAGACCTTTATAACTCTTTCTAGTTTTTATATTTTAAATGGGAGTTGTAGACTTAGAGAGTAAATTAATTCCAATTTTGATGTGATTTCTAGAACTTTTCCTAGGTGTGGTATGTCCAGACTTAGGTTGTAATCTTGCAAGCTTGGGTTGGTTTAGCCCTGTGGATAAACTTTTGCCCAAGTTTACCTCTCACAGCAAATGAATGCTTGAAGCTTTGCAGGTTCTGTTCCATTATTGGCAAAGCTACCTTTCATCTTGCTGTCAACTCATTTTAAAATAGGGATTCACAAAGAAATTTTGCTTTAAGAGTACGAATGACTGATAATTTTTATCTTGACAGGTGCGAGGCCTTTTCAACGTATCCTCGGACTTATGATTTACTCCATGCTTGGACCGTCTTCTCTGATATAGAGAAGAAAGAATGTAGCAGTGAGGATCTCCTGTTGGAAATGGATCGCATACTAAGGCCTACTGGTTTCATAATCATCCGTGACAAACAGTCGGTGGTAGATTTCGTAAAGAAGTATATAACAGCATTGCACTGGGAATTGGTGGCAACAGCGGACGCCAGTTTAGATTCAGACGAGGATGGAGACCACGTTGTGTTTATCATCCAAAAGAAAGTGTGGCTGACAACTGAAAGTTTCAAGGATTCGGAGTAGAGAAAAAATTGATTAATTCCCTGTTTCCATTTGAATTCCTCTGCCAATCCAAGGGACCAACAAGCATGTCCCAAGCAGTGATATGGTAAACCAGTTCCATTTTGTAGCACTAATGATGTTTCAATTTTTGTTTTTCAAAGAATTATTATTATTTTTTCACTTTATTTGTTATAAATTTATAATGATTCAATCTATAATCCATAGACTGCCTGTATTGATAGGATACTTCAATTTTTATTTGTATTTTTTTATATATAAAAATCTGTTTATTTCATGTAAGCTACTCGATTTATTATTTGATTAATAATCAAAACATAGATTTGTTGCCAAAACCCCAGAAGATCACAGTTGTCTGGCTTTTTGAATGATAAGCAATTTGATTGTTTGTATAGCCATATTTTTTAGTCCATTTCTTGAATTGCATTGAGTTTTTATGATGTGTATAAATAATGGGTACCAAAAGCTGAAGAGACATGGAAGCATTATCCATTTCTTGTATTGTTGTGGAGTATATATTTCTGGAATATTGAAAATTTGCTCCATGTGTCTTGGATTCCGCAAGTGGGAGATTGGATTGTTTTGTCCCTGCCTTCTTTTTTGTTTTTTTTTTTGGTCTTTTACAACCTAATATTCATTGCGTCTTGTTTTATTATAATATTCTTCTTTTCAAACATCTCTTTAATCTACGCTGTTAAACACTCAAAGTCCAGCCTGTTGCCAAGCATCAAAACAGATTGATTAAGACATTTAATATAATATAATTAATGAATTAATTTTGGTCAATGGGTTGGGAAAATTTATTCCTCCTGAAGTAATCTCAGTTAGAAAATCCTACCTCTATGATGACTTGCATTTAATTAAATAACTAGGAACAAAATATATTTTTAAGAACAATAAAATAAATTGATCTATTATTAACCATAAATAAATAAACTGTTTTTCTAGGGCAGTAGAATTTTAAAAATAAAAATAAAAAAGACACGAGGTCGGAGAATCCCAGGTGAGGGCTTAAGGACACCTGCCATGGGCCTTCAGACTTGGCAAATCCGATATGGTAATAATCCCACGCGTGCGGGTCTATCTTTGATAAATAGAGCTAAAGCTCGATGAAACCCTTTTGGGTGACTTTGGGGGTTGCAGACGGAAGCATGAAGAGGATGAAATTCAGGTGGGCAATGGTGTGTTCGTCGAACCAGAACCGAACCATGGAGGCTCACTCTATCCTCAAGAGGCAGGGCTTCGACATCTCTTTGTACGGTACCGGCTCACACGTCAAGCTTCCTGGTCCTTCTCTCCGAGAACCCAACGTCTACGACTTCGGTACTCCTTACAAGCACATGCTCGAAGATCTCCGCCGCAAAGATCCTGAACTGTATGTTCCTCTTCTTCTTAGCTTTCAATTTCCATTTTTTTTTTTTAAATTTCGATTTTGTTTCCTTTTTGGGGTGATTCAGATTATAATGTGCATTTTCAATATAAGGCCATATATTCAGACTTGCTTGTTACACCTGCATATCATTCGTAAACTTTCTTTTTTTTTTTTTTTTTTTATAAATAAAAAAAGGTTGATAGGATTTCATTAATTCAGAATTTTAGTGTAGAATTTTATTAACAAGTAGAATTTTCTTACCGCTAAATCAATAATAATAATAAAAAAAATTATAAATAATATTATTAGGTACAACCTTCCAGCTAGCTGATCATACATATATAATATAATACAAACTAGTCATGTAACGTTATTTGGATAAATTTTACCCAAAAAAAAAAACTTTATTTGGATAAAGAGAAGAGATAGAAGGCTAGCTGATCATATATATATATATATATATATATAACATAATACAAACTAGTCATAGTAACTTTATTTGGATAAAGAGAAGATATCAGAAATTAATGTTCTGATTTCAATATTATTTCCATAAATGGTCGATCATACTCGTACACACACACACACATATATATATATATATAGGTTTCTAAGATTATATTATGCCATGGGATCGATAAGCAATGAAGTGATACCATCTCTCAGCACCTTCCCAACATGTGTGTACGAGTCTTCATCCCTGTAAAGCAGATCCATTACTCGTGCAAGGTTTAGTACACGTGTGAGTAGTGGCATTGGCACTTGAGTAGGCCTCAGTAACTCCTGATTTATATCTTTCCATGCGTCCACAATTTGCCTATTAAACAATTCACAAACCTCGTCTTCTGATACTCCATCATGTTCTTTCATGTAGCAGTGGATGCCAGATGCAACATGCCCTCTCTTTTGTTCAAACTGAAAAAAAAAAATAAAACAATTTTAAATACTCATTTATGTATGTCAATGTACATTTGAATTACGTAATTTAGTAGATATTGTATTTAATTAATGCCTTGTTAATATTTTCTCAAATGGCAAATTTCAAAACATGTTCCCTCATGTCACCACTGCTATTAATGATCAACAACGAATCCACGGTTTGCTTATATGATATTAGATTAAAAAAAAATTTTTGTTTAAAATTTTATTTGGAAAAGTGAACATGAAGAATTAATGCTAATAAAATATATCATTATTCTTAATTACATACCTCGGTAGAAACGATATCGTCCATAAGCCTGTTCACCGTTGATGCAGCTTTCACAATCTTAGGGTCCCTAAACACCCAATCAAAGGCCTCTTTTGTCACTATATCTCCCATGCCAACGAAAGATGTTGTCGTTAACAAGAAGTAACCACATGATAGGAGTGCAGTCTGCATGTACTCCTCCATCGTTGGTATATAATTTTCATTGCACCATTTGGCTTCAACAAAGTAGGATCCCACTTGTATTTTCATCTACATATTATTAATAATAAGAAATTGACAATTAGTTAATTAATTTGAATGATCATAAGCTCTAGTCATATAAAAATGCTATTGTAAATAAATATTTATGGTATCAGAACAAAAAATTCTAGAACACTACCGCCTATTTTTTAAAAAATTCCCATATATAAGAATCAAAATGAGTCCTAAAAAATGGACAGCCTACAACATTGATAATTCAATGGTATTATCTTACAGCTTCTTTAGCGTAATCAGCCCGATATGTTCTTCCTTCCTTGGCCATTTCTTTCTCAATATTATCATAAACTTCTAAGAGAGCTCGATAACAATAAGTCATGCATTCCGGTAGCTGGTGTATGCAGCTGATATCCCACCTGAAGTGCGGAAAGTAATACTATTTGTAAGATTTTATTGTATGAATCATATGTATGTATATATATGTGTGTCTATATATATATATATATATGTTTAAATACTAACCTCTCAACTGCTTGTGTAAAGGATTGGAGTTCTTCATATGTTCCATGAACATCGAATATGTCATCGATTATCGACGTCATAGAAATCACTTTGGTTAATATTCTTCTAGCAAGTGAATATTGAGGCTCATAGTATACACCCAAGATCCAAAAGTAACACTCCACAATCCTATCGCGTGCAAATGGTAGCTTTGTCTTGAAATCTAAATCTTTCCACCACCTAATTAACAAAATGAATTCATAGGCGCATGCATGCACATTAATTAATTAATGTATTTATATATATATAGTTATATAATTATAATAAGAAAAATTAATTAATTACCCTGAGATTTCACTGAGCTCCTTGTGATGCAGTTTCTGTAGCATGTTGAAATCTAATTTGGCAAAGCTAAGTAGAACTTCACTACGTGAAGCGTCTTGTTGGTAGCTAGAAATGCATGGCCTTGCTCTTACCCTTGTCAAGGCCCTATGTATCGGTTGCTTTAAAGCATGAGCAACATGTTCTGAAAGGGGAGGACTTAATTGGGTTTGCATGGATTGTAGGTGAGTGGTGGTAAAATTATGAGCTTCATCAAGTATATCTTCTCCATGCACTCTTAGATGTGAAGCTTCGTACAAGCTCAGCATTCCTTGGACATCATTGATGAGTGATTCTTTGAACTTCCCTTGGTTGTCCTTAAATTTCTTGAACACATCTGGTCCAAAATTAAACCGATATGTACACAGCATCAAAATACATATAGTAAATTAAAATGATAATTAAAAAAATAAAAATAAAAATTTAATTATAGAGCTGAACGTACCGCAAGGAATATAATAGCCTTGCTGTCTTAGTAATCGGAAACACAGAGCAGTGGTGTATAAGTCATGATGATCATCAACATCTTCGTCCTTGTACTTCTTGTGGATGTGCTGCAGCATTTCGTCAATTTCATTTTCAAAGTGGTAAGCAACACCTAAGCTTTGGAGGGCATCAATCAACCTCAGTTTCTCGGTTGAAGGCTTATCGACCGTGGCAATCAGCATCATCCTTACTTCTTCTTTTAGTTGCTGAAACTGTTTCTCATCAACTTTCTGCATTAGAAATTCCACAATCTTAGTAGTCGTGAACACTGGCACATGCGTAGAGAAAACAAGATTATATATATATAACTGCTCTACTACAGTGTATCATGTGGCTGTAACTCATAATATATAAACAGTCCAACAGATTATATATATATATATATATATATATATATATATTACTTAATTACCGGTGAATCAGGAGATAGAAAACGATCTCCCCAAATGCTAGGAATATAATTTGCTGAGCGACGGTTAGCTTCATCAGTTGCAGCAATATATTGGGACGAGGAAGTGACAGGATTTGATATGATTTAATTTTGACGGTGCTCCGATCGGTTGTTTGAGTGCATGCAAGAAATTTGAGTTCCCAAACAAGAACGGTGTCTCTTTAGTCATGTGACTCTTTTGGGGGCAAATTAAAGGCTATATATAATTATAATCTTTAGTCATTCAATTTTGGCTTTTCTATGAGTCACTTTTTTTTTTTTTTTGCGTACCTAAAAGGATGACCTAGAGAGACAAAAATTTCAGTTAGCATCTGTAGACTATATTAACTTGTACTTATGCTAATGTTTTGATGCTATATTTACTAATGGAAGAATAATTAAATATGTGTGTAAATGTAAAGGCTATAGTTACAATCTTTAGGTATAGCTATCCATTTCGCCTTTTCTAATAGTTATTCACCCAAAAAGATAAGCCAGAGAGACAAACTTGTAGTTAGTTTCTATATCAACTTGTGCTAGGATTCTATAAGCATAAAGACAAACAATGGATATGACTTGGTCAGTATTGTTATCTAGATATTATACGCCACAATGGCCACATATATGGATTATCGAAAACATATACAGTTGACTGTAGGTGTTATGCTCTTAATTTTCCAAACGTTACCTCATAAAATCAAATGTTTTGATTTTGTTTGTTCTTTTATGTTCATTTTCAAAGTCTTATAAAAATGGCCTTATCGGTCACGTGTTTTGGTTGCTTGACGTGACTGTAGACAAAACAGAAACCTTGCTTTCATATAAACATATTTTTGAAAAAAAAAAAAAAGTAGAAAAAGAAAAAGATTTTACAAACTTTGTTTTTGAGCAGAAAACTTAAACTTGTTTTTGAAAAAAACTAGAAAAAAAATTACGAACTTTGTTTTTGAGAGAAACAAAACAAGCAAAAGACAAAACAGGAAGCTTTCTTTCATATAAACATGTTTTTGAAAAGAAAAAAAAAACAAAGATTTTACAGACTTTGTTTTTGACAAAAACAGAACATGCAAAAGTAGACAAAACAGAAAGCTTTCTTTCGTATAAAACGTGTTTCTGAAAAGAAAAAAAGAAAAAGAAAAAAAGGATTTTACAAACTCTGTGTTTTTGAGAAAAACATAACAAGCAAAAAAGTATAGAATATTTATATTCAGTATTTTTGTCCAAGTGTTTTAAGATATATTTCCACAGAGAGTTTAATGGTGCCCACACACTGCTACACCTGCAGATTAGTTTGACCCGATTAGTTTGGAAAATTTGATGGTCCTAGAAATAGTTTAAAAAAACTCATGGTCTTGGAATTAATTTGGAAGATATAACGGTTCAGATTTCTGATCTTAGGTGTATCTGACACTGTGAATAGCTCATTGAACATAAATCTTTTTGAATCTGCACTGCAAGAGGTATTTGTCTTTTGGATAATTCAAACTCAGTCGCATATTTTATAATCATATATTTAATGCTTCCCCTGCCACCATTCTTTCATTGATGTATGGGAGTTTCACTCTAATCTGTGGAGGTTGCGAACCTTGAATTGTTTCCAAACCAATCGGTGGTTATGGGAAACCTAGTGTTCAATTCAGGAATAACTTGGAAGTATATATTATTCGGTGGAATCGTTGGGTGAGCTTTTGATTGTGAAAAAAGATGGTTCTACATACAAGTGGTCGTCCTCTTGACACGGAGAGAACGACTGGATTTATCATCTGTAAATTGGATTTGGAGACAGTCAGGAAGGGTTTATAACTCTACAACCGTTGTCGGATCGAGCACTGCTTATAGGGCATACGGATGCAACATCAATATCAATCAGAGATTTTCCAGAATTAGAAGAAATTTCTGTATACTTCTAGGATGATACTCTAGGAATTTACAACTTAAAATAGGAAAAGTTTAGTACCATTGGTTACCCAGATGAGCTAAACGACGTAATTAATCCTTAGTGAAACGACGTAATTTTTCTCTTGCTTTTATATATGGTGTATATTTTTTTCAAATTTAATTAATTGTTTGAGTTTTGTTTCGTGAAATTTAGCAAGCAAGCAATGTACACCAAAATAGGTTTGGAATTTGGACGTCTACTTACATGAATTGCGAAAACAATTAATGCGCGCTTACATGCATGTTAAACTAAATTTTCTTTAAAGACATGTCAAAAAAAAAAAAAGAATGCATATATGGGACAACTACAACGTAACGCTAACAGCTCTGCTAGTCCATGCTAGCCCTGTAAATAATTCTAAAGGCCATTTTATTAGATAATTTTCAACCTAATCATCAATGCATTAGGAAAAACACTATGATACAGCTGAGATCATGAGAGGATCCTTTATGATAAAGCTGAGGTCATGAGAGGATCCTAATCCATCAATACCTACTATTTGTTGTAAACTAAATGCAAAACAGTGAGAGATAAAAAGGACGAAATAGAGATGTAGAGGAAAAATTTTAGCGTTTTATTTTATTATCTATATCCTCAGGGACAAATCAAGAATTTTAAAACTTGGTGGACTCTTTTTATTTTATAAATTTTTTTAGCATATTTTATTATTAAAATAAAACATATATACATAATTAAGGGAACATAATGAGCTTTACCTTTATAATGCAAATACAATAAATTATTATTTATTGTGTGCCCTAAGCTTCTTTATTGGATAAAACTTATCAATTATTAATTCATTATTTATGCTACTTGGAAAGTTTCTTTCTATGTGGATGAGCATACAATCAACAAAAAAAACTCATCCTTATCAATCTGTTGCGAAGAGATGAAAAGGCTTGTTCCGTTGTTGATGTAAAAACAAGAAGAGTTAATACCAAACAGATCAATCTACTAATCAAGTGAAAATCATCTGCCAAGTCTTTTTCAATTAATTGGCGATATAATGTAGAAATGGAATTAATATTTTGGAAATCCGAACGATCCATTGACAACCTATAAAACTCCAACTGTATTCTCAAAGCATACAAATAAGAATGAGTGAAGTTTTTAGGATATAATTTCTCTGCACACATATATCATAAATTTTAAATAATCTGAAAGTATGATAATGATCCAATGTTGGGCTAAGATAGAGCAGCTCCACCGTGTTTGGTGGAAATATATGATTCAACTCCACCAACTGAAAATCTATTACATTATAAAATATATTAACTTGATAATGATGCTCAATTGTAATAGAATCTCTTTGTTAACAAAAATGACCCATACCAATTTTATAAGGAGCATTCATATCAAGCACTTCAATATCATATTGTGTACAAAAAGATACCATATTTTCTAATAGATCATCCCAACCACCATCTCTCATTATTTGAGGTTGCATTCTTGAATATGAAATATAATTTAAAGTATTTACAATATCTTGATTTTTTCTTTGAATCATTTCTAAAAGAAAATCTGTAATTTTCATAACTTTGTTCATCAAAAGTAAGATAAACACAAAGTTAAAAGATGTCATGGTATGATAATGTTTAAAAGCCTCAAAACAAAATTGAGTATTTGGTCCATTTTCATCGATTTGTGAAAGAAATAATTTTACTAAACCAAATAACTCAATTAAACTCCTTATAGAACGAAATGAAAACCCCAACAAATTGTTCCAAGTTGTTGCAAAGTATAAGCTTGATTTACTTATGTACCTACCTTAAGTTCTCTAGTTATTTTCAAGTCCTCAACTTTATATTGTTGAGTCAATTTCATCTCAAAATTACACTTGGCAGAAGCAGAAATGAAATTCACAATTTCATTTAATATTGAAAAAAAAAATAAACTTCACTTCTTAGCTACACCATTTAAAGTTAATAACAAGCGATGAGCAAAACAATGCATATAATATGCATATGAACAATCTCTGAGAAATAGTGCTTGTAACTTATTCCATGCACCACACATATTGCTAGCACCATCATATCCTTAACTACGTAAATTTTCAATTAAAAGCTAATGTTGACTAAGCACAGTGGAGATTGTATTTCTTAGTGTTGAAACAATTATGTCAAGAACACTCACAATAAAAAAATCACTCTATAATAAATCTCTAACAATTAACATATCTTAGTATAATAGTTATTTGCTCTTTATTAGCTTTATCAGTAAGAATACAAAATTAACTATTTTTAACTTTTTTTACATTATTAGCAAATATATGCAATATCTACTTTTGTATCGATGATGTAATATATTTGGCGTTTCCAGGAGTATTATTAAAGATAATATTGTTAATTTCAATGTTGCATCTTCCAAAAGGCTTAATAAGCTCAATGAAATTTCCTCAATTGGATGAATCATAAGACTCATCATTAATTACCTCTAAAAGTCAATCCTTAACTTGCTAATAATCTAACACTTTCAATTGTAATGTTTAATCTCAATCAATTTTGCGTTATTTGTTAAGAAGATTGTGCATTAATAATTATATCAATTTGTTGAGATTGGTTTCTTAAGCCATATCAATCTACCATAGCGCGTTAATTATATGAAAATACATTATGACTAAGAAAGATGCATTGTTGTCCACCAACCCTCTTCCAACTATTAAACCCATCAACAATGAAAAATTTTTGCATCTCATTATAAAAAAGGAAGTAAGGAAAATAAAATGCATAATCTTTAACAATAGAATACTCAGGCTAAGAATGTTGCTTAAACTACTTATATTAAAATTTTTTACATTAAACCTCATCTGCGTGATTAGGACACACACTTAGTTGAAGTTGATATGGTCCAATATTAAAATATAATTTTTAAATATTATCGCGTTCATTACCCGAATATTCATATATTTGACGACGCAATTCCAGATCACATTCAAGAATGTGGTGCCAAATTCTTGACCATGATCCTCTCTTTGAGATTCAAATCCTTATGGCACCATATTTTCACAATTAAAAGATTCATAAGACTTTCAAGGTGATTCACTTAATGATCCATCACTTATTTTTTTTTTAAAAATGATACAATTCCTTTAAACTTTTTTTTATTTTCGATCATTACCCAACATCATAAAATTCTATATTATAATACAATCAATCTAATTTATAACAATATAATATAATATAATTAATTAAATTTGGTCAATGGGTTGGGAAATTTTATTTCTCCTGAAGTAATCTCGGTTAGAAAATCCTACCTCTATGATGACTTGCATTTAATTAAATAACTAGGAAAAAAATATATTAAGAAAAATAAAATAAATTGATCTATTATTAACAAAAAAATAAATAAAGGTCCGTTTGATAATATAATTATTTTTTATTTTTATTTTTAATTTTTTCCTCTGCTATTTATAATTTGATTAGTTTAAAAATTAATAAAAGTTTATTAAATATTAGTTAGACTATTTAATTAAGTAAAAATATATATAAAATAATTATTTTATATTTTATATTTTTAATCTAACTAATCTTTAAAATAAAAAAATTATATATAATTTTAAAAAAATTAAAATAAAAAATAATAACCAGGTTAAATAAACTGATTTTTCTAGATAATAGAATTACAGAAGATAAATAAAAAAGACACGAACGACGCCGGAGAATCCGAGGTGAGGCTTATGAACACCAGCTTTGGGCCTACCCATGGGCCTTCAGACTTGGCAAACACCCATATGGTAACAATCCCATGCGTGCGGGTCTACCTTTGATAAATAGAGCTAAAGCCCGATTAAACCCTTTTGGGTGGACTTTGGGAGTTGCAGACGGAAGCATGAAGAGGATGAAATTCAGGTACGCAATGGTGTGTTCGTCGAACCAGAACCGAAGCATGGAGGCTCACTCTATCCTCAAGAGGCAGGGCTTCGACGTCTCTTCGCACGGTACCGGCTCACACGTCAAGCTTCCTGGTCCTTCTCTCCGAGAACCCAACGTCTACGACTTCGGTACTCCTTACAAGCACATGCTCGAAGATCTCCGCCGCAAAGATCCCGCACTGTATGTTCCTCTTCTTCTTCGCTTTCAATTTCCAATTTTTTTTTTTAATAAATTTGGAATTTGTTTCCTTTTTGGGGTGATTCAGATTATAATGTGCATTTTCAATATAAGGCCATATATTCAGACTTGCTTGTTACACCTGCATATCATTCGTAAACTTTCTAAGTTGCACTGCTATTAAGAAAAAGTACATGCATACTGTTATAACATTGTGTAGTCTTTCTCTCTATTTTTTTTTTTTTTTTATGAATGGAAAAGAACCTCGATTCCTCTCTCTCTCTCTCTTTCTTTCTTTCTTTTTTTTTTAATGAATGGAAAAGAACTTGATTCCAAAATTTTATTAATGAGTAGGAGAAAAATTATAAGTAATATTATTAGGCACAACCTTCCAGCTAGCTGATCATACATATATAATATAATACAAACTAGTCATAGTAACTTTATTTGGATGAAGAGAAGATATCAGAAATTAATGTTCTGATTTCAATATTATTTCATAAATGGTCGATCATACTCGTACACACACACACACACACACATATATATATATATATATATATATATATATATATATATATAGGTTTCGAAGATTATATTATGCCATGGGATCGATAAGCAATGAAGTGATACCATCTCTCAGCACCTTCCCAACATGTGTGTACGAGTCTTCATCCTTGTAAAGCAGATCCATTACTCGTGCAAGGTTTAGTACACGTGTGAGTAGTGGCATTGGCACTTGAGTAGGCCTCAGTAACTCCTGATTTATATCTTTCCATGCGTCCACAATTTGCCTATTAAACAATTCACAAACCTCGTCTTCTGATACTCCATCATGTTCTTTCATGTAGCAGTGGATGCCAGATGCAACATGCCCTCTCTTTTGTTCAAACTGAAAAAAAAAATAAAACAATTTTAAATACTCATCTATGTATGTCAATGTACATTTACGTAATTTAGTAGATATTGTATTTAATTAATGCCTTGTTAATATTTTCTCAAATGGCAAATTTCAAAACATGTTCCCTCATGTCACCACTGCTATTAATGATCAACATCGAATCCACCGTTTGCTTATATGATATTAGATAAAAAAAAAAATTTTGTTTAAAATTTTATTTGGAAAAGTGAACATGAAGAATTAATGCTAATAAAATATATCATTATTCTTAATTACATACCTCGGTAGAAACGATATCGTCCATAAGCCTGCTCAGGGTTGATGCAGCTCTCACAATCTTAGGGTCCCTAAACACCCAATCAAAGGCCTCTTTTGTCACTATATCTCCCATGCCAACGAAAGATGTTGTCGTTAACAAGAAGTAACCACATGATAGGAGTGCAGTCTGCATGTACTCCTCCATCGTTGGTATATAATTTTCATTGCACCATTTGGCTTCAACAAAGTAGGATCTCACTTGTATTTTCATCTACATATTGTTAATAATAAGAAATTGACAATTAATTAATTAATTTGAATGATCATAAGCTCTAGTCATATAAAAATGCTATTGTAAATAAATATTTATGGTATCAGAACAAAAAATTCTAGAACACTACCGCCTATTTTTTAAAAAACTTCCCATATATAAGAATCAAAATGAGTCCTAAAAAATAGACATCTTACAGCTTCTTTAGCGTAATGAGCCCGATATGTTCTTCCTTCCTTGGCCATTTCTTTCTCAATATTATCATAAACTTCTAAGAGTGCTCGATAACAATAAGTCATGCATTCCGGTAGCTGGTGTATGCAGCTGATATCCCACCTGAAAGTGCGGAAAGTAATACTATTTGTAAGATTTTATTGTATGAATATGTACATATGTATGTATATATATGTGTGTCTATATATATATATATATATATATATATATATATATATATGTTTAAATACTAACCTCTCAACTGCTTGTGTAAAGGATTGGAGTTCTTCATATGTTCCATGAACATCGAATATATCATCGATTATCGACGTCATATAAATCACTTTGGTTAATATTCTTCTAGCAAGTGAATATTGAGGCTCATAGTATACACCCAAGATCCAAAAGTAACACTCCACAATCCTATCGCGTGCAAATGGTAGCTTTGTCTTGAAATCTAAATCTTTCCACCACCTAATTAACAAAATGAATTCATAGGCGTATGCATGCACATTAATTAATTAATTAATTAATTAATTAATGTATTTATATATATATAGTTATATAATTATAATAAGAAACAATTAATTAATTACCCTGAGATTTCACTGAGCTCCTTGTGATGCAGTTTCTGTAGCATGTTGAAATCTAATTTGGCAAAGCTAAGTAGAACTTCACTACGTGAAGCATCTTGTTGGTAGCTAGAAATGCATGGCCTTGCTCTTACCCTTGTCAAGGCCCTATGTATCGGTTGCTTTAAAGCATGAGCAACATGTTCTGAAAGGGGAGGACTTAATTGGGTTTGCATGGATTGTAGGTGAGTGGTGGTAAAATTATGAGCTTCATCAAGTATATCTTCTCCATGCACTCTTAGATGTGAAGCTTCGTACAAGCTCAGCATTCCTTGGACATCATTGATGAGTGATTCTTTGAACTTCCCTTGGTTGTCCTTAAATTTCTTGAACACATCTGGTCCAAAATTAAACCGATATGCACACAGCATCAAAATACATATAGTAAATTAAAATGATAATTAAAAAAATAAAAATTTAATTATAGAGCTGAACGTACCGCAAGGAATATCATAGCCTTGCTGTCTTAGTAATCGGAAACACAGAGCAGTGGTGTATAAGTCATGATGATCATCAACATCGTTGTCCTTGTACTTCTTGTGGATGTGCTGCAGCATTTCGTCAATTTCATTTTCAAAGTGGTACGCAACACCTAAGCTTTGGAGGGCATCAATCAACCTCAGTTTCTCGGTTGAAGGCTTATCGACCGTGGCAATCAGCATCATCCTTACTTCTTCTTTTAGTTGCTGAAACTGTTTCTCATCAACTTTCTGCATAAGAAATTCCACAATCTTAGTAGTCGTGAACACTGGCACATGCGTAGAGAAAACAAGATATATATATATATATATATAACTGCTCTACTACAGTATATCATGTGGCTGTAACTCATAATATATAAACAGTCCAACAGATTATATATTTCTATATATATATATATATATATAACTTAATTACCGGTGAATGAGGAGCAAGAAAACGATCTCCCCAAATGCTAGGAGTATAATTTGCTGAGCGACGGTTAGCTTCATCAGTTGCAGCAATATATTGGGACGAGGAAGTGACAAGATTTGACATGATTTAATTTTGACGGTGCTCCGTTCGGCTGTTTGAGTGCATGCAAGAAATTTGAGTTCCCAAACAAAGAACGATGTCTCATGAATCGTCTCTTTTGGGGTCAAATTACAAGGCTATATATAATTATAATCTGTAGGGCTTGTTTGGTAAGATTATTGTTTTTATTTTTTTCCTTTTAAATTACATATAATTTAATTATTTTAGAGGTTAGGTTAAAATTTTTAAATATTTATTAGATTATTTAATTGAATAAAAATATAAAAACACAAATATTAAATGAAAATATTTTTATTTTATATTTATTTTTTTATATATTTTTATTCAATTGAATAGTTTAACTAATATTTAATAAACTCCAATTAACTTTTAAACTAACCAAATTATATATAATCAAGAAGATAAAATCAAAATTAAAAATAACCATATTATTAAATGGGTCATTAGTCACTTAATTTTTCTTTTTTTCCATTAGTTACTTACGTACACAAAAAGATGAGCTAGAGAGACAAAAAATTTAGTTAGTATCTACAACTTGTACTTATGCTAATGTTTTGATGCTATATTGTACTAATGGAAGAATAATTAAATATGGGTGTAAATTTAAAAGAATTATCCATTTCTAGTATTCTTGTGGAATATATATTTCTGAAATATTGAAAATTTGCTCCATGTGTCTTGGATTCTGCAAGTGGGAGATTGGATTATTTTATTAAAATTTTAGCTTTGTCGCTGAAAATTTAATGAATAAACAAAGACCAAAGGTTGAATCCAATTTTTTCAAAAGTAAAAGCTTAATTAGCTTCTTCTTTATAACAAATAAATATAATTAATTAATTGTTACTTGTGACGTGTGAGTTATATTGAGGTGGCCCCTTTTATTTGTTAGTCAATTTCTTGTATTTTCATTAGTTTTTTTGTTAGTCAATTTTTTTTTTTTTGTAAAATTTCCACATGCACTATAGTACTAATTTTAATTAAAACCAGGGCTACTAAGTGAGTCTAGGATTTTGAGACTACATTGGAATTTATTATAGAGAGGTAGAGAGAGAGAGAGAGAGAGAGAGAGGTAGATTACTGACGGTACTTATTAAAAAAGAAAAGAAAAAAGCATTCATGTTAAAGTTATCCTAAATACAGTCTTGCCGCTATTATCATATAAATACATGAATTGAGATTAAATGTTCTATTTTTTCAGTAAAAATTTAATTGATATGACACTCATTCCATTCCTCGGATAGAAAAAATGGAACACGTGATTCTCATCTGGATCATCTCATAAATATAAATAAACAAAATTAATGAAATAGGGCAGCTAGCTGGTAAGTTAGCAAGAGGCAATGAATTCCACCTGCACAATAGTACTAATTTTAATTAGAAAGGTACGTAGCAACAGGCCCAATGGTAAAACCACTGAGGGTGTGCTTCCACCAGCCTGGGCTTGACCAGGGCGTCCAGCTGGCAATCACCAAAAAAAAAACAAACAAACAAACAGGCAACGACTTCCGCATGCACTATAGTACTGATTTTAATTAAAACTAGGGCTACCAAGTGAGTCTAGGATTCTGAGATTCTGATGTCCTGGGTGAAACAGGACAGCTAGCTGGTGGTAGTTAGCATTGTTTCCTATGTCTAGGTGAAACAAGTAAGCAAGTTTTTATTTTATTTTATTTTTTATAAATAAAAAGAATTTTAGTATGGAATTATAGCTTAGGATTCTATACAGTTTAAGATTCTATTAGGAGATAAGATATTATTATTACTTCAGCTTTAAAATTTTATAGAAATTTAAAATAGCAAATCTATTATTTTAACAGTTCTTTATCTAATATTTAATAAAATTAAGTACATATGAAATTTTAATAAAATCTTATTAATATTCGAACCTAAACTTTTATAAATGAGTGTGAGGGCTTGATAAACTTTTCTACAACTGGGCCACACCCTAGTGCAAAACAAGACAGTTAGTTGGTGGTAGGTAGCAACACTTAAAAAATTTGCGCCCTATTACTTTGTGTTGTGTTTTTCAAATGTATATCTTAAATTTAAAATTATTTAAAATATTCACGTCTAATTCGCGAATTATAATATAAGAATGAAGAAGAAAAATATAATAAAAAAATAAAGAAAAAGACAGTGATTATGAGAACAAAGAAGAATAAACAAATAAAAAGGTGAATGAATTTCATAAAAATCAAAGGTATTTTTAATTTTTCATTACAAAACTTGACTAATAACCTATTGAATCTAAAGATTGAATCAAACACTCTGCGGAACTAATAACCTATTGACAGAGGACTAATAGGCACTACTCACAACTGGTATGCAAAATGAGTTACCAAAATATGTAGCGCATGGAATTTTTTTTGAAGCAAATGAATTGTTGTCTCTTTTGAATGTCTGTTGCATCAAATTCTTATTGTAATTCTCTGATTACTAATAACAAATAATTTGAGAGAAATAAAATCTATTTTACAATATAAATAATTACACAGTGAAAGACAAAACCAAAACTCTCAAAACACTCAGCTCTCTCTGGAGCTCTCTCACAACTCTTTTTAGAGTTCTCTCCTCTCTAGGATTTAGGATACAAATACACACAATACTCATGCCCTTTTATAGGCAATAGCTAAGGTGTGAATACATATAATAAAAGTTCACAAACTTCAACAATTGTTGCACCGGTGGTAGAAGCTCACCACCTTCCCAAATCTTCTTGGTGTGTATGGTGGTTGGTTAGTGGGAAGAACCTTCTATATGTGGCTGGACTTTTCAATTCTCCCCCGCATTCAAATCTGATGGTCACATGCATCCATTTCAGCTATGTCTCTGAATAACTCTAGCTTTTCCCAAGTAACCACTTTTTTCAACATATCAGCTGGATTCTCCTTTGTATGGATCTTCACTAGTTCCAACAGTTGTTGATCCATCACCTCACGTATCCAATGATAGCGAACGTCAATGTGCTTTGTCCAAAAATGGTACATTGAATTCTTGCTCAAATCTAGAGCACTTTGACTATCATAATGTACCTTGTACTCCTTTTGCTTTAAGCCTAGTTCTTTAAGAAACCGCTTTAACCATAACATTTCTTTTGCTCCTTCTGCTATCGCAATGCACTCTACTTCTGTTGTAGATAAAACACAACACATTTGCAATCTTGACTGCCATGATACAGCTCCCTCTGTAAAAGTATAAATAAATCCTGAAGTAAACTATCTTCCGTCAAGGTTTCCAGCCATATTTGAATCTGTATAACCTTCCAAGACTAGATCAGCTCCCCCGTAGCACAAACATGTCTTCGATGTACCTTTTAGATATCTGAGAATCCACTTGACTGCCTCCCAGTGTTTCTTTCCAAGATTGGAAATAAATCGGCTCACTGATCTTACTGCATGAGCAATATCTAGCCTAGTGCATACCATAGCATACATTAGACTCCCAACTGTTGAAGAATAAGGTATTGATTCCATCTCCTCTATCTCTTTCTTGGATGAGGCACATACTCTTGCTTAACTTGAAGTGATTTTCTAATGGAACACTAACTGGTTTGGCGTTATCCATGTTGAATCTTTTTGTCACCCGTTCAATATACTTCTCATGAGATAACCACAACCTTTTCTTCTTCCTGTCTCGGACTATTTGCATTCCCAAAATTTATTGAACTAGTCCTAAGTCTTTCACGTCAAAGGACTTAGAGAGTTCTTTTTTCATTGACTAATCTTCACTGCATCTTTTCCAATGATCAACATATCGTCCACATATAATAAAAGTGCAACGAAATTTCCATCCTGAAACCTCTAAAAGTAAACACACTGGTCTGCAGCAGTCCTTTTGTAGCCTTGATTCACCATGAATGAATCAAACTTCTTATACCACTGCCTCGGTGCTTGTTTAAGACCATACAAGCTCTTTTTCAGCTTGTATATGAGGTTTTCTTTCCCTGAAACCTCAAACCCTTTCGGCTGCTTTATATAAATTTCTTCATTCAGATCACCATGAAGAAATGTTGTCTTTACATCCATTTGTTCAAACTCTAAATCCAAACTAGCTACCAATCCAAGAATGATACGAATTGAAGTCATCTTTACAACTGGTGAAAATATCTCATCAAAGTCAATTCCTTTCTTCTGAAGAAATCCTTTGACCACTAACCGGGCTTTGTGTTTCACCACCTTTCCGCTTTCTTAAGCTTGAATACCCATTTGTTTTTCAGTGCATTTTTTTTTTTCGGAAGCTCAACCAACTTATACATGTTGTTTTTCTTCAAAATTTCATCTCATCTTTCATTGCTAGCAGCCATTTTCCTTTATCTTGATGAGATATAACTTCCTGAAAACTCTCTGACTCCCCTTCTTCAGTAAATAAAATATACTCTGATTCTGAATATCTAGTTGACGGAATCCTGCCTCGTTCTGATCTCCGCAACTGGCTAGTCATAGGAGATGTTCTACTCTCTAGGATTGAGTCTCCCCCTACTCAATCTTCTTCTTCTCCTTTATATTTTTTTTATATTTTTAATCTAACTAATCTTTGAAATAAAAAAATTATATATAATTTTAAAAAAATTAATAATCAGCGTTAACTAAACTGATTTTTCTAGATAATAGAATTACAAAAGATAAATAAAAAAGACACGAACTGACGCCGGAGAATCCGAGGTGAGGCTTATGAACACCAGCTTTGGGCCTACCCATGGGCCTTCAGACTTGGCAAACACCCATATGGTAACAATCCCATGCGTGCGGGTCTACCTTTGATAAATAGAGCTAAAGCCCGATTAAACCCTTTTGGGTGACTTTGGAGTTGCAGACGGAAGCATGAAGAGGATGAAATTCAGGTACGCAATGGTGTGTTCGTCGAACCAGAACCGAAGCATGGAGGCTCACTCTATCCTCAAGAGGCAGGGCTTCGACGTCTCTTCGTACGGTACCGGCTCACACGTCAAGCTTCCTGGTCCTTCTCTCCGAGAACCCAACGTCTACGACTTCGGTACTCCTTACAAGCACATGCTCGAAGATCTCCGCCGCAAAGATCCTGAGCTGTATGTTCCTTTCTTCTTCGCTTTCAATTTCCAATTTTTTTTTAATTTTTTTTTTAATTTCGAATTTGTTTCCTTTTTGGGGTTTTTGCTTGTGATTCTGATTAGAATGTTGTTCAGGCTTATTTTTTCAATTTTTATTCCTAGCTTTATGAAAAATTTCATGGAAAGTTGAATTTTTCTTTCAATTTTTTATTTAATTGCTTATTTTTATTGGTGGTGAAATATTTTGAGAAAATGCCAGGTTACTAGCTGAGAAGTTCAATTTTTTTTAATAACAGTGATAATGTTATTCTTGCGGTTTTTGTTCGTAATTTGTTTAGTGGATTATCGTATATGAGGGACTTGTGTACTAAATGTTTTTAGAATTTGTTTCCTCTGTGTTTTGCTTGTACTTCTGATTACAATGTGGTTCATGATCTTCAATACAGAAATGGAAAAGATATAATTAGTATTCCCAGCTATTTGTTATTTGTCTTGGAAAGGTGATTTTTATTTTTGTTTTTTTTTCATTGTTAAAGTAATTACTCCTTTTTATTGTTAGATAATATGTAGAGGAAATGCTAATATGAACTTTTCCTTCTGCTTGATATTGAAACCCCAATGAGGTAGTTTGTGAGTTCACTCTTATGCTTGGTTGGGAATTCTAAGATAACAATTAATTAATATTATTGGCTGAAAAGTCCAATTTATTTGAAATTATTGTGAAAACGTTATCCTTGTGGTTATTTAATGATTAAGGTAAACAAGGGAATGAGGTGTTTTGGGATTGATAATTCTTAGTAGATTGCTTGAGTTGTATGATAACACCATAGAAATCCAATACCCTGACATATAAATTGTGTTTATTGCTATAAACTGAAGCAAATTACCTTGACCTATGTTACAGTTACAAACGAAATGGCATTTTGCCTATGCTTAAGAGAAATTGTACTGTGAAATTGGCTCCTCAGCGGTGGCAAGAGAATGCTGCTGATGGTTCATTTGACGTAGTATTTACATTTGAAGAAAAGGTTTTTGATATGGTAATTGAAGGTTGGTATGTTCCTTTCTTTTTCATTTTCATTTTTATTCATGTGTTTTAGTTATACAATAATGCACCAAATCGAATGTTTGAATAAGTTGTCCATCTATGTTGGCTGCTATATGTTTCTTGAAAGTGTTATTTCCTGAACTGTTAGAATTAGCCACTGCAGGTGGAGTTATTACCAATTTCTTGAGATTGTCTGTATTAGATATATGTTATTGTTTATTAGTTATAAATGAGGACCATTCTTGTGATTAGCAATGTTAGGTAAATATACTTAAACAAGCTTACGAGGCAACCAACAATTGAAGACAGGACAGGTAGCTCTATTGATCTAGGATGATGTGACCAAATTGCTGCCTAATTAATGACAGGGTGGCTATGATTGTAGGCCAGTTATGGTTTATACTTATTATTGGATGTTGGTATTTCATGTGGGTTTTATTGTATAATTGAATTGAGGGCTCTGTATCATATATGGTTTTCAGAAATTTCAAATTGTGCATTAAGCTTTATCTTTTTCAGTTTACTGCCTATAAATCCATGAGCAATGAATTTTGTTGAAAATTGGCACAAAATGTAGATGGACTATATAGCTGGAAAGTGGCAGCATTAGGTTAGGAATGGGAGGGTGTGCTTGGTAAGGATGGAATCCCATGCTTGTGTGTTCACGCTTTAGTTAGATGGGGTATTTAAAGCCACTGCTGCAGTTTTGTTGTTTCTAAACAAAAAAGGCAAAAAAAAAAAAATCCATGTTCCTTCCTCATGGTAATCTTGAATGCTTAAACCTAGCTTTATAACTCAAACATTGATCCTTGTGTCCTTTTCTTTTAGTTCATGTACAGCTGGAATGCGGTAAATGTGCTCAGTTACAAAGCCATCTTTTAAACTGTCTAACCATTTTGTATCAATGTGCAGATCTTAACAACCGGGATCATGTTCTCATGAAAACCGTACTGATTATTAACTTGGAAGTAAAAGACAACCATGAGGAAGCAGCCATCGGAGCTCGTCTAGCTTTAGATCTTTGTCAAGAGGTATACATATACCCTACTTATGCTTCACAGTAGAAACTGGCTTACAATGACTTTAAAATTTTATTTGATAGATCGAAGCAACTGACTCATGGGAGGATACGATCGACGACATCGTAGCTGCTTTTGAGAAACAGCACCGGCGGAAATTATTGTATAGTATATCATTCTATTGAAACTGTAATGTTTTAGTTCCATTTATAAGATATGATTGGATGATGTGCATTTTCAATATAAGGCCATATATTCAGATTTGCTTGTTACACCTTCATATCATTTGTAAACTTTCTAAGTTGCACTGCTATTAAGAAAAAGTACATTTACTGTTATAACATTGTGTAGCCCTTAAATTAGGTTAACAAAAGGGGAAAAAATTATAAGCAATGTTATTAGGCACAACCTTCCAGCTGGCTGATCATACATGTATAATATAATAGAAACTAGTCATAGTAACTTTATTTGGATAAAGAGAAGAGATCAGAAATTAATGTTCTGATTTCAATATTATTTCCACAAATGGTCGATCACACTCGTATATATATATATATATAGGTTTCTAAGATGATATATATTAAGCCATGGGATCGATAAGCGATGAAGTGATGCTATCTCTCAGCACCTTCCCAACATGTGTATGAGTCTTCATCCTTGTAAGGCAGATCCATCCATTACACGTGCAAGGACAAGTACGCGTGAGTAGTGGCATTTGGCACTTGAGTAGGCCTCAGTTAACTCCTGGTTTAAATCTTTCCATGCATCCAAATTTTGCCTATTAAACAGTTTACAAACCTCTTCGTCTGATACTCTATGTTCTCTCATCTAGCAGTGGATGCCAGATGAAACATGCCCTCTCTTTTGAAACTGCAAAAAAGCAATTTTGAATACTCTTTTATATATGTAAATGCACATTTAAATTATATAATTAAGTAGATATTACATTTATTAACATGTCACCACCGTTGATGATCAACACCCCATCCACCATTTACTTATATGGCATTTGGCGGTTGGTTGTTTAGGTACTTTTTTTTTCTAAAATTTTATTTGGAAGGTGAACCTTGAAGAATTAACGCCAAGAAAATTATCATTATTCTAAAAAATATTTTGTACCTCGTTGGAAAGGATATCGTCCATGAGCCTGTTCCACCATTGATGCAGCTCTCACAATCCTGGGGTCCCTAAACACCCAATCAAAGGCCTCTTTTGTTACTGTATCTCCCAGGCCAACGACAGACGTAGTTACCAAAAGTAGCGCATTGTGCATGCATGTACTCCTCCATCGTTAGTATATAATTTTCATTATTCCATTTGGCTTCAAAAAACCAGGTTCCCACTTGTATTTTCATCCACATATTAATAATAACAAAGAAAAATTGACAATTAATTAATCATAACATCTAGTCATGTAAAATGCCATCCCAGAGAGTATAGAATTCTAGAAATCTAGTAGGTTAGAGTCAAACTACCCTATTTTTCTAAAAAATAAAATAAAATTATCACATGTAAGAATCAAAACGAGTACTGAAAAATGGAGGCCTACACAAGAGGGGACTGTTGAGATAAATATTACATACAAATTAAACCCATTTCTCATTAAATTAATTACAAGAACATTGATACAATTCAATGGTATATATGATCTTACAGCTTGTTTAGCGTAATGAGCATGATATGTTCTTACTTCCTTGGTCATTTATTTCTCAATATCATCATAAACTTGTAACAGTGCTCGATAACGGTAAGTCATGTATTTCGGTAGCTGGTGCATGCAGCTGATATAATATCCCACCTGAAAGTACCCGAAGTAATACTACTTTGTAAGATTTTATTGCATGAATACATCAGTGTGGGCGTGCGCACACACACACACATATATATATATATATATATATATATATATATATATATATATATATGACAAAAAAACGATTAAAGCACAGACAGAGCAATTGACACCGTTTAGCCGAAGCGGAGTCACTGAACTTGAACTTAAAGATGATGAGAGTACCTCGAGAGACTAGAGGAACAAAGAGTGGATTGGCCAACAGACTTGGGAATAGAAGAGGCAGCGATATTAAATAAACATTTTAGCAAACAGGTAGCCCAATGGAGAAGCCATCACAAAGGATCCCCGGAGACCCATGCAACCCCCAATGAAGAGAGAGATGAAGGTGGCGGAGGTCAATGTCGGAGTGAAAAAAATAATTGAGTATCGAAGTGATGGAGGAGAATTGGAACATTCTTTTTTTTTGCGTGTGATGTTTCGGCAACAATGTTCAAAACTGAAATGGGGTGCAACAAGTGAAATGCACCAGGGTGTTTTGAATTTTTTACCAGTTTTGTTTAAAATTATTATTTTGGTTAATTTTTAAATAAAAACTCAAATATACCCTTAAATATTTTTAGATTTTTTTATTGCTTTGTCTTCTTCTATAATGTTTTCTTCTTCATCTTTTTCTTATATTTTTTTTCATGTCTTCTTTTCGGTGGCCGCATATTTTGTTATTTTTTTTTAAATAATCCCGGCCACAATTACAAAGCCGTACACTTCTTGAGAACTCCTATAAACTATAGAATGAGTTTTGCATAATTTATAAGAGTTAATTAGTTCTCAAAAAAAAAATTAATTATGTATGGCTATTTCATAATTAATTCGTCTTCGCATGTAAAACATAAAATGGGTTTTGCATACTTTGTCCCGAAGTATGACTTCATCAACAACAATTACTTCATCAAATATTTTGTCAATGACTAAGTAATTTATCATTGGCGAATCAATTTGTTAGGAAATGTAAAAAATAAAAAACATTTATATAGATAAATTTTTATTTTAAAATTATTTTTAAAACATAATTTTATTTTAGTCTAATTACTTTGTCATCCTACGAATTATGCACATACGAAGTATAAGTAATTCAATTTGTCAAATTTTTAAGAAAGATAAAAAGAAAAAAAAGAAAAATTATTATCATTTTTATCTTATTTATTATGTAAAAAAAGAAAAAAAAATTATTATCATTATAATCTTGTAAAAAAGAAAAAAATAAAAATTATTATCATCATAATCTTGTAAAAAAGAAAAAAAATAAAAATTATTATCATTCTTATTTTATTAGTCAGTAAAAAGTAAAAAAATAAAAATAAAAATTATTATCATTATTATCTTAATTTTTATTTAGGCTGACTTCATCAGACGGATAATTTTTGCAATTCATCGTTAATAGATTGTATCTATCATTTTTGGATAAAAAAAAAATTTCTTATCTTTGAAGTGTATTTTTGATCATTTATAATAAAATATTTATTATTTGTAAAATAAACTAAAAATTTGGGTGTGGACATAATAACAAAAAAAACATTTTGAATTAGGGTGAGCCCATATTTGTTAATTTATTGTAGTTTTCAGATGTAATATTCTATGTATAGTTTTGTTTCCCACATACGCCAAAATGTTGGGTTTCTAAGAAAGTTCCAGCGTTATATTATAGCCCGTGTTGGGGGAGTTATATACGTGTCACACTCTAACATTTCATTAAATATTTTATTAGCATTTTCTCTATACTTGGGCAACAATCAAGAAAGATATAGAATTCTCTATATTTGTATGGAAATTTTTAAAAGTTTAAAAAGAACTCTAGACTTATCTTGTAAAATGTACACATAAATATTTTTGTGAAGAATTTTAAAAACTCAATCTCCACAGTTAAATCAAATATATTATAGACGTAGGATTAATAAAATGTGTATGCATATTTTTATGGAAAAATTTAGAAACTCAATCTCCACAATAAAATCAAATATTTTATAATTGTAGGGATCAATACTTATATGCTTATAAATAGGTGAGACCTTTATTTGGCAAAGCATGACCAATCCATCCAAGAATTATAAAATTCTCTTCAATAATACACTTTTATTCTCCCAATCAAACTGCATTTGCATATTTAAAAACCCACATCAATTAAATTCTACCATAATTTTAAATTCTTGCATAATTTCATCATATATTTTTTACAAGCAATAAAATTACCAATCATTTAGATAACTAACTCAGTTACCGTTATGTTTACTAGTCAAATTAATCTCTTCCATTTTGTTTGTAATTTCATCAAATCCATATTGCAAAGAGGTTTTTAATTAGTGCTAGGACATAGGACAAGAATTCATCTTCCATTCTAATTGACGGGGCTTAGAAAAGCAAATAAGGAAGGAAGACTATGGGCCCGTTTGGAAGTGCTTATGTAAATAGTGTTTTTTTTAAAGCGCTTTTTATTTAAGCACTTTAGTTAAAAAACACTTTAATGATAAAAGTTTGTGTTTGGTGGAAAGGTATAAAAATGTACTTTAAAAATATTTAACAGTGTGTGAAAGACACTCTTTTAAAAAAGCACCTATCATGTGCTTTTTTTTAAAAACACTTAAGTGCTTTTTTTTAAAAAAAAAAATTACTTTATAATCTTTTAACTAAATATGTTTCAAACTGCCTTTTTTTATTAAAAAAAAATATTTTTTCATTCAAAAAAGCATTTCTAAAAGAGCTCTATGTTACAAATTGCACGAATGAAGCAAAATCACACGAATGAAGCAAAATCGTGTTGGGTGATAAAAGATGTCAAATGGGCATATGAGTAGGTCTAAAAAAAACTTGAAAAATGCAATTCAAAAAATTACAACATTTGCAAAAAAACTCCTATCTATCTGCCAATTTAGATTGGGGTACAACAAAGGACATTTAGAATGTCTAGCAAACTTATTAATCTAAGCATTAAAAACTTATGTGCTGTTTCTTGTTGTAGATTTTAATGGAGTTGTTTGTACAATGGCTTACACATATGATGTAGTTTCTTATTTCTTAATGTAAATTTTAAATCATTTACTAGAATAAAATAATATGTATGTAACTTAGTTTATAACTAAGATCCATCGTAGTGATAATGCAGTGGCTGTTAATTGGTTAAGGAAAGATAATTTTTTTTTGGGCAATAACCTAAGATAGCATCTTTGACTTGTCTTACATTTGGATTTCTATTTAAGCTAGTTGAATCACATGTGTTTTGTTGTTTGCAGTAGTTGCTGTATATGTGCTATACCAGTGGGTCATAGATCTTTTTTATCATTAATTAAAGCACGAAAACTATGTCAACTTTTATTTTGACTTCCAAAATTTACTTTGTTTTTTTTTTTTAAAGAACATAATATTGTTTCCAATTTTTCATATTTACGCTTTTTCTTTTTTTTTTCTTTCTCTTCAAAACTAGGCCCCAATAATATTACAAGTCTACATTTTAACACTCACACATATTGATACGACACTTTCATTTTATTTATATATATTTTTATTTCATTATTCTTTATAATTTTTATTGAATAATAATTTTAAAAAAATTAAAACAAATTGATTGTAATAGTATAATTTATTAGTCTTATACAATTTTTATTGCACAAAAGTTTTTGAAAAAGAAAATTCTAAAACAGATTGATTGTAAATAAAAAAATATAAATGAAAATATAATATTAGTCTTTTTTTATTTATTAAAAATATAATATATATATATATATATATATATATATTATTATAAATATTTATATTGGGCCTCCCATTTTGAGTTTGCCTAACCCAACAAATGTCCGGCCGTAATCAAAACAAATCACAAAAGAAATAGAAAAGGTCGGTTTCCTAATTAAAATCACCATAAAATCCTAACCCCATATGTACATGAGTTTTCATTACTACTTCAATTTAAAATTACACATCTTTCTCTGATCTTTTTAGTCTTTCTATACATATATACATAGGACCACAAGACCACCAAACCCTACCTTACCTTTCTCTATTAATAGAGTTTTTCTTCTGCGTCTTTCTTTTGATTCACTACAACGCAAGCAACGTCTTTTTGTATTTTGTATTTTGTTTTTGATTCACTACGTAACGCTATGAAGCTATCATCAAGACGAAAAACAACAAAAGCCTCGAACTGGTCTGAGCTCCAACGCGAACTGTTGGAACTAATCCTCAAGAGGCTTCCATTCGGCGACATAATTCGTTTCGAAGCTGTTTGTTGGTCATGGAATAAGGCGGCGATATCCTACGTATCGTTCCGTTGTACACTCAGTTGCCACAAGTTCCATGGCTCATGATTGGGAGTGATCGAACAGACGAATACCACCATTGCCGCTTTCTCAATCTTGCCGAGAATGCAAAGAATGGAGGTAGGGTTTACAAGCTCAAGAACGTGTTCAAAGGAATCACCTGTAAGCGTTATGTAAAGGTCGTGGGATCTGCATATGGGTGGGTGGCCATTTTGGACATTTATGAGGAGCCCGTACTTGTGAATCCCTTCACAGGTGCTCAAATCCGGATTGATGCTGATTTTGTTATGTACTCATCGATGAACTTTTTTCGTAAAATCGTCCTCACTTCTGACCCATCTGTTGTTAACATGGATTTCTCACTTGCGGTGTTATATGGCTGTCAACATAGTCTAGCATTCTATAGGCATAAAGATAATCAATGGACATGGCCTTGCAGCTCCTCTTATTTTGATATTATATGCCACAATGGCCACATATATGGATTATCAAAAATATACACAGTCGATGTGTGGGATTTTCACTCTAACTTGCCCACAAAAGTTGTGGAAGTTATGGACCTTGAATTGGTTACGTTCAAATCGATGGCTAAGCGAAACCTAGTGCCTGCTTCAGTTACAAATTCACAAATAATTATGAAGTATTATTTGGTGGAATCGTTGGGTGAGCTTTTGATTGTGAAACGGATACTTTTACATAGAAGTGCTTCTCTTCTTGGAACGAATAGAACGATTGGATTTGTCATCTGCAGATTGGATTTGGAAACTGAGCAAGGGCTTGTAATTTTACAGACTTTGCCAGATCGAGCTCTCTTTGTAGGGGATAAGGAAGCGACATCAATCTCGACAAGGGATTTTCCAGAATTACAAGAAAATTCTGTATACTTTAAGGATGATTCTCTAGGAATTTACAGCTTAAAAGAGGATAAAGCTAGTACCATTGGTAACCTTAAGGATGAGCTAAAAGAGAGGTTTGCTTATTGGATAGTTCCTAATCCTTGTGTTGTTCAAAACGGGAATAGTAAATCAGAAAAAGAAGAACAATAAAATCGACAGAGAATTTAAGTGGTTCACTAATGTGCCTACGTTCACTATGGTACGACGCGAATATGCTCTAATTCCAAAGTACTCTTATCAGCCCGGACCTTCCGCTTTATTAATTAGCTCCCCATGAACAAAAATACGAGTCACATAATGAATAACTTTGTAATAAAACTTGTATTAATTTTTAGAAGATAGAATATTGGAATTATGTTATTTCTCTTTCACTTATGTGTGGAATTTTATTATTAGTATTGTTATTATATTTTTTACTGTGTTGTCAATTCAGTTTTATTAATTAGATAAACTTCTACCTATCAATGTCTCAAATAAAGCAGCTTAGGTCAAGAAAGGATCCTAATCTATCAAAAACTACTATTCAAAATTTGAAGTTTGCATGTATCTTCAATGACCTAATTAGGTTTCGAATTTAGATATCTACTTTACATGTTTCATCAATCTTCTATTTATAAAAAATGTAGATCATATGTCTGTTTTCTTTTTCTCCTAATTAGAACTTGATACACAAATACTAGTTAATTTGTTTTTCCATATATTAAGTAGTGGACACTTATTAAATTCTAATTAGAGGACAAATAAAGAGATAGAAAATGAAACATGTGATACGAAATTCATTTAGAAGTTTACATTTTAAACTAGTTTTCTTTACATGTTAAACTAATTTTCTTAAAAAAAAAAAAAGACGTGTGTCATAAAGATATGCATGAATGGGGGACAACTTTGGTCCCTCATGTTGCCCTTGTTTTAAGGGAACCCACCTCTCCAATTGCCTATATTTGAGGTTAGCTTCTTAAGACCTTATTGAACAAGTTTTGTAGTTATACATTGCCAAAAAACACATTTTACTTTTCTTCTTGTATAATTTGTAGTACAAAAAAGTTTAAAATATAAAAAACAGAAACAAGAAAAGAAATGTCATGTCTATGTGAGAGAGAAGTATCAAAACATGTACACTAGACGTCAACCACTTTGGTTGCTTACAGCTATAGAATTCAATAAAAGAAACAAAGTTCTCATAAGTTTAGGTAAAGGTTTTAAGGTGAGCTTTTTTCTATTTATATATTTGTTCTTACTACTTTTATTTTTTTCTTCAAATAGATATTCATAATTTCAAATTACTGGTATATACATTAAAATAAATAATGAGATAATTAGAGCCAATCAATTACTTGAGAACAAAATAATAAAAACCAAATTGTATATGCTGATTTACCTTCTATCCTAAGCAAGAGGCATTAAGTCCTAATGCAATGAGCATCTAAGGATGTGGCCTAGCGGTAAAAAATCGATTAAGCCCTCATACTTACTTATAAAAGTTATGAATCAAGTTTTGATAGAAATTATCAAAACTTCAAATGTACTCAATTTTATTAAATATTATATAAAAAATTATTAAAAAAGTAAAATTACTGATTTAAATTACTATAGCATACTAGAACAGCAACAAAACTTTACTTTTAAAATTCTAACTTTTCTATTTATCCCAAAAAAAAATCCTAATGCAAGGACCAAAATGGCATTTCAGAGGGCATTACAGCCACAGATCCAGGGACATGGGGGGTATAAGGACGCGTGGTGTTAAGTGATTGGGCTGTCGCGTGGCTTTCAAACTTTTACTTGGGAATAAAGCAGGAAGAACATGGAGATGCCAAAAAAAAAAAAATGAAAAGTGTGCATCTTTGACTTGTCTTACATTTGAATTTCTATTTAAGTTAGTTGAATCACATGTGTTTTGTTTGTTTTTTTTATGATGAATAATCACATGTGTTTTGTTGTTTGCACTAGTTGCTGTATATGTGTTATACCAGTGGTTCAGAGATCTTTTTTTTTTTTATCTTTAATATTATTAACTTCTGGGTCTCTACTGTATTGGTCCTTAATAAGCCATAAAATGACTCAATAAAACCTGATCTTAGTGCTGCATCCAAAATCTTGTGAAAGTTTCTACTGGATCAGCCCATTTTTAAGTATAGCTTTATGCTATTCACACCCTACTCGCGTCTACAAACCGCATAACTATAAACCATAAGTTTTAAAACATAAAGCCAGCCATTGTAAAGGCTATTTCATGTCCCTGGATTTCAGATACATTATAAAAGATTATCCAGATTGTAATTGCATATGCATTCCTATTTTCTATCTTGGCAATGACCCTACGTGATTTTCATATATGCAATCCTATTAATGCAGCTGAATTGAAGAAAAAAAAGCACGGAAACTATGTTGACTTCAGAGTTTTACTTACTTTTTTTTTTTTGAAGAACATAATATTGTTTTCAATTTTTCATATTTAAGCTTCTTTTTTTTTTCTTTTTTTTTTCTCCGTCTTTTCGCTCGTTCTTCAAGGCTAGGCCCCAATAATATTACAAGTCTACATTGTAACTCTCACAAATATTGATATGACACTTTTCATTTTATTTATATTTTTTAATTTCATTAGTCTTTATATTTTTTATTTAGTGATAATTTTTTTTTAAAAAAATTAAAACAAATTAATTGTAACAGTATAATTCATTAGTCTTATACAATTTTTATTGACCAAAAGTTTTCGAAAAAGAAAATTCTAAAAATTGCAAAACAGTATAATTGCTAATTTTTTTCACAAAAAATGCTAGAAAATGAAATTTAATTTAAGAATTATTTAGATTATTATTTTTAAAACTTTGAATATTTTTATTTATTAGAAATTTAATATTTTTTAAATTTTTTATTTTTTATTCATAAATATTTAATTAGGGCCTCGCATTATGAGTTGACCTAACCCACTAAAATGTCCGGCCCTAATCAAAACAAAACACAAAAGAAATAAGAAAAAGTCGGTTTCCTAATTAAAATCACCATAAAATCCTAACCCAATATTTACATGGTTTTTCATTACTACTTCAATTTATAAAATTACGCATCCTTCTCTTATCTTTTTAGTCTCTATATATATATACATAGGACCACAAGACCACAAACCCTACCTTACCTTTCTCTATTAATAGAGTTTTTCTTCTGCGTCTTTCTTTTGATTCACTACAACGCTAGCAACGTCTTTTTGTTTTTTTTGGTTTTGATTCACTACGTAACGCTATGAAGCTATCATCAGCACTAAAAACAGCAACAGCCTCGAACTGGTCTGAGCTCCAACGCGAGCTGTTGGAACTAATCCTCAAGAGGCTTCAATTCGCCGACATAATTCGTTTCGAAGCTGTTTGTTCGTCATGGAATAAGGCGGCGATATCCTACGTATCGTCTCCGCTGTACACTGGGTTGCCACAAGTTCCATGGCTCATGATCGAAAGTGATCGAATGGGCGAATACAACCATTGCCGCTTCCTCAATCTTGCCGAGAATGCAAAGAATGGCGGTACGGTTTACAAGCTCAAGAACGCGTTTAAAGCAATCGCCCGTAAGCATTTTTTAGAGGTCGTGGGATCTTCATATGGGTGGGTGGCGGTTTTGTACTTCTTTAAGAAGCCCATACTTGTTAATCCCTTCTCAGGAGCTCATATCCGGATTGATACTAAATATGGAACGTACTCATCAAAGAAGCGTTTTCGTAAAATCGTCCTCTCTTCTGACCCATCTGTTAATTACATGGATTTCTCACTTGCAGTGTTATGTGAACCTCTAGACGATGTAGCATTCTATAAGCATAAAGATAAACAATGGACACGGCCTTGCCACTCCTGTTATTTTGATATTACATGCCACAATGGCCGCATGTATGGATTATCAAAAATATATAATGTTGAGGTATGGGATTTTCACTCTTACTTGCCCACAAAAGTTGTGAAAGTTGCGGACCTTGAATGGGTTACAATCAAAGCAATCAAAGCGATGACTAAGCGAAACCCATTGCCTAATTCAGTAAAACTTACAGGAATAACTTGGAAGTATTATTTGGTGGAATCGCTGGGTGAGCTTTTGATTGTGAATCGTTTTTACCGTAGAAGTGCTTCTCTTCTTGACACGAAGACAACGATTGGATTTATCATCTGTAAAGTGGATTTGGAGACTGAGTTAGGGTTGGTAACTCTAGAAAATTTGCCAGATCGAGCTGTGCTTGTAGGGGATAAGGAAGCGACGTCAGTGTCGACCAGGGATTGTCCAGAATTACAAGAAAATTGTGTATACTTTAAGGACGAGTCTTTAGGAATTTACAGCTTAAAAGATGACAAAATTAGTACCATTGGTAATCTTAAGGATAAGCTACATAAGAGGTTTGCTTATTGGATAGTTCCTAACCCTCGTGTTGTTCAAAATTTGAATAGTCAATCGGGAGAAGAACAATAAAATCAACATGCGGAATTTAAATGGTTCGGCAATGTAAGTACATTCACAGTAGTATGACCTGAGTAATCACTAACTTCGAATAGGATTACACGAGGTTATTTTTATTTGATTATTATTATTATTATTATTATTTAGTGTGTATTTAATTCAGTTTTATTAGATATTTTTCTACCTATCAACGTCAGGTCAGAAAAGGATCCTAATTTATCAAAAACAACTATTGAAGTTTTGAAGTTTGCATGTATCTTCAATTTTCATAATTTTCGAGTTGCTTGGGTTCTGTTTCTGAAATTTAGCTAACGAGTCAATGGCAAAATTAGGTTTTGAATTTAGATGTCTAGTTTATATGTCTCATCCATCTTCTATCTCCAAAGAACGCGGATCATATATCTCATTTTCTTATTTCCTCGGTTAGAATCTATACATAAATACAATTTTATTTTTTTCATATATTAAATAGTAGCAATGTGTCAAATTATAATTATGGAACAAATAAGAGAATAGGAATAAAGATATGTTCATCTAAATTCATTTAGAAGTACGTTAAAAACAATTAAAGGGTTTGCATGTTAAACTAGTCTTCTTTAAAGAAGTATGTCATAAAAATATGCATGCATGGGACCACTTTGGTCCCTCGTGATGCCCTTGTTCTAAGGGAACCCCACCTCTCTAATTGCCTATATTTGAGGTTGCCTTTCTAAGATATTTTTTTTATAAAAAAAAAAAAGACCAGTAAAAATTATCAGTACATAATTCTATTAGGATATATGATCTTATTACTGTTCTACTTTTTTATAATCTTATAGGATTTTAAAAGCTTTACAACTCTATATGAATCTAAAGTAGCAAGCCAATCTTATAGAAGTTTAAAAGCTTTATAATTTTATAGGAGTCTAAAATAGTAAGTCTATTTCTCTAACAGTTTTTCTCTATATGATTTTTAATAAAGTTGAGTATATTTAGAGTTTTAATAGTGACTTATCAAGATTTGAACCGTAATTTTTATAAACTAGTGTGAGAGCTCGATTACCTTTTTAAAACCTTCTTGAATAAGTTTTGAAGTTATATATTTCCAAAACACACATTTTTATTTTTCTTCTTGTACAATTTGAAGTAAAAAAAAAGCTTAAGAAATAAAACAAAAATAAGAAAAGGAAAGTCATGTCTATGCGAAAGAGAAGTAACGAAATATGTACTATAGAAGTCAACTATTTTGATTGCTCACAGCTATAGAATTCAATAAAAGAAACAAAGTTCTCATAGGTTTAGGTAAAGGTTTTAAGGTGAACTTTTTCTATTTATATTTTTGTTCTAACTCTTTCTTTTTTTTCTTTTTTCAAATAGATATTCATAATTTCAAATTACTCTATATACATTAAAAATAAATAATGACATAATCAGAGTCAATCAATTGCTTGAGAACAAAATAAAATAAAATAAAATAATTGGATTTGTTGATGATTTACCGTCAATCCTAAGCAAGGGTAGCTTGGAGGCATTAAGTCCTTATACAAAGGACCAAAAAGGCATTTCAGAGGGCAATACAGCCACAAATCTAGGGACATGGTCGGTTGAAGGACGCGTGGTGTTAAATGATTGGGCTGTCCCGTGGCTTTCAAACTTTTACTTGGAATAAAGCTGCAAGAACATGGAGATGCCAAAATGTAAGGTGGGCCAGGGGTACAAAAGCCACGTGTCAATCAGTGATGCTATATCTCAGGCGGCCATCAAGGCTTTGGATGTGTTGGAGGAGCAATTATTCTTTTGGAAGTGGATATGTATCCCCACTGGTCCAGCTCAGCAATCTAGCTGCACCCTACCCTACAACTTATTATATATTATATTTCCCCACTATTAATAATGAATTTAATGCTCTTTTTTAATAATATATATATACATATATATACATGTATATCTATATGTATATTTATTGGTTTTCAATTTCCCTTTTATCCCATTCTCTCCATTTTCAATTTCTTCTTAATTCAAATGTTTTTTTTTTTTTCTGATTTTTAGAATTTTGGTTGAAATTTTTAAATATCTCATTTTAGTATTCTAAAAAATCGATTAATTAATTTAATATAAGTAAGATTATGATAAAATATTAGAGAATAATAAAAAGGAAAAAAAATAATCTGCTAAGTTCTACCTTTCAGTTTAAACTATAATTAAATAGTACACTAGCACGAGTAATAGTCCATATATATATATATATATATATATATATATTTTATATAAATTTATTTTAGAATTCTATAATTCATTCAAGTTATAGAACATTCAAGCATCTTTTGGCAAGTTTTTAGTTATCCAAAACAATTTTTTTTAAGAAAAAAAGTATAAATAAGATATTTGTTTAAATTAAAAAAAAAGGAAAAGGGTGAGGGAATAGAAAGAGAGGACAGAGTAACAAGTATGGGTGAAAAAGCTTGAAAAGCTCCTTAAAATTGTTTTGAAACCAAATTGATATAATTTTTTTGTTTAATTATTCTTTTACCCACATGAAAACTGGCTTTTAATTGTTAGACTTGAAAGGTTAATTTAACATTAGATGCTCTTAATTCCATAATTAATAACGCTGTGATCATCATCTTTATTTACTAATTAATATGACAGTGTATAATTTACAATTCACTTATTCATATTAAATTTTATTATTTTATTAATTAATAAAATATTGCTAGTTAGTAAATAATGAGGTAATAATATATGTCTATTTTTCGAAGCTACATAGTTTATATATTTTTAAAAATAAAATTCATTACATACCATATTATTAAATATGAATAAAAGAATTAAATATATAATATTTTTTATTTTTACTGGACCCATATGAAATATATGAGCCACCAAACACTGCAAACATTAGTAGAACCTTGACTTTATCTCTGCAGTAACTGTCAATCCAGTTAATATATGAGTTAGCCATTGATAATTTTGGACTTGGAAATTAAGAACCTAATTTTCTCCAATCAAATTATTCACATCTTTGACTAAAAATCAAATAGAAAAAAATCCAACTTTGACTTGTTAGTTCACATACATCTCACTTCCAGCTAGCAAAGTGTTACCTTACCAGCCTTGAATAATAATAATAATATGTTATTGATTGATTAACATGTCCCAAATTGGTGGGTGGGCCCTCATGAACAAAATTCACTTTCATGTCAAACTTGATTTAATTGAATGACACTATAAAAGGGACAGCCACATTTCCATTTTATAAGTTTAAATTATCTCCATCATTTCAAATTCAACCATCAAAGAAAAAAAAAATCTCAAACAAAAAATATTTTTTTATTTGAACAAATAAGTATAAGTATTTTCATTTATTATTGGTTTAATTAAGTCTTTACACTCCAAAAAAAAAAATGTCTTTGAGAAATTCCTTCACATATATATTATTCTTTATTTTTTTGCAAAAAATAAACTCATAGAGTGAACGAAGTAAAAGAAAAGGTATTTTCATAATTACACAAAACTTTAAATAGTTTTATAATTTCTATATGCATAAAGGGTTTTATTTATTTTTTGGTGATAAGGCACACAAGATTTGTAGTGTTTAATTATTGTTATTATTATTATAATTGATATGTCAAATTGTTCAAAATTAAACATTTTGTTTCCGGTTAGGATTTGCTCCCATAAAATTTGTAAATGTCAGATAGATTAGGATTTGCTATTAAAAATTATAGATTTATATTAAAGTCTAGACAACTAAGAAATATAACTATAATTAATTTCACAATCTCACTACCCAGAAAAAATACGAGAAAAGAAAAAAAAAATAGTTACAGGATAGTAAAAAAGAAAGGGTCAAGCAGGTGGAAAAAGGAGTTTTTTTTTATATTTATTTTGGTAATTAGGTGGAAAAAGGAGTTGAAACTTTTCATCGGGGAAGAAAATAAAATGAAAATAAAAATATAAAAAGAAAAAAGAAAAAGGCAGCGAAGAGTGAATGGGGTATGAGAATGATGAACACCCAGTGCTTCTCTTCAGTCTTCAATCTTCCTTCTGAACCCGGATTCTCGGGCTCTGTGCTTCTCGCATCGTGTATGTCACTTCTGCTTGGAAGCTGAAATTCTCAAAAGGTACTTTTTTTCAAGTTTCAAATGGAAGTTCTTGAATTGTGATTGAATTTGGGTGATGGCAATTTGAGCTTTGAGGTCAAGTTGGTTGTTTGGTTGGAGAGAAAATGTGGGGGAAAATGATAAAGAATTTGGGGGTTTCGGTGAATGAGGGATTTGCTGCCATTTCTGAGTAGTGTGCTTTGCTAAGAAGAATAAAAATTGATTTGGCATGCACTTTTGAGAAATGCTTGTCAAGAAGATTCTTGTGGGAGACGATGATCAGAAATAAGTAGTTTGCGTTTTCCTGGTTTTGTTTTGACAGAAGAACATGCTTGAAAGGTGTTTGGAGTTCTGAAAATGGGTTATGTTCTCTTTTATTCGGTGAATCGAGCCCATGAAACAAGTGGTGCTGTTAGCTTATTGTTATATAAATTATTTTATCCCTGTTTATTGAGGATTGAATTTTTCTCTCTCTTTCTCTCTTAGATACAATTTGATATTGTTAATTTTGATTTATAGGATTTTGTTTGTTTATTTATCAATGCAGAACATATGCATTGGATCCTTTGGTTCAATGATGTATCAGTGTGTACAGAACCAATTGAAGAATGCAACTGCTTTATGACAATTTGTATGCCCTTCAGTAATTGATGGAATAAAATGCACAATTAGAAGAGCTGGTTCACGAAGAGTTATATTAGTTGAGTGAAAGAGATGGAGTCAGTGAGGCGTTGGTTCGCTAAGTTCAAGTCAAAAGAGAAGGTGAGGTCGAAGAACAAGGAAACTACTGGAAATGGCAAAGAGGTAGCAAAAGCACCAGCAAATGAGGAAGTGCCTTCAAATGTAACTAAGCAGAAGGTTGCAGCTGCGAAGCAGTATATAGAAAACCACTATAAGAAGCAGATGAAAAGTTTGCAGGAGAGGAAGGAAAGGTATGATGTTATTGCTTCCTTTAGTGATGATGTTTGAGTTTTAGAATGGCTGGTTCAGATTGTTGTTGCTTGTATTTCATCCTCATGCTCTCAGCTCTTTTGCTTCAGTTTACATAGTTCTCTTTCTTGGAGTAGTGATTAGGCTCTGAGCATCATAGTTCGCTATGTGATGTATCATTGCTTTCTTGCTTATTATATGTGCTTTTTGTTTATACTATATTAGATGGAAGCCCTGAATATTGTTGTTTTTGCTGAACAATTGGAAAATAGCTAAATGCAAGTGCATGACTTGATTCTGTTAGGAGGTTACACATGAGATGGATTTCTTTTAATTGGGATTGTGGTGAGATTAATGTGGAAAAATCAGCTTGACCCATACTGCCATGGTTTCTTTATAATTATAATTGTGTATAGTTAACAAATCATAATCATAAATGTTATACTTTTCCTCCTTTTATTATTATCTCATGGTTAAGCATGTAGGTTCAAATTGACTTCTTTCTCACTTTGTAATTTTCAAAGCTGGCATAATGATATTATGACCTGGTTGATTCTTTAAAAAAATTTCCGGGTCAGTGATTAGATGTCTTTGTATAAAAGTCTTTCTAGCAAATATGATTGTTTAGTTTTGTTTCGTTTTAGTACCTTGGAATGATTATTACCTTACTTCTAATGTAGACGCAATATACTAGAAAAGAAATTGGCTGACGCTGAGGTCTCTGAAGAAGAGCAGAACAATTTGCTCAAGTATTTGGAGAAAAAGGAAACAGAATATATGCGTCTTCAAAGGCATAAAATGGGTGCAGATGACTTTGAGCCTTTAACAATGATAGGGAAGGGTGCATTTGGAGAGGTATTCTATTCATTGTTGTTTTCTATTCTAATTCAGTGATCATAATACTACCTGGTTTCCTTCATTGTTCACAAGAAATTTGCATTGAATATTGTCATCTGCCTTTTTTTATTTAAGTTCTGCATTTCTCTCCCTTATTAAATGGGTGGTCTTGGAGAGATGTGTGGGCATTGGAATTGGGACTTTATTACTCGTGTATGATGTTTGGATGGGTTGGCTGTTACATGTAGATTGTAGAGTGCTTGAAATACATGAGTTTCTAGTTATTTATGCTTCTGTTCCTACCTTTCTGGCTATACATATATCTCATTTCGTAATATTTAGCAATGCTACATGTTTTCTTATTTGTCTCTTAAATAACCTGGTCAACACATGTTTTTTTTGGTTCCTTATTTTGTTTCTATTGTGCAGGTTAGAGTCTGCAGAGAGAAATCAACTGGTCATGTATATGCAATGAAGAAGCTAAAGAAATCAGAGATGCTTCGCAGAGGCCAGGTAAACATTTTCCTAGCCTGATAGAATCTTTTTCTTCTCTCTGTTTTATTTATCTACTTATCTCTCTCATGAAGCTTATTCCCGGTATCTATTCATGATTTTCAGGTTGAACATGTGAAAGCTGAGAGGAATCTACTTGCAGAGGTTGACAGCAATTGCATCGTTAAGCTTTATTGTTCTTTCCAAGATGAGGAATATTTATATCTCATTATGGAATATCTTCCTGGTGGAGATATGATGACTTTGCTGATGCGGAAGGATACACTAACTGAAGATGAGGCCAGATTTTATGTTGGGGAAACTGTGCTAGCAATTGAGTCCATTCATAAACATAATTATATTCATAGGTAAGTTAATGCTGTAGACTTGTTTATATGGTGCAAGATTTTTATGCCTTTAATCTTTGTTTTCTTATGTCTATCATAAGGAATAAACCCTTCATTTGCTTGTTACAGGGATATCAAGCCTGACAACTTACTGCTTGACAAAGATGGTCATATGAAATTATCTGACTTTGGATTATGTAAGCCACTAGACTGCAGTAATCTCCAAGAGAAGGACTTCACTCCGGCAAACAACCTTAGTGGGGCTCTTCAGAGTGATGGGCGCCCTGCAGCACCGAAACGCACACAACAGGAGCAACTGCAGCATTGGCAGAGGAATAGGAGGATGCTTGTAAATCCCTGCATTTATGTCCCTGATAATAACTGTCATTTCTGTAATGCGGAGACTATTTGCTATTTAGTGTGCCGTTCCTTAATATTGCTGTTGACAGTTTGTTATCTATTTTTCTGTAAATTTTATATGATGTAAAGTGTGGAGTCGAATCTTAAAGATGTCCTTTGATATTTCAGGCCTATTCTACTGTTGGAACCCCAGACTATATCGCCCCAGAAGTTTTGCTGAAGAAAGGATATGGAATGGAATGTGATTGGTCAGTCATTAGGTTTTTATCTTTATTGTTGTGAAGTATATTTTCCCATGGTATATGCCTATGATATTTTGTTAATTCTACTCTAGGTGGTCTCTTGGCGCTATCATGTATGAAATGCTTGTGGGATTTCCACCCTTCTATTCAGATGAACCCATGTCAACTTGTAGGAAGGTAATCTCTCAAATACTTATTTTGTATGCTTATTTCCATTTATCTTTTTAACATTTGTCAGGCTTAGCTTTGGTGCATGATTGACAAGACCATAGAAACACACAGCTCTGCCTCAGTTGAATCTCTTAGCATTCTCTCTTTTCTCTATCACGCAGATAGTTAATTGGAGAACCCATTTGAAATTTCCTGAAGAAGCAAAACTGTCTCCCGAAGCAAAGGACCTTATTAGTAGACTCTTATGTAATGTTGAGCAGAGGCTTGGGACAAAAGGGGCAGATGAAATAAAGGTGTTGTGTGGTGTGTTCTGTTCTAGATGTTTGGTTTAAGCTTATGGTAGAATATATAATTTAAACAAATAACTAGTTGTCACTTGTAATTTTCAGGCTCACCCATGGTTTAAAGGCATTGAGTGGGATAAGTTATACCAAATGAAAGCTGCATTTATTCCTGAGGTCAATGATGAATTGGATACTCAGAACTTTGAGAAGTTTGAGGAGGTAGATTGTATTTTATGTTAGCATAGGCTGTCATGTATACAAGAATTACCACATTTCAGGCATGGTATCACTAACCCTTTCAATCTGTCTATGATGAACTCTTCTTGCTATAGGCTGACAGCGAAATTCAAGCTTCAACAAAAGCAGGTCCTTGGAGGAAGGTTTGTAGATGATATAATTTTCATTACTTGTGTAAGACAAATGAACCTCCATGGTAATATCTTGATTGTTATAATATACTCACTAGCTAATCCTGGATCTGTTTTATCCTTGGCTTTGTGGGAAATTTCTTTTCCTTATTGTGCACTCCATTTTAAATATTAATTCTGGTCGATTAGCTGAAGTTGTAGGAACTAGGACATTGTTAATTCGTTTTATGTTAGTTTACTTGTATGTTCTCTTTGTTACTGGGAATTTGTTTCTACTCATGATATGTGCTTGCTTTCTGGACTTTGAGGCCTTGAGATAGAAATATGTGGTTGATGATATTGTTTTGTATTAACAAAGATTATAAAATGGAACTCTCGCCTATACGAGCGAGATCTCGCTCCTTTGGGCGAGACATTTTCCCGAGAGCAAAATGAATATCTCGCTTGTAGTAGCGAGAACTCGCTACTATTGGCGAGCACAAACAAACGCTATCGAAATGAATACCTCACTCATAGTAGCGAGTTCTCGCTACTATTGGCGAGCACAAACACTGACTAGCTGCTTTTGCTAATGTTGTTATAATTTGGATTGATTTATAATGTTGTTTTCTTGTTTAAGATTGGATTGGATTAGTTATAATCAATCTAATCCAAAACCAATTGAAACAACCAATCCAAACCGATTACTATTGTATTGGATTGGATTTAAGCTTTCAATTGGATTAGATTGGATTGTAAAATTTAAAAACCGATCAACATTGGATTGGTTTGGTTATTGGCAAAAGTAATTGGATTTCAACCGATGAACAGCCCTAAAATAAGCAATTTCAGAAGCATTAGGTGTGTCTGAGAAAACAAAAGGTCCTGAAAGTGGATGATCTCATTTGTTAGTGTAAAAATTCTGTACTATATGTGGCTGGAAGTTAAATATTTTATTAATAAAAGGTGTAGTCTGATTGCTAATGTTTTTATTGCTGTTATCAACTTGATGCAGATGTTATCATCAAAGGACATTAACTTTGTGGGTTACACCTACAAAAACTTTGAAATTGTAAATGATCATCAATTACCTGGAATTGGTATTATCTTCCTCCCTCATTATTGCATAATTATATTAGTTTGTTTTATTAATTGTTACTTGATTTAATATTTCTGAATGACTGAATGTATTTTCATTTCTATGAGTTTATTTACCAATTAATTCTCTCTCTGTAAGTCCGAAAAACTTTTGTGCTGTTTCTTGTTGATTTTAATGGAGTTGTTTGTACAAGGGCTTACACTCTGATGTAGTTTCTTGTTTCTTAATATAAATTTTAATCATTTACTAGAACAAAGTAATATACATCTTAGTTTATTACTAGGGGCCATTGTAGCAGTAATGCAGTGGCTCTTGATTGGTTAAGGAAACATAGTTGTTTTGGGCCACAGCCTAAGAGAGCATATTTGATTTGTCTTACATTTGAATTTCTATGTAAGTTTGTTGAATCACATGTGTGTTGTTGTTTGCACTAGTTGCTGAATGTGTGCTATACGGGTGGGTCATAGGTCTTTTTTATCTTTAATTAAGTTTATTTTTTTGGCTATTTCATTGGATATTTAACTTAGCTTATTATAAAAAAGAATTGAAATTTCTGAATGAAAAGCCTAAAGACTACAAAATTCTACTAAAGATTATTTCAATTTGGTTTATGTAGAGTATTTTGGTTTTTCCGAAACATGTTTGCCTAGATTTTTTCTTCCTATTTTCTCTGTTCTCATTACCGTCTGCACTGATCACGGTATCATCCTTTTCCTGTGACTTTGGAATCGGAATCAGAGCTCTTTTTCTTATACATGTATGATACTAAACTTCTAGTTATCTACTGTATTGGCTCTTAATAAGCCTTAAAATGAGTCAATGAAACCTGATTTCAGTGCTGCATACAAAATCTTGTGCCAGTTTCTACTGGATCAGCCCATTGTTTAAATATAACTTCTATGCTATTTACACCCTACCCACATCTACAAATTGCATAACTATAAACCACAAGTTTTAAAACATAAAGCTAGCCATTGTAAAAGCAATTACTGTAACTTTTAAAACCTACTTTATGTCTCTGGATTTCAAATACATTATGAAAGATTATCTAGATGCATATTTATCTACATTACATATACATTCCTATTTTCTATCTTGGCAATGATCTTACGTGATTTTCATATATGCAATCCTATTGCAGCTGACTTGAAGAAGAAAAGCACGAAAACTAAGAGGCCTTCCATCAAATCCCTTTTTGGTAAGATAAATTTTCAGCCTCTTTTGCATTCTAACTTCTGCTGGATTTGAAGGAACAAATTTTAAGTGGTTTAACATATTGCTAGATTCTACTCTTAAAAAATTGATTACATCGTCTTCGTACGAAATTTCCAAAAAATTGCTCAATAACATTGTCTTGGTATGAGGTTTCCAAAAAATTGGTCCCATCTAAGCATGAGCTTTTGTGTAAAAAGGGATATATAATAGCACATTTTGACATTCTACTTAATAATATTTTATTGGCGGTGCCCCTGAATCTTTCGAGTCCCTGTCCAATTTATGTGATTTAGGAGTAATAATTAATCTGATTAGTTTAGGACCTAATTAATCTGATTCATGCATTGCAGATGATGAGTCTGCAAAGACTGCCAATCAACCTGTTCAAGGAAGCTTTTTGGGGCTGCTTCCTCCACAACTAGAAGCCCCTGAGAAACAGAGTGAATCCAAATGAAGTGAACTAATTTCCCCTTTTTTTGTTTTGTTCATAAAATCAGATAGCCACCAACAGAGAATCCAACCAAAGATTACATGATGGTTTGGCTTAAAAGTGGAAGTTTTACAGGCAAAGGTCCCATTAACAGAGTGGGTTTTGGGATAACTGGTTAGCACTTGGGTCAGCTTTGGTGTTTTGCTTTTTCTGCCAAATATTTTGATTTTCCTAGTATATATTCTTTGAAATAGTTGTGTATTCTTTTTGTCCCCCCACTTTTTGTGAAGGTGCAAAAATTGTATTCATGTATTCTAACTCTGTTTTTATGTTTAAGTGTACTAATGATATGTCCGAAAGGTTTGTGATTGTTATAAAATGTGTCTCTCTCCCCCTACCTCCCTTCAACTTTGTTTTTGGGTGAACACTTTGGATGACAGTCATTGACATTATTTGGTATCATTTTAATTAGGTTGTTAAAAGAAAAAAAGATTGGAATGGGGGTTAAGTTAACTACAAACCAGATAGATATATTCATAAAAAAAAAAAAAAAAACTGCGAACCAGATAGAGTTGCGAGATGAGTATTTAATTTCAAATTATTTATATATATAGAAAAAAAAAAGGAAGACAAATATTGGAATTTTATTGTTCACAAAGACTATAAATTGGAATTTTTAATGCTATTCTTTTTTATTGGAAAATTAAAATAAAATGTCTTTTAAGGCTAGTATAATCTTCGAAAGAAACATGAATTTGTTCATTAAATAAGAAAACAACTTATAAAATAGAAAAGTAAAAGAATAATTCTATTTTTCTATTATTCTTTATGTTTTGTTTTCCATTCTGGGTCAACAAAAAAATATATATATATATATATATATATATCTATATATATATTAAGCGAGCTTCTGGTCGTCTGTGAGATATATAAAAGCTGAGCGAACTCGCAGTCTTCCTCTGCTTCTCCGTCTTCTCTCGCTGATTCGCTCCTGGCTGTGCTTCTAACTAGCAAATATGCAGGTAAGTCTCTCCCACACTTCTAATTTCTCTTCAAGATTAACAAAACATGAAGTTTCAATTTTCCATCTACTGTAATACACTCTGAATTCTCTCTGAGCATTAAAATCTAAACCCTAAGCCGGTTAGCAATTTCAAGTCTATCTCTGAATCCGATGGGAATTCTCGAAAAAAAAAACCCTATTTCCTGTTTGGTTCTTAAGAAAATAGAAGAAAGTGAATCCTTATATTACTGTATCGTTATGAAAATTGTAATTTTGTTTCGACCAAGCTCTGGTTTTGGGGTTTTTTTATCTACTCAAATTGCTAATTTTCCTCTTTTTTCTTTTTTCTTTTTTTTTAAATGTTATTTTCGGTGCAGGCCAGTGATAGGTTTAATATCAATTCCCAGCTTGAGCACCTTCAAGCCAAGTATGTTGGTACTGGACATGCCGACTTAAACAGATAGTGAGTTTGTATTTTTCTTCTGAAAAATAATTGTTTTGGTTGTTAATTTTTTTTATATTTAAATTGTTATTTCTTAGAATGTCATTCTTAGATTGTTGTTTCTGTGATTTGTAGTGAATGGGCTGTGAACATTCAACGTGATAGCTATGCATCATATGTTGGTCATTACCCCATTTTAGCTTACTTTGCGATTGCTGAAAACGAATCAATTGGAAGGGAACGTTACAAGTTTATGCAGGTTCTCTCTAAATTTCTCTTCCATAGCACCCAATTCTTGCTACTTTTCTTTGTGGTTTCTGTTAGTTCCTTATTTACTAATAATCCATGTATTTTGTTTTCTTTTACTGGAAAATGTGAAAATATTACAATTAAGAAATATATATTACAATTAATGTGAAAATATTTGCATATACACTTGCATGAAGGTAAAAAAAAAAATTGATATATTGCCTAGCATCCTTTCATTTTAAAAGCATTCTTTTTTCCAATAGGGTCAGTGGCTAAAGGATTTAGAATCTAAGGAGAGGATGAAAATTCACGGATCTATTATTATATCCATGAATGACCCGCCATGTCACATTAACAATTCATGTGAATGTACATGATAATCTAAACCAAGTAAACAACTTTGCAAACGAATTGGACCTAGCTCTCAATTAATTGAAAAGATGTATGTATATATATAATATAAGTTTGTATATATATATATATGTGGGTTTTGGAAAACCATAAGATGAAGGATGAGATAATCACTATCATAAATTAATCTGTCTTATGGGAAAAGTGTCAGGGGGTTCTATTGAGGAAATTTAATTACAAGAAACAAAGGGACTAGAAAAACGATTCATATACTAACCTTAAGTATAATAGTAAGTGTTTCTGTGGGTGTTGAGCTAGCTTGTAATTTTTAACAATTAGATTCCAAAAAAATAAGACCATAGTAGACTAAAAAGTAATGTGACAAAAAATGTATTATAATACTAGATTTCTTTTTGGTTGCCATCCCTTATTTATATTAAATATAGCAAATATTTCTTTCCTGTGAACTGATCAATAAGCTGCTATGTTGGCTTCTTCAAAAAGTAAAATACAGTAGCCTGCTTAGTTTACCTAAGGATCCTCATTTTGATGTTAGCTGATGATTGATTAATACTATAGTGAGTTGTTATAATAATGTTGCTGCGTATATTTTGGTTATCCAAAGCCGTTGATAGCTAGTATTATTATTTGATTATTTTTCGAATGTGTACTGCAATCTCATATAGTTCAAAGATATTGTATATGAGGGTTTTAGTAATTTGTCTCCAGCTTTAAACACTGATATTACAATATTAACATTTATCTTTTATTTTCTTTGCCTATAGTGCAGATAATGCGTGCCGTTTGTAGTTAGTATTATGTGCTGATCCTTTTCTTTTCGTTTCTCTCTCTCTCTATCTTTACCCTATTTTGCAGAGGATGCTTATGCCTTGTGGTCTACCCCCTGAAAGAGAGGAGGATTGATTCATTGAAGTTTGTAGTTTGTCGCTTAGACATAAAGGGTGGGTTGTATTTTTCTTAAGAAAAAAGAGTGCTTAAAGACATTTGAGTGTTTTTTTTTATATAAAAAACTTAATAGTAAGTTTAGTACTCTCCGCCGTACTGTAGGCACTGTCTTTCTCTTTCTTTCCTTCTTATTTATTCACTTCATATCTATTATTTCTCACCCTCTTTTAACAGTGTGGGAGATTGACGACAGTCACAGTGAGTTTGGGAGAATGAAAAAAAAAAAATAATAATAATAATAATAATAAAAAGAATGATGGAATGAATAGGATATAATTAATTGTCCTCTTAATAATACAAGGAAAGAGTATACAAGTCTATAAAGGGAAAAAAAAATGGAGTGTATGGAGCTTTTAGTGGAGTGCAAATTACCTGCTTTATAAGCTACCAAAAACTTTTTTTCTTTTTGTTAAAATGAAAAAATGTGGGAAGCTAACGCTTGTAAGAGAATAATTAAGATAAATAGAGGGGGAGTTGGAACTTAAAAATTGGAATGTACGGAAATTAAATTTGAATTTTTATTTTATTTTTATATGAAAGCATTATATTTCATAATTTATAAAGTTCAGGCAATTATTGCCAAAAAAAAAGTTCAGGCAATGCCCTAATTATAAGATACCATTTATTTATTTAACATTTTTTCTCAATTAAATAGCAATATCATCCAGCACATGTACAACATAACGTAATCGGCGTGCTTAATTAAGAATCTCTATTTACCCAAAAAAAAAAAAATTAAGAATCTCTAATTTTGTACGACGGTGGTAAGAATCTGATATATTTCTTTGCCGCGAAAAGTGCAAGTCGTATTAGATTCTTTCTGAAACCAATGAGTTCGACCGCAACTCTGCTCGACACCCTGTTGAAGAACCCCGGAAGCATCAAATCTCATTCCCAGGCCAAACAGCTTCATGCCCAAGTGCTCAGGACCAGAGGTCCAGTTCCTTCTCACTTGTCCATTGTACTCTCCATCTACTCATTTTTGAACCTCTTACGCGACTCACTCCTTGTCTTTGACACCATTCGGTCCCCTCCTCCTACTCTTGCTTGGAAGTCCATCATCAGATGCTACGCTTCCCATGGCCTTTTCCACCACTCGTTGGCCTCGTTTGTCCAAATGCGGGCTCTTGGAAGATACCCAGATCACAATGTCTTCCCTACTGTGCTAAAATCTTGCACGTTGATCATGGACTTGAGGTTGGGAGAGACCTTACATGGGTGCATTATTAGGTTCGGTATGGACTCGGATTTGTATACGGGTAATGCCCTTATGAATATGTATTCAAAGTTTCAGGGGAGTGAGAGCAATGGGCAGATTTTCAGTGTGCCTCAAGTGCTTGATGAAAATTCTGAACAGAAGCGAGTTTGTGAGAGTGCAAAGAGAGAAATGAATACTAATGAGACTTTGTGTAAAAATGGATCATATGGAATGAAAAATGAGTTGGAAACTAGAGTATTGAACATTGATCAGAATGCAAGTGTGAATTCGGTAGCTGGTGTGTTGCCTCAAATTATTGCATATGGGGAAGCGGATGATCACTTTAATGTGAAGGCTGGTAATTTTTCCGGGGGAAATGAAGACAAAAGAGTTGTGGGAATAGATAGCGTGAGAAAAATCTTCGAAATGATGCCTAATAGGGATCTTGTTTCCTGGAATACTCTGATTGCAGGAAGTGCACAAAATGGGATGTACAAAGAAGCTTTAGCAATGTTTAGAGATATGGGGAATGACAACTTGAAGCCTGATTCCTTCACTTTGTCTAGTGTCCTTCCTATTTTTGCAGAATACGTGGATATCACTAAGGGAAAGGAAATTCATGGATATGCCATAAGACATGGGTTTGATGCAGATGTATTTATTGGAAGTAGCTTAATTGACATGTATGCAAAGTGTACTCGAATCAAAACTCATGTCAAATCTTCAATTCCTTACCTCGTCATGATGGAATTTCATGGAATTCTATAATTGCAGGATGCGTGCAGAATGCTCTTTTTGATGAAGGTTTGAGATTTTTTCGTCAGATGTTGATGGCAAAAGTTAAGCCCAAGCATGTAACTTTTTCAAGTATCATGCCTGCTTGTGCCCATTTGACAACACTACATTTAGGAAGACAGCTCCACGGATACATAATCAGGGGTGGATTTGATGATAATGTGTATATAGCAAGCTCACTGGTAGACATGTATGCTAAATGTGGAAATGTTAGGATAGCTAAGTGGATTTTTGATAAAATAGAGCAGCCTGACATGGTGTCATGGACAGCCATCATTATGGGATATGCTTTGCATGGCCATGCCAATGATGCCATTGCCTTGTTTGAGCAGATGGAAATGGAGGGAGTGAAACCTACTTACGTGGCATTTATGGCTGTATTGACTGCATGCAGTCATGCTGGATTGATTGATGAAGCTTGGAAGTATTTTAATGGTATGAACCTGAAATATGGAATTGCTCCTGGCTTGGAACACTATGCTTCTGTTGCAGACCTTCTTGGGCGAGCTGGAAAGTTGGAGGATGCGTATGACTTTATCAGTAGCATGCATATCGAACCAACAGGAAGTGTATGGTCAACATTGTTGGCTGCTTGTAGAGTTCATAAGAATGTTGAATTGGCTGAAAAGGTTGCTGAGAAAATATTCATGGTTGACCCTGAGAATATGGGTGCATATGTGCTACTGTCAAACATATATTCTGCTGCTATGAGATGGAAAGATGCAGCGAAGTTGAGAATCTCTATGAGGAACAGGGGCATGAGAAAGATACCAGCCTGCAGCTGGATTGAAGTAAAAAACAAAGTACATGCCTTTGTGGCAGGAGACAAATCACATCCATACTATGATAGAATAAATGAGGCCCTAAAAGTTCTTTTGGAGCAGATGGAAAAAGAAGGATATGTGCCCAACACAAATGAGGTCCTGCATGATGTTGAGGAGGAGCAGAAGAAATCTTTGTTGAATACACACAGTGAAAGGCTTGCTATTGTATTTGGCATCATTAGCACTCCTGCTGGGACAACAATTCGAGTAACAAAGAACATTCGCGTGTGTGTGGACTGCCACACAGCAATAAAATTTATGTCAAAAATAGTTGGAAGGGAAATAGTAGTGAGGGATAATAGTCGATTTCATCATTTCAAGGGTGGATTGTGTTCCTGTGGAGATTATTGGTGACAGCAGTTATGAAGTTACATGAATCTAATTGAAGCCAATAGTAGAACCCATGGAGCATTTTCTCAAAGGTGCTGAAACTTTTGTCATATGACACATTGATGGACGTCCATGCATCTCAAGGAATGTGGCTGTGACTACCCATCAGCAGCTTGCTGATTTATTAACCAATTAACAAAAGAATGCTCCTACCAAATCCTTTGTCTTGGTATGCCATCTCAGGTTTTCTCATCGATGTGTAAGTAAACGTACTTCAGAAAACATTACAGTTCTGGTGCTTCTATGGTAATGTACTGCTTACAAGGGAAATTTCAATTCACCTATGTTTCTTACTACATACAGATTTTCAAAAGAAAAGAAGAATTATATGCTGAAGTTATTGGCCAAGGAAGCAGAATACATGTCAAAGGCACAAATGGGTGCAGATGATCTTGAGACTAACAATGATGGGGAAGGGTGCATTTGTACCCAAGCTCTTTTCTATTCCTAATTCAGTGGCCATTATATCTATCTGGTTTCCTTCAGGTGTTTATTACAAGAACTCCGCATTGAATACTGTGATATGCCTTTTCCAATGAATTCTTGCATCTCTCTCTCTCTCACAGTGTGGTCTAGGAAGACGACGTGAGGGATTGGTATTTAGGATCTTATTTCTTATGTGTAATATTTGAACTGGATGAAAGTCAAACGATCTTAATCACTAGGGGAGATTCCATTTTAAAATGAGTCAGAACAATAGGCTGTTAGATGTAGACTGTAGAATGCTCAGAAGTCCATGAGTTAGTCGTCTATGCTTCTCTGTGTTCCTGGCCATTTGTTTTTATGTGTAATTTGCTTAGTTTAAAGGTTAGTTAGAATTTGTTAGTTAGACCTCTCAATTAAATATAAATGTGAATGAAAAATAAAAACACAAACACCAAACAATAAGCCATTTGAAATGGTTTTTCATTTGGAGCTTGTATTTTTCATTTTCCTTCACATTTATAGTAAGATGAAAGACTAACCAACTCAAATTAACCTTTAAACTAATCAAATTGCACACAACTCAAGATAAAAAACTAAAAACCAAAAAGTTACTTTCAGGCACTCATTTTCTTAAGTTTTGGAAATGCCATATGTTTTCTTATTATGCTCTTGCATCAACCTAATCATCATATATTTGCTTGTTTGTTGCCTATTTTGTTTCTATGGTGCAGGTTAGAGTCTGAGAGGGAGAAAGCAACTGGTTATGCATATGCAATGAAGAAGCCGAAGAAATCTCACATGCTTTGTAGAGACCAAGTATGTTCTTTACCTAGCTTGATAGAATCTTCTTCTCCTTCATGAAGCCTATTTCCTCTTACTTAATTCTATTTGAATTTGAGCCTTCTTAATATCAGTTTTCATAAAATACCATATTTGTTTTTTTATACGCATGTAATTATTTCTTCTTGTTTTATTTTCCTGAAGTAAATGAGGCAAATGGTCATCTCAAAGAGTGAGGCGACCGACTTTGTATATATACACATATCAACTTATGTTGTTTCTTCATTTTAATGTTTGTCACTGGGGATAGCTGCCTTTCAAAATGTTCATGTTTTTTAAGAAACACTTCTTTTTTTGGATTTTTGTAGGTGTGGGTAGGTACAGAAGCAACAACCTCGTTTAGGTTAAATAATATGAATAATAATGATCTTGCTGAAACTAAAATGAAGAGATATAAACACTCTACTTAAAATTGTGGTTGAATACACTAAAAAACACCATGCATAATATACAAAGTTAATATCTAGGTAGCATATTATGGACATCAACATCAATTTGAAGCAGGCATAAAACAGGAAGTGTTCAATGTACAGCAGGCATATATATATATATATATAATATGTAAAAGAATGTGAAAGGATAGAGATTGCAAATTGACAAACTTCAAAGAGCTTAAAAAAGCTTCTCCGCCCATAAAAGTAGCAAGCGATAAAAAAGTTGTTAAAAAAAAAAAGTTTCAATCTAAACGAGGCCATTTCATAAAGAAATGATTAAAATAAGCACTCCTTTTCTTTAGTGAGGAATGGACAACAAGATCTCACATCCCACCCACTTATAGAGGTATCTTGTAGTACAAGCAAATGTTTTCTTGTCACATGTTGGGTCAATGAAACTGGGCTTTCGAGACTTGGAGGTATCCTCTAAAATCTTCAACTTCAAAGCCTCAATTATGGGAATGCAGAGGGTTTGTGTAGCCTCAGTGAAACCCTATGAAAAGGGTAACCCCAGGGGAGACAGAGCGCGGCTAGCACTGGTCCACATACCCCGCAATAAACAATGTTTAGGTCAAATCAATTACCAACTATTTATCTGCTTGTAAGCTAATGAGAGCTACAGTTCAATACCATGAGGTGCATGCAGACAAAGTTCCCTTCAATATTTTATTTTTATATATTTATTTCTAATCTAAATATTTATTTATTGGGCCAGCCTTTTTTTTTATCTGAAAGAGAGAAAAAAGATTGGGCAAATGAGTAGAAAATGAAACAATGTAGCTCACTTCCAAATTAGATATCTATTTTCTTGTAGTTAAAAAAAATAACAATAAAAATTAATTATTGTTTCTATTTATTGACTTTGATGTGGGTATCAATTTGTTTGTTAGAATCCATATTACTATGGGTTGCTGAGTCAATCTTGGTGCCAAGGCACTATCAGCTCGCCATCTTTTTAGAGGTTGTCACACTCTTTTTTAACACAAACTTTTTTCTTAATTGGAAGATATATTGTAATACTCGTGTAAATTATGCCTTTTGTTTATTTAGAAATTGAACCATCACATAGTTATAAAATCATTATATTAGATAATTAAAGTTTATGACAATTACATAACAATTAGAGCACTATAATCTAACTCACAACTAATAAGACTTAAATGATAAGTTTAATAACATCTCAAAGTGGAAAGAAAAACATATTTATCATATCTCTAAATCCAATTTTGATTAAAATTGTGTAATAGTTTTAATCAATGGTAACCCTTGAATCAAACTAATGTTTATTTATTTATTTAGACTTTTTGTTTTCTGTCTATTTTCTTTGGGCACATGAAAGACTGGACTATACAACTGTCACTAATCAAATATAAAAAAGGGAAAAATATCAAAATAATTTAAAAAATAATGAGCAATTTGAAGTCTTTTTAAATTATTTATTGCATTTTTGTATTTACATCAATCATATTCTTTTGGCAATAATTTTTTTTTTCTTTTTGGGGTGGCTAGTCTTTTAGCCATGATTAGTCTATAGGTAACATGCACCGCTTATTAATAATATATGTGACATGAAAGTTATTATGTCTTCCATTGCATTATAATTGCTACTATCTTTGGCTCAATGGGTTTTTATTATTTTAATAAATTAAAGAAAACTATTAATTTATTATTATTATTATTATTATTATTATTCTCAAATTTTATATTTGGGTTGTGATCGGAGGGGGGTGTTTTTGTCTAATTACACGCATACAGCAGTGAGTGAGTGAACTTTACCTTTTTATTATGCAAAGTGTGGCCCACAAACACAAAAGGCCTCTGAGTTCCCACGTGCCAATTGTAACACGTGTGTGTCCGCTTATACTTCGGGGAGTGTTGGTATTAAAATTAGAGTTCAAGTCACGGAGTACTCAGAAGAGTAGGAGTAGGACGCAACCTTCACTCCTAATTATAATAATAGCTTTTATTATTTTATTATTTATTTTCCTTTCTAAAATTAAATAATAATAATAATAAAAACAAATAATAAAATATCATCCAGCTTTCTTCCTTCTTCAATCATCCACTTTCTCATCCAAATTTCCTCTGTTTTCTCTTCCTCTCCTGTGAGTTCTCTCTTCCCTCTGTTTCTCTCTCTATCTATTTTTTTTTCTCTCTCTATCATCAAAATTGTCCTTTTTTTTTCTTAGAGCTTGGAAAAGAAAATTTTCCCGAGAAAAAAAATCTGAACTTTTTTTTTTTTTCCCGAGAAAACTCAATGCCCTGTCCTTAGCTCAGATCCGAAGATCTCCTCCGAATATCTAATTCATGTTTTAATTTCCTTGCCGTGAAAATCGCAGGCATTAGATTCCTTCTCCGACTTCCATTCTTTTAGCAAAAGCTGAAATCTTTTACCACCCCAATAATTTTCCATTTGAAAAACCCCCTTTTGTTTTGTTTTTTTTTTTTTTACATTCTTTTATCTCCTATCGTTGTCCAAGGAACTGCCCTTTTGATGACCCAAAAACATTGTTTTGGGTTTACTGTTTGATGGTATTTTGTTTGGAGAGCTCTGAATCTTGTATGATATTTGTATTTTTGAAACTAGTAGACTACAAAGCATTTTCGTATAGCTTTGATTCATAGAACATAAGATTTTCTATCATTCTGCTTTTGTTCCGGTATTTTATGGATCTGAGATTGCACTGGAAACATGAATCTTTAGCTGAATAGGAGTTTTAGACAGATCGGCGATGTGATTTTTGATTAGAGGGGGAAGAAATCCTTGGATAATTGGATAGATTGAATTGGAAATTGTATTGGGAGTAACGTTGGGTTTGAGTTGAGTTTATATATATATATTTATATATATATATTTGCTAGATCATGGAACACGTAATTGGGGGAAAGTTTAAGCTGGGAAGGAAGATCGGGAGCGGATCGTTTGGCGAGCTTTATTTGGGTATGCAATTAATGTGATTCGTGTGTTCTATTGTAGCATATGTTTTGCTGGTTTCATTGTTCGTTTGTCTTGTGCTGATCACTGATGATTTGGTTTGCTTTTTCCAGGGATTAATGTGCAAAATGGGGAAGAGGTAGCTGTCAAGCTGGTATGTTTTGTTTTTGAAAATTTAAGCAAGTCTATTTATTTCTTGAAATTTTGAACTATTATGTTTTGATTTCGTGTGAATTGGTAAATTAGCTATTAGACGGAATTTGAGTGGTAATTATGAATATCAAAAAGTCTCTGTAGGTATTTTGTATGGATCCTTAGAATTTGTTGGACTGCTTCAATATCTAAATTATTAATCAGTTATACCATTTAACGCTTAAATTTTTTCTTACTCATGTATTTGTATCTAAACTACCTTATGAGCAAACAATGATTTTGGCGTTCGTGTTCATTATCTTATTTGTTTGTATTTTTGAAATTTAAATATCTAAATACTCGTCATTTTGGTTAGCCATCACTGAGTTCCGTCTGGATTTTTCTTATAACCTTTTTCCCTCCAAATTTTGGTTTTATTGACATGCATCGTGTCTATTCTGTTGGTTTTTGCAAGGCTGAGTTTTCTAGTTTCAAATGTTTCCTCCTTTCATCCTACACTTTTAAACAATGGTTTTCCTTATGTGCCATTCAAGTGGTAAAAGTATTGGAGTGGCCAACTTATATTTGCTTGTTTTCACAGGAATCAGTGAAGACCAAGCATCCTCAGCTTCACTATGAGTCTAAGCTGTACATGCTTCTTCAAGGAGGAAGTAGGTTTCCTCACTTATAGTTATGTTTGCATTGTCAGTGATATGAATGTTTATTCTTTAAAACCAAAGCCTATGTATTTACTATAGTATTTATTTATAACTTTATTTATATGAAGCGGGTATTCCCCATCTCAAATGGTTTGGAGTCGAGGGTGAATACAATGTGATGGTTATTGACCTTCTTGGGCCAAGCCTTGAAGACCTCTTTAACTATTGCAATCGGAAGTTCTCTTTGAAAACAGTCTTAATGCTTGCAGATCAGTTAGTAAGTTAGCTATTGCTTTAACAAATATTTTTATGCAGTTGATATGATGCCTTGATCATGTTTCTCACCCTCATTTATTTCATGTAGATTAACAGGGTTGAGTACATGCACACACGTGGTTTTCTTCATCGTGATATAAAGCCCGACAACTTTTTGATGGGTCTGGGGCGCAAAGCTAATCAGGTATATTACTCTAAGACTTAGTCTGTATGTAAGTGTGCTTCTATTTTGTTTTGCTGTACTATATGAATGCTTTTGAACTGTTCTGTAATCATTTAGTTTTGATCCAATCAGTTCTGTTGAAGGATCTTAAAAACCCTTCCACTTGAGTTCTGAATGTTTGAAAGATGAATTTTACATATAATAAGAATTATTCATAAATAAAATAAAAATAATGCTGTTCAACCTTTGCTGGATTAATTCTCTGTGCTATCATTTCCATAATTTTATTATAATATAAATTAGGCTGAGACAGTTTTGATTTATTGTAATATGAGCGACATTGCCAAGTTAACATGACATTAGTTTAACTCATCATGCTATTCACCAAGTTGAAATTAATTTGCAGTAAGCCCCTGAAACAGCATTAATAGTTGGTGTTTATTATCTTTACTACAGGTATATATCATAGATTATGGCCTTGCAAAAAAGTATAGGGATCTTCAGACGCACAAGCACATACCATACAGGTATCAGATCTATAATTATGCTTAAGAGATATGTTTTCTTGCAACTTCCTGACTACTTACCCTGCTTCTGATTTGTAACTTTAATATTTTAGCTTCATCTGACATAACCCTGCAAGTTTGGTTGTCATGTGAAGATTCAATCATATTTGAATTATTCATTTTCAGTTATATGTTTGTTATGGAGAGGTACAGTTTGTGCATGCATGACTTTGTATTTGCTGTATGCTATCCTTTTAAAATGGAGAAGGTGAATATATATGATAGTTTATTAACACAGTTTTTTTATGGCTGCTTATTTACAAGTTGTATTATGTTTGCTGGTTTTCTATAAATGCCCAGATGCTTCATTTATATTTCAAGTTTTAAGCTTTCAACATAATGTTGTTTCTTGTCATGTTTTCATGCACTTGGACCCAACCATCATGGATGGAATGCTCTTAATGTTTTTCTTTTTCTTATTTTTTGGAGATTTTAACGACTATTTTGGAGTGTAATAGCTCTACCCCCCATCTTTTGGAATTGTCAGCCCAACTGTTAATAATGTTGTTTATCTCAGGGAAAACAAGAATCTCACAGGAACAGCTCGCTATGCAAGTGTTAACACACACCTTGGAGTTGGTGAGCCAATTTGAGATAAATTTATGTTCATTCCCATTATAGGTTCAGCAAAGTACACATCTTATCTCATTATAATTTTACTTCGTTTACAGAGCAAAGCAGAAGAGATGATTTAGAGTCTCTTGGTTATGTGCTTATGTATTTCTTGAGGGGAAGGTTGACTACATGTCTACATGCTTATTATATACTTTCTTTATTGTTTAAGCTTATTATATTAATTTATATTATTTTATGTCCCAGCCTTCCCTGGCAGGGTTTGAAAGCAGGTACTAAAAAGCAGAAATACGACAAGATCAGTGAAAAGAAGATGCTTACTCCTGTAGAGGTATCATCTCTTGTTCCTGTTATAGTATTAGGTCATCTGCCACATCACAGAGTAGTGTGTCATATTGTAACGTGTTGAATTCCCTTTGTGTTAGCTTGTTTCATTTGATACTTTATTGTTTAGACACTGGTACTGAATGCGTAGGAACGTACTGATGCACTTGGCAGGTTCTATGCAAATCATATCCATCAGAATTCACATCTTACTTCCATTATTGTCGATCGTTGCGGTTTGAAGACAAACCAGATTATTCATATCTGAAAAGGCTATTCCGGGATCTTTTCATTCGAGAAGGTTAAGTGCTCTAAAGGCCTAGCTTTCAAAATTCTTCCTCATATTTTTTAGATTTGTTGTTTTCCTAAGGTCATTTGAATATTATTGACATGTTCTACTAAAGCTGAGAATCCTAATAAAGTGATAAACTATAATTGGTGCAGGATATCAATTTGACTATGTTTTTGATTGGACCATACTGAAGTATCCACAGATAGGATCCAGTTCAAGAGCACGAGTGCGTACTTTATTTCTTGTTCTCTCTTCATATCCCTCTTTCACTTTCTCTTCTATCACACACACACACACACACAGATTTCTATATGGGTATATAAGCACACGAGACACACAAGTTTGATTAATTCTTGGTCTTTTTTATCAGCCAAGTGGAAAACCAGCTGTAAATGCAGGACCATCTGGAGAAGGAATAGAAAGGCCTACAGGTTGGTTTGTTTCTTGCCAATCATTGGATTACAATCTTTGTACATTTAAAAGCTGATAAATGATGGTGGGTTTTTAGAATTACTCTACTATGTAATTTTCCTGAAAGGTTCATAGAGCAGTTGGATATGTAGTGTTCTTTTGTAAATTGTGATTTTTGTATAATAATATTTCTTATTCAACAAAGTTCATGATTAACCATTCATATTTTGTACTATGATATGTTCATCAGTGAGACAGCAGGTGCAGGACAGATTGTCTGGTGCAGTGGAGTCCTTTGTTAGAAGGAATGGCTCGGGTCATGGTTTACATGGTGATAACTCCAGACATAGATCTTCAGATGATGTGCCATCATCCAAGGATGTGGTCAGTAGTTGGACAGTGCATCTATGTTTCGTGTGCCTTAATATTTTATTGCGTTTGTTTTGTGGGTTTTCTTTGGAGATGCTCATTGGTTTCCTTGAATGGACTGCAAATTTTTCTTGCAGAAAGCTGATTCTGAAAGACCCCGGAGTTCATCGCGGAATGGTAGTACTTCAAAGAGGCCTGTGTTATCGAGCAGCCGGCCAAGCTCCTCTGGCGAGCCCAGTGAGAATAACCGGTCAAGCCGGCTAGTCTCAAGCAGTGGTCGATTGTCAACAACTCAGAGGATTCAACCTGGATTCGAGTCGAAAACGACATCGTTTTCCCGTTCTGCAGCAGCCACAAGAGGCAGTCGTGATGATGCGCTTCGAAGCTTCGAGCTCCTTTCAATTGGAACAGGAAAGAGGAAATAGAATACGGTGAAATATCATCATCATCATCTACATCTGAAGCCTTCTGTAGTAGTGTAGTGGAATTTTACTCTGTATATGTGTATCTCTTTTGAAAAAGATCAATGAAGCTTCTCCTTATAACAAAACTGTCTGTTTCTTGCCTTTAGCATCCAAAAAGTGATGAACCATTTCATTTCTAATTGTTTATATCTTTGAGACACGTTTTAGCTGTAATAAGTACACCTTTCTCTTCTAATGTGTTTTTGTCAACTTGGGATTTCCCTTTTTTTATCTTTTTTTTTCAAGTGCAGTGCTAGGGCCGGCTCTCGGGCAAGGCCACTAAGGTCTTTGTATGGGCCCAACAAAGATCTTAAAATTATTTTTATTTATTTTATTTTTATAATTAAAACAAAATATATTTAAAAAAAAGAAATATTACAAATGACTAAATGAGCATGTATCATGGTCAAAATGTTTTTCAACGTTCAACATGTTTAAATGTTAAACAAAATATACGTTATGTAAATATTTGCTGAATAATGAAAAATTATATTTGTTAGACAATAATTTTTAAATGTAGATAGAAAAAAAGAAGAAGAAGGTTTTTATAAAAGAACTTTGTGTATTATATTACAGAGAAAATTATTACTTGGAAGATGTTAAGAGAACCCAAATTTTGGACTTTCTGTCACCTTCTAATGTATTAGACAAAAGAAAAAAATGGCATTCACCGACTGTAATGACCGAACAAGAGAAAATCACATTTACATTTGCTTTTTTTTTTGGTAATACATTTACATTTGCTTGCTGGAAAGAAAAAAACGATGTATGAAATTAAAACGCATGGGTGCACTGACAGTGTCGTTGGATTCCATTATAAATTCTGGTAAATCCTAATTGAATTTGTTGGCTGTTTACTTATAGTTTTTTTCATTATTTTTGTTTTCTCTGTTAGACTTGTATATATAATTTAGCTTTGCTGATTTCTGTTTCTATATGCATGTCTTCAACTTCTAATAAATTATATACGTTATTGCCTGGTCCATTCTTAGTTAGCTAGCTGCTTAAATTACCAAAAGGGTCTTTGAATTTATTAAAATATGGTGGAAATATTAACTTATAATACATTGGTTGTTTATACATAGCTGATGAACTAAACTTATCCTATTAATTTATCTTATGGCAACTCTTATTTATCATATATATATATATATATATATATATATATATATATATAATTGCTCTCTACTAATTAATTCCAAAGTGAAAGTTGTCTATTAAATTTCTTCTTCATGGCTTTCCCAACATCTGAAATACTTCTGAATCCAACTTTCTCAACATGATCATCATGACCTCCTGGTGTTGTGGTATTATCATTAATCTTTGAGTAAACTTTCCCACCAACCAAACGACCTGTCTTCTCAGCCTGATCATCATCATCATCATCTTCTTCTTCAAGTAAGGAACCCTTTTCTTCAATTGTAGGGCGAGTCCATAAATGTTTTCCTTCAACATTATTTTCATCAACATCTCTAATTCCACCTCGTGGATACCTACCCACTGCTGCTTCATCTTTGGGTGACAAAACTAGTTGTTGCATTTTGTTGATTGGATCATTATTGTTCATATCATTCCATGTAAAACTTGCGGCAGAAAATGGAGTAGTTCTTGAAGATGAAGAAGAGGCAGATGACGGAGGAGATAAGGCCGAATTCGGTGAAAGCATTATAGGGTTGCCAAATCCTTGGATTTCTTTAGTTATTTTGAGAGCTTTGAGACGAGCTTGTTTCAAGTTTTGTCCTCCTTCTAGCAGCTTAAGTATCTCGTCCGATATCCTTTGCATTTTAACACCCCAGTTAAACCTAAACCGTGAAGAATGAAAAGAAAAAGAAAAGGGTATCAAATTAAACTAATAGTTTTCTCTTATAAACTTCAACCAGGATAATAAATATAAACACACGAGTAGAAGTAAAAGTTACAAACCCTCTCTGGTCTATGTATTCAAATCTTCCCAATTCTTGGATGACATCTAAATCAGACTGAAATTCTTGGGCAAAATCTTCAGGACCATGTGTCAATAAGAACTCAACAAGTACCAAAGTTTTGTAGTATTGTCGCCATTGCTTCAAGTCAATGTTCTCTAACCTACACACACATATATGTTTATTTGTGTATGCCAGCAACCGAAAAATCACATCATCACATAACATGCAATATATATCTAGGAGTAAAATAGGTTTTCAGATACTGATCCGGCTAGCTGGATATATATTACCTTCGATGAAGAACGTCGACGATTCTCCAAAAATCATCAATCCCAAAGGATGCCTCAGCTATTCGAGTCATTGTTCTAGCGTCCGGGCTGCATGGGTTACCATTTGTTGCTTCCTCAGCCAACCTTTATAGAAGGTGAATGAAATTTAGTTAAATATTCATAGATAGAAACACATACATATAACATTTTCTATCCATTTAACTTGTTAATCAAGGCAAAAGCCGGAAAAACAATTAGTGAATTTGTTTTTAATTCCCAAAATACAATTTTCCTCTCCCAAATTTAGTGTTTTTCAAGAGATACATATATCTATCTATATATATATATATATATATATATATATATATATTTGTATATACAAATTTTCTCAAAATGTTTAGATAAGTAGGGAGTAAAAAAAGGAGAGAGATCAGAAGGCTTACAGTTCAGCTTGAGTAACATCAGTCAAGACCAACCTAGCACTTTTGTATTTCTCTTGTAGAAAAGTAGATGCCTGCTTCTTAATTTGTCCCAGCAACATTACTTCAAATTAAGATCCCTAGTTTGCCTTGAAACCCTAATTATATTATTAATAATTTCGGAACCGGAAGTATTCAGCAAGCACCGTAATTAACCGAATCGATCAGACTTAAAGGCAAGAGCTTTTTGATATTGAGCATTTGAAAGATTTAATTTTCTCTTAATATCTTTAAACAATAGGAAATTAGGGTTTCCAATGAATTCAATTCCTGATTATTAAAGGCGTAAAAAGCTTTAAACTAAATGGGAAAAATTTACATGCAAAAAGTATTGAGATGAAAAATTAGAAAAGGCAACTAGTTATGGGCAGCCATGATTATAGCTCAGATATTAAAGGAGAAGTAGGTACTAAAAAAATAGAAGAACAAGCAAACTAAATTTAGAAATTTGACCAATTGTAATCCTTTAATCTGTTTGGTTTTTTTTTTTAATGTAAATATTGAAAAGGAAATGAAAATTTGAGTAAAATTATATATAATTGACTCTCATTAATAAAGTAGAGTGATTAATCCAAATATTTTTGCAAGTTTGATCATAGATATATATACTATATATATATATATATATATATATATGTACTGTAATTCCTTTTTCTTTTTTCTACTTTTTGTTTATATATGATGTATATCTATAATCTACTGTCCATAACATTGTTCTTCATTCCCATTTTTGTATTTTTCAATTGAACAAATAGCCAATAAAATTGTCCAAAGAAAAAAGAAAAGGCCAATTAATGTAGCCATGCGAATTCTTTAAATCTATGACCTAATAAGGAATAATTAAGCCCTATATGGAAGCAAATAGCATACTGCCATGAATAATGCTATATCAATTAGGAAATAAAGTTAGAATTTTCTTTTTTTTCCTATAGGATTATTAGTGTTTAATTATGCTGCAGAGATGAGTCAGATGACAAACAAAGTACTACTATGTTATGTATGTATATGTTAGTATTCAATATACAATAATCAAAAACAAAATGCTTCACCAATTTGTTAATTTATGAATTCCATATTAAATTAGTTTGGTGATCATTTACTTTACAGACAGAACTTAAAAACCACATATGTACCCCATTATTCTTAAAGCTTAACTTTGCTCCAAGCTGATTAACTTCATGGCTTGGATTAATTAGGATTCGTAATTGACCTTGATCAATCAGCCACCGCCAACCCATCAATTTTCCAACTTCATTACCTGTTAATTGGTTGTCACCATTATGACCAAAGTTCAGTACTTTCAGTATATGAACGTACAACTCCAAAAACCTAACAGTTACTTAAAATGCAATCAAATATTATAAGGTAATAAGAAATATTTTCTATATTTATGTGCGCATATGTACCGTAGCCCCCACTCCAAACCACTTATGTCAAGATTACTTTTTCTTTTCTTTTACACGAAGTTTGCAATTAAATAATTTTTTATTAAAAAACATTTAAATTTACAGGCATTTTAATTTTTCACACTTGATAACAAATAACAATTTATTTAATGACATTGAATTATATTCATTTTATAATTTCTTTACCTTTAAGTAAGACTTACCACCATTGCTGACAAATATAATTTATAGGGTATATATATATATATATATATATATATATATATATATATATAACTAAGTAAACTAACTATGAGCATTGTTTTTTTTTTGTAAATATGCATCCCCTTTTCACGTTTTATTTTCTGAGAAATTTAGATAATTCCAATAACTTCAGTAACTTCAGTACAGCAAAAAAAGAAAAAGAAAAAAAAAACATGCAATATACTTTTGTTGGCAAAATTATGACAAGAAAATGATAAGAGTTTAATTAATCGCCGATAATTTAATTTCTTTGTAAAATAAATACAAACTGTCAATGACTCATGGTAAACTAATACTTACTATAAAACTAAAAAATAATTCAATAAAAATGCCTACTACTATATATATATATATATATATATATAGAACTGCCTAGCTATGCCTACCTAGTTAATTAGCTGGAAATTGATCATCATCACCATAAAAATTAATTACCAAAAATCCTCCATATCCTAATATGAGTTTTACAGCTTTAATGCCAAATCCAAGTTGATGCAGTTTCCATTTGCCACCCCAGCTACTTTTGGAATAGGATGCTCCAGCAGACTAAGAAAGGGCTTGGTATAATCAGTGGACGTACTCTCCTCTACAATCACTCTCCGCTGGTCGAAAGTCATGACCGGCGTCCCCAATGCAACGTTGTTGCTTATCATCGATGTAGAAACCAGCGGCGGTGTCGGTGGTGGTAGGATTGGAGGAGGCTGAGAAACCATCTGGGAGGCAGCAGGCGAAAGGTTTCTTTGATCTAAAGGTACTGCTGGGAATCGCACTGGGAAAAACGGCCGGGTTTTGTGAGACATCGACGGTGGCCGTGGTGTCGGTGAAGGAAAAGCCGTGGATCGAAATGGGTTGGTGGCAAACATGTCTCTTTGGGAGGAAATGAAGTTCGTTTGCTGTAGTTGCCTTGTTTTTGAAGCAGCTTCATCTTCAACCATGTGAGTCTCTATGTGGTCTATGAGAGATTGTGTGCTCAAGAACACACGGTCACATAAACGACACGCAATTTGCATACGACCGTGAGCAGAGAGTTGTTGTTGTTGGCTAGGGTTTAAGCCCTGAACGTTTCCTTGCCTTAAACTCCAACCATACCCTGCAGCCATGGAAGATTGAGAAAACTAGGGTTTAGGGTTTAAAGGATTTGAGATTATTTACTAAAGGCTCTAGACCAGTAAAGAATATCTGAGATGTGAATTTGAGGGTGCGAGAGAGAAGCAATTTATAGGTAAAGTCTCTTCGATAGGTCTAGCTTGTAGTGATATTACAAAAATATGAAACTAATTATTTATGGTTGCCATTAAGGCTTTGGTGGTGTGTCTATGAAAATCTTAATGGCATTCTTCAATAAAGGGTTTGACTAATTAATGATAATTAAATTTTTGTGAAAATAAAACCCAAGTGGAAAGACTAATTAAGGAAGGGTAATAAATGCAAGCAATGAATATATAGAATAAATGACATTGTTTTAATTGATAAATCTAAGGATTGGTAGCTACAGAATTAAAGAAAGAAGAGAATGATTATAGTAATCATGAAATTTCCTAAAGAAATAAAAATCGAGTATGGGAGTAAACCTGTCTACATCCTAATTATAATACTTAAAAATCACTAATTCAGAAAATGTTTTGGTAACTTATTTAAATGCCACTTTTTAATGATATATATTAATATGTAATTTGTGTGTAATTTTTTTTTCTTTGATATTCCATATACTCAAACTATAAAATTTGCAACGGATTTCCAATTTTGGTAAACTAAATAGCAATATATTTATTTTTCTAAGCTGCCAGTATTCTAGATCTCATCTGCTTAATTATTAATCTATTTTCCATTCCCACCCCTCTCACTCAAATTGTGTAATTAATGAATAAATTCTGTCAAGAATATCGTACCATGAATGAAAAAGAGTGACTGATTTTTTCATTATTAACATTCACTTTTAGCAGCTAATTAACTTAATTAATAATATTACTATATTAATATACTAGATATGCTAATCACTGGCCAGGTCACACTGCATGTATTCTCAGGTTTGCATACAATATAATATGAGATGGAGTAATTAATTAATGGCTCATAAACTACCAATAACCAAAACATTAATTGTCTGTCCCTAAGGGGGGTTTATTTTAATGTAAAGTTAAATGTACAATATGCAAAATGTTAGGGAAGTACAGCAAATTTGCAACTAAAACATAAGGTGGCGAAATGTAATTGGTTGAGACAGGTCTCAGCTGCATTGTTTTGACTTGAGGGCTAAGTAATTGAATCATATTACCTTTTATGAACCTATCATTATTTTTAACTTTCCAGATTATAAAGAATTAATTTTGAAATGGATTAAATCATAGTTATTAAAAAATTCTCAAGACACGACGATATGAGAGTTTTATAATCTGGTCATTGGTAATTGTTGTTTTGGGCTCTTTTTAAGTGAAAGTGGGTATGAGCTTTTATATTATATATATATATATATATTTGTAATATAGTGGGACTTCTTCATTTTTTTTCGAGAAAAATTAAAACATTACATATTTGAAAGTAACTCTGGTAATGTGAATTCATATTAAATAAGTTGACAAATAATTAGTTAAATCATAACTTAACTATGAAAGAGCGATAGACCATTGTAATTTCTCCATTTTTTTTTTCCATGTCCCCTAGATTTTTTTTTCAATCCATTAATATAAGGCATAATAACAAAAATATTTACATCACAGAATTTAACTTAAAGAAGCAAGAAAATGAGCAAAGAAACACAACTGTGATTCATGAAATTAAAATTCTTCCAGTTTCTGTAGTGCCACCATTAATGACACACATTTACAGTTGGTAGCTTTATAATTTACATGTACGTACACCTCAGAATCTGAGTTTAAGAAGCAAGAACATAACCAAAAGCAACACAGACATTCATGGAAATTTTAGAAGCTATTCTGTATAGGTACCTGAAAAGGACGTCTCGTTTACTGAATCATTCCCAGACATCCTCACCAGCTTCTTCCATGGAAAGCCTAGCATATTCTTTATGTGCAAAATGATCCCATTCAGTCAAACTTGGATCCTCACGTTGCTAATTAAAGTGTACAATTCTTAATCAGCACATGAATATCAAGCAACAAATTTAATTAACTGGAACAACTCTGATTATAGAATTAATTTACATGCATGTATGACATGTAAGTACGTACATACCTGGAGAATAACAAATGGCTGACGACTTTCGAAAGCAATGAACTTCTTGAGATTGAAGAGTATGTTAAAAACATGCCCTGAAAGTTTGCTGCCTTTAAGGTCATGTAATGTGATGTAGCCCTCATTCTGTAAACAAATTATTAACTTTCAAGTACTTGTATGAAAACGAAATTGTAAAATAGTACTATATATTTAAAAGATCAGATGCATCTATATAAGTTATATATCACAGATTAATTGGAATAATAATGAAGGAATTAATGAGGACCTTGGGTCCAATCATGTCCAAAATCTGACACAAGATATCCTCAAAGAGAATTGGCTCTTGGGACAAGCATTCCAGCCGGTGTATCTGCTCCGCATAAAAAAATTGCATTTCATTTGGTGTCACCACTCCATTTTCATCTAAATCGATGCATTTGAACCTATAATTTAGTGTTGCAATCGATCAGTGTGATATTCATCAAGCATATATATGCCAAACCTCAAATATGCTATTGTACATTTAGGGCTTATCATAATTGCAATTTTTTATTAATTAAATTAATTAAACCTCATATGATGATGACAACAATGGTTAAAAGAAATGACCTATATATTTTATAGATAACATTTTTTTAAGAATAAAAAAAAGGCTTAAATGTAGGGATCATTAATTTAGGAATGTGTTAGGAGATGAAATCTATTTACTATTATAATTTTGTAACCCTGTAAGAGTTTGGAATAGAAGGCTTACACCCCTAACAATTCCGACTTTGTTTGAAAAAATCTCTAACAGTTTTCATTTCACTAAGCATTTCAACAAGGCTAAGTATATTTGAAGTACAAATGGAGTTTGTCAAAAATTGAATATCAACTATTACAAGCAGCGTAAAAATTCAATCAGCTTCCTTTTTTGCTTCACCATATCCACATGTTCAAAAGGAAAATGGATACCTAGCTATATATGAGCAATGTTCTAGTTAGCTTTCCATTGGGGGTATATGGGAACGAGTTGTGTAACCTTCCAAGTTCTGCTTAGTAATTAACTTCATAAACGGAGAGAAGCTTTGAATAATAGAGTTTATAGTAACCCCATGAAAATCTAGGGTTCAAATACTAACCAAATTGATTTGAAAAGTGTTCTAACTCTTTTCTTTCATGTCTAAGCAGCCCCTTGATTTTGCCTGCTCGGTCAAATTAATTTAACATTCAGCTTATGTTCCTTATGGTCCTCCAACCCAAAAATGTAAATAAACAGCCTTTTTTTCATTATTCACTTTTCCTTCCCTTAGCAAATAAAGTATTTAATTGAAGATTAATATCACAAAATAAGAAAGAATAATCTATTGACTCTGGAAATTAGGTCAAATCTAGTGCTGCCTTATCCTAACTATTGGATATATAAATATGAATTTGTCAAGAGATAATCAAATAATTCTCTTTCTTCATACATTGTTTTGGCAAAAAAAAAAAAAAAACCAAGGTAAAATATGAGCAAAAATACCAGTACTCTAGACTAGGTTCCGATGATTTATCCTCCTCGGCAAGTAGGAAGTAAACAAAATCTTCATAGCCCATTTTCCCTTCAACCTTGCTCGTAAATTTCCTTGGAACCTGAAAATGAATTTGAAGAAATATAAATGAAAACAGAAAGCAAACAAAACACATAAATAAATGACATATCAAATTAAGTTGAATATTAATATGCAAACCTGAGAAAAAATTCTACTCACAATCCGGTAGGTAAGAGCATGGTTACCATATTTTATAAGATTCTCTTTGTCAATCAAATGATCATGATCAGTGTCAAGCTCCCAAAATGTGCAGTAGATTACATAGAAGTGTTCATAAGAAAAGTACCTGAAAAATTAACTATCAAACAGTTAGAAAGAAACCCTAATTAATTAGTACTCCTCTAAAGTCTTAGCATGCAACATTTTAATTTTAGGAATAGACAAAGTCTAAAAGTAAACCAGAAGGAAAAAAAAAACTAATGAATACACTCGGGAAATTAAGCAACATTGTTTTCTACTTTAACAGCAACTGCTTGAGGCTTGGCCGGTGCGCTAATTACCTTAATACTCTGTTAATATCTTCCTCCTCATCAACATGCAGCATGGCAGCAATTAGGTTTCCATGCTTCAATTCCCTGAGGGTAATACGACCATTTCCTGACCTATTAATGTAGTAATATATTCTGTATATTACTGTTTCACCTGTGTTCCCATTGAGCAAATTCACAAATTTCATGTTACTTAGTTGATTTTCATAAGCATAAAACCAAGTTAAATGGAAAATTCATATGATTTTAAGAAAAATAATATTAAGTACACGTAACAAATTAGAAAAATGCCTAATAAAGTAGCTAGATATAAAGTAATATGTACGCGTGCATGCTGTGTATGTGCATACACAGTACTCAGTGTTAGTTTAAGGTTTTGAAAGGGAAAAAAAAAATCTGTTGGGTAAACTACTTAATAATTGATACACTGGGTTCAGATTTATACTTGCTTAAGAAAAGCATATGTTCAATTGCAAAAGACTTTTGTGGGGTTTATTTTCATACAATATATATAATAGATTTGGACCACTTTATAATTGCAAATTAATTACCATACCATATCTTTCCTGAAATTCTGGTGTGCCTTGCAAAAATATTAGTCCGGGATGAGTTGACAAAATTTCTTGTAATACAGGTATAAAATCATCCTACAATTAATGGGAATAAAATAATTAAGATATACATAGATGACATACATATATATATATATATATATATTATTCGTGACCAAATATTACCTGAGTAAGGTACTCGTGACCTGGTTGCTTTAGAATTGTATATATTTGTGTTGCTGAATCCTTTGTCAACATGTTGCCTTTAATCCAATAATCAATGAACTGATCCCTACAAAGTTGTTAATAGCCATTAAAACTAAGCATTATTACATATGCATGACCCTCAATGAACAACAAATTACAAATTGATTGCCCTCTACCTGGTTACAATGCCACTTCTTCTAACATCAATTTTTTCAAAAAGAACAGTGGATAAAAATGATGGCAATTGGCATATTTCCTTTGTGATTGACTTAAATTCTGCAAAAACAACGACCCCAAGTTACACACACACACACACACACACACACACACACACATATATATATATATACTATAAAGCCATCAAACATAAGGAAAAAATTCACCATGTATTTCTAGTCCATTGAAGTGACAATGGAATTGCTGATCAATTTTAAACAAACACTGGTCTTTCATTTCTTTTGGGGGTGGACGTCCATTTTTGAAGTAGAACTGCAAGCACTCAAAAACAAAAACAGAGTTACACAACCTCCAATTTATATACATACATATATATATATATATATATATATATATATATATGTATGTAACACTTGAATCAATAAAATTTAAACTATAAATGTCTATGTGTATGTATATATATATACCTGAGGTATCACTTCTTGTAGAGCCTCATGACTAACTAGTTTCAGGGAATTAACTGAAAAGGGCTCGTTAGCCCTCTGCTCTATGACATGTGGTGAAGTAGACAAACTACGTGGTGATAGAGGCGGTGTACCATTTAGGGAAATATTAGTCATTCCCATCTTTACCTCAGAAACTAAAGACTTTACCTACATTTTTTTGTTCAATTAATGTAATTAAAAAATTAAAATTAAGCAAATGTACAAGCCCTTAATTAAATATCAGATAATTAATCGTAGTAATGGAACAAAATTTCTCAAATTGCACAACTCAATCAAACAAATTAATAACAGCGTACGTACAACTATACTAATGTAAAATAAAATTAATTTTAATGAACTACCAATCGGACAGTGTCCGGAAGAGAAAGCCACTGAGAGAAGAGCTCGTCGACGATATTACAAGGACTCGACGTCGTTACCGATGGCGGCGACAACACGTCCGGAAGATGCAACGTTTCCATGTCCAGCAACAGCGACTCCATAGGTGTATCCACGACACAAACTCACAAACTCCCTTAATACACCAACAGCGAAAGCCAGCATCGAAAATTCATGATCTCGACCATCTTCGTCGCCGAAGAACCGCAAAGGAAACACAAAATTCGGAAGCTCTTGAAAACGAGGACATGGTGATCATCAGAACCGTGGGGTGTGGTTGGATGCGTTACTTAAGAGGCCATGCATGCATGCATGCGCGCTACACGTGGCCTTCGGCTGTGGCCCCACTAAAAGAGATGGGCCCGAATGAAATTTAATACTTTTTATATCTATTATTATTATTTTTTAAAAGCAATAATTTATAATTTTGTTGATTTGAGTGTATATATGTTTTGATTTTACATTAAGTTTGGTATGTATGCCTTCAAGAAATGGGTGCTCCAAAGTTAACTCATAAATTCCACTAAAAAAAAATAAAATTGTCAAAACGAATAAGAGAAAGACAAAGTTTAGATGATAACAGGAATTGAACAGGTTAAGTTCATTTTAAGCGTTTTAAACCAGGTAAAGCCTATTCATCAAAAAAAAAAAAAACCAGGTAAAGCCTCAATCCACAATCATGTTATGACCTGTTATATCTACTTTGGTTTCCTGCCAAATACACTATTCCCTCACAGTACTATTACCACTTAGCCACTGCAAAACATTCAATGTCATGACCTAAATTGGATTGATTATTCTTAGTTGCAGGTAAGCATCCAGAATCTTCATGAGAATTAACTTTTCTTAGTGGACTGTTATTTGTCTTGTTTTGGTGGCAATAGGGAGGAGGAAGAAGATAAATTTTGGGAAAAGTTGTGGAAAGCAAAACTTCATGAGAGACTTAAAGTGTTTCTGTGGAGAATGGTTTCAGGAGCTCTACCTCTTAAACAGGTGATTTTCAGCAGAACAAGGAAAGGGTCTCCGGAGTGCCCTTGTTGTGGGAATGAGGAGGAAAGTGCTATTCACCGATTCAAAAGCTATGAAGTTACTAAAAGGCTTGCATACTCAAGTCTGTGGGGATGTAGATTAGAAGCATGGAACTGTTCTACCGTTAAGGAATTGGTCGAAATATGTCTGAATCCTTCTTAGGAGGATCTTGTAGCTGGGTTGGAAAGGGAATCAATGACAACATTTTTGACATGTCTGTTTTACTATTCGTGGAATTTAAGAAATGAGATTGAACACAAAGGGAGAAGGACTCTGGTAGATTTCGTGAATGTCCTCAATGATTCGGTTTTAGAATTTTTGGGTGTTTTGAATACTGGAACAAAGAAAGGGGAGCATGAATTGGCGGAGGAAAGGTGGAAACAAACTCCACACCACCCCCAACACAGCAGATTGGTCCAAGGTCAACACTGATGCAGAAGCTGCTCTGGCTGTGGTAATGAGAGATGAAAAAGGGAGGGTCTTATATTTAGCATCTTATCTAACTAATGCAGGCTCTTCATTAGAAGCGGAATTGAAGGCATTAGAATGGGCTCTTGAGTTAGCAGTAGAGAAGGAGTGGAATAAGGTGATCTGGTCATCGGATGCGCAGGCTGCTGTGAACGAGGTGAAGTCCGTCTCTGATCCTTGCTCTTGGGACACAAGATATTTGGTTTTAAACTGCAGGGATTTGCTCTGAACTTAAGGGTGGAGTTTGGAGTGGAATACCAGAAGCACCAATCTGGTTGCAGACTCTGCGGCAAAATACTTTGTAATATTACTTTGCTTTGTAGTAATTTAGTTGTTTCGTATTCTGGTATGCCAGGAGAAATTGTAGACAATATTTTAAGAGACCAGATCTGTGCTAGTTTACTGTAAACCCTTTTGGGTGGGTTTTTGTGCTTAATGCAAGGTCTTATTATAAAAAAAAACTTACTATTTCAAGTTTCTTTCTTTTCACTTCAAAAAGATTAGCAATTTAGCATTATTCACTCCACAAATTTCATTTTGTAAAAGTTACATATGCATAGACGAAAAAGAAATAAAACAAACCTTCATGTTAATTATAGCCATAAATAGCAATTTTGTTCATAAAAGGAAAGTCAAAACCCCAATAATTCCCATCCCTCCCCACTCCCCAACACAATCTCGAACGACAGAAACCTTGAAGAGTCCCATCAAACAAGAAGAGCCTTAGAGCAAATTCTAGCTTCCTTGGTCTTGATAATTGCTTCGATGTTTCGAATATTGTCTTGAGTCCTTACTTCAACAACCATGGTGCACGGATTTGATGGTAGTTTGACATGTATTTTGATTCCATCAAATTCACGGTGAACAGGGTGAAGTGTGGAATCACCATGAACGCCACAATCAACAAGTTTTTGGCAATCCATGAGCCTACCAACATCAAAAAAGTGCTCCCGTTGACTTTCAGGAATTCCATACTTCCAGCGTAACATGGTTTTCAGATTTTTTATGGTCCCAGATTTCTTGATCTTTAGACCCACATTTCTTATGATCTGCAGCAAGAAATAACATTTGCATAATATCCTCAAGAAAATCCACAAGGTCATGCATATGGGATGAACCAGAACACCTGTTTATTCTATGCAAGCAGAAGAAACATTTGGTACTATTTTTCTATCCATAGAAACATTTGGTACAATAATACTGAGTTGAAGGTTCTGGCAATTCAGGGAAAGATGCACGTTGCTTATATATAGGCAGCATCATTGTCGTTGTACCCAAACCCCACAGCAAGCGTAGGGAAATTCTCTTCCTTGTAAGACTGTCTTGGAAGCAGCCTAGTCTCACTGAAAAGCGGGTTTCAGAGAACCAAGGAGTCGAGTGCGCTGGCTTCAATTCACACCACAACATTACATACACCTAAGACTCTCCACTTCTTTGAATATTCAAAGCAAGCTCAAAGTTTGGCTCACATCCTTTAAACAATTGCAGCTCCCGTCTTCAAAAATGGAAGAATTCTCCACTCCCAAAATCGATACTTGCGAATACCCGATCCTATCATTCATATAATGATCGACCAATCAACCATGACTTCTATTCAGTTCTAGATGTCACTGAAAAAATATACATGTTATCCCAGAGTATAACCACTAACAGACACTCTTGAAAACCAAGACGCATCTCCCTGGTAGCCTGTATAAAGAACTTCCTATACCACATCCCCTGACCAAATTCTGACATGAAAGAATCAGTATGAGTATTTCGCTGTTGACAAGCATAGAAACAAATTGTAGCAAGCTAATTACAACTTTAGGATGAACTTGCTTGTCATTCCAAACGATAAATCTTTTACATACAAAAGATATCATATTAAAACGAATAAAAGAAATTTTCCAAAATGAACGAAGTGTCATCAGCAAATTGAGGATGAGACACTAAGACTTCCTCCAAAACCCACTTTAAACTCCTTTACTACATTACTCCTAACAGCCTTACCCATAATCCTACTCAGAACATCCACTACAAGATTAAACAGAAAAGACCAAGATGGAGGTTTAAAGCTTCAAGAGGTTTAAGAAAACCAAAAATCTCAATCCACAACCAGGTTACACCTGTTAGATTTGGGAATGTAACAGTTATTAATCCAAACTTTACACCTGAAACCATACTTGGTTTTCTTCACTCTCTTAAAGGCAAAAATATTAAAATTAAGTGCTTTAAACAGAGGAATACCTCTCCATTAAAAATATCAAAATCAACAAAAAGCAAGCACTTTATTTACTTTGCAAGTATTAAGGCGTCCAATTTGACCAGCTTGCTCAATATTTTCAGAAGCAGCTATGTCAACAAACAGCAGGCGTCCTCCCACAGTTGGGACATCAAGGATAACCTATGCAAATCAGAAAGAGACAGGTCAAGTCGATTGGTACAAGACCTGGAAGATATAATTAACTTTGGAAAGGAGTTTTTCCATATGTAAGGAATAATATCGATGCAAAATTACATCAACAACCTGTATAATTGATTAGAGTTTTTTTGTTTGGTAAATTGGACAATTGCATAAAAGCAACTTATAATTGATTAGAAGCTGAAGACATGCATAGAACCCAATCTATATAAGTCCAGCAGAGAAAAGCCCAATACCAATCCAAACAATTCAAACACTTCAATTTATGCCGAAAGTGAGACAATGATGTCAAGTTTTGACCCATTGTTAGGCACCATTATGCATGAACTTTTAATTAAATACATGTGATATAATAAATATGGTTGTTTGCTGAGCCCCACAACCAAATTAATTTAAATGCTAATCCAAATTTAGACCTTTCTATCGTTGCACAGTTATGCTTAAGATATGTCGATATTGCCTTTTCAGCCACCAACTGATATATATATATATATATATATATACACATATTAACACGAAATTGTCACATTTTTTAATCAGTATACTATTGTGATGGCGAGTGACTTCACTTTAGAAATAATTAGAAGATGTAAAAAAAAAAGGAAAAGTACAGTACCTTATAGCTGGCATGCAAATCATTGGATAACACACATGCAAGTAGCTGTTGAAATCTCATTTTTGTGTTCAATTCACCAAAATATAATATTATCACACAATCCAAAACCTGGGCGTAGCACGGTGGAAAAAAGCTGGTAGTATCTTACATTTATTTATGAAATTTATTTATAAAAGGTAAGATTTTATTTAATTTTATTAAGCGTGTCAATGGAATAAAATTTTATAGGAATACTATTTTAAACTCTCATATAATTATATAATTATATAGATAGAATTATAAATAAGTTATATCTCCTAATTAATTATTGAACTTATAATTTTTATATTGAAATCCTATTTTAGTTAAAAATAAATAAATAAAATAAAAATCCAAGACCTACCCTCTTTGTATTGAAGTTTATTTTTATTTTTTTCTATGAGTCTCTTCACGGTGAAGTTGTCTATTAAGCAAGCAATGAACCCAAATTTATGTCATAGCAATGGACTACAGGAACTATATATATATATATATATATATATATATATATAGTATTACGCACACACGCGAGGGGATTGAGTTTGTCCCACAATGACGCTTTGCCACTGGGTTCAAGATACATATGTAATATAATTTGAAAAGCAAAGCAATAATGACTTATCCTACAGTATAAGACCAGCAAAGTACTGAATAAAGATTGAATATATTGCTAATTTATAATGAGAGAAAAATACTGAAAAATTAGCAGAACTTATGTGTTGGGTTGAAGCAGTATATATGGACCTCCATAGCCTCCTACCTTTAAAATAGTTAACAATTATTCTCCAATCATATTTTATATTGATGAGATTAACATAATTAAAATTCAAAAGATCTTATAAAGTGTGGGGGAGAGGAATCTAAAAAGTTAGAACTATAATTTTAATAATAATTATAATTATGAGAAACAGATAAACACATACCAACCACACACTTTTGTCCATTTATTTATTGTAACAGAATAATCATCTACTTCATAAATTAATTCAGAAAATGTAATTGCTGAGCTGTCTTTGAAATAGTAATTTAAAAAGAGATGTCAAATTCAGTTTCAATCTTTGAGTTATTTCATTAATTATTTAGAGGAAAAATATTGTAAAAAAAAAATTGATATTGAAATTCCAATTTGGGCCGCACAGATGGACCACATATTTGAAAATAATATAATTTTATTTATTTATTTATTTTGTTGATGGCTGTTAAAATAAATAAATACTGAATTGACCAAAATAGTGGTATCTAAAATAGATTCTATAGTATTTGACAATATTTTTTTTGGACATGTAATTAACAAGTACTTTGTAATTTTTGTTGAATGGGCCCCATTAGTCAAATTACGTTTACTCAAAGAAAATCCCAGTAAATCAAGAAAAGACAAGACGCCAAGGGTATCCTAGTCATTTGACGGCCTGTATACTACGTTATATCCGTGAAGTAAACGACAAACGAAAAATAAAATAAAATAATAAGAGGCATCTTGAAGACCATTTTTACAATTTTAACCATACTGTTACGTTTTTGGGTCACTTAATAGTCTTCTATATATACATATACATATATATATATATATATATATATATATGCCTTCCAAGCCCTCCATTTTAAGGCATTTTGTTCACTTAATTTTTTTTCTTTTTCAAAATTTTACTTTTACATAACCTTTGGCTATTAATTTAAACATGCTTATGATATTATTTTCATGTCACATTGTTTTTTTTTTTGTAAGGACATTTTCAAGAAACCACTCGACCTGAATATAACACATAGTATATAGTTTATATATATATATATATATATTAAATATCATATTTTGTTCAAATTATATAATGAAAATATGTTTGGAATATTCATTATTTCCTAAGAACTAAAAATTCTTTTAAAAATTTTATATATACGAAAATATGTATATATTATCTATGTTCTTATGTCTTTCTTTTAATAAATGCCAAAAATAAAAAAGGAAATTTAGAAAAACTTTTGAGGGGCGGAAATGGAGGTATATATAACATTGTGGGATTTATGTAAGGTTACATAAAAATAGAGGGGCATCCTTGCAAAACCACTAATTACTCTAGTGATGGCTTTCACTTTTAGTTATTTAATAATTATAAGTGGTTGGATAATGAAAACATTGACCATTAATGGCTGCATGTTAATCCCTCATCCAATTATTAATTGTAATGACCATTTTTAGATTCCTCCTCACCAACAAGTTTTCTCATTTACATCCTAACCCATTACATTGTTTTTCCAACCAAAAAAAGAATAATAATAATAATAATAATATTATTATTATTATTATTATTATTAGTAATCTTTGCCTTGTAAAGGAATAATATCTTTGCTAAATTACAATTCTAATTTAGCATCAACAAATTAATGGATAATTATATAGGAGTTTAATTGTTTTTCATATATGCCATATATTCTAGTTTATTTAGATTCACATGCATTTTATTTTGTTTTTCTTTACATTTTTTACCTTTCATATTCAAACCAGAAAAAAAAAAAGTCAATTTATTTTGTTTAGTTTGATTTGATATGGATTCATTGTCTAAAATCAAATTTTCAGTTATAGGGTTGATTTCATTTTGTTTTATTTTTCTGTAATAAAATTTGGAGAAGTCTAAAATAAATTATCAGTTATGGTTTATTTTTAATTTTCTAGAATAAAGTTTAGTCTAATAATATACGCATTCCATTTGAGTTAAAACACATTTGTTTTTCAACGGTCAGTTAGGAAAAAAAAGAAACGTAGGCATTTTCGTAATTTAAAGGTCTAAGACTTGGAACGTCTTCATCAATTACAATAAGATATTGCCACTGGCTGATATTTTTTGTCACAATAATTTTTCATTCTGGTTTGGGTTGGCATCCAAAGTGGAACAATCTTTGGATCCTACTGTCTCTCTCTAAACCCGCTCTCTCTCTCTCACTCTATCTCTCTGTTTTCTCTCCAGCTTAAAGCTTAATTCTTTTTTGAGCTAAAGCTTTCACCTTTCTGGGTTTCCTCTGAAACTTCTGGCTGTAAGCTCTGAATCCAATTTTTTTTCCACGGATTTTGCTTCATATTGTCACTCTTTCACAATGGGTTTCTGATCCCACTTTTGACTACCATTTTGATCAGAAACTCTATGCGCTAAAAACTTCTTCTGAACAATTCGCTTTCCAAAATGAAGTCTTTGACTCGGCTCGACTCAGCTGTGTTTCAGCTCACACCGACTCGAACCCGGTAATACTTTTTATTAATCTTGCAAATTGATACTGGATCTTCTGGGGGTAATGTTGTGTTGCAGTTCTTGGAGTTTATTTATTTGCTTTTGTCTTATGACTTTTTGGAAAAAATTTTATATTTTCATGTAATTCATACTTTTGTATTTCTTTACTTGGAACTTTATAGGAAATTGAAGTTATATGAACCAAAGTTGTAATCCTACCATAGAAATCTGACTTTATGTCCATTTTTTTTTTCCAAATTGTTTTAGGTGTGATTTGGTTATATCTGCGAATGGAAAGACAGAGAAAATAGCTTCAGGTTTGCTGAATCCATTCCTTGCCCACTTGAAGACTGCACAAGAACAAATGGCCAAAGGGGGCTATTCCATTATTCTTGAGCCAGAACCTGGCAGTGATAAGTCATGGTTCACAAAGGGTACAGTGGAAAGGTTTGTATTTGTATCTTATGGTTGTTTCTCTTTTTGAGTAGTTAGCTACATATTCAACTTGTATAAGTTTGTTCTACTTAGTTAAAGAGACTACTTAAATCATAATTAAAATGAGTGCCATCTAATGAAAAAGGAAATACCTTTGTCACTTAAAAGTACATTGGTGACTGTTGAAGGAGCTTGTCTTGCAAAACTTGTTCCATCTTAATACCTTTTCACCGTAGATTTGTTTACTAGACTAATATGTATCTTTTTGTTTCTTTAGGTTTGTTCGTTTTGTGAGCACTCCAGAGGTTTTGGAAAGGGTGTATACCTTAGAATCCGAGATATTACAGATTGAGGAGGCAATTTCAATTCAAGGAAACAATGATATGGGATCTAGTGCTGTAAGTATAATTTGTTACATCCAAAATAGTTTCTATATCCTATTGTTGTTGAAAGTTTAATTTCATTTGTTAATCTTTTTCTTATGTGGGCCAGGTAGAGGAAAATCAAACTAAACATATGGATAGTGTAGAAGGTACTGTAAAAGTGAAAAATATGTGTATGTTGTTGTAGGGTGAATGGAAAATGGAAAGTTTTATTTTTTATGATTAATTTCCTATTGGCTTGTGAATAACATCCAATGATGTTGGACAGGCAGCAGACCTTTGCCAGATACTAATGAGGATAAAGCAATTGTTCTTTACAAGGTTAGGAGGCACTAGTTTCCCTCCTCATACCTTTTATATCTTTTTTGGTAATTGTGTTTAGGCCCTTTTTTTGGATGTCTAGCAGCCTGGAGTATATCCACCTGAAGCAAATGGATCCACTGCACAAGAGGGGAATTCAAAGTAGATACTATTTCTATCTTTTCCTTTCTTTTTTTTCTTTTTCTATTTTTTTTTTCTTTTTAAATTATTAAAAACATTAGGTAATAAGTTTTATTGTGTTAATCCCTTTTTTTTTTCCGTTGTATCCCTTTTAGAGTTCAGCTTCTAAAAGTCCTGGAAACTCGCAAAAGTGTGCTTCAGAAAGAGCAAGGCATGGCTTTCGCTCGTGCAGTAGCAGCTGGTTTTGACATTGATAATGTGCCCCCATTGATGTTGTTTTCTGAAAGCTTTGGAGCCTCACGTTTGAAGTTAGTAGAATCTTCTTTTTTTGCTTATTGATGTTGTAATATATGTAGTAGAGAGTTTGAGATATCATCATTTACTCCTGTTGACCAGTGAGTCAATATTTTGCTTGAGTATTTATGGTACCGTTAATTTTCTCAATGTAATAGGGATGCTTGTATAAGATTTAAGGAATTATGGAAGAAAAAGCATGAAACTGGTCAGTGGCTTGAAATTGAAGCAGCTGAAGCGTTTTCTAGCCGATCAGACTTCACTGCCATGGATGCATCAGGCATTATGCTTTCTAGTGTGGCCAGCAAACAGAAAGAATTAAGAGAAGTGTGGCCTGAATCCCATACTGAGTTGGCTTCAGAAAATAATGGGAAATCAAGTGCAGGTAAGAGGTCAAGTGATACATATTCTAAAATTGGTTGCCTTCACCGTTGTAATGCCATGTGTTGAGATCCCCTGCCACATTGATTTCTTGAATAATTTACTAATTATTAGTTGCATGTCTGAAAAAATAGATAAAGTTATGGTACTTCTCCCTTATATTTAACTCACATATTACTGATCATGTGATGAATCTCATTTTCATGGAAGAAAATTTAGATGTTGATACTTTCGTCTAGTGCTAATCTAGAGTGGAAATTAAAACCTCATACTTCCTGACTTAATAGATTTATGCCTTTGTTAATTGCCTGGTGATCATGGGTAAACACATTAAGGTGTGAAACTTGTTGTATTGTGGATTAAATTTATAGTACTGTTGTTCCTTTAGCTATTTGTATATGTAATATGTGTTATTATCTTTATTGTTTCTATTTCAATTACATATATATAGATGAAAACTTATGTCTGCTCATCTACCAGATGAGAAGCTTCCTATGGATAACCAACCTCCGCTAGGCCACCAAGAATACTTTCAAGGCCAGTTTCCGCATCAAATGTTCCCTCCGTGGCCAATTCATTCTCCTCCTGGAACAGTGCCTGTATATCCAGCATATCCCATGCAAGGCATGCCTTACTATAAGAACTACCCAGGAGCTAGCCCATATTATCAGCCATCTTATCCATCTGTGGAGGATCCTAGATTAAATCCAGGTCAAAGAATGGGACAGAAAAGGCACTCAATGGACAGTAGTAATAGCAATATTGAATCTGAAACGTGGGATATGGATGCTCCCAGAACAAGATTGTCAGATGATGCAGAGTTGGAGAAAGAATCACGGAAGAGGGGTAGCCGGTCAAGTAGAAAACAATCAGGCATGGTTGTCATTCGGAACATTAACTACATCACTTCAAAGGGACAGAATGCTTCAGATACTGAATCACAATCAGCTTCTGAATCTCAGACCGATGAGGAAGACGAAGGCTTAAATGTCAGTTCTTCAGAGGGGAAGTATAAGAAGTCTCTCAGATCCGCTAAAAGAAATGGACATCATTCAAAGTCTGTTGATAAAACTAATTCTTCTGATAAAGAAGAAATGGGTTTTGGAAAGGAAGCAGATGGTGGACACTGGCAAGCATTTCAGAATTTCTTACTTAGAGATGCAGATGAGGACAAACATGGTGTTGACCAAGAGATGTATGAGATGGAAAAGAAGGTTCAGATGAAAAGGAGACAGAATAGAGGGGGGGATGATCCTATTACTTTTGGTGGACAAGGTAAGGGTGAAACTCATAGAGGGAGTGCGACAGATATACATAAAATAAGTGGAAAAATGCCTTGCATGCCAACAACTGATGAATCTTTGACTTCTAAAGCAAGGGATGAGTTTGGTGATGGTTGGAGGACTAGAGATGGTGAAATGGATTTACAATCTACAGAAATAGATGGCAGAAGACTGGGCTATCGAAGGTCCACGAATGATGATTTTATGATTCATAGACAAAACCATTCAGGGTTTTCAAGTTCTCCCTCAGATCTTCTGGCTGCAAATGGATTTGATCGTGGAACCAATAATGTGGATAGGAGATCGTCAAATAATATGGATGATGATTCTTACATAGTTCAATTAAGGTCATCTTCAATATATCAAGCTGGAAATGATGACAGAAGTGCTATTGACATCGACTCTGAACTCCCATCAGCCATGCAGAAAACAGAAAACTTGTCTAATTATGAGCCAGATGAACTGAGTTTGATGCCTGAGCGTGGGGCAGAAAGGGGGGTGATTGGCTATGACCCTGCTTTGGATTATGAAATGCAAGTTCAAGCTGAAGATAGTGCTCTACTAAATAAGAAGAATAAGGAGGTTGTGACCGACATCAAGCAAGGGCCTAAGAAGCTTGGCAAGGACCTTAAATCAAAATCAACTCTAGATGCTTCAGATAAGAAGAAGAATGTAGGGCCAATACGGAAAGGAAAGCCTTCAAAGTTGAGTCCTTTGGAGGAAGCACGAGCTCGTGCTGAGAAGCTAAGAACCTATAAAGCTGATCTCCAGAAGATGAAGAAAGAAAAGGTACTTCTATCCTTATTTTCTATATATATATTTACTTACTCCTTATTAAAAGTAAGTTTACTCATTCTTTTTTTTTTATTTTTTATTTTGCCTGCTAAGAATGATGAAGAGTAAGAAAACTGAACACGAGAACTTTTATCATATAATGATGCATGTCTTTTCAGGAAGAGGAACAGATAAAACGTCTAGAAGCTTTGAAGATGGAGAGGCAAAAGAGAATTGCTGCAAGAGGCAGCACCATTCCCACTCAATCAGCAATGCCCTCGCAGCTGACCCGGAAACAAATTCTGGCAAAGACTTCACCAAGCTCCCACAAAGTTTCAAAGTTTAGTGATTCAGAACCAGGATCATCATCACCTCTACAAAGGCATCCCAAAAGAGCATCTTCTTTAGGACCCAATGATCTGCAGAAAACCAAACCTAGTAAATTAAATACAGGAAGCCAATCAGCTGGAAACAGGTTAAGCCAGTCGGTTTCTTCCTTGTCTGAGACAAAGAAAGAGAATACTGGTGTCACCAGTGATTCAAAGGCATCTATGGCACGTATTAGAAGGTTGTCAGAGCCTAAAATGAGTAGTAGCCATCATGTTTCTTCAGTGAAACGGCGAAACACTGAACCAGCAGTGTCAAAATCAAAAGTATCCGATGGTCCTGAGATTAAAAAAATATCTGCCATAGTAAACTATGATAAGACCAAGGCAGCTACGCTTCCAGAACTAAAAATCAAAACATCTAAAGGACCTGAAGCTGCTCAAAGCAAACCAACAGCCAAAGAAACAACACAGAATGGTAGTTTGAATAAATCTTCTATTACTTCTGAGGGTGCTGGACGCAATAAGAACAATGAAAATTTTTCAGCTCATAGTGATGAAGATGACAACCCAGTAATTGAAAAGACTGTTGTGATGCTTGAATGTGAGAAACCTTCCATTCCTGCTGCACATGCATCTGAAGAAAATTCAAGGGTACAGAAAGGGCAGTCTGATAATATGAAAACTAGTGAGAAAACTGATGTGGTGTCGGACTATGTTGCCATTCATGCACCAGTCTCCCCACTTTCCATGGACACTGTTGAAGGAGAACCTACTGGTCGCCAACTACAAGAGCAAATGAATTCGTATAAGGTATGTTTCTTAAGATCTTAAAAGAAGCTTTTACTGCTATTTAATATCTTAACTGATTGCAATGGTAATGATGGGCTTCACCTACTAATTTTTGACAAGCAAGATTGATTTGATGCATGATGACAGATGTGATTTGTATCTAAAATATTTGATGAGTGTCATGAATTGAAGATGAATAGGCTTGAATAATTAGAGTATGTACTGTGATACACACAATATGTCAATCTTGGTATTACCCTGCTCCCAACTTGTAGAAAGTCAAAATAAGTGAAGTAGCAGTAGTATGTAGTTGTGAGCAATTCATTTGCTAGCTTAGTTCTTACTTCAGTTACATGTCTGGTTGGAAAGGTTCAGTTATTAGGTCAATTGTATTTCTCCGACAACACAATAGAGGATTATCTTGCTATTCCGTTCTTCTAGTTTAGTGTGTGGTGCAAACATTTGAACTGTTCTAACATTCATATAATCTCTTCAATTCTAGGATGCTTCGGGTGATGCAGGGAAGGAACCACAAAATTTTTCAAAAATTGATAATGCTGGAAAATCATATCAAGCCCCTTTTGCTCGGAATTCTTCTTTAGAAGATCCATGCACTAAAAATACAGAATATGGCAAAGCACCGCCAATAAACCTAGAGACTGTAGCAACAAGTTCAGTGGCTGGTAAAACTCATGTTTTTGAATCTAGAGACCTGAAGCTGGAAAAGATTCCAGAAGCATTGGAGAAGCCCCAGGTAAAGGAATCATCAAAAGGAATTAGACGGCTGTTAAAGTTCGGAAGAAAGAATCAAAGTTCAGCTGCTGGCGAACATAATCTTGAGTCGGACAGTATCAGCATCAATGGTTCCGAGGCAGACGATAGTGGGATAGCTACTACTGCTTCAGATGAAGGTAACATTGCATATGCTACATCACTTTTCTGCCTTTTGGGTTTTAATAAACAACGAGAATAAGGATTGGTGACCGTCGTAAACATGCTTAAAATCTGCTAAAACAATTATCTAACTTCTCAAGTTTCTGAAACAATATTAACTAGTGATTCCATCAGGAAAGTACTTATGCAATACGTTGTTAGTTTTTTGCTATTCTTGAAATTATCAAGTGCTCATGGTGACCTAATAGTTATGACCTCAGTAGGATATTTATCTGCAGAAATGTTGTCCCCTCTTAAATGTCAAAAACTAGTTGCCTAGTGAATATTCATATGCCTTAAAGTCTAGAGTGGTGGAATCAAAATTATAAAATGAAGTATTCTGTTTAAGTGTTTTATACAAGGGTATTATAGTTTTTCATAGATGGCCCGTCTAGCACAACCATTTCATGCTTAAATGCTTTGTATGTAACTCATGCTCGTGCACTGTGAAGTACAAAGATGATATTTCAATTCCTTGTGAGTTTTTGGAAACTGATTCTTAAAATTGAATTCAAGCTAACTGGGTAGTTTTGAATGGGAGCCAACTGTCATAATAAACTAAGATCATACAAGCTAACTGTCAATTTGTTCTTGGTTCTCATTGTCAGTTCATACATTGAAGAACCTAATCTCTAGGGATGAAACTCCAACGGCTAGTACTGCTCCACAGAAGTGTAAGTCGTTGCTAACCTACATAATGTTCTATCAACTCTCTGTGTCTTATTTTGGTTTCTCATAAAAATCATTTACGCATGTATAATTAAGTTTATTTTGCTACAGCTTCGCGCCATTTCTCCTTGTTGTCACCGTTCCGAAGCAAGACTAGTGAGAAGAAGCTGACTGCATCATGAGCGCAGGACCGGTTACAGGGCTAGGCGAGTGAGGCCCTTGCCTAGGGGCCCATAAGAAGGCCTAAGATGATCGTTTTGTATTAAATATATTTTATTTCTGTTTAAAGAATATTTATATAATAATTTGTATTTTAGTTTTGTACATGTCTAATTAATTCTCAGTTTGGCATTTTAATCTCTTTTGATTATTTATTTATTGTGTAATAAGAATTTCAATTTTAAAATTTATTAATTCATAGTTTAAGGAGGCAAAAATACTACAATAATATTTTAAAATATAATGATACTTTGAAAAGAAACATTGATTCCATTTGTATACCTATATAAATCATATCTTAATCTACATGGTAGGTTGGAAATTTTGTCTAATTTTTAAATTTTAATATAGTTACTCACTGTTATGTAAAATTGGTTAAAGTTGAAATAAAATTGAAATGTGAGAGAGCTAAAGTGAATTTCCAATACTAGGGTGGTAATTCTACAAAACAGAAGTCTATTTTCAAATCTATAAAAGAAATTATGAATGGTTTGAACCATATATCAATTTCATTTATCTACATCATTTTATTATACTTTGACAAATTATATATGGTTTTATATTCAAGTAGGCTATCATTTTGTATAGTCTAATTATTTAACCATATCACCAAATACTATAATAAACAAATATATATTTTCTAAACCGGTCTAAAAACATAGACAGAAAAATAAAAAGATAATAACAGGTACCAAAAATAAAATTCAGATAATAAAGTGCAAATAATGTATAGTTTAGGTAGTATTGATGTAAATATTTAAGAACCCTAATTCGGCCTTCATATAAATTCTTTGAAAAGTTAATCTAAGGATTACTCACTATAATTCATACCCAAAAAAAAAAAAAAAAACCCTAAGGAAAGGAATAATTTAATAGCATTTTTGAATTAGTACGTAACGCTAATCAAATCTAATGACCAAGCAAGAAATGTTGCTTTTGCTCATCCTACTCAAGCCTTCATTTGCCAAGCATTCAGCTGCTTCTTGTGGGTCTTCTATGTGCCTGATGAGATTCACAGCCTCTTGATTCTTCATTACCTTATAAACCCATGTTTAAAATTGATTTATCATCAGCAAAAGAATAAAAAAAATTAATTAAAACTGCAATTAATTATAAGTGTAACATAATGAATCTTTATTGTTGACTACCTCCCATATACCAGTGCTTGCTAAGATGACAAACTCAGTATCAGAATCAACCCTCTCAGCACCAACAACAAGTTCTGTGCCTCTAGATGAACTTGTTGCATTGCTTGACTTACGTGCTAATATCCTCACTGTTTCGTACACATTTATATAACCCATTATTTTTTATAAAAATAAAAATAAAAGAAGTAATTTTGACCACAAAATATTCACATTAATATTAATATATCTACAAAATGTGTTTCATGTATACATATATAAATAATATACCTGAAAAGAGTCTGCGAGACCAACGTGTTTTGTTAGATTGGTGGTGTTTGGTGCTAATTTGGTGAGCCACACCATCCCTGCAAACCACAACTTTATAGTCCCCCATGTTACCTATTACAATCTTTTCACCATTGATGACCATCACAGAAACTGAACCCACTTTCCTTTTCTCCTCTGATTCCTGCTCACTCTCTCTGATCTTTGCTCTAGCTCCAATATATGCCTTTCTCATTGCTTCTTTGCTTTTTCTCGTTATCTGAGACTGCATACACATCCATATATACATGCACACATACATACATTCATAAATACATATGTGTATATACACACACACATCATATTATCAAAAGAAAATCTAACATTGGTTTAATTCATGTATTATGTATAAGCTGTGATTTTTAATATATTTTCTACGTTACAAACACTCCTTAAATCATGTACCCCAAAAAACATATCTTTTTGAATATTAAATAAAATAATTAATATTTAAACTGGAAAAAATAAAAATGTACCTGTTTAAGTTTTCTATCAAAGAAATGTGACTGCATGTATTTGGTAACCTTGTCACCAACACGACCATCATAAACACCGAAAAGCCACAGCTCCATCTCATCAATTTGCTCTCTCTGAACCACAACAGAGTCGCCGTCCAAGTCATCCAGATCGCCATTAAACGACTGTCGTTCCTCCACGACGTGATATCCATGTGATATCGGCATCATCCACGAGGCCTTCTTTGTTATGTCACCTTCTCGTTTATTTCCCTTCCCACCATTTCCCACCAGTAAGCTTTTCAGCCCCAAAGCCTGTTAAAATAATATTCATCAGCTTCATGAAGCTATTTACCAAAAAAAAAAAAAACTTCATGAAGCTGCTCATTTTATATATAATCAAACATACATAACACTCAGAAACCCATCAATCGAAGGTTTCTGATTATGATCCAAGAGATATAGGAAATTAAAGAAAATAAGGATATAATTAATTACCTTGAGCTTGGGTAGAACATCCTTGAGACCCATGTTTGTCTCTCTGATGAAATTTGACAAGAGAAACCCTGTTACCGATGAACAATAATATGATATTTGAGGAAGTAATTATATTATGAATTTTTTGAAAATCAAAACTAGCTTCGTTGTTATATATATATATGAATATAGATTCTCAGAGATATTAGAGCTGTTTAAAAGTGAACAATGAGTCTAAACAATGGTGTAGAATTTTTTGTTGGGTTAATTACGTATTTTGCATTAAAAGTTGAAGGGAATTTTTTTTTATTAGCTTTTAATTATCTGTTTTTTAGTGAATTAAATTGAAATATGTAACGCTCTAGCTGTTTTCATCCTCTTTTTTTTTTTTGTTATGGCAGGTTAAGCTAATCCAATGGTGACATTCTTTTTCAAAAATCAATATGGAGAATAGATCCTCTCAATCCCTATTTATCTGAGCTCATATAACAAAAATTTGGTATTTAGTTATATTATTATATTACCAAATAAATTTAATTATAGGATAATTAATTGAGAACCACCGCCACAATGTTGAATGTGATTTATGGGCAAAGCTAAATGACAAAATCATCTACTTAGGAATCATAAATTTGGGTGAACAAAGTTAATTTTAATAGTCTCATTCATCAAAAAAAAAAAAGTTAATTTTAATAGTCTCAATTTTGGTAAATGTCAAAAGTCACATTGGTCAGTGCCTTTTCAACAGTACATTTGCAACATTGTCTTGAATTTGAAGGAGTAAAAAGCCTAATGGAATGAAAACTTGGCCAACATTTTTAATAAGTCCATAATTATCAGTCCGTTAGGTTGAATAAATCCATAATTAATGTAAAATTCCAATATTTATATGTTGGCCATCAATCTAAATGGAAATGAAAATACCCCTCTGATTTGTTAGGGGAGAATCCATTATATTAAAATGCTCTTTGGGGAATGCCAAAATTAAAATTAGGGACTTATTATTATTATTATTATTTATTTTTATTTTTTTACAGAATTAAATCGAATATAATCTAAAAGAGACGAACACGCGCCCCACTAGTCAAAATTAAGAACTTTGAAAACCATATAAAATGGCTCAAAATTCAAAATTATTATACCTCCACCACTAGCACTACTTGGAGTGCCATAATAATCTATGAATAAACTCTTTTAAAGTGTGCATCCTATAGAGAAAATCTTTGGTAAATGATGTTACAGTCCCAATTGGTCAAAGGTCAAATGCTTGGTTCACTGAATATTAGGATTTTTCCAACATATATATTCCATCTAAATTATGTTTATTTATTATTATTATTATTATTATTATTATTAATTTTTGAGTTGTAAAACAAACTTCATTTTCTTTTACAACTAAGAAAAATATAATTCCGAGTGATATACATTATCTTCTTCTTTTTCTGATGAATGATATACATTATCTTTTTCAATGAGGATTGCGCACAAAATTTCATTGTGAATTGGAAACTTAGATTTGGTTAAAAAAGATTGACAAGACGTTTTATTATTTTGAAAGAGGAAAATGTTTGAAAACTTTTTGTTCTATGAAACAGTGGGGGTCACTAAGTCGTCCACTATTCCTAGTCAACTGAAAATGCCTTGGAAAGACAAGAAAGACCAAACATTCTACAACCTTTTATAATGCAATATAAAGTAGTATAGTATACTTATAGGTACCTAGCTCTAGGTTGACCCTAAGGCATTATATTTTTAGAGTCTTTCAAGAAATAATGTGATCCATCTCCACATCTCATTTTTTGAAAACCCAATTGTTAAACATATATTTTGTAAACTTAGATAGAGCAAAACTTATAATTTTTGACAAAAAAAAAATTGATATGGTGGGACATTTTTTTTGATGTGGTGGGACATGGTGAGGGACTTTTATGTTCTTTTCATTTTTTATTTAATTCTCAATATAAAAACTTAAAAAGAAACATTACATATTAGTAATGTTTTATATGTACTATATAGTCAAAATCCTTTAGTACCCATTATAATTTTTGCCCAAATAATTGGGTTCTTGGAGTCGTCTTGTCTAGGTCGTTCTATATGCACCACGGAACGTACTATATACACTTGCGTATGCAAAATTTTCTAAAATTACTAAAATACCCTCTTTCTTCTTGTTCGGTTGAATAATTTTGAAATTCAAGGAGAGTGTATCAAACTCCATTGCTGTGCGAGTAGAACATCCCCTGAGAATAGGCTTCCAAGCCCAATTTAGAAACTTGAATTGGATTAGAAAAGTTACCCAATGGGGATGGATGCTTAGGTCTGGACTTGGATTCCAATCCAAGGGTTTTATGTTTCTTATATATTTATTTGATGAATCAATACCAAAAGCTTCCCAAAAATGGAAAAATAATAAAATAGTAGAGGCAGAAAATGAAATTCATATGTACTACTTTAAACCCCTTTAAAACCTCTCCTTCGCAATGGGTTCATGAGGCGGAACAGTGAGAGGCAAAAATGGCTCTCTCTTGCCTCCTTGTTCTGAAATCACCACTACGTCTTCATTTCCGCATGGGAGGTCAAACCCATTTCACAAAAAGACGTCTTTATGCCACAATTCGTGTTAAAGAAAGAGAACCATTCATGGGTTTCGATAAAAACTTGGAGAATACCATTTCACAGCTACCCATATCAACAAGGTGGCATTCGTCTTCTTCTTATGATCCACCCAGTAATGCGAAGGAGAAATCGAAGCCGTCGGAGACAGCAATGGAGCAAGAAGCTAAAACCGTGAAGGCAGACAGCAGGAAGTGAGCTATTTTGGAACCCTGCAACTCTAATTGCTTATTTGGATATGATTTAACCAATCCCTTTGTTGTTATTGTTTTTGTTTACGTTATAATGATGAATTTTGTGCTGAAAACTTGGATGGTTTTAGCGATATGTATACAAATTTCCTGATTTTTTTTTATTCATCATTTTCATTGAGCCCAACAAATAGTGTACATTCAAACAGAAAAGAGGTATTTGTATATTCTGGGAATGTTTTTTGTTATTGGGACCCGAACTTGTATGTTATACTCCCATTGTGTTATCTTATAGTTTAGAGCTTGTTTATAGCTCTAAATGATAGACCATGGTTAAATTAAAGGGATGAGTAAACAATGTGATATTGTAGCTCACAAACATTTTTCCTTAAAGGGGTCTTGGGATATGGTTGTGGGGTTTTGTGGGTAACTCTTAGCTTATTGACTATTATAAACTCACAATTGCTAGAGCCTTACTATTCCTGAACAATAAATGTATAGTTACATGAAGATGCATTTAGGACTCTCTAAATCAACACCTGATCAAACCAAGGAGGGGAAACCATGGTACAGTTTGAGTGGACTTACTCGTTTCAAGGAAAAGATACTGGGAATTCTGTGTCAGAATCAAACCAGTGGTGAAAGAACTGATGTTGCTGCTGATAAGACACAATCCAAGGTTGTTACGACATCAAAGAGTCGACTTAAATCTGGAAATGGTGAGCGCAATCATAGTCCTAGGACCACCCAAGCGACCATGGACCCTTGTTGCAAGGATGATATTTCAACAAGTGAAAAATCTGAAAGTTTTGGGGGAAACTCTACTGATGTGGTTGATGCAATAGCTTCTAAGCCTTTTGAGATACAAAAAGACATGCATAATACTGAATCTGTGTCACTGAAAGGTACATTAGAATCCTCAAGAGCTGTAAGTTCTTCTACAAGTCAGGATAATAACTCAATAAACAAGGAGTATTTGGTCAGTGAAGTTGCTTCTGGAATCACTAAGGTACATAATGATCCAAAGAATAGCGAGCTTGGCAAGAGTCAGAGCATAGCTCAATCATCAGAAGTCCTTGTGGATTCTCTCAGCAATGAGAAATGTTTTCCAGTAAATGCATCTTCCTATAAAAGAAAGAAAAGATCCTCTTGTGAAGCTGGTGCAAATGGATTTGAAGCCGGACATGGAAACCAGAAAATTGACAAGAAAACTGCAACTTTTGTTCAAAAAATAAATGCAGACTTTCATCTTGATAATATATGCACACCATCTGATGGTTCACGCATGAATAAACGGTTGGCAAACCAGTTTATGAGTATGCTAGATGACCAAATGGCTAAAGAAATTCCCAGTAAGGAGACTTCTTCTTTTGCAACTCCAAATGGATCTTTGGGAACTTCAAATGAGCCATCAGGTGAAGATACAAGAAGTAGCTTTGATTACAGCAATTTAATTGACTGCACAAAACAAATTATTTGCAAAGAAGGCTTAGATATGAACAGATCCATTGAAAAAGGATCAACACAAAACAAATTATTGGTTAGATTTTTGGACGAAAATGTAGATAAACAAAAATTTCAATCTGCTTTTGGGGATTGTGGCCCCATCATGAAGATAGAACAACTTTCCCCAATCAAAGGAAGCATCTTCAAAGATATGTATGTGTATTTTAAGGCAAGTATCCATCGGCAAGTACCCTTGTGTAAAATTTCAAGAATGCTCTTTTCATTTTCCAGTTTTACTCATAACTCAAAAGTTCATGTTTCAAATTTTGTTTGTAACTGTATAGTCACTTTACTGTCTTCCAAAAACTAATCTCTGGTCTCATTGCAGACAAGGAAAGCATTGCAGAATGCTCTTATGAAGACTGATCTGACAATTGGAAAGAGCAATGTCCTAGTGGAGGCAACTTGTTCAGAGGAACATGTTCCTAAAAGGATTTTAATTCCTAACCCGATCGGTGACCCTGACGTTCCTGTTGCACTTGTTAAAAATCCCACCCGAACAGTTATGATCAAACATTTGGCCATTGATATAAGCTCACATCAACTTAAACAAGCTCTTGGCTTCTGTGGGAGTCGCATTTCCAGTGTTTTCTTCGGTTCCTCAAGTTCTGTTGCTTATGTGGAGTTTGAGGTGAGGCTTCTTTTAAAAAGATAAAAGTTAAAAACTTTGCTTTAGTCATTACTCATATCAAATATCAACTAGTTTCAATGAAATTCTCCGTTCATATGAAGTTCTTTCTCCATAAATGTGAATGTAATTAACCATTATTAGACATTTATGCTTGGAAATGCTTCTTTGCAGACAGAAGATGCCAAAGATTTGGCTCTTGCAAAACATACCATACATATTCAAGGAGAGAAACTATCTATATTCAGAATTGATGTTCCCAGAACAACAATCGTAAGGATTTCAAACTTTGACGACTCAAATGGATGTCAAAAAATCGAGAAGATATGCAACTCTTACGGCCAGGTGAAGAATCTATTCTTTAGACGCAGTGTAATGGTGGACGTGCATTTCAAAATCAGTGAATGGCCAAATATGTTGAACATTCTCAACAGGTAAAACATGAATATCCTTAATAATCTTTTTGTACATTTCATTTATCTGTCATAAACCCCTTGTAATGTTGCTTCTGTTAAAATGGCCAGTTTAAATGGACTGAAGGTAGATGGCAAAAAGTGGATTGCTCAGCCTGCCCCTGTCTTCCCTCCAGAAATGCTTAAACTACTTTGGACTCAACCAGAAGAAAGAAAGCATGTGATCTCTGTTCTGCGCAGATTGTTACAAAATCTCAAGGATGATTCTATAGAAGGCAATGAAAATCTCTAACCTTGCTGCCAAATATAATTTAGATGATTTTGGTTTCTTATCTTTTTCTTACACAAGGTAAGTCTTTCTTGGTAGGTATTTTCATAGAGCATAGTAATATTAACCCGTCAAATGCCCTGTAGGTTAGGTTAAACTTGATCGAACATGGACAATGTAGATTTATTTAGCCATGCATGAGCCACTGATTTTTGCATCACCTTCTGTTCGAGTATTAGATTTGCCAAGGTACTGAATTCAAGATGCATTCTGAACCTTTTGCTTACTTAAAGGTTTTCCAAGGTACTGAATTTTAGCATCACCCTTTGTTATAGACTTCCTAAGGTACTGAATTCAAGATGCATTTTCAACCGTTGAAGTACTTTTACGATTCATGGGATCATAAGACGTTCCACCAGGAAAATATATTTCCTACCCTTAAGACTAAATTTCTCTAACCAGTGCTCGATTCCTACTTGTTTTCACTTTTCTATGACGACTACTTTTACTCTTCTTTTTTTAATAAATTAAAATAAGTAGGTATTCATCTTGGTAAATCATATTTATTCAACAAGGCATGTCACAGACAGGTGAGATGAGTCTCGGAAACTACCAATAATAGCGTGTATGTAACTCTTACGATATAAAGACAGTTTTTAACTGAAGAAAGTATCACAAACGCAAAGAAGACATTCTAGCATTAAATTGTGAAAGCATAGGTAAGTCTCAAAAAACCATAAGTGACATACCAACAATACTTTAAAAAACATAAAACTGCTCTGAAACTCTAAATTGATTGCACATCAGAAGGCTTAAATCCAAAAGAAAGAATTTCTGAATTCATAACAAAATTGTCAATTTAGTATAAAACATTCGCCTAGGATGCAGTCTTCTTAAGCTTTGCAAGCTCTTGCCTGACAAGTCCAGCTTTCTGCAAATAAGCAAAACTTTCATAATTAGATTGACATTCCAATTCAAAGGCCGAGGCTAGAGAAACAACTAATACTATCACTTTTAGAGCATCATATATTAGAGGGCATGCAATAAAGGAAAAGTACAAGTGCTAAAACCTTAAACATTTGATGTTACCAGCTCCCATGAAAGGTGTACAAATCAAGACCAACAACTAGAGAATGTGTATATTATTAATTTATTACTGTAATGGGAATGTGGATTACAGTAATTGAAAACTAAAATCAACCAAAACAATGAGCTCATCAGTCATCAAAACAAGTAAGGAACAGCATAAAAATGATTGCACTGACCTTAATCTTGGCCAACATGATCTTGAACCTATCAAAGTCATTCAGAGACGCCCTTCTCTTCTGGACGATCAGTTTCCTTCCCCAAGAGCTGTTCTCCCACTTCTTTTTAACATCTGCAATCAAACATACAGTAATGTCAAAGATAAGTACACCATATGAAGATGATATTAACGTCTTTTACAAGCAATCATAAGTTCATAGCCTACCAGCAGCTTCCATAGCTGCAAGAAGTTCCTTCTTCTTAGGAACCCTCTTGATGTCAATTTTGAGGTCTGTGAGGGAAAGCCTCTTAAAATTCATCTGGGACCTCACCATATCAGGTGCATCAACAAGAGCCTGTTAAGACATGCGAATCTGACACCATAAGATCGTATACAAACACCTAAGGTGTGAAAATTGGCAATGCTCAAATATTAAATATGAAGGTTGATAAATTATATCAGTCAATATCGATAATATATTGAAGAAAAGACAAAATTCACAAATTTCAGGTAATATGGTCTCCACCAAAAGAAGAATATGAAAAATAAACTTCTAAAGAGAAGAGACATCATAATTCCATAGGAAATTACATGTTTCAAGTGCTGACTGCTAACTAAGACTTGACTACATGGGGAACAACTATCCCTAAGACATTAAGTATAAATGGTCCTAGGTTAAGTCAAACCATGCCTCGAAGAAAATCATTTTCCTCTGACACAACAAGCCCACAAGCACATGAAGCTGTTTCTGCTGCAACCTACTTCGTTACTCAAAATTAAAACAAAAACAGTCCACGGCACCAAAATGGAGCTTTAATTCAAACAGAATTTGGCATTGGCATATTGCAGAAAGGCTAATGGATAAAATCACTACCAAAATAACACTGAAAAGACATACCATATTCTCCTTTATTTACATTGTTCAATATATGTAGACACAGTTACACACCCGCACTATATCTCATGCAGAGTTAATGGGGATCATTATAGCATAAACCTATTAACAGAGTAACCACTTTTACAGCCCTTTTTGGAAATTCAAAATCAATACGCAGCAAATATCTACAAACTCAAATCAAAACATGAATCAAAGTTATCCTAATCAATGCAACTCCCATAAGCTTTTTCCAGAGCAACACAACCTTTAAAACTACATAAAAAATAAATATATGTTTTTTATGCTCTTATGTGAGTAGCTTATTAGGCTAAAATTACTACGACATAGAACACTAACAAGAAATCCAAGGCACCAAGCAAATAAAAACACAAACTTTACTTCAAAAAGTTAATATAACATAAATAAAAAAAGAATAAAGGAAATGGAGAACGTACTCGGTTCTGGTCGATAACGTCGACGATGACGACGAGCTTTCCATAGTCATTGCCGTAGTTGACAAGAGCCACCCTTCCGATCTCAACGAACCTCTTGAAAGGCTACAAGTCAAACCCAACAAATGAAATCAGAGAGATCAGTGGCATAAAGGAGTTTAACAGAACAATGGAGAAAGCAAACGACGGCGTATAGCTGAGAGACGTTATAAGACGCAGCTCACCATTTTCGATTGGTGTGGTGTGTGCGACTGTGAGACCAGAGAGGCGGAGCAGAGAAGATGTTATGAGCGGGCGAGGGAATTAGGGTTTTTGTGTCTTTATAGGGATTCTTGGGCCATCCGATCTAGGGATTCTGATATGATAATGGGTCGGGTCAAATTTTGGAACTTTTGGGCTTCTATCTGTGACATTTTTTGGGTCTCTTTCTAGCCAAGCCCATCTAAGTTAGGATTAACGTCAGGTAGTCCAAGAATGAGAGCAGGAGATTACTATTGACACATGCTTTAGAAAATAAATTATTAAATGCACACGCAAGTTACATAATACATAAACAATTTAATAAACTTATGAGAATACTTGATGATGTGTGATTCTACTTTTTTATATACCAATTTTGATTTTATTTTTCTATATTCTTCTACTTATAGACTAATGGTGGGAAGGGAAAGTGAGTATATTATGCATGTAAATCTATAGTTTAAAAAATACAAAAGAAAGAAGAAATGAAAGACGAGGACTTGCATATGCATTAGCATTGGGACCTGTTCAATAAAAGCAAACGTGTTTTAAACACTAAGAATTGACAACAACTTACTTGGCTTATCTTATTATCAAAACTTGGACTTTTTGTTTCTGATAATTTATAGATGATGGTGCCTAGAAGTTACGTGAGTCAACTAGCATTGACCATCTATTCATAGCGTTCTTCCACAGCATCTCTTTTCCTGCCGTACACTTACACCACAAATTTCTTCATTTTCACATTTGGAAGCTTGTTATGTGTGAATATAATCCAAACCCATGATTTCTTTAAGTTTGACTCAATTGTTATTATTATTATTATTATTATTTTTAATTATTATGTCTTATACTCTCTCTTTTCTCTTCCTTTTCTCTCTTCTGAATCTTCAATATATTCAAGACTTGCAAAGATTCTAGCTTTTAGTGCTGCCATTAATGGGTAGTTCAAGCTTTGTTGTTTTTCTCGTTCTGCATAGTCTCATAAGGCTTAGACAGACCATTGCACAGACACAACTTTGCTCCAACAGAGGCACTTTCTCTACCAACAGTGCATACCACAATAATCTCAATCTCCTCCTCTCCTCTCTCCCTTCTAACACCACAGCCAACGGTGGCTTTTACAATGCCACCGCGGGCGACGACCCTGACAAAGTTTATTCACTAGCGCTTTGTAGAGGTGACATAACCGCAGAGGAGTGTTACAAATGCATAAATTCCACTGCACAAGTCATGACAGAACAGTGTCCCAACAAGAAAGAAGCAATCTCATGGAGTGAAAGAACTATGTGTTTGTTAAGGTACTCAAACCGTGATATTTTTGGGTCTATGGAGGTAGAACCTTCTTGGTCCGTGCCTAACCCAAATAACATATCTACAGACTCGGATAAGTTCAACCAAACTCTGTATAATTTGGTGGGGAGCCTTGCAACTCAAGCTTCTTCGGTTTCTGAAGATCAGAAATTTGCAACTGCATTTTCTGGGCTTACGAGCTTGAGAAATGTGTATGCAATGGTTCAGTGCACACCGGATATTTCCCAAAATGCCTGCAAAGTTTGTATAGAAGGTGCATTGGATGAAATTGTAAAGTGTTGTGGTGGGAAGGAAGGTGGAAGATTTCTTAGACCCAGCTGTTTTGTTTGGTTTGATTTGTTTCGGTTTTATGAGTCTAGTGGCTCAGAGGTATCTATTCCACCAACAGTATCAAAACCCTCTCCAAGCAACCCAGATAGTCTATCTCCTCCTTCAAGAACAACAGGTACCATATTCAGATGATCAATTGATTTTGTGTTTTATACTTGGACTCTGTTGCAAAAGCATGCATTTTTCAGCGAAGGTCAAGTCAACTTCTGCATTCTTTGAACTTTATCTGAAGGCATTACCCATTTTGCAAAGAAGAAGAGTAACAAATCTCAGATAGTTACTATTGTTGTTGTTCCTACAGCTGTGTTGGTGATACTTGTTGCAGTTGCCTGTGCCATTTTGCTGTATAGGAGGTCAAAGACAGGTATTCACGGTAAGAAAAATATGTTAATTTGGCCTTTACTAGTTCTAGTTTGTTTCAAAATGTTTAGATTTTAACAAGTTGCATCTTGAAAATCAAAGAAAAGTAGCTATTTCTGGCCTAGAAAATCTGTAGCTGACGTGAAATTGTATGATCATTTTTTGTGGAAAAAGTGATGGAATATGAGGAAATTAAGAATATAGTAGTGACTTGAGAGAAATTTTTGTAAAGAGAAGGCAAAGTAAATTATCCATGTGGATATATAGTACTGCAAATAAAATGCAGTTTATGGCAAACATGCAGATTTAGGAAACTGTTTGATGGAGTATTGTAGGGTCCACAATCTAATCCGTACTTTTTCTCAGATGATGATGATGCAAACAAGAGGCTCGAATCGCTGCAGTTTGACTTCCACACATTAAGAGCAGCAACAGAAAATTTCTGTGATGCTAATAAGCTCGGACAGGGCGGATTTGGTGCAGTTTATAAGGTAATTTTTTATTTTTCTCATACTTAGAACTGGCAATACAAGTTTTATTAGGAGTATGAAAGTCCCAACGAAAATTGAAGCACTTGCTCATGTTTTGGAAAAATGAAGTCATGTATGGAAATCTAAGTAGCAAAGAAAGGTCATCTAAATGCTTAGCAAACTGAAAATGTTTGATTTTGAGTCTTTTATATAAACCAAAATGGATGTTAACCGTCAATGTTAACACTCTACTTCATTTTCCTGTCAAGCTTTATAGGCTGCTTTTTCATGAAGGTTTTGGTTCTTTTTCACTTTGATGCATCTTCAGGGCAGCCTCCCAAATGGTAAAAAAATTGCTGTCAAGAGGCTATCTGGTCAATCTATGCAAGGAGAAGAACAATTCAAGAATGAGATTCTGCTGGTGGCTAAGCTACAACATCGAAATCTTGTAAGTCTACTGGGTTATTGCTCCGAAGCTGAAGAAAGACTTCTTGTATACGAGTTCGTAGGCAATGGGAGCTTGGATCATTTCATATTTGGTATAACCTTTTCACTATTTTCATAAAAAAGTGCATCTTTTAACTACACCTTGAAACTGATCAATAACTTCTTTTAACTACACTTTGAAACTGATCAATAACTAGTTAAATGAACATGTAGATCCTACTAAACGTACGCAATTAAACTGGGAATTGCGCTACAAAATCATATGTGGCATTACCAGAGGAATTCTTTATCTTCATGAAGATTCTCGCTTTAGAGTCATTCATCGTGATCTGAAAGCAAGCAATATCTTGTTAGATGAAGAGATGAATCCTAAGATTTCAGATTTTGGCATGGCAAGGCAGTTTTTTGTGGATCAAAGCCGACTCAATACTGGTAGACAAATGGGAACCCTGTAAGCATTAAACTCACTGAAATACTAATCAGAACCCTTTTTTTAGCCATGACATTGTTTTGGTTAATGATGTTATATGTAGTGGCTATATGGCTCCAGAATATGCATTACACGGACACGTTTCAGTGAAATTAGACGTCTTCAGTTTCGGTGTCCTAATTTTGGAGATGTTAAGTGGTAAAAGGAACAGCTCGTTGGACAGTTCAGAAGATGTGGTACACCTTCCAAGTTATGTAAGTTAAACTGTTTTCTGTTCAAATTAGTACCACTTGTGTTTGGTTTTTCACCAGGTTCAAAATCTAATAGTTTAAAGGTACAAAAAAATTGTCATCCACTTGTTGCAGACATGGAAAAAATGGAGAGAAGGTACCATTTCGGATGTGATAGACCCGACACTTGGAGGTGGTTTTAGAAGTGAAACAATGAGGTGCATTCACATTGGACTCTTGTGTGTTCAACAAAATGTAGAACATAGACCAACCATGGCTCAAGTCATTCTAATGCTCACTAGCCGCTCCTTTACTCTTCCATTGCCTTCACAGCCTGCATTTTTCATGTACCATATAAGCACTGAAGCAGCCCTGCCTTTGGTGGAGTCAGAGAGGGCTACTACTGAGTCAGAGCAATCTGTAGGAACAGACAGGACAAGCTATTTCTCACAAATTACTGTGTGAATACACTTTGAATTCAGAAGATATATACACTTTAGTAACAGTATAGAAGGGGATTGAAGATATATACACTTTAGTAACAGTATAGTTTATGATATACTATTGTATATGCATATGAACTTAATGTGTATAAATTTGCAAATCGGCAAGTAGTAATTACACATATATGGGAAAGAATAAAGATTTTTATCACAATTTGTATGATTTCACAATTTATATGGCAATATCTCTATTGGTTGAGGTTGACAAGTAAAAAATCAGACAAGCCTATTGCCTGTAACCAATGAAAGCATGCTGAAGCTCGGAGGAACACGTTCCAAGGCATTGTATGTTGAAGCCCATAGGAATGCCTTGGAAGCCTAGTAACGTGTTGCAAGCTCATAGGAACGCGTTGTAAGCCGATAGGAATGTGCTGCAATCTAATAAGAACGTCATATAGACCCGTAAAAATGCATTGCAAGCATGTAAAAACGTGTTGCAAGCCATAGGAACATGTTGCAAGTCCATAGGAATGCATTCCAAGCCTGTATGAACGTCTTGTAAGCTAGTAGAAACGTGTTGTAAGCATGTAGGAATGCAATAGAAACTCATAGGAATGTGTCATAAGCTCATAGGAACGCATCATAAGCCCATAGAAACGTGTCGCAAGCATGGTAGATCGCATCACAAGCACGGTGGAACGCATCGCAAGACCATAGGAACTCATCGCAAGACTATAGGAATGCATTGTAAGCCCATACGAAGGTGTTGTATGACTTCACAATTTATATGGCAACATCTCTATTGGTTGAGGTTGACAAGTAAAAAATCAGACAAGCCCATTGCCTGTAACCAATGAAAGCATGCTGAAGCTCGGAGGAACATGTTCCAAGGCATTGTATGTTGGAGCCCATAGGAATGCCTTGGAAGCCTAGTAACGCGTTGCAAGCTCATAGGAACACGTTGTAAGCCGATAGGAATGTGCTGCAATCTAATAAGAAGGCATATAGACCCATAAAAATGCATTGCAAGCATATAAAAACGTGTTATAAGCCATAAGAACATGTTACAAGTCCATAGGAATGCATTCCAAGCCTGTATGACCGTCTTATAAGCTAGTAGAAACGCATTATAAGCATGTAAGAATGCAATAGAAACTCATAGGAACGTGTCATAAGCTCATAGAAACATGTCGCAAGTACATAAGAACGTGTCGCAAGCACGGTGGAACGCATCACAAGACCATAGGAACGCATCGCAAGACTATAGAAATGCATTGCAAGCCCATATGAAGGCGTCCCAAGCTCACAAGAATGCTCTCGTACCTCGTAGGAATGCTCTGGGGCCATGCAAAAACGCACCCAAACCACACAGAAAGAAACAAGGTCGGATCACGCAAGACAAAGGCTAGATTACTCAATACAGGAGTCCGACCACGCAGAATGCAGTCAAACCATGCAGGAACACGAGAAAGGTCACAAATTATTTCCCAATATTTATACATATATTTTATTCTATCTATTTTTGGTTTTTAATGGAGACGAGGGATATGACACTTGCAAAAGACAACGAGATTCTTGGAAATTCTGTTACATTTATAAGAAATTATTTTTATAATATTAAAGTTCAAGAAAAGGATTCGCTGCACCCATCAGTATATTTATCTTATCGTATACAACCAAAGGCAGTAGCACTAAAGATATAATATTGTTAAGTTTATCTTATTGCATCTTAGTTTTTAATGCAGAGCCTACATGATTAAGGCCCTTTGCTGGTTCCTTATTTATCTTTTTCAATTTTTTTCAAAGTAAATATATATATATATATATATATATATATATTTAAAAAATATAATATATATGTTATGAACCCCAACAAATAAGATGTTATGGAGCCCATATATGAATTTTTTTAGTATAATTTAAGTTTTTATTTTTATTTTTATTTTTATTTGACATTTAATATAGTTTTAGATTTATTGTAGAAATTAAAATAACAAAAAAAAATATGAAAATTAATATAATTGTTCTCAACTTAAGAATTAAAAATTACATTGAAATGTAAAAATCTATTTTAATTTTTAAAATTTAAAAAATAAAATTTTTAATATTAAAATAATTTTTATACATCTAAAAATATATTAGATGCCAATAATAAAAAATTAAGTTAAAAAACTCTTAGGTGGGCTTTATAACATCCCACAAGTTTATGATATTTCTCATATATATGTTGCTTTAAAATAATATATAGGTACAGCACAAAGAATTGATGCCACCTGCTTTATACACCATTTCTTTTCAGTATCTTTACTACTTGTGCTTGTTTCTCCACAGAAATATCATAGTGAAGTGTAATTTTCTATCTTTTCTTCGATTTTTTTTTGGTAATATCTTTTCTTCGATTTCTTACATGCATATTCTCATTTTATCATTATATTTTTTTAATACAAAACGTTTATACAAAAGTGAGTGAATTAGTAAAACCAAATACGTATAAACAAATTGATTAGTGAAACAAAATAAATATGTTTAAAGAATAGTGGTTTCCATGTGTGGAATTCATTCAAAAGATAACTTGATCATTATGATTTTCCATTTACAGTTTTAGAAACGATTGATTAAATTAAGATTGCGTGAAATAGCCTCAAAGAATTTTTTTTGGGACACTCTTTGGAATCCATTGAATTTAAGAAGGAAAAATAAAGTTAGCCAACTTTTGACTCTTTAATTTCACATCTTTTTCTTGACAAACCCAAAATTTGGTGAAGGGACATGTACAATACGGATGCATGCATGGTGCAACAGCGGTGAGTTGAAAGTAAAGCATCGTCGAAATTAAAGAGAGAGAATATCGATATACATGTTTTATTAATTAATTGTGCAACGCTGCTTGTCGATAGTCAATGTATAGTTTTGTCAGCATTAATTTCACGAATATATATATTCTGCAATTTGACAAATTCAGAGACCTATTTTGTAGTTTAATTGTAGCAAAAAAAAAAAGAAGAACTAGAAGAAAGAACTTGGATTCAAGAATTATTTAACAAGGCCTATGAACTTGGTATATAGGTCTTTTGCTTTAGCTGCCCTACGCGTACTAACAACAAAGAGATTATTTGACTAATCATACAAGTTGTATTTATTCTATTGTTGCATTTTTAAATTAATCAGTCTATATTATAACTCATTTACCGTGGTTTGTTAATTAAATCAAAGAGTTCATAGTTGGTACCAAAAAAAAAAGGTGCACCAATGCTCCTGAAATATATATTAAATTATAAATTACTTTCTAAATTATAAAATTGACACAACATCTCTAAACTTTATAATTTTACCATATGAAAAGTATTTTTTTAATTATTTAGAAACTTTTTTTTTGTTTGTATGATGCAAATTAAATTAATTTTTCACCTATTATCACTTATGTCAGTCTTTCAATATAAAAAGTACATTTAAATAATTAAAAATATGAGTTTACGAGGAGCCAATTTGTAATTTTTTTTAAAAAAAAATTATGGATATTAGCGCTAATTTTATAATTTAAAAGGTAATTTATAATTTTGAGCATATAATCCAAGAGGGCATTGTTATTGAAAATTCAAAAAAAAAAAAAATTGTTAATTAAGAAGTTATCAATGATGGACTTAGTGTAATTATATGTTGATGAAAATTCTCGAAAGAAAGTATACCTAGTGGGGTAGGTTAATATGGCTTTCGGTGTCAAAGATAAACATGGGCATGGTGAAAATGGAATATTCTCTATTATCTTAACCACTGAATAATTAGTTGGCCATTTTGCTTGGTGGGGGTCAATATGGAATCTCATGTATAAACCATGAGGGAAGCATTTTTTTTCTGATTTCTTCTTCTCCCATTTCATTGACTTGTCTCTTTCAAATTTTTAAGTGTATATAGATACCTTCAAAAGAACACAAGTAGTGAATAGATATTAATTAAATGCATAACGATAGCTTTTTGGGTGCTATAAAAAGTTGATCCACCTCTTTCATGCAAAACCCATGAATTATTAATAAGGCTGAAACAGTATGGGAGGAGAAGACAAAGAGATTGCAGAGGAGAGAAGCATGGTGGTTGACATTAGTCTTAAGGACCTCTCTAAGAAGCTTGAAGAATTTGCCAAAGCCAGAGATTGGGAAAAATACCATAGTCCCAGAAATCTACTCTTGCTATGGTACTCTCTCTCTCTCTCTCTCTCTCTCTAACTCATATATACCTGTTCATACATGCAAGTGTTCTTTAATTAGGAATATATATAGTTTGCTCTGCCTCACTGATATATAGTATTAAGGCCTTGGTTACCTCTTTCTTTGGAAAGATGTTTCTTAATTTTGTTTTTTGTATGCCGTTCAAAGGGTGATTTCAATCTTATTCATTACCGTCTCTTCATTTGTTTTAGCAGAAAAATCCCATGTTTAATTAACAAGTAATTAAAAATTAAATTTCAAGATCTCAATCCAATGTCAAAACTCTTGAGTCTTTGTATTCAGTACCTTTCTAGGGTTTTTAACCTGTTATATATAAATAATAGTAATTAATTAAAAGTTTGCTTGCTAAGTAAGTAAAGTCATATATGTCAGTATGCAAATGTTGATGATGAGCAGGTAGGAGAGGTAGGAGAGCTATCAGAGATATTCCAATGGAAGGGAGAGGTGGGCAGAGGGTTGCCAAATTGGGAGGAATCAGATAAGGAGCATCTTGGTGAAGAGCTATCTGATGTGCTTTTATACCTCATCAGGTTGTCTGATATTTGTGGTATTGATTTGGGTCTGGCTGCTTCCAAAAAATTACTCAAAAATGCCATCAAGTACCCACCAACCTCTTCTAGTTATTCTCTCTAATTCTAAGTTCTAATTAATTAACCCCCACCACTATATACATAATATGTTGTACTACTACCACCCCATTTTCGTTTTGTTTTTTTTTGAGCTTCAAAACTGGATTCTTAATGATGAAATCCTTGTAGCTATATTAATTTTCCTTTATGTGTATAAAAGTATATAACTCAATTCTGACCTACATCTTACAAGTTCGAGCTTTTGAAAATAGTGATACTGAGGTGTAGTTTAACATGATTTCAGAGCAGCACATTTTAAGTTCAACCTCTTTTATGGCTTACGGCTAGCTTTTGAGAAAAGTGGAGCCCTCTCACTGTTAATTTTTTAAAATCAAACCATCTTGCACGCCCTATCTATTACTATTAGTTTTCAAAATTAATCTTTCACACAAAATTTTAGCTTTTGAGAACAGTAATGCCCTATTACTGCTAGTTTTCAAAATTAAATCATGTTTCACGTAAAGTATAGTGGTTCTGGGCTATAGTTTAACAATGTGCTTAATTGGCTAATGCTATATTAAATATTTAGAACTTAAAAGAATTTTTTCCCAATTAAAATGTTACACATGCTTAAACAGACATGCATGCCATTGAAATAACTTGGAAGCCGAAGGGCATGTTCATCAACTAGTTTACAAATACTAATATAAATATAACCCAAAGAAATTAATAACAATAATAATAATGATAACTCTTTGGTTTGTTCATTGTTAACGTTTTAACTTAGATTATTTAACCATCAATTAAATATTTGGATTAGTATCTTAAAATCATATGGGAACGTGTAAATTAATGCACCACTTCAATTGGTCACGTCTGCTTCCCTTGTATCTATAACAAGGTTTGCTTTACAGAGTTTTTTTAATGAAATAATTACTTTCTCAAAGAGCATATTGTATTAAAAGAACTTTTTTTTTAAACACATTGAAAATGTGAAAAATTCTGTTCACTTTAATGAACTTTTTTCTGGCAAATAATTTTGCACTATTATTACTGGTTCATTGAAATTCATGCAAGTTCCATAGTGAGCTAATCTCCAATCTACTCGCTTCTTGATTAAAGGTTTTCTTTTTTTATTTTGGATTTAATAATTTTTTTAACAAAAGAATTCAGGTATAATACTTGAATATATATATATATATATGTATATGTATTTCCTTTGTTTAATTATTCATCTTAAAAAAAAAAAAAAGAAAATCATGGACTCTTTTAAGTTGGAGAAGTAAAATACACCTTAAAAGCCAAATCGAGAGAGAAAAATCGAAAAGAAAAGAAAAATGCAAATAACATTGTCGATGTGTCAAAAGTGGGTTCCACCTCATATATCTACATGGCTGGTTTGAGTGGGTCCCATTGGAGACCCACATTGGTGTTTTGTGCTTTGACAAATAAGTCCCTACATGCCAAATGATGCACACAGCCACAAATGCCAGAGTTTTCCAAATCCCAACCGTTTTTCCCGCGCATTCATCAAAAAACAGTTGACTCCCAAAAATAGGCAATGCACTTGGGATTTTCTAGTCCAACCCCTCTCTTTCTTTCTTTTCTAACCTCAAATTCCGGTGAGCTTCAGGTTTTGATTGACTACCCCTCCCGGCACCAAACCACCCCCCACCACCACCTTCGATTCTTCTTCTTGTCGGGGCAGTCGACGAAATCCTCTGCTCCGAAATTTTTTTATTTTTTTCTCTGAACTAATTAACCTTTGAGATTGATATAATTTACTCCTTTTCACCTTGAAAAAAAAAATTAAAAATCTTTTTTTCTTCCTCTTCTTTTCTTGATTGGAAATTATTATTAAGTAATTTACAATCAAGAATCGAAAGAGCAAAATATTTTCACATTAATTTTACCGCATGTTGACGCATTTGGCTTTGGGGTTTCTGCTTGGAAAATTTGGTAGCACTTTGACATTGCAAGGTTTAGGGATATCATGCCGGTGTCTCAATTTTTCCTTCTGAAGGTATCTATTACACTTTCATTTCCATAATTTTATATATATATATATATATATATTATAATGGTCTTGTTTATACATTGCACACCCTTCTGTCTTTGTTTTCCATTTTGGTTTCTTATGGTTTTTTGCTGCAGCATTTTGCACCGTCTTGATTTCTTTGAATTTAGAGATAGAAAACAAAACTGGTTCACATTCACGTACAATCAACTTCTCCGGCGGAAGGTTTTCGGTACATGTAGTCAAGTCCGTACTCCGAAATGACGACCAAAGTGAAGGGACTCTTGAAAGGCCTAAGATACATTTCACAGATATTTGGTATGTATGTACAATTTTTTTAAAGGGGATGAAATAAATTTGAGTTGATTTCTCTTCATCTCAGAATTTGGTACTAGTCCCTTTTCCTTCTTTCTTTTCTTATGGTTGAAATACTATCATGGTATAATCATGTGGACATGTCTATGGTTGAAATAAGCTTGATCTTTGTTTGGTTTCCAAGAAAATGTGGAAAATATTCAGTTTTTAAGGTTTGTAAATGTCTTGCATGCATGTACATCACTTTCTTCTTATCAAAACAAGTTTCTGCAATCTCTAATAAATGATTTGAAAACTAAAATAAAATAAAATTTGCAGATGAAAAAGAAGAGGAAATGCAAATTGGGTTTCCAACAGATGTAAAGCATGTTGCACACATCGGATGTGATGGCCCTTCTGCGACTACTCCAAGCTGGGTATTCCAACCCTTTTTGTTGCTTGGCTCCTCTGTTTTCTGTTATCAACCAAAATTAATAAATTAGTTTTTGCAAACATTAACCCAAATCGCACATTGCATATTAGTCAATCAAAGATAATTTTCCATCTTGTATTCAGAAATTTTTATTACATTGTATACGAAATCATGCAGATGGGCGACTTTAAATCTTCCTCGGAAGTCTCATCTGGGACAGTGAATTCAAATGGAGAATTATCCTCACAAGGTTTGCTTCTTTTCCTGTAAATAGTATTCAACGGTTTGCGTAGAAATAAATTGCAATGAGAGCAACAAAGCTAAAACTTGAATCCACATGTTGTTCATTCTCATAATCCTTGGACTTCGAAAGACTAGCATTCCAATTAAGAAGGTTCAACCAGTTGAAGTTAAAACTTGATCATCTTCTTTCTTCCATCTGATTTTTAATTAGGAAATGTAATGAATCACAACATTTTGTCACACTAAATGTTGTTAGAATAGCATTGTTTTCGAAAGTTTAAATTAGCTTGTAGAAGGTGGACACAGATTCGGTTTATATACTCAATAACAGTTGGAATGTTGCTCCTTGTAGAATTAACCAAAGCTGGTCTTGGAGCTCAAGAGCCAGTGATCAAAAATGAAATTCCAAGGTCAAGACGCCAACATTCATCAGGATGTAATGGTTCACCGGTAGGTTCCCCAACCAAACGCAGCTCTGATGGATCAAAGCATTCTAGGCGCCATCGTTCCCGGGAGGGCATGACAGACTCTCCTGCTCGAGATTCATCAGGTAGCAGCAAGCATACAAGACGACACCGACATTCATCAAATCTTGGATCTGAATCAGCTTCACAAGAACTCCCTGGCATCCCTAAACGCTCTCATAGGAAGTCAAAGGGATCAGGAGGTGGATCAACAAGATCATCAAGGTCAAAAGGTCAGGATTCTTTAACAGATATGCAATTCACAGAACTTGGAGCCGGGCCTGAGTCCGGAGAAGGATTGAAGAAAAACGAGGGATTGCTGGAAGAGAAGGGAGTACTTGAGGGGGAAGTCAGGGTTGAATAAGTGAATTTCATTTTTCTTTATTAACAGATTCTTTTTTAACATTATCCCTCCAATGCCAAGGTGTGACTTTTGTTTGGTTTTCAGTTTTCATCATCCTTTGTCATTTTTTGGTAGCTCTATCTTGCAAAGCTAACTTAAGGACTTGCTTTCTGTACTAAGCAGTGTTTGTCTGCCTAGAAAACACAAGAAAAGAAGTTTCACATGACTGGGGTTGGAATGACACTATCAGTCAAACCATCTTAGTTTTCCTTTTGTTTCCAAGCTAGGCATAAGCTTAAGCATAATGGAATAAAGTTTACAAGAATTACAGTAAACTTTCTCCCTTGAGGGATTATTATATATACACAGACCAAAAAAAAAAAAAATGCACTGAAAATTTCAAAATTTATGTTCATGGATGTGTCTCAAAAATATGCAAAAGCTCCAACTTTATGAATGCTAATTATAGTAATTCCAAGTTACAGAATGTAGTTTGAAAAGTACCATATCACACATAGTTTTTGGAATCATTCCACGTGCAGCAAACACTCTTCAGACAGCCTTCCAAATAGCATCATCAACTCAAGTCACTTGTAATATGCTTTCCTTGTATATAATTAGAATGAAATTCAATGTCAAAATACCATCAAACAGGAAAAGCCATAGTCCATTTCCTTCAAATCCATGATTCATATGAAAAGTGGGATCCAATTTGATAAGTACCCTCTAAGTCGATGGTCGAAAGCTGCTTGAAGGTTGTCCAGCTTAACGAACAAACAGCACCAACCCTTCACTGATCTTGTGAAAAGTCAAAACACAAAGTGAGAAGACTGTAAAATCTGAAGTTAGCATATTGTACACCGTCCGCGATGCCAAAACCATAACTGTCCGGTCAGCTGTAACATGATTTATGCAGGAAAACAGAACTGAGAAATTTCAAGACTTTGGCTTTTTATGATATTGAAGGAAATCCCAGCTTAGAGCTGTGCAAGCATTTTGGATGTTCAAAATATTTGTTAAGATAACCATAACTGCTGATGTGACGCAATCAAGTACTATAAAGAGGACAGGGAAAAAGCTTTCTGTAAGATGAGATTTCCAATTTCTTCCTCAGAGGGATAGAGAGAGATAGAGCATGTGTCTCTCAGAATTATAAATCTCTTCCTCTTTTCTTGCATATTATATATCCAAGCTCCAAAGTGATTCCCACGATTTCATTGGCCTACTATATACTAAAAAGATGATTCACTGGCTTATTGTATATAATTCTCTAATTTTGGTAACCATATAAGTCAAATAGGTAATCTCTTGCAACGATTGTGTGATTTAAACTTTCAATTTTGTATCAGAAAGCTACAAATGGTTACATCCTTATCAATATCTAACTTGTCACAGACCACGCATCCCACCTTACAATGCATTTTGGCAGAGATTCAGAAATTCAATCTCAGTTTTTCTTCTGCATCATTATCTTTCCTGTGAATCAATGACTTTGATAGCTAGCATCGAAGGCGATAATACCATGTGGAGAGTGGAGTGCTTCTGAATGTCATAACTTGCCAGAGTCCGGTTTTCCTCGAGGCGTTTTCCAGCAAACACAATACTCTGAACATAAATTGGAACTCTGACCTTACAACAGATCTTTTCCTTCACCTCTCTGATTGTATTTGATCGTGTCACATCAAGAGTAATGGTTTTTCCACTCCAAATCTTAACCAATATCTGAATCCAAAAAGCCTGCAGCTCTAAAGCTGAATTCTCTTTAATGTCATAGAAAGCTAAGGTCTTGTTATCCTCAAGCTGGTTTCCTTCGTAGAACACATTACAGTCACTTACCGGACATCCCACGAAGCTCTCAGTGATTGCTTTGACATCTCGGATTGTGTACAAGATGTTAACTTCAAATCTCATAGTCTTCCCAATAGGTGTCTTCACAAAAATTGGCACCATGTGTCTTGGATTAAAGATCAAATGGAGGGTCGATTCTGTTCGTATGTTAAGCGAGACCAGTGTCCGGTAATCTTCAAGCAGCTTTCCTCCGTGGACTAGAGTGTACTGGTCTGGTTGGATCCCCTCCTTCTTCTGAACCATGGATTTAATGTCATAGACAATATGGTATCCCTTAGCTTCAAGGACTAATGTGTTCTCGTTTGATGGGATTTTGACATAGATTTTCATTCTGAATGTTTGCTGCTGGCTACAGGTCATATCCACCATCTGAAGGCCTTGATCAACTACTCCTCTCTGATCTTCATTCTCATGCAGATCAGTGGTCAAAAGGGGTTCTTCAAACTTCTCTGAATCGCACTCTTTTCTGTGTAATATGGCTTTGAAACTTTTTACTGCCCGAGATTTCTTGACCTTCAAGGTTACTACTTTCATGAATCTCCGGAATATATTACTCTGCACAAACAATAACAAAGTTGAAAAAGAAAAACAATATTGGGAAAAATCTTCATCACAATCGTCTAAAAGGGTCTGTAAAACTAGTGCTAAATTACAATGTCAGAATCACTTAGCTCCCAACAGAGGCATATACAATGGATTAAAACAAAATAAATAAATAAATAAAAAATAAACAATTGCAAGAAACTGATATACACGAACAACTCAACCACCATGGAAACAAAAAACAGAAGCTCTGAACGGAGTCATATATAGAGGCAAACGAAGATAAAGAGCTGCAGAGAAAAAAAAAATCAATGCAAGCAATTGCAGAGAAACTATATGAGCTTGACGATCAACGTTTATGATATTAAAAGCAAACAATTACTTGGCAATCAAAACTTAGAGAGAAGCAAGAACCTCTTCTTTACAAGATGGGAGTTTCCGATAGTCTTTGGTGAGGCCCCTGCATTTTCTTGGTGATTCCATTAAAGAAAAAGAAAAAGAACCAGAACCCAGATTTCTGATTCTTTCTTTTTCTTCAGATTTCTAAAGCTGCTCCGAAATTTGACGCTTTTGTATATAGAAAAGGTTCAAATATAACGTGGATGTACATACGAGTTCTTGTTTGTGTCGCTCAAATCTCATGTCTGTTATTTCTTCGTCTACATATCTCCTTTTTTGTTGGATTATTATTACTACTATTATATACTATTTTGTCAGGTAGGTTTCTAATTAATAATGGTTCCGAATAGAATTGGTTCGGTATATAAACAAAAGCCCAGATGGAGGTTTAAGAGCTTTTATTATATAATAGTTGAGCATTTGAAAAATAATTATATATATATTTAGGAATTAGAATATTAAAAAATAAACTAAATTATTGTCTGAAACCTTCAGTTGACCTCTAGTGCTAATAAATAGAATATTGCTTACAATCTTAACACTTTTTTTTAATTCAAATTATTCTTTAAAAAAAATCATATAAAAATGATTAACAACCATAAGATTCTAGATAGAGTTTCAACTTTCAATAGAATATTTATTAGTGTTACTAACTATTAGAAGCTGCTTAATGTCTAAAGAATACATTACAGTTTATATGTCACAATACCCTCCTCTGATTAGCAATTAGTATACTCAATTTATATATAGACATATAATGTATAAATAAATCTCATCTAGATCAAAGTGATGTCATTTTATTTGGTCATGATAATGTTTATCTTTTTTCTAAAAAAAAGGAAACAGAAGAAGAAGAAGAAGAAGAAGATCAATTGCATGTTTCTTTTTTCATTTTTAGTGTAACTTTCGCAATATAAAATAAATAATGTGAGTCGCATGCATTACGATTGTGTTTACTTTTATGTAATATTATGGTGGCTTCATAATCATTTACAAAAAATAAAAGATCTTAAATTTGAAGCTAAAAGTTGTTTAACATAGACATTCATATATAAGTTGTTTTAACATAATCATCCTCAGTATTTAGGATACACAATGCCATCATATATATAAGAGAAAGCAAAGGCTGTAAACTCCTATTTCTAATAGAAATAAACCATAACCTATAATAAAACAAGAAGTTGAAATTAAGGAAGCAAAAACATCTTTAATCCGGATCTATTAAGGAAACAACCAGATCAAATAAAGATTCTAACAAGAACCCAATAGTTTCAAATCAAATCATTTAAATGTGAAAGTTGTAGCTAATAACATATTAGTCATTCGTGTTTTAAATAATAAATTAATTTATTAATTGTACAAAACATTTAATGGATTGAATCCCTATTATGAATCTTAAAAGAGTTGGTATTTTCTATTTTTGAATAGTCTTTTTTATTTAAATAATAGAGGTGTAGAGAGTAGAGACCAAGTCCAAAGCAATCTAGGTGTTATTGGTATAAGAGTTTTTTTTTTTTTTAGAATTTGATTTTGTTTTTCGTTTTTTATTGTTTTTAAAGAATTTCTTGCATTTTTTCTATGTTTGGTTCTTATATAATAATCCACCAAACATTAATTGGTACTTCTTAGTACTACAGCTCACCAAAAAAAAAAACTTCTTAGTACTACAGAAAGAGAAAAAGGAGATGCTTGCCAACAAGCAACATATGGCCATATTATATATATATATATATATATATATGTGTGTGTGTGTGTGTGTGTGTATAAATTAATTATTTATAAATTTGAGAGTTTTTCCCTTGGTTATCTTCTTAAATTTGTATTCTCTACCAAGTACCGACAATCAATTCAATGTCACTGGTCAAAACTTACAATGCGTTGTGGAAATTCTAAACACTTCAAATATGGAACTTGCATTGAGAGCTGAGTGAGAACACATGCAAAGTTTTCACTCTTTATGAGCTTTTAGAGCAACCAGAACAAGAAGATTTCTCATCCAATTGAAAAATGCTTTGAAAATAATAAAATCTTCAATCCTTCATATGGTCTAAAATAATCAACTTATGCTATTTGCATCCATCAACAGATAAAAAAAAAAGGTTTTCAAGACTAAATTTATACAATAATTAACTTTTTTATGTAGAGGACAATCACAAGGAAAAAAAAAAAACCATACATTTAAACCTGTAGTTGTAACATACCATCATTTAGCTTTATACACAGCTACCTAAACGTCTTAACTGTTAAAAAAGAACAAAACTTAGGGACAAATAAAAAAGGGGTTTTGTGTGCATACCATAATGATTTCTTATGACCGACATAAATAAGCTAGGTCCAGATACTCTTCCCATATGTATCAATGCCATAACAGGGTGACACAACTAATAACTTACCCCCAATGTTATATCAGCATTTAAAATACCATAATACCCCAGAGTACGGTCATCCTCAAGAGCCACTTCGTTCAAGTACACTTCTTTTACCAGAGTTTTCAGTTTTTTTTGGATCAGTTGCTTCAGTGTAAGAATGGTAGTAAACTCGGTTAGCTTACGGAATGTAGCCAATTTTATCTGGATTGTTGACAGAGCATAGCCTGCATGAAGAGTTGAGTGCTGTTGGATGTTGTAACTGGCCAGATTGCGAGCATCTTCAAGCAATTTCCCGGAAAATACAAGATTGAGATAATGATCAGGCATTCTCAACTTCTGAAAAAGCTTTTTCTTCACAATTCCAACAGTATCAGACTGGCTCACGTTAAGGGTTATTGTTTTCCCGCTCCAAGTCTTGATTAATATCTGAATTCCAGGACCAAACATATCTAAAACAGATCCTTCCTTGACGTCATAAAAAGCCAAGGTCTTGCAGTCTTCTAGCTGCTTTCCTTTGTATATCACAATGTGATTGGTGACGGACACATCGGTGATGCTCCCAACTATTGTTTTCACATCATTCACAGTAAATAAGGCCTTTACTGTGACTCTAATATCTACTCCACTTGGTACGCATTTTACATAAATTGACAGCACATCTTTAGGATTTAAAACCACATGAAAGGTTGACTCACTTGGAATGTTAAGTGATGCAAGAGTGCTATCATCTTCAAGTAATTTTCCAGCACAGACAAGAGTAAACTGATCCAATTCAATGCCTTCCTTGGTCTTGATGATTGCTTTGATGTTTCGAACAGTGTCTTGAGTCCTTGCTTCAACAACCATGGTGCTCATATTTGATGGTAGTTTGACATGTATTTTGATTCCGTCAAATTCATGGTGAAGAAGGTGAAGTGTGGAATCTCTATGAACACCACAATCAACAAGTTTTTGGCCATCCATGAGCCTATCACCATTAAAAAAGAGCTCCTGTTGACTTTCAGGAATTCCATACTTCCCGTATAACATGGTTTTGAGATTTTTAATTGTCTCAGATCCGTTGACCTTTAAACCCACATTCCGTATGATCTTCAAGTACACATTGATCTGCAACAAGCAAAAACCTTTGCATAATATCCTCAAGAGTATTCAAAGGTCATGCATATGGGATAAACCAAAACCCCTGTTTGTTCTATGCAAGCTGAAGAAACAGTTAGTACTATTTTTCCATTCATAGATTCAGCTTGGGAAGCATAAAATTTTAAACTCAGAAATCTAACACAATTGAGAAAGGTGGCTACAGTTCTATAAAGCATTCAATCTGATGTACAAATGTACAATGTGGGGAAAGAAATTCATTCCATAATTAATAAGAAGAACAAATCAAAAGCCAATAATTTCTTTATTCTCTAGTAGTTACAACATCACAAACAGCACATACTATGGAAGGGAGTAGACATTTCTGATGGTAACAAATTCCTAAAAGATAGATCAAAATAGGAAAACATACAATTTGACAAAGCTATGGGACCTAGACACAAAATCCATAGAGTCTTAGAAGTTAGTCTATTGGTAAAACTAGTCAAATTCATACAACACCTAGAATGATGCAGTGCTCAGGCTTATCATATGATTAGGACAAAAAATGAGAGGTTGTGAGTTATTATCAATAAAAACATGCAAACAAGGTATATGCAACAAATAATATATTTTCTGATAGAGAGTCTAACCCAGCTACCATAATAAGACATTGACACCAACACATATTGTCTGAGTGTGAGTAGAGTATACCTAGAGAGAAAAATACAATTTACCATCACAATTATAGGGGCAAGCATCTCTTCCAATTAGTATCTTTTGCAAAAATAACTAATAAAATAAAAGCAATCAAATAAATTATAACACACATTTGAAGAATTGCCACATATCCTACAATGCATGCAGTTGAGGGTTAAAAGTTAGACAAAGAGAAAATCCATATCTAAGGAAACTTATTAACTAAAACTGTTTTCCCACATCAATACAACAAGCAGAGTAATAACCGGACACATAAGACACTTTGTAGACCTACATGACGTGTCCAGTGATTATTGATTTGTTGAATCACACTTGGACATGACGTGTCCAGTCAACAATGCAACAAGCGAGTAATAATCGGACAAATAAGGGATTTCACTTGGTATATCTGTTGTACCTAAGACTTTCTACCACCTCAAACACTAAATGACATTCCTCCAAGCCTATAAATACAAGTTACCTCTGAAAAATAACTACATAGGAATCAAGTATACCATCGTTGTCCCACATCAACAATTCAACAAGCGAGTAATAATCGGACACGTAAGACTCACGTATCCGGCGATTATTGATTTGTATCACACATTTGGTATACACGCTGTACCGAAGACTTTCTACCGTCTCATGCTAGCACTAAATATTATTCTTCTACCCCATAAACACATGCTACCTCATAACCATAACTAGATGCAAGTAGAGTAAACCAAGATAATAAAATACAATTTACCATCAAAATCTATAGGGACAAGGATCTCTCCTGATTTGATATTACAACTAAGAGGTACATACTTGAGTGCTAGTTATATAAGAAGAGAACCCATGTTGAATTTATAGACGGTACAATAATAACCCATCATAATTTAATGGCGATTACATTTTCATTGCTCTTAAAGGAACAGCTCTGAACCTCAAAACCTGCAGGTAAGATAAGAGCATTTCCTATTTTGTTTTCTCTGTTTTCTCAGCAGCCAAACACTACAAGTTCCAGAACCAGTTAAAATAATTTCCTCTATAACACATACTTCTCAAACCCATTTGATTCCAAACACCCACTTTCTAAGCTTTTAAATAATAAATTCCCAAAACTGCTAAACACTACAGAGAACACTAAAAATAAATAGAAATTAATTCAGAAAAAAATTAAGCAGGAAAAGTTCAAATTAAAATGATGATCAACCTCTTCTTCTGGTAAACCCGATGAGTTCAACCCGGTTCTAGTATTGATTCGGTGGGAAGAGGGTTGCTGAGTTCTACGTGTTTCCATAGCAATTTGGTTCAAAACCTTAACCCTGAATCCAGAGCAAACGTCAAAAAGAGAGAGAGAGAATGTGTTTGTATGTGTAAGCAAAGAAAATAAATAATATAGGCGTTTCGTACAGGGCCCCACAATTAAAGGTCCCAAAAAATGTTTCTAATACAAATAGAATAAAGATATTTGTCAATATATATGTATATATATTATTAAATTATGTTTTTTTAAATAAATAAATTATTTTTTCCTCATAAAAAATTAATCTTTTCTATAATTTTTTTTTATTAATGAAGTTTCAATTAATTATTATCTTGATACTTATCTCATTAGTTTTCCATTAAAAAGTGGAACCCTAATAAACATTTAAATCTATTTATTTTCTATATTAGTAATAAATCTTTTAATGGTGAAAATAAAAAAAAGGAGATAAAATATCAATTGTTCATCATGTTTTTTTTTTCATATATAACTCTTAATTTTTCATATGCTTGTTTTAATGTTTTAATTTAAAAGGTCACAACATTTTATTGGATAAGTGAAACTTTATTATTTATGTAATATATATTTTATTAGTATAAAAGTTTATGTTCTTGAATTAATAAAGAACTGAAGTACATATTATAACTAACTTTAATTTGACCAATCATATGTGCATTTTAAAAGTGCCTTGGTTCAAAATTAAAAGTCAAGAACAAAAAAATAAAAAAAAAACTCGTAATAATAATGATGATAATTATAATAATAAGAATGAGAACAACAATAACAGTAATACTAATAGGGTAGATTATTGGCACCCAGCATGATCCAGCCTAATAGTGGCATTATACCTTTGTATAGTTTCTCTCTGGCTTTCATTGATGTAGAACATTGCACCATTAATTATGATAATTGATCAAATCAGACGTCTTGAAAATTTATTTATCAAAAAGTTTAAATTCCACACCGTTAAGCCTACAAAATAGATAACAATCGTTGGTGACTTTTACACCGGTGAAGTTATCGGCCAAAGACCTTCTACAATAAATACTACATACTTTTTTATTGTAAAAGTCTATAAAAGTTTTGATTGTATAAGTCTTTAAACTTTTATAAAGTTTAAGATGTGACAATTTAGAAAAATAAAATTTCATAATTGACTTAGACTTAGCTTCATCTTCAAATTTGCGTGAGCTTTTCAACATTAAGATAAAACTTTTTCCAATATCAATATCAATAATAATAATAAGAATAATATAAATAACATTAATTACAATAATAAGAATATAAACAATGTTAAAATAGGGGATATTTTTTTATCCCACACAGCTTTCGGTTCATATAAAATGTAGTTAGCATAGGCAGGTCAGTCTTGGTGAATTTCTGAAGGTTTCGGGCGGATGGCTTGATTCCCATCGTCCCTCACTCGGTTTTGATGACAGTATTATCAAAAAATTGCTTCGTTTTTGTTATTGTTTGGATAAACACAATTGATATTATGCATGCAAGAAAATAGATAAGTTAAAAAAAAAAAAGGGTGAAGATTTTGCATGAATAAATAAGTCTATTATAATATTTGTGTTGGGGGATCAAATTAAACATTTAAACATACACAGTAGTAACACAGAAGTAGAATTAATGTAATTAAAAACGCAATGAGAATTTGATTAATAAGAAGATAATATCACTTATCCAAAACCAACAGAATTACATTACAAATTGTATGCGTTTTATACAGAAAAAAAAAGAAAAAGAAAAAAGGTTGCAACCTTGAACTCCTTCAAGAAGAAGAACCCACCTAATGTATTCTTCTCTGTGCAACAAAAGGAGTAGAGTTTGGTGAGAAGCATTCTTGCTTCGACAAGCAGGAATTTGGGGTAATTGGTACTATGTTCTCCAGAGGCCTCAATGGGAGAGGACTTAAAGGGACTGAAACTCCCTTAACTTGTTGCAATTCCTTAAGAACTGGAGCTCCAATAACATCCTGCATTTACATACGAAGAACAAAGTTTGAATTCACAATTCCACATGAATTTCAAATGCAATCCATGGAAGGGAACTTAAATTGAATCAAAGGGAGTTTCAAATGCAATTTCAAAGTTCTTGTGCTACATTCACATTGCAAAATGAAATGTCATTTATAGCATAAACTTAAATCTAAGTTAGCTGTGTCAAAGCCTAAAACATTACCTCAGTCAGAGGAACACATTTCTGGACCTCCAAGATGTCCTTCTTCAAAGTCTTCACAACAGAATTCTCTCCAACTGTCGTTTCAGGATATACTTGAGGATCAATGTTTTCAGACCTCTTTTTAGCAGCTGCTGATGTCCTTATATGTTGTGAGAGTTCTCTGTGGTTCCCACAAAGTGTAAAAATGTTCTGGATTCTTACACGTCGAGAATTTGGAGATCCATTTATCACTCCCAAACCCACAAGCCTCTCCTCTGATCTTCCCTTGGAGTAATCATCTTCCCCTGGATTTCTGCTTGGAGGATTTGGTAACATTGTATCCAAGGATCCCACATTGACATTGGGGCTGCACCCATCTACCACACATACCCTCTTTTCCTCTATGACTTCTTTATCCACTTCATCTTTAATTTCCTCCTCTTCATCCACTTCTTCTTCCTCAAATACAGTGCTAAGTCCTACTCTGTCACCAAAATTTGGTGCAAAAAGGTCAGTTTCCAGTACTGTATTCATACTCAGATGAGGCTGATTCACACCTTGGATGCCTTTCTTCTCACTTTGATGAATAACCCCACCTACAAATTTCACCTCACGTGTAAACGGTTCTTGATCATCCGTGTCCAAATCCATTGACTTCACCATTCCTGGATCTTCATTGGCATAGATACCTAACAACTTTTTTGCAATGCCACAGACATCGTTGTCCTTTGATCCAGTTTCCTTGTCATTTCCATCCCTTGAATGTAGCTCACGTTCAATTTCTTCCAACCTCAGTCTCAGCATTTCAACTTCCTGTTGCTGCTGCAGCATCCTTTCTTCCATTCTTCTCCTCTCAAGTTCAACAAATTCATTGGCCATTCTCTGGCATTCCTCCAGCTTCTTTTCTAACTCACATTTCACAAGCTGGGTTTTCTCTTTGACCTTCAAATTTATCTCTTCTTCATTTACCCCATTTCCTCTACCTTCCATATGCTCGAGTCTAGCTCGCAATGCAGCAACCTCTTCTTCTTTCTTCATTAATTCCTTGTGTGCTTCATTTTTCTCTTTCTCCCTGAGCTTGTTTTCCCTTTGTAGCTTAAGGATAAACTCATCCATGGCAGCAAGCCTTGATCCTAAAATAACTGCAGAAGAGGAATCTTCAGCACCACCTTTATCTCTAGTTGGTGTATGAGGTCCGCGGACAATACATTTTGCTTTTGCTCCATATTCAAGGGTGGAAATTGTCTTATGTATCTCCTTTGGATCAGGACTTGCACACAATATCATTAGAATTTTCGATTTGTCATCCTCAAAAGAATCCTTAACAAAGACAACATAGAAACCAAATTAATCAAAATTCTAAATAAGATACCTAAAACCCAAGAAATCGACAATATTAGGAACGAAAGTTACCTGCAGAAGCATGGTCAGTTTGCTGTCTCTGAAGGGCACATGAGAATCACCATTAGCAATTGATTCAACCACTCTCTTCAATGCTATGTTTCCTTGGTTGATCTTTCCTGTCTATCATTTCAATTGAAGAAAAATAAACTTATGTTTGTATTCAAAGCAATACCAATAAAACTAGCAGGGTTTATCTCAAATCAATACCAAAAGAATACGAGAAATGCAAAATAAACACAAGTTAAATATATATTTTCATGATAATCTGGATAAACTTTACCTGCATTTTTGCCTCAAAACCAATTTGACCAGCTTGCTCAATATTTTCAGAACCAGCCATGTCAACAAGCATCAGGCGACCTCCTACAGTTGGGACGTCAAGGATAACCTATGCAAATCAGGAAGGGACAGGTCAATTCCGAGTGGTACAGGACTTGGAGGATATAATTAACTTTGGAAAGGAGTTTTACCATGCAATGGCTTCGAGAACTCCTCTCATTGCAAAGGGTGCTCTTAACAATCCTTCGCTTCTCCACTTTCTGAATCTCCTTTGAGATCTTTCCAGCTTCATGTCCAGATATAAATGCTGCATTCTTTGCCTTTTTGCCCATCACTTCAAGCCTTACCTGCAAATACAAAATAAACCTTAGATTGTAATGGCTTTCATATGATGTAATCTATACAATGATGCAGAATGTACAACAGAAATCCAGCATATACACAAACCTCATTACCATTCCATAACTAAGCAAAGTTCTCGCTTTGCCTTAATCTATTAACGAAATACAATTAACCATTATAGAATGGGGACTGCTAACATATATGTCATTTGTAAAACCACCATACATAATAATGTAAACTAGAAAACCAACATACACACAAACCTCGTTACCATCCTATAATTAAGCCAAGTTCTTACTTCGCCTAACTCAATCAATTCACAAAACACAATTGACCCTTAGTAAGATTATAATAGCTTTGATATGATGTAATCTTTTACAATCAAGCAAAATGTACAATAGAAAACCAGCACACATGGTACAACCTCATTACCATTTTATAACTAAAGCTAGTTCTCACCCTGCCTAATTCAGTTCACAGGAAAGATAACGTATAGCTACAGTATACACATACAGAATAGTCCCCATTACAGGGGAGTATTACCATGATAATAAGTGATGTATCTGTGCAGCAACCATATATAATGTACACTAGAAAACCAACATATACACAAACCTTATAACCATTCAATAAGTAAGCCAAGTTCATACTTTGCCTAATTCAATCAATTTCATACATAAGTGATGTTATCTGTATAACAACCATACATAATGTACACTAGAAAACCAGCATACACCACAAACCCGATTACCATTCTTATAATTTAACCAAGTCTTCACTTTGCCTAAATCAATTCACAGGAAGGACAACATAGTATAACTAGAAATATGCATATTCAGAATAGTGTCCATTGTCAGACTTGAAACCACTGAAAAGTTAAGCAATTACAGTACCCACTTAAAAATGAGCGCAACACAATAAACACAAAGCCATAGCTACAAAGCAAAGAGACATTCCATTCAACTAACCTACTGTTTGAACCCGTATTTTTCACCAGAAAAACTCCTTCACATACAGAGATAAACAAAAAAATAGTGATTACCTTCGAACTGGAGCCACTGCCCTTTGGCCACCCAAGGCCCAGTCCTCCTCCACCATTGTTGCTGGACAATAGATCATATATCTCTTCGTTGTAAATCTCCAAAATGCTCGCTTGAACGAACGTGCCTACACCAACACGCTCTCCACCTCCATTACCTACTTCGTCTCCATCCCCAAGAATATCCCTGAGCGACCTGTAGACTATCCCCGGCTGTTTGGAGCATCCAAACATCGTGTGACTCTTGCCGGAGCCTGTGGGTCCGTACATCATAATGGTGCATTTCTCACCCAATTTGACGCTATTAATCCTGGACCGTACGAATTTCTCATAGAATGCCCCAAGATCATCTTCTTCCGATAAAGAAACCCCATCGAGAGTGAAATCTCGGTACCCAAAATCAGCACGAAGCCTAATACCCTGCCTCTGAGAATTGGTCTGAAGAGTGGTCAAGGGTTGTTGGTCTTTCCGATCTAGGTAGTCTCGGATTCGGGCAATCACTTCGACTGGGTGCTCAGCAGGGGCCTCTTTGGCTGTGGATTGTGGATTCGGAGATGGGTACGCTTTGGACGCTGGGAATTGGAGACGGTGCTTCGATTGTGGGGTTTTGATCTGGGTTACATGGCTTTGATTCGTTTTTGAAGATGGCGTTGGAGCCATTACACTCTGTAATTCAAGATTCAAATACAGAGAGAATTAAAGAAGGAGAGAGAGAGTGAGAGCTTCAGTTTTGTGGAAGATGAAGAACCAGAGAGAGCTTAGGGAGTGTTCTTTTTTTTTTTGTATAACTAAGGAGTGTTCTTGAAGTGGAAAGAAAATGAATGGAATTCAAAGCAAATGAGGGTTTTCAAAGTTCAAACTAAATGTAGCCGTTATGAATCCTAACGTTTACTTTTCCAGGGCGATTCACTCAACCCGGCGATGGGACCCTTCACTCAACTCGGCGATCTAATGTTTTTTGGTGAATGACTCGGCGATCTAGTTCCATCAAAGAAAACACATCAAATCATAGATTTGACTTTTTCAAACTTGACTTATAGTTGGGACACCTTGAATCAAAGTACCCAACCTTTTATTGGGCTTGCATAACCCAAGCCCAATAAGAACTAATATATGTATTTTCTCTCTCTCTTTTTTTTTAATAACATTATTTTTTTATATTAAAGTTATTTATTTATAGTCATTATTGATAAATCAATATATAAAACTTGACCAATACTTTATAGGACCACTTACATAAATATAAGTTTCACTATCAGCCCACTTAAATCTTGGTTTTACTTTAATTGTTGGTTTATCTCTTAGAATCTGACTCACTTTTTTTTTCACAAGCCCTGTAAGTAAAAGTGAGAATATTCAGTTCAATAAATGGAAAATTTACAAGTATACAGAACTTGTTTGTCAATATACATCATTTTGTACATAGTTTGCTGCCATCCCTTGGTTATATAAGATGGCAATATAACATTGAAAACAATAGCAGCACATAACAGAAACAAGGCATAAAACTGTTTCATGAACAGTGAAGCTTGAAAGAAAATCTATACATGGCAAGAATCAGGAAATCACAAAAACCCTTAGCTCGCCTCTATCTCCTCTTGTGATACGGGTGTCATCGTCGAGATATGTAACTTCAAATTCACCACTTCTGGTGTCGGACGGAGGCCTTAATCCATCAGGAAGTCGAGGCAGCTCTAGTGGTGGCAACTGTGATAAGTTCCCTCTAGTCTTTACAGTGGTTTTTTCAAAAGTTATTTTGATAGTTGCCAGTCCTGATCAATCGTTACAACACGAAACTTGTATTAGGAGAATGATTCACTGGTATATAACATGAAAATGGTCCTCATAAATTTAACATTTCAAACTACAAGATACAAATTCAAAAAACCTAACCAATGACTTCAAATTTATGAGCTAAAGTGGCAGTCACTTCAACTGGTGGCAGGGGCCATGGAGTTCCTAATTCAAGCTCCACTATGTTATCGAAATCCTTGCTTACGGTGTCAATCCGCTGAAATACCTAATCTCAGATGGTAGCAAAATGTATAATTCAGTAAACAAACAATATCCTCTCTCCTCATGATGCTAAAAAAGGTAGAACATGAACCAGAACATCATAATGTCAAAACTAAAACAGTTGCGTGGTCAATATTAGAAACAAGTTTTACAGCATACCTGCCCGAGAGTTAATGGGAGTAACCTTCTAGTGGGAGGTCCAGGACGGCTCCCCCCTAAAGTTTTGCCTGAAAATGCACTGCTATATATCAGTTTCCATCTCCCTTGCAGTCTATCCAGACCAACTGTGAGATCTACCAGTCCTCCATCAGTTTCAATATCCTTGGCAGCAGCCTCTGCTTTTCGTAGATCATCTTCATTTGCTGCAAGACCTCTATTTAGTCCAGAAACAGCATTCTGCAGTGGATCACTCCATGTATCAAAGCAAGTTTTAGCAGTATAAAACATGATCAATATGCTTGCCCATGTAAGTTAGCTATTTTCTATATGCAACTACATTAAAAAATGCATCCAGAATATTTAAGATGATGAACTGATACAAAAGAGCTCAAGTTTTGGAGGTGGGGGGCAGGGGTGCAATGAGCTTACAATTTGAATCTCATGTTGGACCAGAAAATCAATCAATTAGTTCGGACAAATTATTTCCTAACATATTAGAGTTACCAGTATATAAAAAAACCTTTACTGAAAGAATCAATTCTACAGATGGCTCTTCAAGCATTTCAAATTTTAACAAGTACAAAAGAATAAAGAGGATATACTACAAGCATTAAATTCTTCAGGACCCACAAGGGAGTAGTAATATTAAACCACGTATTATAACTTTGACTATATGGTGAGACTCTAGAAGTTAATTGACATGTTGAACTGCAACTAGTGCTCAACGAGTCTGTCTTCTCTAATGCATGAATAAACCGTTCATACTTAGCTTGGCTCAATTGCTAAACAGTGAAAAATTGACTAGCTCCCTCAAGATCTATAAATTATTATTAATGAACAATTATTATAAATGTGTATACTAATGACCTTCTGTATCACCAATTCCATCATAAGAGTTCAAAAATTAAACCTTGAACCACAAAATGATCGCAGAATAAATAATAAAGGATAAACATTTACAACACAAAATGCATAATAGTTAGTATATTTAAACCAGCACCTGCGTTGCTCTGCTACTTTCATTTCTTGAAGGTAAATACCCATGATCCATACAGGAAGTAGTACTGCCTTAACACAAAGATCAGACCCCTCATGTGGGGTTTCCTTCTATGTCCAGATTAATTATTGCCTGGAGGGCTCAAGAACACTATCCTTATAGGGTAAAAGCACGACCAAAATTTTTAAAAGCTCAATATTTTGTTTCTATACTAGAAAAAGAGCGTTTCTAAACCCATGATGTCTAATCACAGAGACACGTCTTTGGTTAACTTCAATTATGAAATCAATCCTCTACAAAAATATTAAGAACTACAGAAACTGCTATATGAAAATCAGGAAGATCTTGTCCAATTACTATTCTTGATTTTAGTGATTGTATTGTATGATACATGATAAATCAAAGCCAGGAAACAAATTAAATGATTTCAAGTTTTCCACAGCTGCATTTCTGATAAGTCAATTGGAGATAGAGAATCCCACACATACATCTATTACATATTACCTAAGAGCTCAACATTTCTAGCTTCTTCTTCCTCTTTTCTTCTCCCCTCTCACCGGGTTTTACTCAATAGGCCAATTCTATGCATAATTCAATATTGTAATGGTCCCCAAAATTCATTTGTAAGCAAATCCAAACACCGAGTGGTTCAACTTACCTTGCTATTCCAGTTTCACCAAATAATTGAAATAAGTGCTTTCATATACCAATACATTTGGATTGAAAGACAAACATAAAGCAGAACAAGTAGAGAAACAAATCAACAAGTCCAAATGGATAACGTATAACTAAAACGACTCACCAATAGCTTGAGCTTCAAAGAAGCAATGAGCTCAGGGTTGACGGGTGGAGGTGGTGGCGGACCTGGCGGTGGAGGGTCAATAACAGGGACGTCGTCCACAGAGGACCTCAGAATAAGGTTTTTCCTGCGATGGGTATTCCTAAAACTTTGACGACGTCGTATTAGGGAGTGGAAAGTGAGTGCCTTTGGGCCCTTGACTGTGTGAATTTTGGTTGGAGTGAGACATCTGATAGAAGAAGAAGAAGAAGAAGAGGAAAATGGGGACAAGTGAAAAACGGCGGTCGGAGACTGAGTAAGAAGGCTCAGACTTAGACAAGTCGCCATGGCTGGCTTTCTGCTTCTGTCAGTTTGCGAATTGAAACTGTTCGTCAGAGAGAAGCAGAAGGAGAAGAAGCGAGGCAGTGGCGGTTGTGTGTGATTTGATTGGATAGGATAGGATAGGATGGTCATTTTGGGGAGTATAATTCAAAGAATCTTTCTTATTTTTATTTTTCATAAAAATCATGAATAATATATGACTGAGAATCATGAATTGGATTTCTGTATTTATCTGTAAGTGTGAATTTAAACCAATAATTTTGCCTAAATTCGGAGACACACAACTTCATTATATGTCATTTATTTATGCATGTAATTATCAGATATATATTTAATATATATTTATATAGTATTGGAGTGTGGTCTAACCGAAAACAAATCCGTCGTTTCATCATAAATAAATTTTATTATTATTTTATATGTATTTAATTTTATTTGATATTTTAAAATTAAAATTGTAAGAAACTTCTTATTTATTAAATATATATATATATATATTTATATATTTATGTGTGTAATTATTTATTTGATATTATGAATAATATAAAAATATTAATGGATAATAAAAGAAAAAGTGAATTTTGGTTGGACCGGCCCCCATCTGATAGAAGGAGAAGAAGATGAGCCTAATAAAATATCTGCTAAGCCAACAGGAATCTAATCTTTGGTTGGATTGACACATGAAGAAAAGGAAGATGGGCCTATTAAAATATCTTATTAGCGAATATGAATCTATTTTTTTTTTATAATTATTTTTTTTTTGTAGAAAAACAATATTTACATATAAAATGACTTTTTAAAAGAGAAAAAAAATATATAAAACTTTTTCTTTTTCTTAAAAATAAAAATAAAAAAAATAAAAAAAAATTCAAGTGTAAGAGCTTCCTCATTAGTCATTATGATTAACTCCATAAATTTAATGAAAAAAAAAACAAATTTATTGAAAGGGAAAATAAAATAAATGAGAGAGAATTAGAAGACAGGATCCAGATCCAGTAATATAATATAAAAAAGGAAAGAATAAAAAATGTATGCAGCCATAATGATTTATTTATTACAAAACAAAGAACAAAAATGAAATATATATATATATATATATATATATATATATTGGATTTTCACTAAAAACCATATTATTTTGTTTATCATTTTTAATCATAATTAAATTTGGTGAAGACGCTCTAAATTTGACAATTAATATCCTTTTATATTAAATAGTATTATTGAAAATGTTTTGCCCTGAAATGCTATATTAATATTAATTTACAATTATGTTTAGCTTATTTTTTAAAGTAAATTGTGACATAATCCTAACTTATATAAAATATTTTAGAGTCTAGGATTATGTAGATAATATGTATTTAGAATACAATCCAAAAAATAAAATTTAGAATTTAAGAATGTAATTTAATTATAATAATTAATACGCATATCTAAAAGAGTATAAATTTTTGCTAGGTCCAAAAATACCCAAAAAAAAAATCCAGTTGCATAGATTCACGATCAAGGAAAAGTAGCACAGTCACAGTTTTACATATAACATAGTTTGGCAAGCCATTATTCACAAAAATTAAGGAGCTTGGAGTTCAAATAAAAAATAGAAATTAAAGCTTCTCCATTTCTAGGCATCCTTGATTGTTGCAGATCTTGCTTTCAAGGTTAAAAAGATTTTCCTGAGAATACAAGCAGCAAATAATATCAATGCATTAGTATAAGTTTAATAACTAATCTACTATTAATTACATTCATTAATTCTTAATGTTAATATTAATATTAATTACATTCATTGATTCTTTACACTTGCAAGATTAGAGAAAGGGCATGCATGCAGTATAATGACTTGAAGCTTATTTAATGAAGCAAAGCAAAACTAAGAGATTGAGAGATTAGAGAAGCTCACCAGCATGATGCAACCAAGCTTTGAAACAAAACTCGAAATTGTGAAGGTACATACAAATAATTCACCAACCCAACTAGAGGCGCAAACTGCGATCAATGTGTCACAACTTGAGTTGCAAAATGAAAAAAGAAAAAACAAGAAGAAGAAGAAGAAGAAGAAGATGTTTTCATTTGATCCATATATGCATACCTTCCACGCAGTCAACTGAATGGAAGGATAGTCTTTTCGAAGTTTAGACTTGACAAAACCCCACGGTCTTCCTGTAGTGCCAAACTGTAGGATTAGTTTCTAAATGATATTGAAAATTAATTTACAGTCATACAAAGGTTAATTAGCAACATATATTAATTATTTTCAAATCTGGCTACTACGTCTTTTTGACTAACAACTCAATAACATAATTAGCATCCTAATTGTACAAACACATGATTGGTAAAAATACACAGTAAATACATGAGAACCTGAATAGAAGTCATACCTTCAATCACCAAGGCATAGTACAGCATGAAAAAGAAGTTATTCCAAGGAGAAACAGTTAATTGTTCCAACACCACCTAATAAAATGAAATTTTCATTTTATCAGATACCTTTCGATAAAATTATTAAACTCAGAATGGTATGTAATTAGGCATGAAAGTGAGCTTAAATGACCAAAATAAATAAAATTGAATTACTGTAAATTAAGGGCTTTAATTACCTGCTTCATAACAGTTTTTTTCCCACTCTTTCCCTTGAATATCGCATCCATCATTTTGTGAAGGAAATGCCCTAATGGCCCTGCATAGGCAAATCCATAGAGCTGCAAAATGATTTTAGTTTCAGAATTCCAACACATAAAATAACACATTGAAAATGACCAAAACAACTATTTATTGACTACTGAATTAAGCTAACCATGAAGTTATTAATTAAATTTGGACATAATGACATTGAACATGAAAAAGAAGGTTAATTAATTAATTTACCATCATAAACAGCAATCTTTTAAAGTGAAGCTTCTTGATCCCGGCGATCTTCTGGGCTATTATATCACTACCTCCAGCTATAACCCCTGTAGTAATTGCCTGGTAACCCATCAAATTCAAACCATCAAAAAAATAAAAAAATAAAAAAATACAAAAACCTTAATATAACACTAACTAGCATAATAAAAATAATAATACTAATAAGCCCAGAAAGTAATCTAACATAGAAATTAATGAAATATATATATATATATATATATATATATATATATAAATAAAGCTGAAGCTATCACCTTGGTTCTGAGAGGATGGAGTTGAAGTTGCAGGAGATATCTTTTCCAAGCTTGACTGACTATCTCAGACATGGTGATTGATCAGAAACTTCAACTCTCACACTCTGTGTTTGTGTTAATGAGGAAGTTTGGATCCTAGTCTTAAATTTTCAAAGCGTGATCGAGTTGCACATGGACCGAGCCTAATATATATACACACACACACACACAAACACAGAGATATATAAATAAATATATATAATTAATTGTAGTTTTTGTATAAGCACAAGCTATGGTTAGGTGGTATGGTGCACAGTGTTATGAATAATAAACTCATTAATCAAAAAAAAAAAAAATGTCAACGGAAAAATGTTTACTTGTTCAAATATATCTATCAACTCAGTCAATGATTTAGTTTTAAAATATTAATTTTCATATGTAGAGGCATAAAAAATATGTGTTTAGTGTTTTGATCATTTTTGACCGTTCATTTTCTATGTTTATCATCCATCCAGTTAATTGACATGTTGGCATATATACATTTCATATAATTATCTTATATTTTATAAACAAAAGTAACCCTATTCAACATAATTTGCCTTGCGATAAAATCTATTTAGTATATTTTTTTATTGATTATATATAATAAATTTATAAATTATTATTTTTGATTATGAATAATCCCCAACTAATAAAAATATGTCACATGTATTATGAAATTACATAAGCTGTGATAAAAAAAAAAATTATCCATTTTATAAACATGTTATATCCTGCTTCGAATTCTGAAGGCTGGACCTCAGCATAGTACATAAAGAAGGTAAAGTGGAATAAGTAACCACTTTATAAAAGACCAAAAGATTCAAAGGTTATATTATTTTTGCTTTTCCTAAATTATTAAAGGGCTAAATGATTCTTTACAAATGTCCATTTTTTTTTTTTTCATTACAAAAGTACATACGAGTCCATACATACATGCATATGTGCCACATCTTGCTAGGACTCATTCATTTTAATTGATTTAACTTTGAAATTTGTTTAAATTTGTTAGGTACCACGAAGATCAGAACAGCTTCATAGTCTCATTTAGTGTCAACCATATGGAAGAAAAAAATACATCAAAATTATGCAAAAATAGTAATATTATTAGGACCTGACGAAATATCATATGATATCCATTAGAATCCGTTTGATATAGCTTTTGAAAGTAAATTTTATGGGAGCAGTAGATATTTAAAAGTAGACCTTTTTTTATATAAAAAAAAAAGGAAAAAGAAAAAGAGCTTTAATTGAGAAGCTAGAAAGTAAACAATGCTTAGTGAAAATAACTTACTATAATAACTTTTTAAGGTTAATGTTGAAACTCTAAAAAAGATTTGAATATATTACTGAAACCTAAAAGCCACGCTACATTCACCTAAAAATAATTTATGAATAATTCAGCAAAAAAAAATAAAATAAAATAAAATAATGATCCTGCATATAAAATGTGCAGCCAAGGGATTTAAAAAAGGTGGAACTAGACCTGACAATGACTTTTGGGAAGGTGAGTTATAAATATTGGGATGAGAAAAGGAAGTCAGCTTATTTACAAAAAAAAAAGAGAAAAAAAGAGAGTACAAATTAAAGATAAAAGGGCAAAAAAAGTAAGGATGAGATTCGAAAACCTCATTCATTATTATTATTATTATTGAGTAACACTTGCGTAGCACTTCCATTGAGGGCCAAATAATTTATAAGTTGAGTAAGCTCTAATTATTTTTAACTTTGTCATTGATATACTTGTCTGATAATTGAGCAACACACACTATCTTAATTATATATATATATATATATGTGTGTTTTTGGTAAATGTTATTGCCTTTTGGTTATTGTGCATTGGCACTATTATTTTATACAAAAATGAAAAACGCAGGCATTAATTTATGTACCTAACCTACTTTTGGCATTATTTTTGGTACGAAAAATGAAAATAAGCAGGTATTAATTTATGAATTAACCAAAATCTCAAATCTGATCCAAGCATATAAATTGGTACGTAAATAATTTTAATTTTTTTTTTGTTATCTTCAAATTTATAATTTAAGGCATTAATTGATGAATTGTATTGGTCAATTAGCTACCATAATAAAAAATTTATTTTATTTTTCTGAACCCAGGTACAAGACTTGTTATTAAACTTATTCCTCATAAGAAAAATTCATCAAATTAACAACATAGATTCATAATATCATTTTAATAATAATAATAATAATAATAATAATAATAAAACACTAAATTTGGCAAGTGTGTATAGAGAAGCACTGGGATATTTTCCTTGATTAGAAAAATTAATATTGGAGAAATTGCTGATCATCTAAACATTGATCCAGGCCTTGGAGGAAAAACTCTTGTCCCAACATAACCTGTATTATATAAATAATTAATGATGGATAAACTAATTGAGATTAAAAAGAAAGAAAAAAAAAAAAAAGACACTACCTTTGGCAGGGTCATAGCCTCTAGATTTGAGCTCAGCATGTTCTTGGCAAAGAGCACAAGAATCACAGCAGAAGTGTACGCAACAGTCGCAGCATGGTTCTGCTTGTAATCCGAATTTTGCACGCATTTTCTCTCTATAAAGCCACGACCATATCCAGTGGAATTGCACTAACATCAAGCAGCAGTATCCCAATCCCATGCATAGGCATGCTATATATATATATATATATATATATATATATATATATATATTCAACACAAAATTAAAACAATTAATTATTAAGTTTAATATATCATGATGATTAAAATTCCATCTACATTTGGTTTCAGATTTTGAGAATCAGTGAAGGTATGTAAAAGTTGGTCCAACACCTTAACCGTTAATTTTTTTTTTTAAAAAAAAAAAGCAATAACAACTGACGACTACAATATTACTATTTTTAATTAGAATTTTCTCTTTCATTTATATTAATATAGCCTTAATATTCTTTATTAGTTTATCACTAATTACATGCTCGCTTAATCATATTCTAAATTTTAGGATTGCCTCCTATATTTTGACCTTTTTGCCTAATTATCATCATATTTTGAAACATTAATGCACTATAATCCTTCATAGTTTATTTTTGTTTCAGTTTAACCTATATATGTTAGTAAAATGTTAGTCTGAAATGACACTTTAAATCATAACGACGACGTCCCTTTATAGTACTTACAATGTCGTCCTTCATCTAAAATCTCAGCGATTCGGCCGAAGGTGACGCATGGAAGACAGCAAGTGATCAAACCTACAATTAGCAATGCAAAATCCATAAGTTAATAAATCGCTAATTAAATTTATTTATGGTACCCAAAAATAGAAAAATAAAAATAGAAGATAGACGTTGATGTGAATCTTACATGTACCACAATCATTGGAACACCCACACAACCCAGAAGACCATTTGGGCTTTGAAGGACGAAATATATTCATGTTATGATCTTCACCTTGAAAAGCAAAATATATATGAAATGTGCAAACTACACACACACACAAAACATGAAATGCAATGTTAATTTATAACCTTGAGAAACACACAAACACACATCTAAATTAGATGTGGCATATCTTTGACAACTCCGCCTTGCTTAATTACTACTCTATATGATTTTAGAGCAGGCCATGCATAATTAAATCAAAAGGACAAATTGATGGACACATTTATTTTTTAGTTTGGTATATAGACAGAAGGACTTGAGTAAGAACAACTAGGATTTGCCAATGGGCCGAACTAATAATCCAAACAAACTAAGATGACTAATTTTAATCTTGGCCGGCCGTCCATAATATCTTTGATAGTTAATCGATAATGTTTGATCAATCGAAACAAGATACTATCAATATTTATTTGGGATTAAGATCTATATTTTGTGGAAACGGCTGATATATAAGATAATAATCGTGACAAAAATATAGAAACAAAAACTGATCCTTTTTTTTTTATGTTATCTTAACAATAGGTTATTTGATTAAAAAGGTTTTGATATATTATAATTAATATGATGGCCTGCTCTATATACATGTGTTAGTATACAGGGAAACATACGTTAGCAATATAAATATAATCATGCATTTCGTTTGGCGAACTACACAAAGATTCATTTCAGCTTGGACAATGGACTCAAATAATGCTACCGGATATCCACTTTTGTAGTATTCGCTACTAATCTTAGGATATAACTACGTAATTTCTTTAAATTTGATAAAATAAATATACATAATACATACGTACATATATATATATATATATATATATGGTTTGAATATTGGATATATAGAACATATACATGTAAGAGTAAATTTAGATTGTGGATGTATGGAAATAGATCATCGCCATCGGCCACAGCAAGACTATCAATGGTCTGTTGGCCTTTTCAATTGTGGAGACGGTGGCACCTGTAAGATCTATGTCCGACCTATCCATCTTTCCTATTTCCGCACCCACCATGAATCATGCATGCATAGTACCTCTCTCTTATGTTATACATATACATACATACATGCCTATTTACATGTATATGCATGTACAAATATTTCCAAGCATGCATATGCATCCATGCAGCTGTATATGTTCATCATGCTCATGTATGTTTGAAATTAAGTGCAATTATTGATACGTGGCCAAGTACGCAGGTTGCATAACATGCTTCCTCCCATGCGTTACCTTCGGTCGGAATGCAGAAATTGTGGATGAAGGACAAAGCTGTAAGTATTCATACATAATCATCAGAACACTTGCCAGTACTAACTCTCTCTCTCTCTCTCTCTCTCTCTCTATATATATATATATATATATATATATATATAATAGCATGCGTGGGACAAGGAGTGTTGTACGGGTTGGCGATGATAATACGGTGCCATTGGCTGTGCTCGTGCATGTATAGGGGGAAACTACGTAGCAAATATGGAATAAAAGGAGATTCTTGTTCTGATTGTTGTATTCATTACTGTTGCGGCCCCTGTGCTCTTTGCCAAGAGCATGCCGAGCTTAAATCCAGAGGCTTCGACCCCTCCAAAGGTAATATTAGTAGTACATATATACACACATATATATATTATCTGTCATTTGAAGCTAATTATAAACATTTTTGTGTTTAATCATATAACAGGTTGGATTGAACCCACCAATATTGTTCCTCCACATATGCCTCCCACCATGATTAAATGATCACCGCTACAGCTTAGCTTCAAAGTACAATCCCATTGATTCCATCTATGTGTCAACCTAATTATAATATGAAGACCCTTTTTATTTTATTTTATTTTTGGTATGACCACTGTATGGGCCGAACACAGTAGACCGAACCAAAACTCAACCCAATGGACTGTTGGACACACATAATCTAGGCTTACAACTTTTGATGTGGGTTCAATTAAAAGACCTCGTTGGAATTACAGTTAGTGGACCTCAAATGGCCCAAATATATATTTAAATAATGTTTTTTTTTTAATATATGCAAATTCGTAAAGAAAAAAAAAATTGTATAAAGCACATAGTTTCACATGCAAATTCGTGTAATTTTGTAACTGTCTAAGTAATTTTATCTTCTTGTATTGGAAGCCATTCATCAATGTTGACAAATAACATTTATTTTTTTAATTAAACCGGATGACAGATATCCACAATACATGAATTGATGATTTGGGATTAATAATTAATTACTGATAATCCCTATTAAATTTATGAATTAGATAAAAAGAAGAGTATAAAAGCAAGATCTTAATAAAACCCAAATTAGAAACAACCAAGTCAAACTAAATAATTATTCAAACCAAAATAAATAAATAAAATAACACAAGCAGAGATTTAAAGTTCAAACTAATTTCATAAAATAATTAATATGAGAAAAAATCTTCTTTCTTTCTTTCTTCTTTTTTTTTTAAATAAAAAATCTAAAAATGGAATAGTAAAGGGATAAATAGCTTGGAGTGGCTGAGATCACTTGGTCATGCAGGCAGGACCCTTGGAGCAGCAGTGGGTTGGCCATTCAAACCTAATAGAAACGACATGGTTTAATTGACAATCAAATAATAATTAATGAATTAGTTAAGAATGAACAGGTTGTATTAAAAATAAATTAACCTTCAGAAGGCTCAAATCCTCTGGGTTGAATTGGAGCCCGTTAGGAAATGGGCCGGGTCTAACAGTTCTTGTTTGCAACTGAGTATTAGACTGAATATTTTTCCAAATAACTTTAAGATAGAGATGTCCGTACACTATTGATGTTGTTATTAATATTTAATAATTCCCTATTATATTAAATAAGCCGTCCAACATTATATCTGTGACTCAGAGGGAAGAAAGCTATCATTTTTGCAGGTCCGAAATTGTCAATCTTAAAATCTATATAGTAATAAATTCTAATTCTTAACAGATTTCTATAAATAACTTCTATACTAAGAGGCCAATTTTTTTATTTAAGAAAAGACGTCCAATATTAGTTTTTATATGTGTTATGGTTGGAAAAAAATTATGTGTCGTTATTAATATTATAATTACTATTATATTTTATATAGGCCGTTTAATATAATTTGTTTTTATGTGTTATGTCTGAAAAAATGTTATTCCGTTGTTTGAATTTAATTATTTCAATTTCCGCATGTAAATTTTGAGTAAAATGGATTGATTTGATAGTATAATATGTTTCATCAATCTTTTTAATAGATTTCACAAAATGATTAACAAACATATGTAACCTAATGATTGGTGAATTTGTTAAAAATGATTAATAATGTCATTTCATTAGATTTTGCAACATAATCATAAAAATGGATTTGAGTATATGTAATGTTATTTTAACTTTTCGTTAGAATTAAAAATAAATAAATAAAAGAAGAAGAAGAGAAATAAGTTGATTTTTTTTTTGGTAATAGAAATAAGTTGATATTAATAAGGGACAAAATTTTTTGACCATTTTCTTTTGGTGGTTTATTCTGTGAAAGTCCATATTTGATTATTTTCAATCAATACACGCTTCAATGATGGTTTCATGGAAGATTGATTTTGTTACATTAATGACATCACAAAACCTAATGTCAAATCAAATTATTAGTTGGTAATAATTTGTTTTCATTTTATTTTTATTTTTGTAATTTGTACATCTTCTTATATTATAGAATAGAAATTGCTTATCTAGAAATGAGGCTGTGATACAAGGCATGAAATATTTTTTTCCTTGCTTTTAGTTGGTAGGTTTAGTTTGGTGGTACTTTCTCTATCAATTTTTTATTATTTTTTCCCTGTGCTCCACTGAAAATACATTTAAATGGTGTTTACTATTTTCCTTATTAGTCATAACACATTAAGAATTTCATAGTTACCCACTAAAAAGATTGAGAGGCCTCTACTTGCAGCCATTTTTGTCCAGTCCTGATTGGATTTTTAGCTTGTGGAGATGATTTTGTCATTGCTGATGATAGCAATATTATTAGCAATATAATAATGTTACATATAATACTACTCCAATTTACTTATAATTATTAGTGTACACTTGGAACTTTCCCCAGGCTTCTTATGTGGATCAGATTTCATTTTTGTTTACTTTCTTGCCGACCAATTAACATTAGTAATCAATTCAATATTTGACAAAAACTACACAACATTTTCATTTTTTTTGGCCCAATTTTGAATTGCCTAGAGCAATCTTTGTCCACATACATTCTGTGGTTCACAATGTAGTATCAAGCTGTGTGAGTTGAAAAGTTGACAGACTTTGCCATGAATTTGGTTGAATAATTGTGATATTTGTTTCTACAATGCTTGGACAAGTTGACCATATAGCATGAACTCTTGCTAAGGCCTTCTTTGAGACGCCAATGGTGCTGCAATAATATATGTCCGAGTTATAGATAAACTTAGGTCAAAAGATTGTAATGAACCTTTTGTCGTCTGTTTTAAGCACCAAAAGGGAGAAAACCTTTAGTATAGAGCTAGTTCCAAGCAATTTAGAAAAGAATGGAGGATATTCCTATATACATCAGCATCGATCAGAAATTAAAACATGTGAGACCCAAAATCTTAAAACCCATCTAGTTTAATTTTTGAGTCTATATTGCTGTAAAGTAATCCTTTATCTTTATGTTAAACTTCTGATATAAACTTGCAACTAACATTCAACTTAATTTTATAATAATTGAATGGTAAATTGTTCAGAACTGTCTACAATGCTTTTCCATATCCTAATTTGGCCCCAAAACCACTATAATAATGTCTTTATTGTCCAAGCAAATAAGCTCTATATATCAAATTTCAGCTTAACCATTTTAAAGAAGACCTTCAGATATAATTAGTTCACCAATCAACTTACCAAAGCTGATATTATTATCTTCTTAAACCCTAGAAAAAAATTAAATTAACAATTTTGGAAGAGGTCCATCATGTCATCATGATCAATTGCTTCCCTACTATTTGTCATATATACATTACATTATTCCCTGGTTCAACACAGATTTCATCGGTAACTTTAAAGCTAATTAGTAAAATATGTTTTTCAATACTCTCCTCTTGGAGATTCTACACATTGATTCTTTACTGTTCATTATCCTTATCTAGTACTACTCTCAAAATTGACCGACTTCCAATTGAATTCATCCCTAGCTAACTAGGTAGATAATAGATGGAAAACTATTTTTGAGGTAATTTCTAACAATCAACATGCTATTTATGGACAATGAGAAACATTAATGGATTGGATGGGGAAAAAAAGAGAGGCTATATTATCGGAGAGAATAATGATCAGTCACCAGTTTACTATAGTTGATTGATAACAAAACTAGGGTATAATGTCGTTTCAATATTTAATTTTCCGGCAATGATCATTAGTATGTTGCTAATTAAGCTTATTTCTTAGGATGATAAACTAGTATTTTATTTGCTAAGCGTACTGTGGAAATCATTATTTTTTCAAGCCAAAAATGAACCTCCAATATACATGTACCTACAAGAATTAAGTATGAGAGTTAGTTATATAAATATTAATCTATTTGCATTGTGCTGATGACTCCATCTGCAACACAAAATATTTTTGCATTTGATTATTACCTAAAACACCACCTGGATTTCCAAAAGCTTTTCTCGATGCTTCCATGCTCGATTTCTTTATGACTTAAAGATGGCTCAAAATGAAATCTTCTATCATGTACTCTCGATAATAAACTAAAACCCTACCACTGCTGTAATCAAAAAGTTTTTATATATGACAAACTGAAGAGGTACTTTACACGATTTACTCATGAATTTCACTTTCTGGTTGGCACTTGATGATACTATTTCCATGAAAGATCGATGAGCACGTCATGTTCGCATGATTATCGTGTCAATAATCTTTACATATTGTAGCATTAATGCAACTAGATAGCTAGTACCCCATCTGGTATAATACAATTCAAGAGTTTTTCTTCTAACAACTTTACAAGCCTCCTCATCTCCATGTATGCAATCTGCACATCATCATGTCCAAACGAAGGCGTTCCATTGACCTAATAACAGGTTTTTCTTTTTATTGCTCCCCATTGTTTGAGTGGTATACACTGTGAAGTCTGTTAATGGGATTTCAGTGTGCTACAATCACTCAATTGAAGAACCATTTTGTTTAGACGATAAAATTCCGTGACATCAGCAGCCCGATTCTGCATCAAATTATTGGTCGACGATTCGAAATCATGGACTTAATATTAATGCTAAAAGTTTTCTTCTTACTAGTTTTAAAACCTCAGAAGAGAATGGATTTCTTACTAAGAAATGAGGTAGGTCCTGAGAGCTTAGTATTTTATACAAAGATCAACAAAGGGAATGGCCACAGTAAAACTGTGTAACACCCACTATTTAGTTTTCTTCTTTGTATAGTTCAATTGGTTTAGTGGTATTGTCTCTTTCAGTTATTATATTTATATACCCACTACTAAATATATATACACCAAGTGGTCCTCAGTTATCATAATTATTTGTCCTAATTCATTGATGCATTTTTATGTTCCCCACTTGATGGTATAAGGTCTGCTTTTGATTTCATGCATCTTTATTTTCCGCCTATAATCTGGCATTTGCTACAGTTTTTCTTGCTGATGGAATTTTCTCTGCACTTATGATAGCACCAGTAACTTATAGAAGATTCCTTGAATCATACTCAACAACCCGACTTGCATCGATCACCGCGACTACTGCTTAGTTCTTTGCAGTCGTTCATAAGCATTGAAAATTATGTTGAATAGTGAAGCTTTAATTAATTAAGGAATTGATCTCTCTAGCCCTAGACTGTTTCATGTAAACTAAGCAACAAATGAATTTTTTGTTTCATACCCTTCATTTTGTTATCTTAAAAAACGATGAAATTGTCTCTGCAAGTATCAGATTTGGTCTCTGACATGGATTTTTGATTTGATAGTGTATTTGTCTCCAAGTTGCTGGGATCAGTTGACTCAAAGAATAGTAACTAGCTAGGTCCTCAACTACTACATGCTTAATTTGAGAGAACCAATGAGGAATATAATGGTGAAATATCATTTGTCTTCTCCAAATGAATAGGAAGTGCAATATTAGTCCTTTTCTAGCAAGAGTCATTATAGGTTTTATTAAGCACAAATAAGAAGATCATGCTTCTAATTATACTCAAATAGTAGTATATAACCTGATTGTCAATTATGTTCAAACAGGTCCAATGTATTTGGATATACATATATTTAAGCAGCCTCTACTTTTATATAATTTCATACCCTTGTATTATGGTGGAGAATCTTCCTAATCATTCTCAATTCTAAGATGTACTTAATTTTTGTCATGGTTTGCATGATGTTCTGAGTAATCAATGTGTAAGGACTTACAAATTGGATTAGGATCCTTCACATTTCATACAATTTGGCTTTATAAAATCCTGTTAGTATATCATACCATCTAATCTATTGGTTGAAGATATGGCACATCATTTAAATAAATAAAAAAAAATCTAACTAAATATGTCCAATAAAATTGCATAACATAAAATTATAACATATCAGTAGTAGGTGAACCCAAAAAGGAGGTATTAACATAAACCTAAACAGTAGGTGAACCCAAAAAGGAGGTATAACATAAACCTAAACGGGTAAAGAAATATCTCGATCATTAAAATTTCAATTGTTAATGTGTCATTCCTTGTTGGATCTAAATTGAGATCCTATCCAGAGGATCTAAATTGAGATCTATGTGTACCAAACTTATAATGGCTTTAAACTGATTACCTTATTTCATAATGATCTTGAAATTAAAACTATTTATTAATAATAATTAATGTTGGATATCTTGTGTGGATGAATTTTACATAACATTTGTAAGCTACCTTTCCATGTTTGTTAAATTCGAACAAAATCTGATACAAACAAAGTATAGACCCTTATAATTATAGTTCCATAGTACAATTGTTTCGTAGTGCTTCTTTTAAGTCGTTGTAAATAGCCCAAAAATATTGGTTCCAAGTCAATTAACATATTCACCACCTCTATACAAACTGTTGCAAATTTTGGTCATTTTTTGTTCTCGGAAGCTCACGAAAACCCTGAAGAGTAAGAACACCATGAAGTTAATAGGATTCGTATGCAAGGTTTGTTCATTTTCTTTGCATTATTTGTTGAGAAAAAAATGAGTGTGTAAATTCTTTGGACATAGATAATATATAATTAGATGGTTGAAAGTTAGAAACTAAAATATAATGTTTGGCACATTTATGCATCGTGTTTGTATTTCAGATTTTGCATTATTTTGCATGTTTCCAATAAGATTTTCCTGGAAATTAAGAAAGACTTTGAATTAGAGACTTACTGACAAAAATTCCAAATTCAAAATTCCAAAAATTCATTGAGGATCAATCCTGTCATTCATAGACGTCGACGTGTTTAAAATTTACTGACCACAAATTAGTCTCACTCACTAAATGAAAATAATGTTTGAACAAAAGTCATATTAATTTTCATGTTTCTTTCCACAAATTAGTCTCACTCACTAAATAAAAATAATGTTTGAATATAAAAAGTCATATTAATTTTCATGTTTCTTTTTCTTTTTCTATTTTTTTTTTGTGTGATTATTCAATTAAACGTGTATATTCATGTTTTTCATGTTTTTTTCATAACCCATCTTTCATATTTTCTTTTCCCTTTGTTTTTGACCCTCATCTTTGTAATGATTTCTAAACCTTATGAGTTTTCATTCAAAGGTGAACTTATATATGATTTAAGATACTATTAAAATAGATCTATAAAAAATATTAAACAAATATTAGTACAATCTTATTTATTAAGAGCTATTGACAAGTTGACATATTGGTGTATGGTTGTGTTGTCAACGCCATATGTTACAAGTGGCAGCGTTTGAAGACCACTTTGTGACATTTTTTTAAAAAAATTTACTTTCTCAAATTTCAAGTTAGTGTATGATGTAGCTAATCAAATTATATTATAACAAGCTTTTATTTTTATTTTTTTTTATCCCCTTATATATACACAGACACACCACGTAGGATTTGTTTCAGAGAGTCCGTTTATGGCAAAAGATAGATTTTCCCAATAGATAAGAAAGATAATTATTTTTCTTGCTGTGAATGTGATTTATATGTAAAGGTACTTTATGAGTGCACCATATCATGACAACAAAAAATGTAAAGATTAATGGTGGGGGTCATTTACATATTAACTTACTTTCACTAATGTTTCATTATCAATTGGTTTACTACCAATATTATACACACACACACACACACATATATATATATATTGGTTGAAATTAAAGGCATGCTTTGTGGTTACTCTATTCACACGAAAATTACTCATATACGTACAATATTGTGACAATAGCCATTTTTCTACCTACATCAAAATAAGAAGAACATTTCAGATGATTAAGACATTTATTTCATGATTAGCGAATTTAATACAAATTAATTATTTAAGATGATATAACACACGCAATATGAAAATTTTAACCTGTATAATATTAGTAGCTTCACTTACATACAAGACTGGGAGGTGAAATGGAAAAGCAGGAACAACAACCTGGCAGCAGATGCTGCTGCAAAACTGGCCCTTTCTACAAATTGTGTTTTTACTTTTGATAAATTTTCGTTAGGATTAATTCCTTCTAGTATTTTGGATATTATTACTGCTGAGCAGGCTGCTGCTCTTGTGTAAATCTTTTCCTGGGTTGACTGTTTTGTGCTAATGCAATGTCTATTTTCTACCAAAAATTTGATGACTAAATTATCCTTTTACATGTATAATACTTAAAATAATTATTTGAATGTCATGTGTAGACTTGTTTAGTTATAAGAAAATTGTATTATATTTTTAACATGGTCCATACTATATGTAAATTATTTTATTTATAAGTATCACAATCTACATGTGTGTATATGTAAGTATGTGTTGTAACGCACTACGCCATGTTTGCTTGACCTTGGGTGTGTGTGCTGTTACGTTATTGTGACTGGAAGGATTTAAATTCAGATGCAATTAAATCATGGTTTTGAAGTCTAATAAGAAAGTGAAACTACTAATTAAAATTACACAAGCAAAGTAGCAATTATTGAAAGTTACTTGATTATTAAATATAATATATGTATATGTGTTTGTACCAAAATAAGATTATATATTGCACTTGCTGATCTGATTCAGCATTTAGTCAATTACTATTTATTTACTACAAAATATTAGTCACATTTAGGATATAGTTTTAGACAGTATGGTTATCCATACATGCGCTCTCTCTAGACTAATTAAGAGCCTAAACTTTCTAGTTAAAACAAACAAAAAAAAAAGTATTATTTTTTAATTAATTTCAATAAAAATATGTCCATGAATTTAAATCAAGCTAGCCAAACTCTTACTGCAAAAGAAGTGGAAGAGCAGAAGTAGCAATGTGGTGGCAAATGCAGTAGCTAAGCTGTCCCTCTCTACTGATGGTGCTTTTGTTTTTGATGAATTCTTTTTAGATTTTATCCCTCCTTGTATTATGAACTTAATTGTGGCTGAGCAGACTCTTGTTGCTGTGAAACCTTTGTTATGAGTTTCTTTTTTTTGTGCTAATGCAATCTTTATTACCAAAAAAAAAAAAAAAAAAGCTAGCCAAACTCTAATCCTTTCAATTTTTTTCCTATAGCTTGACCAAAATTTTCCTTGCCTTTGCATTATTTATTATTAAATAATTTTCAACCCATTTAACTAAACAAAATTAAAAAATATAATAATAATAATATTTTTTATATCATTAATGAATTTGAAACTGATATAAAAGAATTTTGTAGGCATTATTTTTTTAGAATTCAATTTTAAGATTTTACCATATATATCATCTGTAGCAAATGAAGGATGGTACCCTTCCTCTGTAATGTTTTCTTAGGTTGTAATTAGCATATTAGCTTGAGTTTAAAGAATTAGGAGTTTACATTTTGGAAGCATAATTATGAGTTTTGTTAATGGAATATACGACATGCAAATACGCAAAATTAGGTCCAAATATTTGAACTCTTGAAAAACCATGAACATAAACAAGTCTGTGACAGCTTAAAACTGCAGTTCCTTAAAAAGGAATGGATAGAGGAAGGAGAAGATCATCCTTGCCTCAGAGCCTCCTATAAACTGAAGCAAAACTGTGTGCAGCTTGTATTCCTTGGGGTCCAAGAAAACCTGCCGGGATTAAGTAATAATTAATAATCTTAATAAAAAATTAAATATTATTAAGTACATCAATTTGACACAAAGAACTAATTCTTATCGGCTCAATTACAAAAAGACAATGCGTACAGAAATTTTCATCTTTATTAAAAAAAAAAATTAATCAAACTATAATAATATTGCAATTCCATCTAACCCACTTCCTAAACAAATTCAAGCATAAATTTGTATATTTTAATTCCTCTGCGAAGTGTACGTTTGTGGAACTTTGGTTGTCAACCAGTTTATATATATATATATATATATATATATATATAAAAATGGAATTTGATATCCACAAAATCAAACTCGTGCAGGCCTTTATGATAAAAATTACCAAACATAATGGATTACACACCATTTCGTGACAGGAATCTACCTGAAACATTACTCAAATAAGGATTAAATTAAAGAAATAAACCAAAAAAAAAAAAGGAAGCCAAATGAACATGAAAACGAAAAAAATTAAAAAGATCACTGAATCTCTCCACCATAGTACCATATCAACATTGAATAATAATGATAGTAATAAACAGTTGAGAATATCAGAGCATTAGTGGAGGATGCATTAGAATTTTTGGGGCTTACTTAATTCCTTAATTAAAGTAAACATTTCAATGGGTAGAAAAAGGCTTTGTAACTTTTTCTATTACAAAATTCATATTAATTTGGCCATTATTCTTTCTTTGGTGAAAAGTGAACACTCGGCCAGACCAACTTGGTGTCTAGAAAAAAAATATTATTTTAAACTTTTAGTTCTGTTTAAAAAGTGGATAGGGCAAGTACTTCTCTGCCTCTCATGGCGTGGATTGAGCCAACATTAAAACCAAAAGCGTCGCCGTTTTATTTAACAAAGTCGTACATCAATTTTCACATTTAGTTTAATTTAATTTACTAGCTAGTTCATTTATTTTATTTTCATGTAAATATGGACAAGAAAGCTCTAAAAGGGCGTTCTGAATAAATTATTTAAATTTCATATTTTCTTTTCTTTGAATCAAAAAATGAAATCAAGTAGAGACTTATATCCTTAATTTAATAAATTATTTAATATTAATTAATTAACTTGGTCATTATTAGTTTTCTCATAATTTATCATACTTATCCAAATAGGATACCATGAATGTTATTAATATTTATATTCCTGCCATGATTAAGGGTATGTTCATTTTATTTAGTTTGACCGATAAGTCTCCTACAGATTCCATAATTTTTGGCTTAAATACTTAATCTAGCTAGATGATTCTCAACTACAATAAAATATTCCAAGTTCAATTTTTTAATAGCTCAAAGACAATGGTTCATGTAACACTAAGACAGCCATCATACTAGAAGACACTTGACCCTCATGTGTTACCCAATCTTTCAAGGGAGCCCTTTAAGAACCTGTATCTGACCTTTGATCTAAAGGGGTACAAAAGCACTATTCAAATACATTATTGGTCAGCCCGCAAGTGATGGATGAGCGACTTTTGGCCTTGGAACCCTAAAAGCTGCTTTTTTCTCCATGAGTAAAAAAACAAGAATATATAAGCATAATCAACCCCGTTGTGTTAATAAATTGTGTGCTTGTCTTAGTGGAGGAACACAAACACAAACAAAAAAGCTAGCTAGGAGGGTTGCAATGTTTCAACGTCATGCACACTTAAAGAGAAAAGTGTTGGATAAAATTGCTCTCCAATACCCAAATATTAATCAACTAAAAAATCCCACTACAGCCTTTGTCCCTGTTTCTTGCCCTGTTCAGTACAACTTCCTCACAGTACTCTTTCTCTCTAGAGCCCCGAAAGTTTTATTTCCCAGTTGGCAAATACTCTCAGTAGTGGTATATTCTGGCAAAGAATCTATACACGTGTATGCACCAAAAGAGAGCACCAATTCTTCTGCGTCATACGGTGAATTTGAATATCTAGAACTTGATTGTTTAAAAAAAAGAAGAAGCTAGTTTCACTAATTATTGCTATTTAATCCACGTTGATGCAAGTATATGCTAAAGGGCTTTGATGAATACGCAATGCATATACATTTCCCACTATCACAAATTGTGAAATAATGGCCAATCAAATTAGCTCACTTTATTCATATACTGCCTTGTTAATTGAGAATTCCTTTCTTATAAAAAATAAAAGAGAGTGTATTTTCCTAAACACGCCATGAGGGGAGAAAAAATTAAGCCTTAATGACCAATCACATGTCAATGAATTTGAGTTGTTGGATACCAAACCACCAATATGGGTCTCAAAATGTTGACGTCTCAAAATGTTGACATGCAGCCAATGAGCTAGATGTTGAGTTTTGCCATATATGTGTTATAGAATTCAACCACTTGATTATTAAATTTTACAATGATCAAATATTGTTTTGTTATTGAAAAAAGTTAAACTTATTATGGTTTTGTTATCTGAAATTAATACCTTATTACCGAATACTTGTACAATATTACGAGGTCTGTTATTGAATTTACCATAGTGCACCTTGATTGTGTTTGTTGTTACATAAATCATGTATTGCATAACCGGAATATTACGCTATGTATTTTAGGTATGTATTACTTGATTTTGTAATGTGTTACATGCACACAGACATTGGAAATGTTACGAGATTAAAGTTACGTTACCCATCTCAATTTTATGTTACCCGAATTGTATTACTGTTACACAAACAAGGTACAATGTTACTAGTTTTCAATTAAATTATAAATTTTACAGTTACATTACTTGAAATTTGTACCTTATCATCCCCATTTTATGGTTATGTTATTTGAAATTTGTATATTTTTATGGTAGTGATATAAAATTTTAAAAACGTTATTATGTTGACCCGCAGCCAATGAGAGCTTGAGGTATGTTACAAAGTGTGACAGAACCCCTTGATAACAATTAAATTTGAAAAGATTAAAAATATTGGGATGAAATAAATAACTTAATTAAAAAAGTTTAGCTGAGTTGTTTGCTATTTAGTAGTCATTCTCATTAATTAGGTAGGATTTGTCTTAAGTACTCTTCAAATATGCTAGGAATTATAGATCTTTGGGTGGCCAATCAAAAGCTTGATCATGGTTTGAGTGGGAATAGGAACTCTCCCACGAACTTATCTTCTTAGTTTCACAAGTACTACTACTAGTTGATCAAAACTCTGAAATACAAATATTCTTATAATTTTCCTTTGGCACTTCCAAACATCAACATCAACCCTAGAGCTGATATGTAATATTGGTACTCTCTTAAAGGGACCTTTTATGTTCCACTAGAATCTGTAGTACTTTGATTATAAAGCTTCCCAACACCTATTTCTTGCCGCATTTGCAAATTGAACTAATAATGCATTTGCTAATAAGTACCATATATATAATGATTTCTTGAGCTCCATCAGAAAAATAATTCGTTTCCAATTAATCCCACATGGCCAAGTTATTGATTGAATTGGTTCTTAATCTTTCATGTCAACTTTTGGTCAATTTAAGCCACGCATGTAACATATGGCCCTCATGGCTCAATTTAGTGTGTGTCTATATATATATATTGGTGATTCCTCACCTTGGTTGAGTATGGCTCAAGCATTGCCCACCTTTTTTCTTTTCTTTTTTTAGTTTTTGTTTTAGACTTCAATCATTTGCCAACCTTTGGTTTAATTACCAAAGTACTTTTGCTAGAATAATTATATTAATCTTAATTAACACAAAATTTATAAAAGTTTTATGAAAAGATTGTTTTAGAACAAAATTAGTTGAAATTAATAAAGAAGCTAACAACAGATTGAAGCCTAAAATTGCTTTTTTGCTTTTCTTTCTTTTAGTCACCGACTGCTTGCCTTAAGAGAATTAAGTGAAGTAGCAGTCGCAGAAAGAGATCTTGCAAAGACTGGTTAGATATTACAAAAGTTGTTGGAAAAGTGACATCCCATTTTGAAAGTATAATCCGTCCAAATTAAAATCAAATACCACTTTAAACGTTACCACAACATATTTATAGTGCCAGATAAATTTTTTGGATTATTAGGTGTACGAATGCGAAATAAAAAGTAAAAATAAAAATTGCCCTTAAAATTTGGTGATAAGAAATAGATGTAGAAAGTTATTGGTGCTAGCACGCTCTAATTTGAATTGGAGGCACTCATATATATGTGAAGAAAAATATGCTAGCTAAAGGAATATTGTATAGCAGAATATAAGGTTGAATATGCATGGATTAACATAATTAATCATCTACATCATGAATTAAGATGCAATACGTATATAACTAGTATTTTTATATAACTTACTATGAATACTTTTCAACAAGAATAAAATAATAATTTTTAAAAAATAAAGCTACTAGTACCATAACATTTACAAAATGACATTGCATTTGATTTGGCAGAAAGTTAATTATTGGCTTAAATAAGGGATTGCTTATTTATTATTCTCGTCTTGATACGTAAATGTTGTTGGTTAATTTTTTTGGTGTCTAATTTTTATATCAAAGCTAATCCCTCCTTTGGCTCAGACACCTCTGAATGCTAAACCAAAAAAAAAAAAACACTAATCCCTCTTTCCTAAACTCATAGCTAGGGTGTCTTTTCTAAAGGTTAATAACCCTAAAACCCACCCTATTTAAAACTTTAAACCCAGCTAAGTGAATGCTGAAAGAGAAAAAGGTTATGTGATATCCCTCAGTACCATGAAGCTGATCATGAGCACGCTTTTGTGGAAAATGAGTTAGCACTAATTAACATATAGACTGTAGTTGCTAATTAGTTCTGCATTGATAATGGAGGAACTGCCTTACAGGCTCCACTTCAAAACCAAATATGTTTAATTACTTGAGCATTTCTTTCCTAGCTATAGCCCACCCCATAGATGTTTGTTTTCCTATTACATTATTCCTTAACTGGGAATATTCTCTGAGTTTATATACTTTATACACTGTTAAAGCATAATCCCTATAGCTTTTGGATATCCACTATCATTTTTTAAAATAATTAAAATTACTAGGAAATGATATTAAACTGTTAATTGGTAAAATGGGTTTTTTTTAATTAATTTCAAAATGAGTTGGTTAATATATAAATATTATTTATCTTGTCCCACAACAACTGTATAATTCTTGCACTGATATTTAATTAATTGTAAATATGTATTTTGACCAATAATCAGAACTTATTCAGATATACAAGATGCATGCTTTTAAAATTAAATATCTAAACAATAGCTTGATGATAAGTTTACAGCTAGCTTCTCATAAATCATAATAAACTACTTTGTTCTGATGAAACTTTTATTATTTATTTGCTAATTAAAGCATAAGATTAACATTTAGAAGTACTTAAGTCCATTAATTAGTGTGTGAAATTTATTAAGATGCAAGTCGAATATTACTGGTCTACTCTTAGAATTAAGAATATTACATTGCGTTTAGAGCTCTTTTAATTTTGGTGTGTAGCTCGATCCAGCTGTATATGTTGCATGCTGATGGCTTTGCCCCATTCAGATCTCCTTCATTGGACTCAGAAAAAACCCACAATAACGTACTTTCTATATTATTTGATCAATTTTATATATATATATATATATATACACACACACACACACAATAACTAGCAAATGGATACATTACCAAAAAAAAAAAACTAGCAAATGGATGCAGCTTACTTAAAAAATATAGTGCACTTTTAAATTTAACCACATTACATACAATTATTAATATGTAACAAATAAATAAGTGGTTTGTTCATAATTAATTAGTGATATCAATTTGATCTCACATTTATCAAATATTCTTGTAGAATGTGGCATAAAAGATTTGGAATATCTTTCCCATTTGCACGTAAATTAATCCGTCCAAAAAAAGAAATAATAAAATTAGTAAATAATGTAAAACAATAGGGACGGGCTTACTTTTATTAGTTGTAAGTATTATATCTGTGTTAAGGAAGAAAAAAAAAAAGAGAAGGATAAAACTTGATTTTAGCTTATTATTCGAAGTCAATATTGAACATTATAATTTTCGGAATGTTTTGTTTAATTAGTTTCATTTTCTCAAAATATGAATGACTCTGTGAAAATTAAATTTTTTAAAAAAGAAACATAATAAATTAGGCCATGATCATAATACGAAAAAGCACTGCGTATAAGATTATTTATGAAACAATTAAAGACAAACTAATTAAGAAAATCCATAGAATAATTACTTGTAAATTTGTATAGAGTGAGAAAATTTGTATTAGACATGTTTTCCCCCAATCATACCCCATTGATTTGTTAATTTTTTATTTTGACTCAATGCTAAATATTTTCGAATCACATTTGATTTTAAACCTATATAATGACAATTTATAAAAATAAAAAAAAAATTGTTGAAAATGATTTGAGAAATTCATTATTTAATTCATAGTGTTGCAAAATAAAAAGTAACTAATAAAAAACATGGTGCATTGGGTCCATTTTTATTTAAAACTAAAAAATGACAATTACCTAATTAACAATATGATCATTCCCTAATAATTTATAATGAAATGTGTCACGTGAGTTATGAAACCCGACCATCTTAAAAGTGTAATTACCAACATATATTCCATATTAAAATAAGCAAATAAATAAACAAAACCCATTTGATGCATGTCAACGCAGGTCCCTTATAACCAGAAAAATGAAAATTGAGTTTCCAAGTTCTCACACTAATTAATAGCCCCCGCATTTCTCGATTAATTACAACATTACCACAATCATAAAATTTCTTCTGTAATTACAAGTATGACCTTACATTTTTTATTTTTTATTATTATTTTTTAAGTGTAAAGGCAAAATCTTATCTTTCATTTTTATTCAAAAAACCGTAGCTCGCTTTGCCACCCTCTCTTTGTGTCAGAACTCAAATATAAATATAAACTCTCTCCGATCCCTCTGAATCGCTCTAAGCTCTCCCTCTCTCTTCTCTTCCTTCTCTTTCCCTCCATTAATAGCCCTTCACATAAAGAAAAGAATGGTGAAGTTCTCGAAAGAGCTTGAAGCTCAGTTAATACCAGAATGGAGGGAAGCTTTCGTGAACTATTGGCAACTGAAGAAGTACATCAAGAAGATCAAGCTTTCAAGGAAAGCAAAACAGCCTCAGGACTGCAAAACCAACGTCGACTTTGGTTTCTCCATTTTCGACCCCATTCGCTGCCTTGCCACGAAGGTCTCCGACAAGTTGTTCGATTCTAGTACCACAACTGAGATGATTAAGGTAAATGAAAAGCTCACGTATAGATAATTAAGTTAATGAAAAGCTAGTGTATATGAGCCACTGATATTCTACGTCAGCTCTATATATACATATATATTTTACATTGTTGCCCGAAACCAACATTCCAGTTGAAAGTTAATGAGTTTCCAAATATACTTCTTTTTTTTCATTCTTTTTTTTTTATATATATATCTGTTGGTTTTGTGTTTTCATTTTCCGGCGACTGAGACAAGCCTCCGGCGATTCCGGTAGCATAGAGAATCGGAAATGAACCCAAAACTCGTGAAAACTGAGCTACTTTTTTTTTCCTTTCTGTTTCACACAACGATAATAAAGTCGTCAGTGCGTTTCTCTTGTCTTTTTCTTGGTGCGTGGTGTAGACGTGTTTCGAGAACTAATGCAAGAAGAAAAAAAGAGCAGTGATGTCATTTTCCGGCAAAAGTAGTCATTTTCAGATAAAAAGAAAGAAAAGGAAAAAGTTTGGCGTTTCCGATTTTCTGGTACTGGTACCTGATAATTATAAACTGATAGTACTAGCTCCTCCCATAACCTTATATGAGACGTAATTAGAGGTAAGTTAATTTTCTTTCATTTGGTTTGCCCCTTGAGGTCTTGCTTACGTACAAGTCTCTCTAGCTCTCTCTAAATCTAGGTGGAGCTAGCTTTTCTCTCCAAAGTTATTTGTCCTATTGTTTTAAGCTAAATTAGCTGCCGTTCATTAAGAAGTTAGCTTGGGTCCCGGTGTCACCCATAAGGTCCACTTTAATGAACATATAGCCACAACTTTGTTTTTTGCAATATATGTACCGCCACAATCATTTGAGCCGTGAATGGTTTTGAAGCCTATTAATCTGCGTGGATCCCATTTTATTTATACAGTCTTTGTGTTTACATTGCCATGGCCCAGCAATAAAGATGGTGAACTAATATTCCACTTGAACTATTTTTTCTTTTTTGAAAAGTGGCCATTAGAAACTTTTACTACCACATAGTAAAAAACTAGTTTTAACATAGAGTAAGCTTGGCTCCGTGATATACCCCTCTCGTAAGTTGAGTTAGAAAGTTGATCATTTATATATCGGACATTTGGCGATTGGCCCCTAGAAGACTTTTTTGGCTTAAATTTTTCCCTCTCTCTATCTTCCAAAAGCTCTTTTGTCTGCAAATTTTGTTTGGACTAATGGTGGGTGTTGTTTATCAATTTTAATTCCATGATAGATAAAGTGAAATGGGTATTCACCAAAAATATGTAAAAGTATCCGGAAATGATTCAGATTGTTGCCAAAGACAAGCAAGTTAGTGGCTCCTTTTTTTTTCTTAAAAAAAAAACAAAAAACAAAACAAAGAAAAGGGGTTTCTTATTCCCTTACGAAATCCAAATAAAAACGGTTGTATAAACACTAAATTTGTGTCACGAAGCCATCGTGACCAACACAATACAAAGCAAACACCAGACGAAAAGATAAGTAAATTAAATAAATAAAAATCAATCCCCATAAATAACAAAATATCAGTTTGTTTTTCTTAATCTTCTGTTTGTGGGGATTTTGCAGGTGAAGAGTAAACTCATGGAGGATGGAGAAGAAGAAATTTATGAAACAGAGCTTGCCCAATTGTTTTCTGAAGAAGACGAGGTATATACATATATATCTACTCGTTAAATAAAAATAAAACATGCATGTTATGTTACTGTAAACTTGTTTCTTGACATTAGGTTAAAATGAGATAATTAAGGTTTGTTTTTTAATTAAAATGAAAATATTAAATACGTATATATACGTGTACGTACGTAGGTGAGGGAGTTCTTTGAGAGATTGGATGAGGAGCTGAATAAGGTGAACCAGTTTTACATAACCAATGAGAGTGAATTTCTTGGGAGAGGTGAGATTCTGAACAAGCAGCTTCAGATATTGGTTGACCTTAAGCAAATTCTCAACGACCGCCGATGGAAGAATTCGCCGGGGAAGACCATGAACTCCGGCAGTGTACCTTCCTCATGGTCATCTTCTCCTAGGAGCTCCGACTACTCCGGTATGTTCATTATAATTAATCAAGTCAGTCATGCTAAATATTATAATGGTCTGGTCAATTTTTCATGAAACTGAGGGTATTATAGTCAATATAAAAGGTCATTTTTTTAACTTCATGATCCCATAGTGGTCCTTTCAATTCTCTGCGGCTGTCTACAAGTTTTTTATTATTTTATTTTCTTTCTACGATTTTGTCAAAACCCCCCCCTGTCTCTGCTGCACACTTCTTTTTTTTTTCCTTGATTCATCAGTGTATACGAAGATCCCGCTGCTTATGAAAATTAACATTTTTATTTTTTTGTTATTTCAAAAACATAATATTTACTATTCTCTATTTGGTAAACTATGATCAATTGTGAGATATGGCACATGATTAGGTGAATGGAAACACATGGGAAAATTTGACACCTAGTAATTGTGGTAGCCAACTATGTATATGTAAGACATTTACCCAAAAATGGAAATCTAAGAAATTTCATAATTTGGGCAACACCTAGAATCAATGAATTTTGACATGTGTACCCTAAATTTGTTAACTACCTTTATTTTTTTTTCAATTTGGTTTTGTCAAATTTGCAATGAAAAAGGTTAACAATTTTTTTTTCTATTTTTTTTCTCAATTTTGTCATATATTTGATAGATCTAAATTGATAAACATAAGTCAGCGTTTAGGTTAAATGGATTAACATGTATATGTGGAGATCCAAAGAAGAGAACGATTTTGTTAACCCACACGTAAAGCAGAATTTTCATTCTGTCCATTGCCTGCTAGCCACTTATTTGCCTTTTTGTATTTTTTTATTAAAAAAACAAGGGTCAAGCTTGAGAAATGTAATTCCACCACAAAAATAAATGCTTTCACACTTATAATTATTATATCATTCATGAAATCTCTCTTTTGTTTCAAGAAAGTGAGACAAAATCTATCAAAATTGACCACTGCCTTTCTTTCTCTCCATGGTACAATTTCTAGTACTCCAATTAGTTATTAGAATATCTGAAAGAATTAGTATTTTAACTGTTTATATGTGTGTATATGTATATATATATATGTTGCATGATACTAATTTTCAAACAAATAAAATTCATATAAGTGATTATATATATATATATATATATGCATAAAATCAATGACTATTCTAATTAATTACAAATTATATTTTATGTAGAGAGTGGAGGAGAGTTAAGTGAGAATTCAACAGAAACAGCTTCTCAAACAGAAGAAGCAATAGCAGCATTGGAAAGAAATGGAGTGAACTTCGTAAATACGGCGACAAGAGGCAAGACCAAGAAAGGTAAGCCGAGGATGGCGGTGAGGATTGATATTCCGGCGACGAATCCGATGGGAACGATCTCGGCGGTGACTTCCATGCTTTGGGAAGATTTAGTGAACAATCCAAAGAAAGAAGGGCATGGAGAGTTCATTAATAGGAAGAAGATTCAATGTGCTGAGAAAATGATTCGTGGAGCTTTCGTTGAGCTCTACAGAGGCCTTGGTCTAATCAAAACTTATAGGTAATTTTTACATAAACCTCTTTCTCTTTCTCTTTAAATTATTTTGCTTAATTTTATACTTATATGATTATTTCCATATTATGGAATCTTAAATGAATTTATAAAAATAATTAAAACTAGATGAAGTTCCTCAAAAGGGTATGTAACAATAATTAATATTGAGTTCTTTTGTGTGCAATTTCGAGTTTATTGAACTCTTTCATAAGATTAATAGATATTTTTTCACAAAAACTTGTTAGATATTTATTTGTAAATTTATTAATTAAAACATTTTCTGAAAAATGGATATTTTTATTATTATTAGTGCTTTTATTAAGTAAAACAAATGATACTAATCATATGAAATTTTATTTTTGAAATGTTCGTCTTTATTTTTTCAAACTTGTTCAAATGGAATTTTATTTTTGAATCAATAAAAATCATTTTCAGATTGACAGGACACTACCACAGTCCACGTTGAGTAATGGACTTATTCAAGGGTTAATGGCTTTGTAAATTATACACAGATTTGCACTTTAGTCCCTCAAGTTTTTTTTTTCTTTTCCATCTTTAATGTATGTAGCACTTTGGTCCTTTTATAGTAATATTCATCAATATATTGCAGTTAGCTAGTATCATTTACATGTGTAAGCAATTTAGAATTAATATATTATTTTTTTTATAAACAACTAATCTTCAACAAACTAATAAAATACTAAAATAAATAAATAAATCAAACTGCTACAGTTTAAAAGAAAAAAACCATAAAAAAAATATATACTTTAAGGACCAAAAAGTAAATCTGTGTGCAGCTTAAGGATCTACGAGCTATTAACCTTTTATTAAAAGTTTGTGAAATCTATTATTGAAAGGAACGGACACCTACAATTTCCATGGGTATAAATTTTTTTCTTAAAATATATAAATTAATAGGCGTGTTTGTTTAAAAGTACATATCTACGAGATCAATTTCGTCCCCATATGTTTTTTAATAAATTTTTAATTGGAAATCCATTTTGTGAATATTCTTTTTGTGTCATCATTAGCTTCTTAATTAGGGGGAAAAAATTAAATAAATACAACTTGGGAGCTCTATTTTTCATTATGTAGCTACAACCGTAGACACGGGTTCTATCCAGAGTCACTTTATTTGAGTGTGTCTAGGGACTAAAAAAAAATATCCTCGAAACCATTGGGGCTAGTTGGTGTGACAACGAGTTTTATTATTCATCACAATTTATGAATCTTAGAGTTCATATTGAAGATGTTAATTAGGGCTTTCTTTTATAAAATGAACAAATTCTAATTCTGATTTTATATATGTATTCTTTTGTGTTGGCAGCTCACTGAATATGGTGGCATTTACAAAGATATTAAAGAAGTTTGACAAGGTAATTATTACAATTATTAAGTTGGTCCCGATTATATTTCAGTCTGTTTTCTTTTCTTTCTTTTTATTTACCAATTACAAATATCTTAGCCTCACACTACACGTGCATGACAATGACATAGCCTAGAATGAAAAATGAAAAATTGCAAAGATATTTTGCTCACTTTTCTACATATGTTTTGTTTTAAACTTTTTTGTAATAGTTGTATTCGGGTGGCAATCGAGTCCATACACATAAATATATAGGCAGGGACATCAAAATCTGAGAAAGGGTGTAACTGTTCCCTAGGCATTTCCAAGGAACACATTTGGAGAGCCACATGAATAGCATGTTATTCAAGTATATATATGTATGTTTGTCACATGGAGAGTGTGAAACCCTAACAAACTATATATATATATATATATATTTTCCTCATATTCCTGGAAAAAGTAGATATATATAATTATAACCTAAACTGTTTGCGCCAGCCATATGTCTCATGAACCCCCATCACCTAAATGGAGTATTTGAAACCTTTTGGCCATCTCAACATCAATCTTTATCAATTGAACACGACTTGAATTTGTACTGGAAATTTGTACATATTTTTTATTTGGCTTAATCGTGATAATATTAATTCCCAAATATCACAAATTATTAATTGAGCTATAGTTTATTAGCTAGTTGGACAAATGAACGAGTAAAACTTCTTTTTGCCTTACAAACAGGTATCTAACCAGCAGGCATCAGCAAGTTATCTAGGAGCAGTGAAGAGATCTTATTTCATTAGTTCTGATAAGGTAATTGATTTTATTAACTTAAATTTCCAAAGTGGTCAATTTTGATTAGATTTTCCATATCTTGAGCTTTTATGTGGCTTCACTATCTCATCACTTAATCAGCACCACTCTTTCATTAGGAAATGCATGTTATACAATTAAACCTCCAAAAAAAAGCAATGTCTGCCACCTTCTAGACTTGCACTTTTCACCTAATTAAGCACTACTCTTTCATTATCAAATCAAAATCTTGTAAAAGGGTTACTGAAATTGTAAGTCTTTAGGAAAATGGAGCATTATAAATGATACTATATGCAATATTTGTGATTGATTTTCCTTTTTTTTTTTTTTCTTTAACCAAATTTGAAAAAATGTGGGTTTTTTAATCTGTTTGCTAATAGTGGGATTAAGTGTATAAGTTTATATTCTTTATTTGAAAAGGTTGTAAGACTAATGGACGAAGTGGAGTCCATATTCACAAAGCACTTCGCCAACAATGACAGGAAAAAGGCAATGAAGTTCTTGAGGCCCCAACAGCACAAAGATTCTCACATGGTCACCTTCTTTGTTGGTAACCCCTCTCCCTCTCTCTCTCTCTCTCTCTTCCTTCAAATCTTGCTTTTTAAATTATAACCATTAATATAATAAACTGACTTTCAGTCGCTGAAAAAACCTGCTAAAAAGGGCATTTGCCACAAAATGCAACACACTATGATTAGTGAAATCTTCTGCTTCTTTTAATAACCTTTTTAAAAGCATTTTTGAATTGCAATTCATGAGCATGATGTGATTAGTGTTTGGAAATCCAAGATAATCCAAATTTACTGATTTATTTTCCACTACTACATAGAACCTACTGGCCACTAATTTTGGTCAGTGGGATTTGCTAAAAGAGGTTGATTATTTCAATGAAAATGGAAATTGGTGCTGGGGCCCTCAATATGAATGTGGCCAATATTATACATCATAACTTATGTCGCTCTTTGACAATTTTTTTTTCCTGGGTTTTTTTTTATTATTATTGCAGGGTTGTTTACAGGTAGTTTTGTATCATTGTTTAGTGTATACGCAATACTAGCACATTTGTCTGGGATTTTCTCACCCAGCACTGAAAGTGCTTACATGGAAACTGTCTACCCTGTTTTCAGGTACTGTCCCATCTTTATTTTATTGTTGATTTCACTTCATTTATCTAAATTATTACCTTTTAGTTTTCTAATATAAATTTGATGAAATTGGTAATAAAATGATGAATTTTTTTAGTTTAGGGGATTAATTTGACTCGTGAAACATAACTATAACCGAGTTCTAGTTATCTAAAAAGTTAGGAGTACTATTGCAAAACAGAATATCATTGATTAGAGATGAAATTATGCAAGAATTTAAAAATTACGGCAGAATTGAATTAACGTGGGAAATTTGAATTTGTAAATGCAGTGTGTTTGCACTGCTAAGCTTGCATTTGTTCATGTACGGGTGCAATCTTTTCATGTGGAAGAATACAAGGATCAACTACAACTTCATATTTGAATTCTCACCCACTACTGCTCTTAAGTACCGCGATGCCTTCCTGGTTTGCACAACCTTCATGACTGCTGTGGTTGGGGCAATGGTAGTCCACCTTATACTGCGAGCCAGCGGCTTTTCCCCGAGCCAAGTTGATGCCATTCCTGGATTCATAGTGCTGGTTAGTCCTTAATACTAGCTATTTTGATTCTTAATGCCTAGACTAATAAGTTTGATAGACATTTTGAAAGACCTTTTTTATTGTACCTCAACCTGCATTAGCATACAGATACGAGTTTTCAGCAATGTTGTAATTTTTGAATTGCATTTTTCAGGTGTTTATAGCCTTACTCGTATGCCCATTTGACATATTTTATCGCCCAACACGATATTGCTTCATTCGTGTAATTCGTAACATAGTCTGCTCTCCATTTTATAAGGTACATTTGCTTTTCCATGTGCCTTCAACTGCAATGGAAGATGAATTCTTGTGCTATATATCCTAAAAATAGCACGGATATAAAACCTCTGTTCTAACTTTTTTCCTGCACTTTTTTGTGGATTGTTTACAGGTTTTGATGGTGGATTTTTTTATGGCTGACCAACTTACTAGCCAGGTAATCACTCTGACTTCTTACTACTTGATGTTATGGCCTAGTGAAATGGAAAAAGTCACTTCAGATTCATCCTCCAAAACCAAGACTTCATAGTTTCATTAGTAATTAAACTGCCAAAGCTTCGTGGTGTTTACAGATTCCGTTGCTAAGACACATGGAATCCACAGCCTGCTACTTCCTTGCTGGAAATCTCAGAACTCACAAGTTTGAAGCCTGCAGTTCTGGAAGGCTATTCAGGGAACTTGCTTATGTTATCTCATTTTTGCCATACTACTGGCGTGCCATGCAGGTAACAGCCCTCAATTGCTTTGCATATTTTTTCTTCTTAATAATATATGCATTGTTCAACATCATTTCACTTATGACTAGCTTAACTTAATAAAAGTATAAACTGCAAATATTCATCACTGCCTAGCTTATAATTTTCATGGAAAACTTGTATCCCCAAGATTGGTCATTAGCTATTCCTTAGGAACATTGCAAAGTGCAAAAGCCTATTATGTGTAGTCCAACTAACATGTGATCTTTCAGTGTGCAAGGCGATGGTTCGATGAATGTGATCCGACCCATTTGGCTAACATGGGGAAGTATGTCTCGGCCATGGTGGCAGCCGGTGCCAGGTTAACATATACTAGGCAAGAGAACCACTTATGGTTTTCTATAGTCTTGATCACTTCTGTAGTAGCTACAGTTTATCAATTATACTGGGATTTTGTCAAGGACTGGGGGCTTCTCAAGCCAAAATCCATAAACCTATGGCTTAGAGATGATTTGGTTCTAAAGAACAAAGGCATATATTATTGTTCCATTGTAAGTAAATATCTCAATTTTATATCTTTGACTCCATTTTCCAGGGAGCCCCATATTTAGGTAAAAGAAAGTTCTGACAGTGCAAATGGATTTGTAGGCCTTGAATGTAGTTCTAAGAGTTGCTTGGGTGGAAACAGTGATACGGTTCCGCAGAGGAGCTGTTGAGTCCCGGTTGATAGATTTTCTTTTGGCTTCCTTGGAAGTTATTCGTCGAGGGCATTGGAACTTTTACAGGTCCTTTTTTTCTTTCTCAGATGATATTGGAAACTCAGAACACTCTTTCTGTAAAATTATTTGAAAGAAAAGCTCAATCTTCTTTTTTAAATGAAACAGGTTAGAGAATGAGCATCTAAACAATGTGGGAAAGTTCAGGGCAGTGAAGACAGTTCCTTTACCATTCAGAGAGACAGATTCTGATGGCTGAGGTTGTTTACTGCAAGTACAAACGAACCCCGGAAAAGCTGATATTCGGGCAAACTAAAGGAGTTGGGGATCCACGTTTTCATATGACCCCCCAACATCATTCACATATGAAATTGAAAATATGAATGTGAGAGGCGCCAAGTGTAACGAAGAAAGCGCCTCAAGAAGAGTTTCTTCCCTTTGTACATTTGGGAATTTTAACATGGATTTGCTCATGGAACGTATCATGTATACCTTTCTATAAAGCCATTTCTTTCTTCTTCTCTGTTTCAGACCCTTTTTTTTCTTTTTTGGTCTTTCTTGGCCTTATGGATTTACTTACAACAACTATTTTGAAATTATAAGAAGTGAAGCTTGGACTCGGTTATCAATACCATGGTCTGCAAAAAAACAACCAGCAAAGATATGTTTCGTACGTGGATTATAATTACAGACAAATAGCATGACTTGTACAAGAAGAACAGCCAAGTTGATTACAAGAAGTGAATATTATTTACGCACACAACTATATTACTTAGTATAAGAAATACAATGAACCCCATTCACAAAACACAATTTACCTCCAAATTTGAACACACTATATCACTTGCAGATCCTTATTTGTAAACTTCCATCAATCTGGTAACCTGCGGCTTAAGTATTCTGTATGCACAAGTAAGGAAACCATTCATTTGCTTCACATAAGTCATTGTCTTTTCAAAATCTCTGCAATTTTCTTAGAAAGACAATAGGCAGTTGATTGGATGGTGATCATGGGATTGACACCAACAGCAGAAGGAAGAACACTAGCGTCGCAAACAAAAAGCCCTTGTGCTTCCCAGCTCTCGCCATTTTCATCCACTGCACCTTCTTCTTCACTGTTCCCCATTCTACAGCTACCCATCTGATGGGCAGAACTGTAATTCACCCAATTCTCCTCCATTGATTGTGGACCTCCCACTGCACAAACTGTGTCCAAGAACTCCTCTATTTGCTTCTCTCCAACCCCTATACATTTCATTCTCTGTCCATCACTCCTATGTGTTCCAACTTCAACAGCTCCAGCTGCAATCAGAATCCTCAGTGCCTGTCTCAACCCAGCCTTCATGCTCTCTTTATCCAATTCATTTAAGTTGTAGCTCAACCTGCCCTCCACCTTCACTTCTCCGGACCCACGATCACGGATTATGGTAATCATATGTGCAGTTCTCGAGTACTTGAGCATTCTATCTTTTATGTCATGTCCAGAATTCCAAGGAAGTAGGATGGAAAATGCTGCAGGCCCCAATGCAGGTGTTTCAATGATGGCTTGGACCTTGTTGTCCTCCCCTGACTTTACCTTGTGGACTGATGTAATAATCCCACCTTCAAAGTTTTTGCCTATGAATTCCGAGTTTGATTCAGGAAAGTATCCCCAGGCCATTAAAACAGGATGGAGGTGAAGATTACGACCAATGTTGCGGTTCTTCAATCCACTAGAGATCATCAATGGCGGCGTCAAGAGAGCACCACAAGCAGAGACTGTCGCTTTGGCCTCAATTTGCAGTCTCATTGTGATGTTGTTGTTTAAACTCTCTGCAATCACTCCCAAGCATTTCTTGCTTCTTTTACTTCCATTCCTGTTCTTCTCCAATATGAACCTCTCGGCTTTGCAACCTGTTAAGATCACAGCACCATTTTCCACAGCGTCAACCAGCCACGTCGAATCAGTACCTTTCTTGTCACCTTTTCTGCAGCCATAACCGCATGAACCACAGTAGTGAGATTCGGAAGAGTTTCTCGGCACGGAATCAACTTCGAGGCCAAGATTCTCACACCCTTTTCTTAGAACTTGATTTTGGAATCCTTCCTTTTCACATTTCTCAGTAACACCAATTCTCTTGCACACAGCGTCCATTGCACAAACATATTCCGTGCTGCCAAACAGTTTTAGCTTCTGGTCCCCACTCCACTCCCTAAGCACAGAGTCAGGTGTTCTTATAGAAGCAGACCAGTTAACAGCAGAGCCTCCACCAACTGTGGAACCAGCCATGATTACAACCTTCCCATCTCGGGTTGCGAAAACTCCTCCATTCTCATAGAGTTGGTCGCTAGAAGGACCTTCCAAGGAAGAGTAATCTGAAGGAGTGAAATAGTTTCCCTTCTCAAGAACAATCACTTTGTGGCCTGAACTTGCTAGATTTGCTGCTGCAACACCTCCACCGCAACCAGAGCCGACCACTACGACGTCGCATTCAATCTTGCAGAGGTTTTTGTTCGAGTCTTTTGTGACTCTTAGGCCCTTTTGAGTGAGGGATTGTAAAAGGGTTGAATCAGTTTCGTACCGCGTCTCTACCATTCCCTTCTCTAGAGGCCTCTCTTGGTGGGTTTCTTGTAGTCTGTCATCGTTTTCTACATGGTACCCAATGGCCTCCCATGCAGGGTTTTCTCCATTTTCATCCACCTTTCAATTGCACGCAAAAATATTACTTATTAATTCTAATTTATTCTAAAAATGTAATATGAAAAAGTGAATTTTATAAACCCAAGCCAATTAAATTCATCCATATTTTACAAAATATTAAAGTGCTTGGTAAAATAAAATATTTATAGTGTAAATTATTTGTTACAGTGATTAAATTGATTATTAAATTTTTTTTATTCTAAAAATATAATACGGAAAGGTGCACCTGTAAAACTTAAAACAATTAAATTCGTCAAGTGACAATTAGCGTTTTTTATAGTATATTGTAGTAAAGAAATGGTTAGTATGAGTGTAATTGAAATGAAGGTCATATACATTATTTTATGATTCTACTTTCTGTGATTTGATTAGTGAAAAGAGGACAATGGAAGCTTCCAATTCCTTATGAGATTAAATTGCAATAAAAATTTCCCACCTTTATAGTAAAGGAGAGGCAGTGGATTTATTGCTTTCAACAAAAGAAAATATATATATATATATATATATATATATATATATATATATATATATAGAAAAATCAAAGCAAATAAAAATAATCATTTCTCATATTTGACTCCACCCACCCTTTCAGGAAAATATATATATATATTACCAAATGTTAAAGTTGATGAAATAAGTGGAGGAGAAGGAGCTGGAAATAAATTGCATGATTTTAAAGTGACATTGATTGGTTTGAGAAGTTTCAGTTGATGAAGGCCCCCAAGATTTTGACAGAAGCTGAGCATCAACAGGCTAATAAACCATTTCTCATTTATATATATGATGGTGAGTTCTATCTCCTATGATCCATATTGTAAAACTTGTACTCCAAACATTAATATTTGTTTAATAATATAGTTGTTTTTTATTATTTTTTATTTTTTTTAAAATTATGTATAATTTTATTAATTTAAAAATTTGTTAAAATTTATTAAATATTAGTTAGACTACTCAATTAAATAAAAATATAAAAAAAATAAAAACACCCTTAAAGTGTTATCATTTTTATTTGTGTTTGTATATTTTTACTCAATTAAATAATCTAACTAATATTTAACAAATTTTAATCAATATTTAAATTAATCAAATTATATATAATTCAACATAAAAAAAAATAATTATATTATCAAATACACCTTAAAAGAAGAGATTAATTATTTTATTTTTTTTTAAATTAAAAAATGGGTGATACTTAATATTCAACTAATGAGTAATTAATAGTACTAATGATGACGATGTTTCAACCTCTCCTTTATTTGATCTTCTACGGAAACAAAGCATAATTGGTTCTTTTGTTTACCTTTTCATTTGCTCAAGTTTTTGAGTTACTTTTAAAGACATAGTCAATAATTTATAGGAAGTAAATTGAGAATTTAAAGGATAATGACATTTTGGAATTGAGATTCAATAGGAATCAAGAAAAGGGAATAGTTAAAGACAAGCTGCATGATTAGAGAAATTTGTGGATGAGGTCAAATAACTTTGCTTATTAAGCCAAAAAGAAATTAAATTTCATAATAATAATAATAGATCTGTTTTTATCAAAGTAAAAACATGGGAAAATTTGTTTATCTTTCAAGTATTGTGTACATAAAATATGGGACAATTCTTGTTTGTATATATAAAACTCAAAGCTCTCATAGTTTAAATTATATAAGTTCAAAAACAAAAAAGATTATAGAGATGAGATTTCATTCCACTCAATTGGATTAAAAGGTATGAGCATCGATTAACACAACTCAACCAAAAACATTTAATGCATGATTACAATTTTTACATTTCTTTTTGTATGTTTTATTTAATAAGTACATGCAAAAGAAAAATAACAACAATAGTAACTTTATTGACTTGTTCACATGAATTAGCATGTATCTTTTACTACTTTAACATGGCTTAATTTTTTTTATGAATATTAAAAGAAGTGAAAAACAAAATTTGTTAATTTGTTCATCTTTTGAGAAAAAGAGTCACGGAATTCCATGTGAACAAGTAGTTAATTAATGAATATTTCAGTAAACTCACATGCACACACACTCATTAAAAAATAATTAATTAAGAAATAATAAAATAAAAAGGTGATAATTAATTAATTAAGAAGTAAAATAATAATTACCCGAGAGAAGAAGACGTAGAGGCAAAGGAGGACAACGTAAACAAAAACAAGCCTAATGGGAGTGAGAAACTTGTGCTTAAACCACTTCTGAATCACCTTCTCTCTGTTTTCCAAAGACATGCTTGAGAAATCGTAAATGAAAGGCCATTTCTCACCCAAACAAAGTGACCCACACAGCAATAAGCTTCCCAACCTAGTCGACAGTATCCACAATACCACCCTCACTAATATTACAGCTTCTTTTAATGCCCTCTTTACCAGTAGCTCTGCCACCTACATTAATACAGCCAAAATCAAACACACAAATTACAGTTTTTAATAATAATAATAACAATAATACTTTAGTTTAATTTAATTTGTCAATTAGGTTTTGCTAATGTCATATAGTCGCGTATACAGATAGTTAGGTACATGCATGCGTCTAATATTTTATTCTTTAAAGGTCTTAGACCCCACCAAGTCAAATTGCATGACATGATGATGAATGAGAGATTAAATTAATTAATTTCTGAATTAAATAATTAATTACCTCATCAGGGATTGGGAGTTGAGCACCAGAAGCTTGACAGAAAGACAGAACAGCCTTGCTTGGTGGCTCTTCTTTGCCTTCAAAAGAACGCAGAGGAGGCAGAGGAGGCAACGCAGCCTCAGATATGCTTGCCAGTGATTTCATCTCAGCCGCTGAAAACCCATGACTGTATTTGCTTTCTCCTCCAGCTTTTCCCTTCAACAATGGATGCCACTCTCTCTCTCTTCCCATCTCTCAGTCTCTCTCTCTCTCTCTCTCTCTCTCTATATATATATATATATATATAGATATATATCTGTCTCTCTTGGAGTACTACAGGCGGCCTAATACAGATTACAGAACTTGGGAGTTTTGGAGTCCTTTTTATAGGGTAGAAGAGAAACAGAAAGACAGAGATAGAGTTTTGAGTTTTGTAATTGAGCGTTATATCAACGGGACAAGTAGTGACCAATAATTGTAAACGCAGTGACCATATAGCATTTATATAAGATATTTAAGACCGATTGTACAAGTCCTACTATGTGCCAAATTAGACAATTACAGAATTTTTTTATTATTATTATTTTGTTTTCTCTGTTGTTGTTTTCTACTTTTGGGCCAAGGAAAAAGATGGCCTTCATGCTCTTTTAAGACTTTCACGTATTTTCTAGGGAAATTGTAATGGCATGCATACGTGCCACTTGTAGTATCCACCAATATACTTTCAAGACTTGCCCCCACCAATTAAGGAAATCAAAATTTTCCTAACCTAACCAAATTAATATCTTTGCCATATAAATCATTTTAATGAATGAAACAGACTTATTTTGCATACTCATAATTAACGGTAACTTTTTATTTTATTTTTTTAATGGTGGAGATGGGGTACGAGCATGACCCACATGATTCTAGTTCTTGACAGTCTTTTCTTTCTTTTTTTCGTGTGTGTGTGTGGTTGAGCCAATTGAGTAGCGGAGTGACTGCCGGAATGATCTCCATGTTTGTTTTCTTGTTACCAGTTTTTCTGGGTTTGGTAAGGAAATTTCTTATCTTTGGGGGCTGTGTTTGTTAGTCTTTTTTCTAGAAATGGAAATGTTTAGAAGACCATTGAATTTCACCCAAATATATACAGAGAGATAAATGCTCTAATACACTATACTGTGAGGCCATAATATAGATATAATTAATTAATTTATATAGATTTGATAAAATATATATATATAAATAAATTAATAATATAAATTTATATTGTTATTCATTTTTAATAAAATAATATTTATATATATATTACTCAATATATATGAGCTGTACAGTGAAACAGAGCATATATATATATATATATGCTTATGACTTTATACATCATGCTTAATTTACTTAACTTTTAATGCGCGTTTACTATAGATTAAAAAGTTTTGGGATAAAAATTCACACCAAAAGAGGACAATCGGATAAAAATGAGTGTGTTTAATTTCTCTTCGTACAACCATATATGTTGTGTATGAAATCTTATATATTATCATTGAAAAAAAAAATTCAAGAAAACATGGAAAACATGTTTAATTATAATGACGACATACAATTAATGCATTTATTTTTCACATGCACCAGCCAAATAATAAAAGTCAGTAATGGTGTTAGGCTCTCCTTTTTGGTAATACTGTTAGGCTCTCCTTGCTTCTACAAATTTTTGTCAAACATTAATTATGAACTACTAATCATAATCATGTATAGCCTAAAATATTAAACCTCCTTTATAATGCACACACACCCCCATATTTACTTAGAACCATAAATTTTGTACTTCTTAACAACTTAACTACGGCTAATATTATTCCCTATGATTTTGTACGGGTTTGTTTAATTTAATTTAATTTAATTAATTAAGTTATCTATGCTATACAATCAAATCTCGAAAACAAAACGAAAAAAGGATTCCATTCAACGACTACGCTGTACCAAGTCGTTTAACATATTAATTACAAAATTAGTAGATCGTGACTGAACACCTATCATAACTATAGTCATAGCTAGACACATGCACCAATCAATTATACACCACATAATTGATGAAAATAATATATTTCAAATGAAATAATTAAAAACAAGTCATTTAATAAGCACCTAATTATGAATAATGCATGCATATTAACAAGAAGAAGATATATATATAACTAACCAAAAAAAAAAAAATTTTGAAAATCAGTCAACCAACAATGTGATGGGTTACACCGTGCCATGTGTTACACTTTTTGTCAATTCAATACCAATAGGCATTAAAAGTAGTGGCACACCGCCAAGTCTTCAGAGGGTGCAGTATTAAATGTTAATCTAGTTTCTGAAAATGTACCTCATGGAGGGTCTCAAATTTAAACTCTTTCAGCTACCCACACCCAACTTGCTTCCCACTCCAACCAATTATGTGGCCCAAGTGGATTTGATTGATCTTTTACAAATAAAAAATAAATAGATGACTAAGTCTTTTAAAATTAGAATGATAAATTGGATATGATATTTATTTACAGTCTCTCTCCGATCTACATATTAAACTCATCTTATAAATTTTTTTTAGATCTAAAACTTCAAAGTAGGAGTCCCAGGCATTATCCTCCTCCTTTCTATTAATGGTAGTAACAACGTTAAGGGAGTCACACAACCAGACAGAAGCTCCCAGATTTCTGTCCCGAGCTAACTGAGTAGTCCAGAGAAGTGCCTTCAGTTCCGCCAACAAATGGTCCATTTTTTCCACCAGCTTTGGAGCTAAGAAAACCAGATTCCCATCATGCTTCCTGATAATCATGGAAAGGGCCGTGCCTGTCTAAAACCCTCCGCCATTTTTGAAAATATACAATTTACTAATTTTCAACCCAAAATGTGGGTGACATCAGTCTAATTGTTCTACACCGCTTGCAAATGTCTAACAATCTTTTTCAATTGCCATTAAAACAGCTTGCAAATATCTAAAAATCTTTTCCAATTGTCATTTTCGAGATCTTTAAAAAAAAAAAAATCTACTATATTGTAAAATCGAGTCACACTACAAGAAAAATTTTAATTAGTCACGAACTCAAAAAACGTACCTAATAATTAATCAGTTACGGTTTTTCGTGCCTTAATGTCATATAGTAACGAATTTTTTTCGTGGATCGTTCGTGACTAAATGACCGTAATAGATTAGTAATAAGTCACGAAAATTGTCATTTCGTGACTAAAGATAGCATCTTTATTTACGACACATGTTTCGTAACTATACAATACCTTTACTTATAAAAATTGTCGTTACTAATTGACAATTTTTTCCGTGACTGAATATTCATTTCGTAACTAATTAGGACCCTAAATGTTAATCAAGTGGCCATTTAGTTACAAAATCATTCTATTACTTACGACCACTTTTTCGTTGTTGTTTGATTAATTGTTACAAAATTACAATTCGTAATTATATATTAGTTACAAATTTATATCTGTGTGTAAATTATAACTACGATTATAAATTTCATAACCGATTAGTTACGATAATGTAATTTGTAACTCTCATATATTTAATAACCATTTTTTTTGTCACTGAAATATAAAAAGTTACAATTACATATACATATCATTTATTACAAACACTTAACGTTGTCAGTGTTTGTATTATAGTTATAAAAAAAATATAATTGCTTAATAATAATTGCACTTATGTTTATAATTATTATTCTAGAAATTGTACAATATCCAATTTAATTCATTAAATTATTTTTTAATGAATTAATATTGAGTTACCGGTGAACACAAGACAATAAGACAATACATAATATATAGACTATATTTGAACTAAATCCATAAAATATAGAATAATTAACAAATAATAGATCTGCTGATTGAAGCACTATACAACATTAAATCCATACTTAGATTTAATTCATAAGCAATTGTCATCATCTAATTATTCTAGAATTAATATATCATATAACAATTAGCTCAATATAATTGGAGCAGATTAAATCCTAATCAATGTTTCACATAATTCCAACTGTTATCGAGAGAAACAAGTCTGCATGGTCTTTTCTTCAACTATCACCAAATGCAAAAATTCAATGAAAGACCAGGCATAATTAGAGTTTCCATATAATATATATTATACCTAATCTTAAGTATATACGATGTTCTTAAGTGTCTTACCAAAATATATTGTATATCCATATACCAAAATGACTTCCAAGAAACATCTCCATACACCTTCCTCATATCCTCCCATTAGTCATCTATATATTAGACATATAAAGTGTCGGTACTTCATTTTGGAATTGAATTATTCATAATTACGAAGACATATCTATCACATTATATTAAAGTTTATGAGTCACTCACGATTGATGTTGTTGTCATGTATAAAGAAGGTAGTGAGTTGCTAGTACTCCACCCTTGGTCCTCATAGTGATGTCTAATGTCAGCCCGCAGCCTCTCATATAAGGATGCTTCCATTTGATCTTGACATACTTTCAACTCAGCCACTTGCTTAAGCAATTCTTCGTTCATTCTCCGTTGTCTTGGCCTTTCTTGCAAAGAACCTCGAGTCGTTGCTCAGCAGTATAACCGACCTTAGAGGAAGAATAGTGTCAAATATCTCATCAACCATCATTAGTGGACCCTCAATCACCACATATTACATTTGAGAGACTAGCTATGCATCAATCATATTGTTCTATTTTTTTTCCTATTTTTAAAAAGCTAATCCAAATTATTCAAACTTGGCGTTCACTAGATAGGATATGAAGAATATAGCAAAATGTGCAATAAAGGGAAAAAGTGAATATCCAAATAAGATTCAATCCTATACATCAAAAGCTGATTTTGACCCTAAAAGTTATGTTCGGTGGGTCCCAAAAAAATGAGTTGGGTCTCTAAGTTCATGCATGTGTGAGAGTACAATGATTTGTGTTATGTGGTATGTGCGTGCTTTTCATTTTTTGGTATGTGTGTGCTTTCCAAAGATTTTAGACTATTGTAAAAGACTGAGGACAGGCTTAGTTTTCTGTTCTAAAGGCCTACTCTCTCTGAATATATATTGTGTACACTCTCTCTTTCTCTCTTGCAACAAACAAATAAGAATATATATTGCTACTCTATTATCCATTCTATTAAATAAACATAAATTCAAAGTTATAGGTAATTACAATGTACTCTAGACTTGAGAAATGCTCATAGAGGATTGGCGGGGCTTAGCTTTCACTTCCTCCGCCTATTCCGCAATGCTTCCTCCTTTGTTTTGAACTTCATAAAGTGCTTATGTATCTTGTGTCTATTTTAGACTAATTAAATCCATACTATACATTGCTACAGTGAAAGAAAAAAGTGAAACCTACTTCTTCTCATAAACCAGAAACATTTGAATAAATAAAACATTATTTCCCAACCATGATTGTGATTAATGTCCTAGGTAGTGGCTTATTCGATATTCTGGCCTTCTATTGACAAGTCAACTTCCAATGTAAATCCCAGTAAACTACATGGAATTATCAATCCATTTTCACCATATTACCCTTTTTCTCACTGAATTGGTTAAATCAATGCAGTTTGTTGAAAATTGCTTGGATAGTCATGACCATTATCCTGTTTTTAGAACATGAATTTAACCAATAACAAAGAGAATTTCATTTGTCACTGTATAATCAAATTTCAGCTATACATGATATTAAATATATTATGCATATATACCCAAATATTTATATAAATTAGCATTAAAACTCTTGATGTAAGGTCTGATATGCTCATGTACATATCGGTTGAATTTTATACACTTTTTTCTCGTCTCTTAAGCACAAAAGAACAAAATGCATAGAAAGAAACACTTAGATATAGGAAAGTCTAAAGCAATCCTAGCCAGGAATATTATTGAGGGCATGAGAATCCTTTATTTCAAGGCTTAAAAAATAAGACGTCTAGAATTGGAAAAACCAACTGAGACAGCCATTTTCATCACCTTAAGTAGCTAGGTGTATATGGGATCGAAATGGCATGCATATATATATATATATATATATTAGTAATAAACACATTCAGTCTTAATTTATACCTCATTTACCAATAGTAGAGAAGGATATGCATGCATATTTGTGTGCGTGTGTGTATAGTATTTATATACTTATACTTTACCCGGTTCAGAGTCTTCCTGAAGGGCTTTTCACACTCAATACACCAGAAGCAACTTTTTATATACACTCAGAGTGCTGCTTTTGGGTTCTGCCAAGAAAATAACATAAAGAGTAATAAGTGTGACAAATTTTGATAATATTAAACAAAATGATATATAGACATTGCTTTCTGACAAGTGGCAAAGTTTTTTTTTTGTAAACAACTAGTACGAGAAGTCCCAAAAATTAAATTGGCTAATTACTTGCATGGCAATGTATGGAGATGTTGATGTCCACTCATGCCTTTCATTCATATATATATATATATATATATATATGTATATAAAGAGGTACAACTAGGGAAATGGCATCTTTTTTTTTTTTTAAAGAAAATATTATGCAAAAAAAGTACACAAGGATATCCTTGTTCAACCAATGGGAAAGTAAGCCAAGATATGGCATCCAATCAGGTCAAGCATACTATATACTTATTGATTACCTTACAAGTATGGAAATATATAGTTACTTAAGAAATTAAACTCGGGAAAATGGTACAAACAAAACAGAAGGAATGGTCCTGAAAGACTTACCATTTATAGATCAAAACTAGTATTAGCTACTTACCTAGCTAACTAGGAGGGAGAGTAATGGAAGATATTTGAGAAAAGAGAGAAAGAGAAAGCGGAGGAGTCCTATTTTCATTATGATTGGACTGATAGACAAAAGAGACAGGAGGAATAGACTCTATGCTTTCTAAGGCACTCCCCATTCCATTGCTGCCAAGATTGACCTTTCCTGGTTCTATTTAGTTGTTTGCTTCAATGACATTAGCAGCACTAGCTAATTTGGGAAACATTTTGAAGCAAAGCTGCTTACAAAGCCCATTTTCAATGATCGCAGTGTAATATTAAGGATCATGTCGAGAAAAGCGAACAACTTTGGAATTAGGAAGTTCATATATGCGTTAAGAACCCATAAATGAGTAGCTATTATGCAAACAAGGTCCCAAATCTTCCTTTCTTGAAAAGTTAAAATCCTAAACATAGTTCAAGAATGAAATACTTTAAATTACGTTGGTTATATTTCATTATGTCAAATGCAATTACTTATATTTTGTAATATTTTGGTAAACAAGCATGTAATTCACTGTGGTAAACTTATTGAAAGGCGTGAAACCTATAATAAGAGAAGCTAATAAAATAACACCAACAACCTACCCAAGTGATTCCAAAGCCTCGAACCCTGCAGAAACACGGACGGTATCGGATGGATCATCTAGATGTGTGGAGGATCTTTGTTGAGATTTTGTACTGAGCCATTGAATGAAATCACCACTATTGTCCATTTTAGACATATTGAAAAGGATCAAGTCTTATGGAAACTCAAAACCTGATTCAAATTAACAAAGGGAAAAAGTAAATTCAAGTAGGAAAATTCAAACAAATCCAACCCCCTAAGTTGTCCCACAAGCAAGGAAGCATCATGAAGTAAAACTTGAAGAACGGTTTAAGCGAGAGAATAGAAAGTAATGCACTTTTTGAAGAGAGGCAAAGCAAACCACTTTCGGATAACAAAACCACTTTTTGGACGATGGCATCTGAATGAAAGAAAAGCCACATTAGAGATGAAATTATGGAATCAATCAATTTATATTTCATTAGAGAGGAAATATTTCGTTTTGTTCTTATCCAATTACACGAGTTTACCATGTTAAAAACAAAAGCATGCTTATTTTTAATGGAAAGCTAGTATTTTTATGATTCAAACAAATAACCATAATATGATCGGTTTTTAAATAACAAAAAGCAGAAATAAAAAATCATGATGTGAACCTAAATCCTTCACCCATTACACAAAAAGCACACAAAGGCAGCGAAGATAGACAAAAACCAAATCAAAATCCATCATCCCCTAGCTGAAAAAACTTCCATGCATGAAAGACCAAGAAAAACCGGATATTACGGATCGGTAGGGGGCATACTGAAAGCTTCAATTGAAGAAGAAGAAATATATCCTATGCCTTAACACTCACACGCATAATGAAGAACCTCGGAGAAGTGAGGGAAAAAATAAAGCCATGTGTGATAAGAGAGCCATTGTTAATGTGAAGAAGGTGGAAAAGAACAAAAACCGAGCAACAATTCTTAAAAGGGTCGATATTCGATGAAGGTCTTGGCAGTACCATGGTAGGTCTGCTTTATTAGGCATCTGAATGAGTACACTTGCAGCCGAACAAACTGGTTCATAAATTTGCAATAATAAAAAAGAAAAATAATTACTTTATTTATTTGTCAAATATATTTTAGCAATTAATAATTAAAATTAGGGGTTTGTTGGGTACATCACAAAATCATGATGTGAACCATAAATCCTTACCCAATTACACAAAAGCACCCAAAAGAGAAGATAAGATGAAAAAACTAAACAAAATCCATCATCCCATATCTAAAAACTTGCATGCATGAAAGCAGAAGAAAAATCGGATATCGCAGGCGGTTAAAATAAGGAGGACATACCAAAAGCTTAAGCGAAAAGCTACAAACTTTCTCAAGAGCTTACAATCGATGGATGAGTTCGCTAAGCAAATCCAATTCAAGATGTTAGGTGACTTTCTAGGCTAGGGATGAAAAGCGAGAGTGATGACCATTCAGCCTTTGGTTAAATTCCTAAACGACGCCGCTTAATGATAATATAAAAAAAATAAAAAGATTTCTCATGTAGTAGCCTAGGATTGGTTGTTGTATTTTTTATGCCACATAAGCATCATTTCTCTAGGGAAAGTTAGCCAAGAGTGTATTGTGGTGTTTTTGTTACAAACTTTAGTAAAGACCCATTTATAACTAATTACAGTACACATATCCTTATCACCGACATTTTTTTGTGTCAAAAAATATAGCTTTAGTTATGAAAAAAATAACTTGTAAGTAGCATTTTCGTGACTAATTCAAATTTTTCTTGTAGTGTCAATGATCAATTCCAGTGTGTTTGAACCAGAATTATAAACTGTGTGCAGTTTTCATAAGGAAATAATTTGAAAAGAGAGATTGGCACATTCAATTCTAGAATTTAGGGATCATATATATTCAAATAACGTTTAGAAAATCAAAATTATATATATATATATATATATTTATGGGTAAAGAAAAAATATTTGTTTTTATTTGGTGGACGAAGTGGGTTTTTTAATTACATGCATGAAAAGTAATTAATATTCCTTGTCATCCACCTCAAACATGGCACAGTAAGTGAGATTTTATTTTATATATTTATTATCTTTCTCATTTAGATAGCAACAAGTTGATGAATTCATAAAACATGATCCGGTGAGAAATAAATCATTTTGCCAAAAATAAAGAAGAAGAAAAATGTAGTAAATCTTAATAAATTAAATCCTTTTTATACTTAGTTGAAATTGTTAAAATA